>JASDDO010000019.1:25125291-26359444 GCA_030015575.1 Agapanthus africanus
TTTCATATGATAACCATTCCTCTCTCTCTCTCTTGAATAAGGTTGGCACTCTCTCTTTTAGAGAACTAACTCTCATTCTCTCCTCTCACCATGTCCATGGCCGGCCACTCCTTGTGGGGGCTGTCCAAATTTCGTATGTGGGGTTTTTGGTGCTTTTGCTTTGGTAAAAATCCCACAAGAACAACCTCCAAAAGCTTGTATCATCCCTCCACCAAAAAGGCAATTCCTACAACCCCAAAAAGAGACACAAGTTCTACACAACATTCTACAGCAAATCTTGGGCACGTCGACTAGCCAGCTTCGTGCCTGAGTTGCCTCGGCATTGAGGTGGGAGCCCGTAAAAGAAGTAGGCGATGTGGTGCACTTCCGGCGACGAGGTGGAGACCGGAGCTTCCGCAGGAGATCGGGACGACGACGAGAAGACCGGAGGACTCGGATCAGTCGGTATATCTCTCTTCCCCATCTTGTAGTTAGCTAGGACTAGTTAATGGTTCGATCCGGGTATTAGTGCGCGGCGGTTTGCCAGTTCAAGTAAAATTAAAGTTTATCACCGCTTCCGTATTTGGCCGTCGGATTGACGGCCGGGGCACCGCCGTGCACTTACAGTGGTATCAGAGCCTCGCCATTAACTTAGTCTAGCTTGGTTTAATGTGTTTTGCATTTCCGATCGACCAAAATTCCAAAATCTAAATTTTTGTTAACGACAGTTTTCTGTTGAAATTTTTTGGTCTCCAAAAATTTTTCAGGTTGTAAAATAGTGTTGTACTGGAGATTATAGGCCCACTGTAGAAATTCGACGCAGTAAGTCGACCACCAGAGCGCGGAACCGCGGCAAAACTCCCCCTTGGGCCGCGGTTCCGCCGCACAATGGTATCCTTACTGCATCAAACTTCTTCAGTTGCTTTCTGGGATGAAAATATGGGTTTTGGAATATTAAAATTGGGCCCAGAATTTCTGTGAGTGCTACAGTATTGCTTGGGGGCCCACTTGTTAATTTTTGATTGATCGGATATTTTAAACACATTATTTCACAGTATTTACATTATATCTGCGACCGTGAATGTCACTTGATCGGTAAATCCGGTCTAACTGCTATAGCCCGGTTAGACGGATTTGCGAACGTGACTTTCACGTTGATGTTCTGTTTTTGCTGTGATGTTGCGGATCGGTCGTGGGGGATAGCCTGGATGCAATGCTAGTACAGTTGTGGTTGTATTATGTACATTTGATATTGCGGGGCGAGCGTCCGACATGTGGACTGCCGTCACTGCCTGTTTGTATTATTATTTTGGGGCACGGCCAGGTTGCGGTCGATGTACCCGTTGTATGCATATTTTACTTTCTGTACTAGGATTGCCCCGCGGTGGGGTGCACGGATAGCCGGGTTCTAGAGGGCAACAAGCCCGCATTTCATGGCATTGAGACGGAGGGGGCTTCACTCTGGGATTGGCGGGCTATTCGCCGCACTCGTAGGGGGTACAGGTTGACCCAGGAGGGGTGCCCAAGTTACCGGATTCCGTGAAGTGCTGGGTGGTCCATTCACGATGCTGAAGGGGGCTGCCTCGCTTCAGGTTTTGGCGGGTGACTTGCCGCGTCCGTAGGGGTCTAGGATTTCATTGCGCAGGCTATTCACACGACCAGGGGAACGTCGGGTTTCAGCGGCTCTGTGAAACCCGGGGATCCCAGATATCTGTATTGTTTCTGTGATGCTGTACATTTCTGTGATGTTGCATTTTATCACGCCTTGAGCGAATATAATATATTGGTATATATATTAGTAGATGTTGTATATGTTTTACATCCGCGCTAGTCCAGTCCCCGCTCTGTCGTTAGTTAGCTAACCTAACGGGTAATGACGGGACCCAGTGGCGAATGCGGATGGCATATACGTACATCAGTATATTTTCGTTCTTTGTGGTGTGATCAATTGATGGGACTGCGTTGATTCGGATCAATGCAAGTTAAAAACAAACCTAATCTGATGTTGTTGGAACACTTTTCAAAAAGCTGTTATTGCAAGGACGTTCTCTTTTGTTTTGCATCGTGGTATTCAGTTGGAATATCCTGCTCCTCAGTCGACGAGGTAAGGGCCGAGATCCCTTCACCGGGAGTGACCCCTTGGACAAAAAGTTTGCGTCAGGGCAATAACTTCACTATAGCCGATTACTTTTGCTTTGCATCGCGGTATTCATTTAGAATATCCTGCACCCCATTCTATGGGGAAAGAGCCGAGATCCCTTCACCGGGAGTGACCTCTTTAGCAAAGGTTTTCGTCACTATATTTTTAAAAGCTATCCGTTCCTTCAAAGATATCAAGTTCATTACGTTAAAGGTTTTCGCCAGAAACCATTCGTAGCCCTCCGTCGTTTCATATGGGTAGTCAATAGTATTCAAGCTGTGTATGTTGGCCAAAGTCAAGGCACAGTGATTGGTAGCTATTGGATATTCATATGCAGCATAGATAGATGCGTTGGTTTGGGACAGTCGTACTGCCATTTTGGCCAAAGTCAAGGGTAGGTACGGGTGGATTCAAATTAACCTGGAGAATGACGGGTTGAACTTGACATGTGACTTATGATATGTTGGCCAAAGTCAAGGTCATAAGAGCATGGGGTAAAAATCACATCGGGAGTTTCAAAAGAACTGAAACTTGCCAGATATGCGCATACCATCTGGAGTATGATGATGTGAGCGGATTCCGTCACGTTATCATGCGATGATAGTTGGATCCCGATTCCCACTGATGAGTTAGTATACTCCTCGGCTAATCCCGACTAATTCTTCTTTCATGTTTGGAGGAGAATTTGAGGTACAGTGGGAGGTTTTCAGATTAGATAAATTGGTAACCATTCTGATCTAGGTTAGAGTGCACGCTGAGTGTTTCTTTTCTCTCTCTCTTTGGCAGCGACCATTGACCCGACCCTAAGACTACGACTCAGTGACCAAGTTGACCGAACCTTCTTTAACACTGGCTTTTGGATTGTCAGAGTTGCAAACCTCATTGCCACTCCTACTTTTACCCTTTTCTCCAGGACACCACATATTACTACGAACGTCCACTTCCATTGGACAAAACCATCGTATGGTTAGATACGAACTCGAAAGAATTTATTCGAGAATGGTTTCAGGTTCTGGAGAAAACGGATAGGATTATTCAGTTGTCTTTTCCTTTTACCCTCTCTCAGGTTACGAGTACTCCTTGGTTTAGGGGTAGTACACCTATTACGCAAATTGGATTGTCCTCTTCCAAACCTTAGGCTGGTGCCGACCGGTAGGGAATGAAGAAAACCAATTAGCCTAACGATGGTGTACAGAAGGTATTAAGTTCAGACAAAGCAAGGGATTAGTAAGAGGGCAAAGTAAATTGCAACAGATATTCATGACCAAACCAAGTATTCCTTCGCCAATCCTAAAATCACCTTTGTATTTCTCCAGGACACTCCGTATCACTACGAAGATCCACAGTTTATTTGGATACTCCATCGTATGGTTATATACGAACTCGAATGGAACTTGTTCCAGTTCGGGGATGGATTCTGGTCCAGGAGAAATAGGAATAAGGTTTATTCGGTTGTCTTTTATCTTCACCCTCTCTCATTGCGAGTGTTCCTAGGATTGGGACAGTACACCCATTATGCTTATTGGATAGTCTTCTTCCAAACCATAGGCTGGTGCCGAACGGTAGGGAAGGAAGAAAACCATTTGGCCTAAAGGGGTGTACAGAAGGTAAAGACTAAAGACATATGAAGGGATTTGGAGAGGTGGCAAAGAATTATTCGGTTACAGTCGTGAATCTGGAAGAGGCATTACTATGAATACCAGGATACCCTATCAAAACATTTCAATGTTTCAGTTTCACTGTGTAATATTAAAGGAAAACTGATTTCCCAATTAGTCCTTACTCCAGGGTATGTATTTACCAGATATGATTCTCACATCTGTATGGTTTTACGGATGATGAGTGGGAGTAAGTTATTGGGAATTAGGTGATCATCCTCATTATATCGGGATTCGTTGTAATCGGTGATATTTGAGGAAATCACCTGGGTTGGTTGCCGGACGGCAAACATTTGGTTTTGAATATCCTCTGTTATGCACCAATTTCAAATTGATATATCTGTACGTCTATTTTCATAGAGTGAGATATACCTTTCTGAAATTATGTCTACGACTTTTACCTATATCAGTGGATGGTTAGGTAAGGAGCATTAAACAGCGGTGTAATTCTTCTTAACCATAAGTACAGTTTTCAACCTACGACACACAGTGAATGAGTTTTCAGACTCAATGGACTTATACAGAGTATTGTATGTTGTCCAGGGTCCATCAGGACAGAGGGGTTGGTCCTCGTACTATATTCGGTTTACTTATGACTTCTCTAGTTTTTAGACAAGTGTTTCGCGGAAACACAGGGTCTGAATGTTGAGAAGTTATAGGTATTTGAATAAAGTAGAGAACCAGGTATTGCAAGTATCGAGATTCTTCAAAGTGATCGAAGATATAGGTACTTGTGTATGGTATTCAGTTGACAGTAATGACTAAGAGAACTTGCTTCTTTTTCAGGTTACTCATAATTGGAAGCATTCCTAAGTTGAGTAACGCTGATCGGCCTCCTTCCATTTAGTTGACATGCACTGGAGACAGTTGCATGATTTGGATCTGGTTCAATTAAATCAGTGCCTCTGGTTCTATATATGATATAGAACAGTTCATATCTTAACGATGTTAAGGTACGGGGAGTTGTCCGGTTTATGATTAAAACCAGACTCTGGATAACTCAAGGCACGTTTCTGTAATGGCTGTTTGTGGGTTGACCCAGGCTATGACGAGGGTTGATTTTCTGCCATCTGGATGAACAATAGCGATATTGTTCTAAACTCGCCACAGTTTTAACAAAAATGGATTTTTTCAGAAAAACAGCAGTGGGAGTATGGTAGAACTGGAAGTGATTCCAGAACCACAAACGATTACTGAAGATTTGATAAGGAACCTAAGGATTCAATCTGGTTTGACATTCCATTGGCCACTCCGCAGATAAGGTGGGTAACCTCAGGCACCCGAGAGGTACTTCGGTATGCTCAAGGACGGTGGCAGGGAGGTTCTTGTTTACCCAAACTTGCCATTGCTGTTGTTCCAGACCGTGAGACCCGGCAGGAGGATGAGTATAGCGTCGTTCTAAACTAGCTTTAGAAGTGTACGTCTATATGACTCTGCCAGAGGGTTGTCGTAGTCAGTGGGAGCAGCGGAAGCATTGGTGGACAGGTTGCTTATGTCTATTTATAGACTAAAGCAGATATAGCGGAGATAGATCATCTATTTCTGATATGACAGTCATAGGTTTGACTTCATCAGAATAGGGGATGGATCTGTTGAGAAGGTAGTAGGGTGTGATGTCATGGTATTTGGATGACATACACAGAGTAGGAAAAGAAACTCCTATACTACGATCGGTTATATTTTGGTCGTCACACGGTAGTTTCTCCATATGGGACTTGGACATTATCTCAGACAAACTGGTTACTAGATCTATGGTTTTAGATCTAGATTTGGGTGGTTTCCCAATCAGGGTACTTAGACAGCATTCTAAGAGTATTTAGAATGGACGACTCCTGGCACGGTAGTGTACCTGCAGGTAATGGAGTCGCCCTCTCTAAAGGTGTCTTACAGACTAAAGTAGAGAGGGATGTGCATGATTGGCAGATCACTTGCTTAGGAAATTAAGTCAATCGTGAGATGTCAAATACCACACCAGATGTTATTCTTGCACTAGATGCAATAAGTTGATATTGATCCTATCCTGGAGAAACAGTCGGAAGCAGTTTTAGAACATAAGTGGATGTTCTAGGGATATGATAACGACAGCCTCATTCGGGAGACAGTTATCATTCTAGGCTTCCAAGGTGACATGGACGACAAGGAGGTTGTCAGAGTTATAGTTTTCCTTCTGACGAGGGGCAGTATTTTGGACAGGTGGTCCAAGGCAATACTGAGGGAGGCATGGCGCAGGATACTGATTAAGTTCAGTTGACGATACAGTCTAAGAAGTTTGGATTTGGAGTTCATTTATGAGCTATGTCCCATCTGACATCCAAACACATTCTAAGACAAGTATTGCTCATTTCGGGAGATGGCTTTCTCCGCGAACTTGAGATATAGAGAGACATAGAAAGAAACATCAAGGCGGATCCACTCACTGAGGCTATTCCTCGAACGCAATAGTTTCGCAAACGAGCTTTGTGAGACTGACTAGTAGAGGAGTTGGGTGTTCGGTATCACACGGGCTGCGAGTATGCGGCATCGCAATAATTAGCCTTGAGTGCAAGTGGGAGATTGTTGGAGATAGTGCCCTCAGAGTCAATTATTAGGTCACAGGTACGTGATTGCAATGATTGATGGAGGACCTATCCCGGTAGGACAGTCTTACTCGAGATGATAGTATGCTATCTGGTTTACCTTTATCATCGTGTACTGTTTAAGGTGACCTGACAAGTTGCTATTACACGTTGATAGAGCCCCTAGGATTCTTGCTTGACCACCAGCAGTATGAGGGCGATCATATAAGTGGGAGCTGGGGTCTATAAGCATATCCTTAAATGGTCCCTAGTCGTGTGAGTTTCGAGACAGGGCATCGATACTCCAGAGTAGACTAGTGTATACAGTCGAGACCCCGACGAGGGGCGGTGGCCGGTCTCACAAGCCACTGGTGTCAGTTGGATCACCTAAGATGTATACAGGTGCTCATTGGGTTATGAGTACACCGGACAGGACTCGCCGGGAACATGCTAGTTGGTCATATACCAGACGTCAGATGGCAGTTCCCTGGTGACATGTGTGCAGGTTAGTTCATCGACCTGGAGATCGTCTTTTGTCTCGTGTGAGTTCCCACTGTACTTTGATTACTACCCTACCACGGCTCAAAGGAGTCGTGCAAACAGGTTTTAGTTGGGTACAGTCCCGAGCCACATGGAGGCAGTGAGCGTATCTTCAGGGGTTCGTCTCTCCCGGCATTGGGGGTGAGGTCGTGCTGTGTCTAGGTGAGCCATTACACGAAGCCCTCGGCCGAGGCAAGGAGATTTACTGGTAGGTATTCCAGTAGTATCTCAGGGTGTTCTGGGCTACACTCCGACACAACTTGTACCGCTTTTGGGGGTCTGACTTTTACCAACCCCCTAGGCCCGCCATGCGATGCTCATAGACGAACGGACCGGACTGTACGGATATTGTCACTGACAGGCTCAGTAGGGTTGTCAGGCTGAGTTCGCTCACAGACATCCCTTTTAGTCAATACCTGGTAGCCCGTTACGTATTGGCTTATACCTCTGACGTGCTAGTGGTTAAATCCACAACCAAGATGTTGACGAGTCTTTAGAGTCCCCCACATTCAGTTACTCAGCTTTCGGGCGAAAGGTTGTAGAGACCGTATGGAGATATGGCAAGGTTCGATCGGATACGTGCGGTATTGCACGGATCAGGATCGGACAGTTTGTACTACAGGCCGTATGGTTATATGGCAGGGTTCGATCAGATACGTGCGGTATTGCACGGATCAGGATCGAACAGATTTTACTAGCCGGTTTTGGTATAAGCCGGATCCTAGTATAGTACAGTGTAGATTTTGTCTCATTGCATTTGTATTTCGGTCGGAATACAAATGCGGGTGTGTATGCACAGTATCGGGGTTTTCCTGTAATTTATTACAGGACCAGTTTTCTGGAGTTGCCAGTTTGCTTTCCGTTTCGGCCAATTTCCTTTGTATCGTTCATTGGCCGAAGATTGGTGGAGGAGGGCTTATTTGCATTGTTGCAAATAAGTATTTGTGGAGGGGGTCTTTGCATATTATCATATCATGATAATTCCTCCACCATTTGACTTCATCTTCTTCTCATCATGGCTTGACTTTTGAGTCATCATGGTTTTTGTTGATTAGTTGGTGGAGTATGGATTTGGTTGTGATGATTGTTGTTGATGATGGATGATCATTGGTGTTGGAGTGTTGGACTTTCCTTGCTATCATTTCTTTTCATATGATAACCATTCCTCTCTCTCTCTTGAATAAGGTTGGCACTCTCTCTTTTAGAGAACTAACTCTCATTCTCTCCTCTCACCATGTCCATGGCCGGCCACTCCTTGTGGGGGCTGTCCAAATTTCGTATGTGGGGTTTTTGGTGCTTTTGCTTTGGTAAAAATCCCACAAGAACAACCTCCAAAAGCTTGTATCATCCCTCCACCAAAAAGGCAATTCCTACAACCCCAAAAAGAGACACAAGTTCTACACAACATTCTACAGCAAATCTTGGGCACGTCGACTAGCCAGCTTCGTGCCCGAGTTGCCTCGGCATTGAGGTGGGAGCCCGTAAAAGAAGTAGGCGATGTGGTGCACTTCCGGCGACGAGGTGGAGACCGGAGCTTCCGCAGGAGATCGGGACGACGACGAGAAGACCGGAGGACTCGGATCAGTCGGTATATCTCTCTTCCCCATCTTGTAGTTAGCTAGGACTAGTTAATGGTTCGATCCGGGTATTAGTGCGCGGCGGTTTGCCAGTTCAAGTAAAATTAAAGTTTATCACCGCTTCCGCATTTGGCCGTCGGATTGACGGCCGGGGCGCCGCCGTGCACTTACAGGATAATCCTATATTCCTTTTAGGAAGAAGAGGCATAAGGACTCACAGTTTATACTCGTGGAGCTTGGAGTATTTTTATCGAATACTCATTCGAATTCTTCCCACGAGTTATCTTCTTCAGATATTCGGAGTTTATTTATTTAAAGCTTGTAAGAGAATCGAGCGATGAAGTCTTTTATATCTTCTCTCGGCATAACTTTACAAAGAACTTTGTACTTTAGAGCCCTCCTATTCTTGCGGTGAGGGATAAGCATTGGTGTAATTGAAAACCCTTTTTCTGACATTGTCTTTACTTCTTTTAAATTCAGAGATGCCAGTGCTTGATGAGTGTCTCATATTGTTGGAGGAGATATTGTTGACGATGTTGTGGTTGAGGGAGAATTCGTTGATGTAGAATTTGTTGATGAAGAAGTCGTCGATAGAGAAGACTTAATATTTTTTTTTTTGAAGTGACGAATACCATGTTAATCGTTTGTTTTCTCTTCTTTAGATCTTTAAGGAGTGTTGAGTCAATCTTTTCTTCTTTAACCATGTTTTAGACCAATTTATTGAAGATAAAATATATTTGTAGACCGTGCCTTGGAATACGGTGATACTTGCAATATTGACCATTGTTGTGATAGGGCATCTTCGTGTCTATTTGTGGTGGTAGAGGCAATTCTATTAACTTTATTTCCACCAGGCCCTTGAGGATGTCTTTAAGGTCTTCCTTTGGTAAGTCGTCCACTAGAAATTTTGATTGATTGTTGGAAGACTGGTTTTGGGGATCCGAATACGGTTGCTTGACTGATATTTCCATCACTTGCTTCCCCTTTTCATAGTTGTAACCAGAGTCTCTTCTATTCTCATCGGAGCCTTGGTTGTAATTCTTGAAGTTTTTGTTGGATCGTCTGGTCGTTTATCTAAGAAAGTTTTCAATGTCAGTTGCTTTGGAAGACAACTCTTCGATGATAAGGGATGGACTCCTTGTAGACGGATCGCCGTTTCTGGTCGTAAATTATCCATGCACATCCTAACTACTTTCGATTCTATGAGAGGTTGCGGGTAGTGTAAACTCAGATTCCTCCACCGGTTGATAAAATCGGTGGCTTTCTCATTGAATGATTATTCAGTTCGTGTTAATTCAATAATTCCCACAATCCACTGAGTACTATTAAAGCATTGAAGAAAGGTTTCTTGCATTTTCTCCCAACTATAGATAGAGTTAGAAGGCAACTTACTGTACCATATGAATTCTGGACCAGAAAGTGTTTGCACAAACTAACAAAGAAGAAGCGAACCATTGCATGTAGTGTCTTGAAATGTAGATAAGGAGTAAGCGATGTGCTCATGTGGTGATCCATTTCCACTGGATTTAGAGAAAGAAGGCTGCTTCTAGTGCTTTGGGAATGGTATCAAATCTACTTCCGATGGATTAGATTTCATGTATCTTGGCCTCATAGCATGTTGGATTTGCAGTTACGCCATCTGCTACTATTCTTTGAATGGCATCGATCAATGGTGGCTGGTTTTGTGCCGACCCATTGAGAAGGGGATTTGGTCGGCGCTTGAATGATTCGGAGTAATTTGAGTTTTTAAGCGGACCAATTCTTCCTCTTTTCCTTGAAAAGCTCTTTAGAGTTGTGCTACTTGAACGTCAAGAGATGCCTCATTAATGGCAAACACTTATTCTGTACGAGGAATGTGATTTTCTACGGGATCATGACTTGACATAACATTAGCACGACTCTTATTGACTTGAGCGTCCTCCAGATCTTTAATGCCAATGGGTAGCACTGGCATGATATGTGACGTTGTGCCTTCAATTTTCTCCTTGAGTCGGCGAACGATTCTTTGTTCTTTGAAAGAGAGAGTATATCCCGCCGTATCTTGCATCAAGAGCTGGTATTCATAGTCAGTGAGTTGATGAATCAACATCGATTTGGGCTCGAAACCATTTTAAGAAGATTTATTTGTGACGCGTGGATGATGGAGATCTCTTATGATAGTCGTGCCCTTCCATAGGAACATAACTCGGACGATGAGTATTTCGCGATAAGGGGCGCGTCTTTGGTTGTTGTTGAAGGGGCAATGCTAACACGACGACGTTACTAAATCCCGTAGAATTTGTTGGAGAAATCAGAACAGTATTTGATGCCCTTTTTTTGAGGATAATGGGCGGCGGTACGGTCTTCAAGGCCACCGGTTTGGCCTTTGGCACGAAAAATGGAAGAAGAGCCTTTTTTGCAGCACGAAGAGACGGAAAATCTTTGTCGGAGAAAGGGAGAGACTTTATGTTGTAGGAACATCCCTAATGTGGATCATAAGGTGTGAAAGAGTAATGATCTTCTACCACCCTTTTCACTTTGTCACAGAAACATCCCCCTTGTGGTATCGGTCGTTGAAACGAGTATGAATCTTTCATCGCCACTTTCCTTTGCCACGGTAGTACTTAGTTGATGTCATTCCCCGCTGACATCTGATGGTGGGTGGCATCTCACTAACAATGATAATGCTAGGAGACATGTACAGCTTTGCAGTAATACGTACGGCGGTGTGGGAGGGGCGTGTAAATTTGGTGTGTTTCTTAGCAGATTTGGAAACCACCGGGGTGAACCATCGTCGTCGTGCACAACATCCGGGTTGGGTGATTATGAGGGAACAACCGAAGTCACAATTGGGGTGAGGCTCGCAATATTTTTTCTTTGAGGGATCACCGTCATATTATCAATTGGAACCCGGATTGCAATGGAACCGATCTCTAATGTGATGAAAATTCTTCGAACGTCGTTTCCATTGAAATTCACCATGTTTGCCATGATCTTTTTTTTTAAAAGATGAGTAGAAATTAGTAAATGACAAAACGGTAAAAAACATTTATTTATATTTTTGGTTTTTTTCTGTTAGCCCCCCATACTTCAATAATTTTTCTCTGTCCTCCCTCATAATTAGTATTTACCTGTAGCCCCCTCTAAACTTATAAGATACTTCTACAGCCCTCTACTTCACTTTTGAAAATAATTCTTCCTCCTCCACCTCTTTCCCAGCCATTGCCACCGTCCCCACCGCCACCACCTTCTTTCTCCTCCTCTTCAACACTGCCACCGCCACTGCCATCTTCACCGTCAAAAACCACCATCATTTTCCTCCATCTTCTTTTCTTCTTTAACCCATCAACACCTCCTTCTTCCCCCCTCCTCCTCCTCTTCAACGCAACCACCACCGCCACCACCATCATCAACAGCATTACTACCATCTTCTTCTTTCTCTTCTTCTTCAACTCACAACCGTCGCCGCCAACACCATCATCAACAACACACCGATCCTACTCTTCCACTTCAACCCGCCACTGGCGGTGGTGGTGTTGAAGAGGAGGATGTGGCGGTGGGGACGGCGACGATGCCCGGGATGGAGGAGAAGGAGGAAGGAGGCAGTGGCGGGTTGAAAAGAAGGAGGAAGAAGGATGGCAGCGGCATTGTGTTGTTGATGATGGTGGTAGTGGTGGTGGTTGTGGGTTAAACAAGAACAGGAAGAAGGTGGTGATGATGGTGTTAATGATGGTGGCGGCGGCAGTGGCGGCGTTAAAAAAGAGGAGGAAGAAGGAGGTGTTAATGGGTTGAAGATGAGGAGGAGGAAGAAGATGGTGGTGGTGTTGATGGTGATTATGGTGGTGGCGGTGGCGATGTTGAGGAGGAGAAAGAAGGCGGCGATGGTGGGGGCGGCGACGGTGGAAGGGGAGGAGGAAGAGAAAGAATCATTTTCAAAAGCGAAGTGGTGGGCTGCAGGAGTAATTTATAAATTTAGAGGGGCTACAGGTAAATACTAATTATGGGAGACAGTGAAAAATATTGAAGTATAGGGGGCTTACATAAAAAAAACCCTTATATTTTATAAAAGTTCTTTTCAAAGATGGAAGGAAAAGTGTGCTCCCAATGTGTTTGCCAAAATTTGTACGACGGCGAACCGGTTTTTTGCCACGTTTGTCGCGTTAGTCATGTTTTATTTGTATGGTTTGAATGTGCTTGAGCCATTACCCGAAATAGAGAATAATATTTTCTATATTTAGTAATGATGCAAACTGTTACGCCCCACCTCCAATACAGAGAGTATTGTCCGCTCTGGACGTAACCGCACGGTTTTGTCCTTCGGAGCAAACCGGACCCGACCAGGGGCCACTTCCCAGGAGGTCACCCATCCCAGGACTTCCCTGGCCCGAGCATGCTTAACTACGGAGTTCTAAAACTCCTGTAGTCCCGATTCACTTAAAAGGCGCCTCTGTATTAAGAAGTGGTATTATTCCATTTATAGTACAGATCTGCCCTCTTTTCGGAATGTATTCTGAAGAGTCCCCATTGTTCTACAGTGGGTCCCACGGACTCAAGAGGTGGCCTCCACGGACTCAAGAGGTGGCCCCCGCCCACTTAATATGACACTTGGCGTGGCACTTTGTTCCATGTGGCGTTTTGCTCCGTGAGCAAGAACCGGGTCCCGACATTCTCCCCACCTTTAAACAACGGTTCGTCCTCGAACCATAGACCTACTATTGAGAGACCAGCTCTGATACCATTCTGTCACGCCCCGCCTCCAATACAGAGAGTATTGTCCGCTCTGGACGTAGCCGCACGGTTTTGTCCTTCGGAGCAAACCGGACCCGACCAGGGGCTACTTCCCAGGAGATCACCCATCCCAGGACTTCCCTGGCCCGAGCACGTTTAACTACGGAGTTCTCAAACTCCTGTAGTTCCGATTCACTTAAAATGCGTCTCTGTATTAAGAAGTGGTATCATTCCATTTATAGTACAGATCTGCCCTCTTTTCAGAATGTATTCTGAAGAGTCCCCATTATTCTACAGTGGGTCCCACGGACTCAAGAGGTGGCCTCCACGGACTCAAGAGGTGGCCCCCGCCCGCTTAACATGACACTTGGCGTGGCACTTTGTTCCGTGTGGCGCTTTGCTCCGTGAGCAAGAACCGGGTCCCGACACAAACCACTCATGACTATAGTCTTATATTACTTTAAATGAACATAACATGGAATGAGTGTGATGAATCCAATTCTTGAAAATATAGAACCATAAATATATTGCTTTTTATTCAGTATTGAACCAATCAAGTCATCTCCGTGGTGTTGTTAAAATAAAACTAAAAATAAAGTTGCAAATAGTAAATATGCAACATAGTGCCAATCTTTAAGGGTGTTAACCGATAAAGTAGGGGTATGATAAGTAATTAGTCAATCTCTATAATAGAGTAGGGTTTTTAATAGAATTGCATAAAATTGTATTCTTTTGTTTTCAAAAGAAGAAGTATGAGATTGTGCACTCCCAAAAAAAACAAGTAAATGACATTTACGTGTTTATTTTTTTAATTATATCTTTTAAAGAATACTCACGATTAAGAAAATAAACATATAAAATATAAGTAAATATGAAATTTTAAGAGTTTTCTATCATTAAAAAAGAGAAGAAACCATCTACTAATCATTTTCCATTGATCACACGAAAGAAAAATGAACACAACATTGCAAGGAATAAAGAAATAAAGGTATAGGATTGTCGGGAATTATCCCGACATCCTTACCTTTTTTTTTAGAAAAAAAGAACCAAATCCAACCAATAATGAAGCAAACTTTCTCTCTCTTTTTTTTTGAATTATGCGAAGGGGTGAATTTACAATAGTTTTTTGGAGTGGGTGGAATGGAATGTTTGTTCTAAAAGTGAGACATCTACCCTCCTTTTATAGGCTAAGAGGATGGCACATTGGTAAATAAAAGAAAAGGGAAAATTTTCTTTGAATTCAAACCTAAAGACTGCTCCCTCCAAGATAATAGGAGGATATTTGTACAAAAAAAATGTACAAGACAAGTGTAGATACATTTTTTTTGTACAACTTGATTGCATTTTCACCAAGAGCGGCCCCAAGGGGACCCGATGCACCATGACCGGCCCTATGGGAGGCCGATGCACCATGACCGGCCCTATTGAGGGGTGCCGGTGGATCCAAGACTTGCCCATAGGGTCCGGTGCACCAATACCTGCCCCATGCAGGGCCAGTGCATCCAAGAACGGCACCATGGGGGCCCGGGCTCATTTGATCAGACCTTAGGGGGTCCGGGCTTCTTGGCTCGACCGACCCGTAGGGGCCGTGTTGACTTGGTTGACCGACTCCATTAGGAGTCTGTGTTGACTTGGCTGATCGGCCTGTTAAGAGGCCGTGTTGACTTGGTTGACTGGCCCCATTGGGAGGCCGAGTCTTGGTTGACCGGCTACTGAGAGGGCCGAGTCTTGGTAGACCAGTACGTTAGGGGGTTGGTCTGAACATATTTGGATGTGCACGGGCTCGTTTAAGGCGCATCTGATATGCACGGGCTCGCTTACGGCGCACTTTTGTTGTTCCAAGACTTCGAGAGCCTGCTGCGGACATTTGTTATCTTGAATGGACGTTTGGGGTGAGCCCAAATGTGTATTGCTTCTTACTTAGGATGTGTTTATCGTCACTAAACCACGTGTTCGTCTGAAATCTAATTGGGGCAATATGTTGCATACTCGTATGTAACCGAGTAAAGGAAATTGTAATACGGGGCTCTTTTGAAATGGAGAAAATGTGAATGGAACAGCAATGTAGTGTATACTCGTATACAAACCGAATAAAGGCATCTCATATTCGTATACAGACAGAGCAGAGGCATCGGGAACCGAATAGAGACGTCAATCGTATTCAACGACTAAGAACCAAGCAGAGGCGTCAAGCGTGCTATTCAGGAGTTGAACATAGGCATAACGTGTTCCCCGAATGTCTAACAGAGGCATGACGTGATAGACTGTAGAAAGGTGCCTGTCGAAAGAAACCAAAAGTAGAAATTGCATATGCGATAGCTGTTGATAGTAAACCCGTATGAAGTCTGATTGCCGGGAATAAGAACCCATATTGAAGTAGCGGTCAAAGATTTTAACCTCGAGCATTTTTTGATATCTACAACCACACATCAATTAGGCTACGTTTACCAACACATATTCTTATGTGTGCTCAAACCAACTCGATAGAAAAAATTCATTGAGTTTATTTGAAACAAATAGCTAAGAATTTTAACCCACGAGGTCGTACATGTCAAATTTCAAAGAATCGAAATCCGACGCGCATTCCGGCACCCAAAAACTTCTTTTTTTGCAAAAATTTGAGTCCCGAAGATCCCGAATGAGCCCAATGGAGACGCTCGGCCTCGACCCTAGAGTAACCGAGGGGCATGGTCGACCCCCCAACCTAGACCACCAATTAGTAGTTTCGGGTTGTGGTGCCAGACCCGAGAGCACCAATTGATTGGTGCTCTCGGGTTGGGGGCCCCACCCATGCCCCTCTGAGATGCTCGGGGTCACCCTCGATCACTTGTGGGGATCTTGTTCCAGAATGAGAACCCTCGGGATTGTGTACATGCAAAAAATGAGAGATTTTTGAGCTTATTTTCAAAATCTATTTTGTAAAAATTAGGTTTTTAAACACTATTAGCGATTCAAATAACTACTAGTATATGGATAGGCTTTGATACCATGTTGGTTCGTTGTGCTAGGATCGTAACACTTGCGAACCAAGACAGAATATAAAACAAGAATTTCATGCAAGCACAACAAACACAAAAACCCAAAATCATCCAAGAACTAGTAGTTGCAAAAACTCAAGAGAGCTATACAAATCTAAACTAGGGTTTAGAGAAGGTAACAATTTTTGAAGCGTGTCCACACACAAGTGGAAGACCCTATCTAGGCTCCTTAGTTGCGGGATCGAACTTGATCGCGAACCTCCTTACTGAAAATGATCCACTTCGAAAGAACCCCTAACCCAAACTTCAATTTTATCAAAGAACACCACTTTTGTGAAGCAACTTGCTATCACAAATTTTCGAGATTGAGAGAGTAAGATATGTAGAGAACACTCTCTTTGTTTTCTCACTTTGGATCTCAAAATGGAAGGAGAGAAATACTATGAGAGAATGGGAGATTTCTCTCTCCTCTAGCTATTTAAATGAGAGAGGACTTGAGAAAATATCTAGTAATTTTCTCAAATGGTCCCCACTCACTGACATGCTCTCTTTCCACTACAAGACAAGAGACATATATATCATATACAATGTATTTGTATCATATACAATGTCCAAATAAAAGAGAAAAAGAGAGTATAATACTAGTAAACCCTAACTATATCAAATATGGTTTTAATTCAACACTTGACTTAAATTCCGGGCTCTTGAATAACCTTCTTGTATTATCAAATGTCTGATTAATGCACGTGTTTCATATACACGTGCTTAATCGAACTCCCGCGCGTATCAATATACGCACACTACATCGTTTTTCCTGAGCGGAAGAACCCTCTGTGTGGGACTCTAAAGACTCGACAATACGCTGGTGGTGAGTTACTGGATCATATCCATAACCCACAAGCACATTAGCGGCACTATCTGTACGTAACGGCTACCTAGGTATATGTCAAAAGAAAGATTGAAAAGCAAACTCATACGTAGCTAACAAAGCCTATCGGTGACAATCACCGTACAGTCCGGTCTCTTTATCAGAGAGTGTCGCATACCATGTCTCGAGGGTGGATACTGTCAGACCCCCAATAGCCCAATAAATCATGCCGATGTCAAACTCATAACCATCTGAGATACAACTAATAATCTTTATCAGTTATCTCAACCTTCCTGACCAGAGACTTATAGTTATAGTTTATCATGTACAGCGCGACATCAACTTCCTATATCGGGAGAAATGAATCCTATCTCGATCGCTTACTGCCTCCATGTTCATCGGAGCTATACCCAACTAAAACCTGTATGCACGGCTCTTTAAAACCGTGGTTGGGTAGAATCAAAGTACAGTGGGAACACACACAAGACACTATGACAATCTCAGGTCAAAAGACTACCCTGTACCATTGTCACCAGATAACTGCTATCTAACAATAGGTAAAATACCATTTATGAGTTCTCGGCGAGTCCGTTCAGTGTACCCATTCTCCAATAAGCACATATATACAATCTTTGGTATCAAACACCAATGGTTGTGGGACCAACCATCACCCTGATCGGGGTTAAGAAACGTATACACTAGTCTACTCTGAAGTGCCGACACCCATCCTCGATACTCCCACGATAAGGAACATTTAAGGATGTGCTTATGGACTATCCAGGCCCCACTTAATCCTGATAGTCAAACAAAATTCCTATAGGCTTTATCAATACGTAATATCAAGTAAAATATATACACATGAAAGATAAAGCAAACCGGATAACATACTGTCATATCGAGTAAGAATGTTCTGTACATATAGGTCCAAGTACAATAATAATTGCCTCTAGGGCACCTATATCTAACACGTGCAAGAGCCCACAACAACAGCTATTTGGAATAGACTGAAGTCCCTTTATAATAAGAAGTCACTCACGAACCGTCTTTATCTCAAACAGAGATTGTACACCTTGAAGATGAAGGAAGAAATTTTGGTCAAAGATCACATCGACAAGCTCAATCAGATTGTGATAGATTTGCGAAGTATGGAGATGAAAATCGATGATGAAGATCATGCCATGATTTTATTGTGCTCTTTGAACACCGAGTTCGGCCAGTTTGTTAAATCTCTGGTGTATGTAGGAGGCAGGTTATCTTTGCAAGATACCAAGGCAGGTTTGCGCAGCGAGGCGTTGAGAGAAAAGGTGGGCAGTGACAAAGGAAGCTTAGGTGACGCGATGTTTGCTAAACGTTGCTTGGAAAAGCGACTAGATGATGGTTCTAAGGAGTCGAGAAGCCGGGTGAATGTCAAGTGCATACATTGCAAAGAAAGATGATATTGGAATATGGATTGTCCGAAGTTAAAAGAGAAAGGAAAGAAGATTTCTTCCAGCACGGCAGTCGCAGAGGAGGATTCAAATCAAGGCAGTAATGGTTCGGTTCTATCAGGATGTGCGACTTCAGACGTTCATGATTCTTGGATGGTGGATTCAAAAAGCTCGTTCCATGTGACTCTGCATCGGATTTAGCTTGCTACATATCATTCAACTGTTGGAGGCTCGGTCTTCATGGGGAATGATGCGTCGAGTAAAATTGTTGGGGTGGGAACAATTCGAATTCACATACATAATGGGATAGTTTGAATATTGAAAAATGTCAGGCACATACCAAATTTGAGGAGGAGCTTGGTCTATTTGGGAGCTTTGGGCGATTTCGGTTACAAGTGCGTGGACGACAGATATTCCATGAGGATTTCCAAGGGTCCTCTGATGTCATGCGAGGAGGGTGGGGAATCTATATTTTCTTCATGGATAGCTAGTCATAGGATTTTTGATATGCCAAACTCGACTAAATCGGGTTGTTTTTCATATTATATACTAGTATGCAAAACTGAGTGATTTCTGGCATTTAAAAAAATTTGAGTGCAGAAAACCCAATTTCCGAAAAAATGAGTGAAAACCTTATTTTTCTGGAATTTTACTGAACATTTTAGGGTATGTTTGTGAAAAAACAACCAGCAATTCACCATGCATTAGATGACCAAACGCATGGAGAACTACTGCAATTTTAAAACCCTGAAAAAAGATTTTAAACAATTTAAAATATTTCTAGAAGCAAAATCCTCTGTATAGTTCATCATGCATGTCTTTATCCAACGCATAGTGAGTTGGAACAATATTTTACTGGTTTTACAACAATAAAATTGGTAAAATTCGATAATTTTTATTCAAAAGCTATAGTTCACCATGCATTGGGTGACCACACGCCTTGACAACTGCAAGTAATATATCTGAACAATAAGGTGGTTTTATCGATTTAAAAACGAATTTTAAATGCTCTAATTCACCATGCGTTAGGTTACCACATGCATGAAGAACTACAGTCACAAATCCAAACGATTTCAAGGTTTTCTCGTTTCAAAAATTATTTTCCAAAAAGCAACAGTTCACCATCCGTGTTCTAACCATACGCATGGAGAATCGTTGCCCTTATTTTCAGCCTTTCTCAACAATTTTCAAAACGAATTCAATGAAAACTTATTCCTTCTCTCCATGCATGTTAGGACCCAATGCATGGATACCTATTCGGCTGAAACAGCCTAAAACAGCCTGATTTCACCCTATATACTATAAATAGAGTCTCAAACCCTCAATTCTCTTCATCCAGAAATCAAAAAGCTCCAGAGCTCATTTTAGAAGTTATAGAACAGCTTTAAAGTTCTCAATGTGCAGCGGTGAAGTTCTGGCGGGATCCGGTGGAAGTGCAACGCGACGGTCTTCTTCAAAACAGGATTTCTCTTTCCTCTCGTCCTTTTTAATCTCATCTTGCCTTTAGAATAATCATTATATATATTATGCATATGTAATCTTAGAACCATATGGGTAGGGATAAATCATTTCCCCGGCCGTCAGCCTGGTAAGTTATTTATCTGTATTCCTTACTTTTTATGTGTTACTTACCTAGATCTGATACTACACTACATAGCCTCAATAAGATTGCCTCATTAAGCTTGCTTATTTATGACAGGGAAAATATCGATAAGGACTAAGGTCTTTTTGAAGTGCGGGTGCTACCAAGGAGAGTTACCGAACCATTCAAATATAAGCTTCTATACCAAAAGGGTGTCCAGCGGGCCCAAGGAAAAAATCTGAATGTAGCGATCATGATCAAGAACAAATCAAAGAGAAGCGAACGCGCCGTGAGAGGGCATCCAAGGTCTCAATCCTTCGATATCCATAAGGATATGTTGTCGAAATTTCTACCAGTTAAGACGGTTCATATTTGGTCATGATGTGGCGTCCATATTTGGGTCATATCAGTCAGACGAGTTTGGAGGTGCCTCGAAAGAGGCAATTATTTGGAGGTGGAAAGTTGGTGGGTTAGATTTCCGTAAGGACTGTGATAAGAAAATACAGGTAGTTCCAGCACCGGATTGTTCTCGAGGTGGAGCCAGACATTATATTTTCTTCATGGAAAACTTCTCGAAGAAGCTGTGGGAGCACGTTCTCAAATCCGAGGGTGAGATTTTCAGAAGTTCAGAATAGCCGTATTGGATTTGCGGCTCGGGAAGCGTGTAGAGGTTTTTCGGTCTGATTTTGGTAAAGGGTTTGCTTCGCAGGAGTACGCAGGATTGTGCATGCCAGAGAGAATCGTACTTCAGTATACCATGTTGGGAGATACTCGGTTAGATGATATTGCAGGGCGGATGATTCAGACAGTTGGGAAGAATAGAACTTACAGTTTACGGCTGGTTTTCCGAGGGAATTTCGAGGTGGAGCCCTATCTAATGCTAAGTACCTCATCAATTGGTTGCAATCGATGGCGGTAGATATGAGAATTCCCAATAAGTTATGGACTGGAGGGACTAGATATTACTCAGAGTTTCATGAAATTCGATGCATCGAGGAGACGAGGGTCAGTAGATGTTTTGTTATCGGCTTTATAGGTGGAGTAAAAAGGTACAAATCATGGTTTTCTGGGACTCAGAGTGGAGTAATTAGTCGAGTGACATTTGTTGAGTCTGCGGTGCTTCGAAGAAGACAGACTCGATCAGATGGTGAACGAATAACAGATATACCGCCTAGCAAGGTGGAGTTCAAAGTCCCAGTCCAGGATCTGAGAGATGAAGTGGTCGATATTCCTATTCACGTGGAGAGTCCAGTAGAGTCAGTGGTGCAGAGGTCGAGATCTGTTCGGCGCACAGGAGTTGCTAGGACAAGTTTTCAAGATAAGAGAATCGGGAGTTCGACAGAAAGACTGCACGTTTGATTCATGGCACACAGAGAGTCATGAATGGGGAGTTGTGTCGGTTGCAGCAGTCTATCGAGCAAGTTGCAGTTCGATATGGGATGAAGAATATTCGGCCTGTATCTTCTCATATAGAGATGCACTTCAAGCTTTCGGTGATGTTATCATCAGGGTCGCATGCAGATAGAGATCGTGTGCCTTTGGTGTCCTATGCGATTGCAGAAGTTGGTGAGGAATGCACGCGGCCAAGTATTGCACTGACAGTTGGAGCAGTTAGTAAATACTTCACTATTCTGAGCAGAGAGCATTGATAGGCTCTGAAGTGGTTCGGCTCATCATTTAGCAGAGACGGTGTTGATGGTTGCATTGTGACAGTATATGGTGATAGATGTATATGGAGATCGACGATGGATTACATGTTGGGTCTCTCTCTCTCTAGAAAGAGTTGGAAATGAAAATACTTCGAGAAGTTTTCTCATTTTTTGGGAGTTTTCTAGAAATAAAATATAAATTAAAGGAACACCTTTTAAATTGGTATTATAATAGTATTGGTATTCCTCAAAGTTTTATATTAACTTTGGCATTTTGATGAAGCAAAAAAGACTTGAAAAGTAAGAATGATAAAAGGTAGATACAACAATTATACTTCTCATGTACCTTGCTTAAACAATAAATCTGTTAAAGTATATTATGTTCGATTGATATACAATGTTACCCCATAATCTTAACAGCTTAAGTTTTTGGGTCAGGTTTAAGAGGTACTTGGTTTCGTCGTTGTCAATTTAAATTATATTTCTTTACCTTTATTTGTTTATGCTAACAAAAGTTGATGTTAGTGGCCTTTCTTTCCACAACATAATAGCTTAGACTTTTGGTTAAAGCGGTTCTTAACTGAAAAAATGAAAAAAAAAATGAAACCTGAAAGAACTGGTTGCACATTGTTTACTGTTATTGAGATTGCAAGCAACGGAGTGACTGAAACCACAAGCTCTCTCACATCTTGGCTGCTTGTAAAGAGAGAAGGATACTGATTTCTTGTTATAAGCAGCAGAAGAGAGAGAGCAACTCCAACGAAGAATGAGGTCACTACTACCACAAGGACTGAAAACTTTGCAGTTCTTGGATGCCTTGCTCCAAGTTCATTGGAAACCCTAACACTGCAAAATTAAAGAACAGAACTACATCAAGTTGGAGTAAATTAACGAGAATTATGACGCTGACGCAGCGAAAAAAAAGAAAAAAATAGCCAGGGTGGGTTCCCCTCCTGAGATTTAATTAGGATGGGACTCATCCCAAGAGTACTGGGTCACCTGAATTCGCTGTAGTCAACCGCAGTATCATTTTGGCCTGAGTTAATAATCGATCACAGCTTTAAAGTTTTGCCGGAATGAAATTAAACTTTTTATTATCATCAACTTTACTGTTATAATGCAAACTCCAAAAAACTAGCTTATGCCATGAATTGATGATCTCTCATTTTTAATAACAAAACAGGCTTAAGATATAATATAAGTATTCACATGCATTTGCCTATCATATGCAGATATCTACATCATCAACCTATTTAAATATTTTAGTTGACTCATTAAAATCAAAATCTACCCCCCCCCCCCCCTCTTTCCCTTTCTGGATATTGAGCACCAACACCCAAGCCATCTCTTTCAATTTCCGAACTTATCTTTTGAACTTTGTACTCAAACCTCAATATTTAAATCATCTAACATTTATTAAAACCATATAATATGTATGTTCATCGCATGTATAAAATACTAATAAAGTATTTACCTGGTTGCAGCATTGAACCCAAAGGCAACCATGATGGCCCAACCCAAAATGTTCATGCTGTTATAAAAGGAATTTTAAGAATATGCAGTTAGTTTGGGTGATTATCTTAAATAATTTACACAATACCATTTCATTATTTCTCAAACGAAAAATAAAATGTTATTAGTCAAAAATATGTCCAAAAATTTATAAGAATAATAGTACTTTCATATTCAGGTAAATAAATTAAAGCAATTTGATATCCGATAAAAGACCAAGACACGACACATACCATATCGATAAGCCATCAACGGAAACCTCAGCGTTTTTGAGATACCCAGCGAAAAGAACTAGTATCATGAAATACCACACCTCCAAGCTGCAAAAAATAAATATTGCTTTGGAAAATAATATGCTATCGTAGTTCAATGATTTCTATATCCGAAAGGACAAGCAAAGCATGAGTGAATTTTTCCAGCTTTTGCAGCCAAACATGGCTTAATTACCAAGTCTATGACATGATACTTCTAGAATGAGTGAATTTTTACCGCAAACTCATCATGATATTTAACATCAATCATATAAAGATTATTGAGGAATTATTACCACAAACTTATCATTGATTAAAAATATTGAAGACTCCATCTTTGGCTCTTTGCAATGATAGTAATTTAATAAGACCCAATAATTAAGCTTCCATAATGCTGCATAGAGCTTTCGGTGTGCGGCTGTCTACTCATAAATGGTGTTTAGTGGGGAGAGATCCATCCAAATCCAAAGTAGTTCTACATAAATGCCATTAAAAAGTAAAATTCATGCTATGATTTTGGGTTTTTTCCGTCGGCCCTCCCATACTTCAATATCTTTCTCTGTCCCCTCTAGTTAGTATTTACATGTACACTCTATACTTATAAGTTACTCCAGCGGCTTCCCTGCTTCACTTTTAAAAATTATTCTTCCTCCCCCTCCTCCTCTCCGGCCATCGTCGCTTTCTTTCTCCTACTCTTCAACACTGCCATCATCACCGTTAATACCACCACCATCGTCCACCTCCTCTTCTTCTTCAACTCATCGACACCTTCTTCTACCCCCTCCTCTTCAACCCACAGCCGCCGCCGCCATCCTTCTTCCTCCTTCTCCTCTTCAACCCGCCGCCGTCTCCTTCTTTCTCCTTCTCTCCAGGCATCGCCGCCGTCCCCACTGCCACCTCCACCTTCCTCCTCTTCAACACCGCCACCGTGACGGTGTTGAAGAGAAGGAGCTGATGATGGGAACGGCGGCGATACCCGGAAAGGAGGAGGAAGATGGAAACGGCGGCGGTGGGTTGAAGAAAAAGAGGAACAAGAAGGTGATGGTAATGGTGTTGATGAGGGTGGCGGTTGCGGCGGCATTGAGAGGGAGGAGGCGATGGGTTGAAGAAGAGAAGGAAGATGGTGGTGGTGGTGATGACGGTAGTGTTATTGTTGTTGAAGATGAGGAGAAAGTAGGTGAGGACGGCGGCGATGGTCGGAATGGAGGAGAATGAATGGTTTTCAAAAGTGAAATATAAGGACTGTAGGAATAACTTATAAGTATAGGAAGATATAGGTAAATACTAATTATGAGGGAGGCAGAAAAAAAATATTGGAGTATGGAAAGCTAACACTAGTAAAATAAGGGGTTGCCCCTACGGATAATATCCGTAGGGGCAGTTAAAGTTTGGCCCTACGGATTAATCCGTAGGGCAAACTGGTTGCTCCTACGGTCCTTCAATATTTATTTAAAATTTATTAAATCTTAAAGTGATGTTTGCCCCTACGGAGCCGCAAACCAAGCATCTACGGGTATATCTGTAGGGGCATATAAATAGGGATTTAAGAGATCGATCCCTACGCTGATTATTTCTTTTTCTTATTCTCGCGCGAAACCAAATTTTCCTAAATCGAGATCGTCGTCGCCGCCGCGCTGCAGTGATCTCATCGTCGCCGAATCATCGTCGCCACGCCTGCGCAGTGATCTCGTGGTCGCCACCGTGCTCCGCTCTCGTTGTCGCCACCGCCCTCGTCGTCGCCGATTGCGTCTCCGTCGTCGCCTACAGGTAATTAGTTAAACATTATTATAATGATGTTAGGGTAGCGATCGATGAGGGTTAGGATTAGGTATCGGTTGTGGTTAGGGTTAGGATTAGGGTACGGGTTCGATCGGTGGTTGGGGTTCGACGACTGGTGTTGGGGTTAGAGTTAGGGTTAGGGTTCGGTTGGGGTTTGGTGTTGGGGTTGGGGTTCGGCTGGGGCTGGGTTGGGGTTAGGGTTAGGCAGGGTTAGGGTTTGGTGTTGGGTTGGGGTTCGACTGGGGCTGGGTTGGGGTTAGGATGAGTTGGAGAGATTGAAGGCGAGCTGGGTTTTGGGAGAAGATAAGGAAATGGCACAGCTTGCTGCTTCAATTTTTTGATATAGATAGATAAGGTTCTTTTGGGATTTTGGAGGGGTTTTGGGGGAGATAAATAGCTTTGGAGATGAAATGGGGCATTTCAGTAATTTGATTCTCTGTTGCAAATATTATTTATCAATATATTTAATTATAAATATTAAATAAAATAAAGTAAACTATAAATAATATGAAACCAATATATGATACTCGATGATAATATGAAACCTTCATATTCCCATCGATACTCATATATGAAACTAAAAGCGCCACTTAGTCCCCGTCTATCGGTTAACATACGTGCGATGATCGTCGTGACCTAGAACTATACGAAGGTTGTTAAATATCGGACAGTATAGCTCATACTAACAACCGTCGTATAGTCTACGCGACGAGAAAATTCAATCGTATGGTAACCCATAGATTTTTCCCGTGTGGACAAGTTAAGAATGTATAAAGCAAACGCCTTCATTCACTTGTGTTTTCATCCGTTTCGAGATATTTCATCGGTACCTTTCCGCTGGTTCTCCGTGTACAAAGATAGATTAGATGTTCATTTCAACGTTGTTTCACAGCTTTGAAATGATTATCTATTCTATTACAGTGTACTCGGAGAACAGCGGGGAGGTGCTGCCGAAATTTACTCGAAATGGTTGAAAGCACAAGTGATGGGCGTTCGCTCTATACATTCTTAATGAGATAGAAGCCTACCCCCGACAGCCGGAACACACACATACAACAAGAATACACAACAAACGCATAATTAGAGAGCGATTCGAGATGTTCGGGTTAAAACCAATATATGATACTCGATGATAATATGAAACCTTCATATTCCCATCGATACTCATATATGAAACTAAAAGCGCCACTTAGTCCCCGTCTATCGGTTAACATACGTGCGATGCTCGTCGTGACCTAAAACTATACGAAGGTTGTTAAATATCGGACAGTATAGCTCGATACTAACAACCGTCGTATAGTCTACGCGACGAGAAAATTCAATCGTATGGTAACCCATAGATTTGTCCCGTGTGGACAAGTTAAGAATGTATAAAGCAAACGCCTTCATTCACTTGTGTTTTCATCCGTTTCGAGATATTTCGTCGGTACCTTTCCGCTGGTTCTCCGTGTACAAAGATAGATTAGATGTTCATTTCAACGTTGTTTCACAGCTTTGAAATGATTATCTATTCTATTACAGTGTACTCGAAGAACAGCGGGGTGGTGCTGCCGAAATTTACTCGAAACGGTTGAAAGCACAAGTGATGGGCGTTCGCTCTATACATTCTTAATGGGATAGAAGCCTACCCCCGACAGCCGGAACACACACATACAAACGCATAACTAGAGAGCGATTCGAGATGTTCGGGTTAAAACCAATATATGATAATATGAAACCTTCATATTCCCATCGATACTCATATATGAAACTAAAAGCGCCACTTAGTCCCCGTCTATCGGTTAACATACGTGCGATAATTTATTCTTTTCAACGACAAACGCACACACAAAGCATATACACGGATTTTCTCCTTTGTCAGTAACTATCCCGTTCTTATATTTCTCAATATAGTCAGCATAACTTACAATTTATATGTTATTCAGTCTAACATGGCCCATGAGTACATCAGAGTTAAGGACTGGATGTATGTGGATTGGAAACAACGTATGCAACCTAAGTTTGTCGCAGGAGTTGCTGCTTTCCTTGAATTTGCACGCGCACATAATAAGATCATAATAGAGAAGATTCTCTGTCCGTGCGATAGATGTGGCAATAAGTACTGGCAGAAGGTAGAATTGGCAGAGCTTCATATTGTAAAACATGGGTTTACTAGATTTTATTCAACTTGGAAATATCACGGGGAAGGAGAAGAATGCAGTACTGCGGTAGAAGAAGAAGGAGAACACGATAATGCGGCAGGAGAAGAAGAAGAATTCGGTAATACGGCAGGAGACGGAAATTTATTTCCATCAGAAGAAATGGAGGATATGGTAGAGGCTGCCCTAGGTGAATCTATTCGTACCGAAGATGACATTCCTTCCGGTCAAGGACCGCGTGCGGATAAATATGAAAATTTCATGAATGATGCTAGGAAACCAATTTATGAGAATACGAAGTATTCCACCCTCTCATGGTTCGTCCAACTTTTCCAGATTAAGTGCCTAAATGGATGGAGCAACAAGTCATTCACAATGCTTTTTTCGTTCTTGAAAGATTCTATGCCTCCGGGAAATAATGTGCCCGAAAGCTGGTACGAAGCCCAGAAGATGATGTCTGATTTGGGTCTAAAGTGCGAGAAGATTCAAGCATGTCCTAAAAATTGTGTGTTGTACCGGAAAGAGAATTCAGATTTGAAAGAGTGTCTAACATGCGGAGAGGCCAGGTATAAGCCGAAAGATTCTGATAAGAAGCCTGATATACCTGTGAAGATAGCACGATACTTTCCCATAACACAGAGGCTACAGAGGCTATTCAGGTGCAAGAAAACAGCCGAGGCAATGATTTGGCATCACCGTGCTCCTCCAAGCGAAAATGGAAAAATGAGCCATCCAAGAGATTCACCGGCATGGAAGGATTTCGATAGGAGGCACGCAATATTCAGTAGCGATCCTCGCAATGTCCGGCTCGGACTGGCTACCGATGGCTTCTGCCCATTCAACTATATGGCTGGAAGTCACAGTACATGGCCCGTTGTAATGATAATTTATAATCTGTCGCCTTGGTTGGCTATGGACCAATCATACTTTATGATGCCTCTTCTTATCGACGGACCAAACTCACCAGGGAACAATATCGACGTCTATCTCCGACCTCTGATCGAGGAGCTGAAAACTTTGTTCATTGATGGTGTAGAGACATATGATTCAAACACAAATACAACCTTCATACTGCGTGCGGCTTTAATGTGGATAATTAATGACTTTCCTGCGTATGGAATGCTATCAGGTTGGTCCGTACATGGTCACAAAGCATGTCCTCATTGCCATGAACACACAACATCAAAATTTTTGAATTTTAGCAGGAAGGTTTGTTATTGCGGCCATCGACGTTTTCTGCCTCCAGACCACCCCTATAGGTTAGACACGGTTCACTTTGATGGTCATCAGGAGCTTCTTGGGCCTCCATCCCCATTGTCCGGAGAGGACGTGACTGCTAAATGGGATGGTTACAATAACGTGACCTTCGGGATGGATCCGACGAAACAGGTCAAACCACAATATTGGAACAAGTTAAGCATTTTCTTCGAGCTTCCGTACTGGTCTACAAATTCAGTGCGTTATTTTCTGGACGTCATGCATATAGAGAAGGGAGTATCAGAGCACATACTTAACTTGCTTCTGTGTAAAGACGGGAAATCGAAAGACAACATGAATGCCCGGATGGATCTACAAGAGTGGGGAATAAGAAATGAACTGCACCCTAAACCGGTAGCGGGTAAACCGGGCAAGTTTATACTTCCCAATGCCGCTTATCATATGTCACAACCGGAGAAGAAAAGATTCCTGCAGGTGTTGCATGATTTGAAAGTCCCCACAGGTTTCTCAGGATCATTCAGCAAGAAAATAAAAATTGTGAAGGGCAAGATCGATGGGCTGAAAAGTCATGATCACCATGTTATCGTGGAGCACCTTCTTCCATTAGCCCTCAGGACTTCTCTCCCCGACTCGGTTGGTCTAGTAATCAACGACCTATGTTGTTTTTTCAGGGAGTTGTGTGCTAAAACACTGGAGGTTGCGACGCTGGATAAACTAGAAAATTCTATTGCGTTGATACTTTGCAAGTTTGAGCGTATTTTCCCACCGTCATTCTTCGATATCATAATACACTTGACGGTTCATCTTGCAACTGAGGCGAAGTTAGCCGGACCGGTACAATATCGATGGATGTATCCCGTCGAGAGGTACGTGTAATTTTTCGTTTCGCGCAATTTATAAATTTATTGTTGTCCTGTATGCCCGTGTTTATTTATTCAACATATTCTCATTAGGTACCTTTACACTCTTAAGAAGTGTATACGCAATAAAAATCGACCAGAGGGTTCTATCATGCAAGGTTATCTTCTTGATGAAGCAACCACATTTTGTTCCCGCTATCTGGACGAGAACATTGAGACAAGGCTTAACCGACCACGAAGAATTCAAGACGGGCCATATGGTAAAGCCGAGTATAAGAGGGTAGACACTATGTTTATCAACAAGATATACCGGTTTATCTTGCTTAATTGCGCATGTCTTGAACAAATTAGAGAGTAAGTTCTTTTGGATTAATTGTTATATCTGTGTTTGTGTGTGTATGAAATGACATAATATTAATGTCACAATTATTTGTCGAAAACAGAACTCATTTTAACGAGGTACGTGAGGGGCATCCTGATTGGAATGAATAACGTTTGGAAAAATACCATCAGGATAATTTTTGTGATTGGGTCACAGAGCATGTAAGTTATTCGAATTACATTTTATTGGTATCAGTTTTAATCTAAACTTGTATCGTTATGTATTTATCGTAAAATTTGTTTTGTTAGATCCACGATCCGAACTTGTCTGCATCATTTGAGAGTGATTCAAGATGTTTAGCTCAATTTCCTAGTATGGAGGTTGCATATTACAAAGGATTTGGTGTCCTTGGATACAAATTCGAAGTTAAGGACATAGAAACATCTAGAACCACTCAGAATAGTGGGATTGCGATGGTAGGATCGGACGGTGTGATTTAGTATGGGTACTTAAATTGTATACTCGGCATCCACTATCCCGGACGATCAGAACCCTTTTATATATTCCAGTGTACTTGGTACGATCCGCGAACCGATACGGACAGGTGGAGAAGCAGTCTTGGGACTTGGAAAGATGAATATGGATTGACCAGTATGAACACACTTCGATTTTACGGTCAGGACGATCCGTTTATCTTTCCGAACCAAGCGTTCCAAGTATACTACTCACAGTGTTTGAAGCATCCGGGGTGGAGTGTTGTATGCCGATGGAAACCTAGAGATGTCTATGATGTCTCAGAATACGAGGACAGCGATGAGGACGAAGAAGAGAGAAGGCTTAAAGTGCTCCGACCGTCTGTTTCGAAGGACGGGTTGTCTTTGACCGATCATGAAGTTACGTGGGTTAGAAATGACATCGACGATGAAATCCAAGTAGATATGTATGATGCGCCCACGAAACGAAAAAGGTTATCAGTAATGTTATATTATTACTTCACATTTTACGCTCTAGATCATATATGGTCAATATTTTTAATGATTGTCTAATGCGTCCACGAACCGTTTATCTAGATTTGATGACGATGTCGGGAGCAGCGAGGGGCAGCAGGAGCTCCAGCCGCGGCAGAGGCAGAGGCAGAGGCAGAGCGGTTCTGCCGCCCGGAGAGCTCCGTAGGGAGCTTCAGAGGGCCGGTCTTGCACCCAGATCGGAGACCCCTTCGGATGCCTCCTTCCGTGTTGATTTGGCCACACCTCCAGGTATACTGCACGCATATCCATTTTGAATGTAATATTACAGATATTCATGCATGTTTATGTCAAAATTACTTATATTGTCAATGTTTGATTGTCTAGTTGTTGGTGATGCGTCCACATCTGGGACAGAGGCCACCCCCGCTCCTCCAGGTATGTTTATATATCATATAGTGTATGTATATTGATTTAGAATGCTATATCATAAATACACGCATTCCTTTTGCTCTTACTTAGCAATTTTTATTATTGTCTAGCTGTAGGTGGTGACACCACCGCACCTGCGGGTATGTTTATATATCCTATAGTGCATGCATATTGATTTAGAACGTTATATTATTGATCTACATATTCTTTTTGCAATTACTTATATAATCTATTTTTAATTGTCTAATTATAGGTGGTGCGTCCACACCTTCCACAGGGGCCACTCCTGCCGCTTCCATACCCTCCGCATCGTCTGCAGGTTAGTATGAATAAATTTAAAATATTTATTCATTTTACATATGCTCTATAGAATAAATATGAACTTCATGGAAATTTAGCGTCGATGTTTATTTTATAGTTGGAGGGGATGCGTCCGGGTCCGGGACCCCGGTTGTTCCTTACCGGAGGAACTATCGTCCCGCTCGTGCTGCTGCTCGGGCCCAGGCTCGTGCGCTAGTCACCGGAGATATATATCACACTTTAATTTTTGTTTAACCTTGATTTCTTAATACAATTTTGTCTTATTATTGATTGTCTTGATATTTCGTGCAGACGCAGGGCTTCTCCATCCCCAGAGGGGGACTCGAGGCCCGAATCAGTCCCATAGGCTGAGGCCTGATAGAGCTAGGGGGGAGGCAGCATTCCCCCTATTTTTTACCCTTGACTATCGCTATACCGGTCCTCATGCCGAGAGGTTCGGCCGGTATTTGGGGGACGAGAGCCGGATCGTGAAGAACTATCCACTTCACGTTGAGTGGGGCGAGCAGCACCAGCGCTCATTCGCCCTCTTCTTTGATCAGGCTCGGGTATGTATTAATATATATTTTCATTTGATCTATCCAATATATTTATTATTAACACTTGCAATCTAATAACAATGTTTTTTTTTTGTATTTTCAGTTGGATTACGATTTTCAGCCTGTAGCCGACCCTGATCACCCGGGGAGGGTGCTCGACCTTCATGCTCTGTACAATGGCCTGATGAAGAACATGCAGGCCAAGGTCCGATACAACAGGAATGAGCTAAAGGCCGACTGCTACTCCCTGTGGATGGCGACCCCCGAGGCAGAGAGAGCGGCCGTCCTATCTACTCCGGCGTTTGCGAGAGTCGACGTAGAGACATGGCCTCTATTGTGCGCTTATTTCGACTCCGAACGCAAACAGGTATGTATTTTAAATTTAATTCATTATTTATGATATAATTTATTTCTTTGTGTTTCTTAATTAGAAAACTAAATGTTAATGCATTGTGCAGAAACAGGCCGCTCAGAATACGGAGAACAGGAAGTCGGCGAAGAGGGGTCGCCCCACTTACACAGGTGGCTCGAGGAACATTACTCGAGCCATAGAGTTATCGGTAAATTAAGAGTTATTCTCTAATATTCTGCAATATTAAGAGTTATTCTCTAATATTTCTAATATTAAGAGTTACTTTCTAATATTGCAGACATCTCGGACCGTGGCGTCAGGTGGTACACCGAGCGTGCTGTCCGCATATCTTGCCGTCCACGACACCTCGATAGATCCCGCCACGGGCGAGCTTCGATATCCCGACGTCGCTACCCAGGAGTACTGCGTAAGTGTTAATATTTTTTCTACCCAAATTTGAAATTTTAGTTTTGGAAGGTTCAAGTTTAAATTTTATACTTATACTTTACTGCTTAATGTGGGTGTAGGAGCGGGTGGTTGAGCAGGCCCAGGCCTCGGGGATCGATTTTACCGGACAGAACGATCCGAGGCTGCTGACCCCAGTTCTGGACGCCGCACACGGAGGGCACCACGGAGGTTGGGAGAGAGGCCGGGGATTGGGCCCTAGCAGGGCCCATATGAGGTTGGACTCCATCCCGGCGGTTACTTCCTCCGTCTCCAGTGACCGGCATGTCCATCAGGAACTGCATAGCTTGAGGGCCACCGTTCAGGAGTTGAAGGAGATGCTGGTATGTATACTACTTTATAGTAAAATATCATTTCATATTATATACATATCAACATATCCATAATTAGTACGTAGCTTGAGCTTATTTGGTTTTAGACTTAAGTTTGATTAATCATACATACATATGTAATTAAAATAAACAACGCTTTTCCAAACTAGATATCCAAACAGGGTTTCGAAATAACTTAATAATGATAGGAATTCGAATAATACACAGTTCTTACACGCTTCTTACACACGTTATGTCCAGACGCGATAGGGTAGATCGGCCGAGCCTCCACATGCATCTCCTTCGGCTGCGGCTCCGCAAGCCACTACATCGGCTGCGGTTCCGCAGACAGCTCCTGTAGCTCCACCGCCCACTCAGACTCCCGCAGCCGCGGCTCCGCAAGCGACTACCTCGACGGCGGCTGCGCAGACCACATCGCCAGCTCCACATGCCGCTCAGACTCCCGCTCGCGACGCATTGCAGAGTTTATTGACCGAGGAGCAAGCGCGCGTTATTCTAACGTTATTCAGAGGTGGAGCTGGACCGAACTAGGGTATCTTTTTGGTTCTTATTTTTTGAAACATGTATTAATTTATATCACACATTGTACTACATTTTGAAACGATATTGATATTGGTTTGTATTTATATCATATTCAGTTTTTGGGTTTCTTTTGTATATTATATATATGCGTGAGATGTGATTATGAATACTGCAATATATGATTTGATTGATGTATATAGTATTGTGCACAGGGCGGGAAAAAATCTAGCAGCTCATTTTTTTAAAAAAAATACAGACAATATGTACCTACGGATTAAGCCGTAGGTATATAAGTTGCCCCTACGGAGTTATCCGTAGGGGCAACATATCAGGAAACCTGATATTTCCCCCCCGATCTCAGTGCAGGGTGTTGGGAGTGCCCCTACGGATATGTCCGTAGGGGCCACTGTCTCTCCCCTACGGAGTTATCCGTAGGGGCACAATATCAGGAAACCTGATATTTTTCCCCTACGGCATAGTACCTACGGATATATCCGTAGGGGGTAGCAGAAGGACCTACGGTTCTATCCGTAGGTACATATAATATATTCAAAAAATCCATAAAAAATATATGATTTGATGGTCCTACGGAGTAATCCGTAGGAGCAACAAGACCTACAGATATATCCGTAGGGGCAAGAATTTGCCCGTAGGGGCAAGTTCAGGGCCTCAACTTGCACCTGCGGCCTTTGCACCTACGGGGTATTTTTTCGCCCCTACGTATATATCCGTAGGGGCAGTGGGTTGCCCCTACGGATAAATCCGTAGGGGCAACCCTTATTTGTAGTAGTGTTCGTTGCTCGGCAATATTTCTCTCGTTATGTTTTAGCATAATTAATTTACGATTTTTATACTTTACCTTCGTATTTATATTTTCACCCTTAGAAATAAAAAATTACCGAGAGAATATTACTAAGAGGAAAAATTCTCTTGATAGTATACACATTATCTAGAGAAATTTGTCCACCCTAAATATTTTCCTTTGCTATTGCATTTTTTCTACTTGTGATTTGAATAAATAGAGTTGGTCTTCTATAACCTATGATCTTCTTATGATACTCAATGCTTTCAATGTACCAGTTGCACCTCAAATCGGCAAAAGGCTACTAATGCCTTCTTTATTTTTCTTACACAGTCTACAATATTTAGTATTCGTATATAGGTTAAAAAATTTAGGATTTTTCCGTTATACAAATGCCAAGGGAACATTGCCTATGGATGATGTTCCCTTGGCATTTCTTTTGTCACTAATGCGACTATTGCCAGGGGCTATATTCCTCGAGAATGTTTCTCTCCCTATATTTCGGCCCAATTAAATTTATTCTTTTTATACTTTCCTTCGTTAGTTTATTCTTTCATCCTTAGAGATAGATAATTGCTGAGAGAATATTAACAAGAGAGAAATTCGCTAGGTAGTGTACACATTGCCGAGGGAAATTTGTCCCTCATAAATGTTTTCCCTGACTATTGCATTTTTTTCTGCCAGTGAATACGGATTGGTGGTTTAGAAAATAAAATTTACCATGTCATGACAGCAGAAGCAAGGGAGAGCCGAACAAACCCCCAAAGATTCTGAAAGGCTTTCCATGAAAATCCATTCCAAGCCTTGCTACAACCTCCTCCAAATATATACATAAGTTGTGCCGCCTGGATGAACCACCACGACGCGTTAAGCACCACCGCTGCCCCCTTCAACCCCCACCCCAATTTCACCATTAGCAACCAACTAAAAATTGCATGCAAACCCAATGCCACGGCCGTTATCCATGTCATCACCATCATCTTGCTTTGCGCCTGTAAGTATGGGAGAGCCAAAAACGATTGAAAGCGGTTGCACAAATCAAATCGAACCAGACTGATTCAAGGGGAAATCTTTGTTTACATTTTGTTCAATTAGGTTTTTTCGAACCAAAAATCCGCTTAGAATAAATCGGATCAAATACATAAATATACCATATTATTAATGTTTAAACTTGCACTAATTTTATTTTATTTTTGAAGAGTTCACACGGGATGGAAATTTTGAGTAGAATGTGTAGGTTGAAACATGCAATATATCAACAAAACCTATCTTTTTTTTAGGGAAGGATGGTCTTGCATTGGCTTCAACCTTAATTGACTCAAGAAAAATAGAGAGCAAAAGAGATATTTAAAATCATATTTATCTCATTCTGCACTTATAATCCGTCAACTAGCTTATAGTACCCAACGCTTCTAGAATTGATCTCGATTTGGACCAGACTAGAATAACCATCTCTTCTGTGAAAAAAAAAAAGTGCCTCGTACTAACAAACCAGTTGAGATGTCATAAGCTATAGAACATATGAAAGCAGAAAACAAAGCAATTAAAGAAACCAAATCGGATCGACATATTGCTCATTTCTACCTGCAAGAACTTAGAGATGGGATAGTTGACCGCATATGCGAACAGTTGAGGGATCATCCACAGCGAGAATTTCCCCGCGGCTGCAGCAATGCTCTCTTGCTGGCCGATGAGCCTCAAGAGAGGCCCGGCGAAAATGTAGAGAGGAAGAAGCAGGATAGCGGTGGTGATTAGGATCACCCAAGATCGTTGCATGTAGATTCCTAGCATGTCATGTTGCCCCGCGCCCCAAGCTTGGCCGCATAGGGTTTCTAGGGCACTCCCCATGCCCATCTGTATATATACATCATCGGTTAGGTCTATTAGAGAGACGGTACAACTGAATTGGATATTTGCATATTAGAATTGTGATTTAGGATGTTGGTCGGTTTATGTGATGAGTGCATATGAGTTTTCAATATATTTGAGGTTCTATCCAAAAGGACTAATCCGAATGCTTGAACTGGACGTCTTTGTGGTATCAAAAAGAAGAACATGATATATATTAGTTAAAAGATAGAAGAGATTGGATTAACCGAAAACAGACCAGGGTTTCCATTTGTATTTTATACCTATATGCATCTTTTGTTATTTTCAATGTAGCACTATTCTTTTGACTTAACATTTGGTCATTCTAACTCTACTTCCAAGTGATAGATAATCGTTTTGAATTACTACTGTACAGTTGTGAAATAATATAGCTCTCTTGTTTGCATCCCATTAACCAATTAAATTGTAAATATTGCATCCCATTAACCAATTAAATTACTCTGCCCATGACCAAACTAAATCATTGGATTTTCGAATCCTAAAAGTCTATCACCCTCATTTACTTCAATCAACCAAACACGATCAATTTGCATAGAAATGTTCTGTAAAAAAAGGGAAAACAAAAATAATAATAATAATATTAATATTTTAGACCAAACACAACTAATTATCATCATGCTCAATCTAATCAATTATTTGATATTTCAAATCCTAAATTTATTCCCAATCGATGGACGATTCCTTCATGCCTTGCCAAAGTTGCAAAAATTTAAATGGGAAAATTGTTTCTAGACCCAGTTTTAAAGGGGATTCATTTTAAAAACCACAAAGTTTCAAAATTATGAAAAACCCCAAAAGGATGTTTTGAATTTATTATAAAACCAAACCCTAATTTGTATACGTATTTGTGTATGCGTTGCCAATAATATCCTTTTAAAAATTGCCTTTAAAATTCTCTAAGATATTAGATACTTTTTCCCTTCAGTATTTCTTTATTTTCTTGCATAATTTATTTTCATATCCCATTGAATATGTATAAACTATAATTTCTTTGATTAACCCGTCTTCTTTATGGTTTTGTTTTGGAAAAAAAATGCATCCCTCACATCATTGATCTTCTTTGTAAATCATTTGGGAAAAGAAGTTGCCTCTCACATCATCGATTTTTTTAGGTATATAACAAGTTTCATAATTAAGACGATAAAAAATATTTAGGGCGAAGATGGAGAAATCGATTGAGAAGATCTCAAAACTGAATCTGGAGATGCAGAAATTCAGGGATGATAAGAGCAATTAGGAGAAAAACACAGAGATTAGAAGAGGGATAGAGAATTGAGAGCGAGGCTGTAGATTTGTGAGGGGAGAGGATGATGAATTGAAATGGAATATGAGAAAATAGGAACTGAAAATAGAAAAGGAGAGGACAACGGACGGCGAAGATCAAAAATTTTTAAGAAGGGAGACGCCACCATTCGGATAAGAGCGAGAGAGGAGATGGGAATTTTGGCAAGGATCGAGCATGAGAGAGGAGAAGAGGGTGATGAGAGAATAACCATACATATATCTGGCTTAAGGGTAAACTTGGCATTTGGAAAAAAACTAACCAATGTATTCTTCATGTTAAGACTGTTGGGTCCCAAAAATTTGTTTTTATGGGTATTGGGTATTTCCACAGTTTGAAAAAATCTTTGCTTATAAAATAAGCCACTCTTTAAAATAAATTGTGCTCAGAAACAATTTTCCGAAATTAAATTTAAAACAAAAAAAATTGAAGCCTCCTTGGGAATAACTGAATACCAAAACAAAATGCCCCATGCAACAGATGTTACAGTGTTATACCAGGACTCCCAGCGAGATCCCAGCGACATTAGAGTTCTCGATGGTGATGGCGGCGAGGTCGAGCGTGCCGACTTGGCCGGCGAAGACCTGTGATATGGCACCCAAGGAGTACTGGCACGCACAGGTGAAGATAGCTGGAGCAGCCAAGTGCCATAGCTTCTTAGACTCCACTTTGAACTGCTCCAAGAAATCTCCAACACTTTGTATTGGAGCTATGTCTCCGTTCTCTCCAATTTGATTTTCTTGGGGGAGAAGCAATGGTTCTCTTCTATTCTCCTCCATTGTTGTACGTGGAGGTTTTGGGAGTAGAGACGAGGATTAATTTGACTTGATCATCTTCGCCAAATTAATACTGCCAACCACCAAGCATACAATAACCTAGCACATGGTACATGCACAATTATGTATCTATAGGTGTATGTGTGTATATATGCGAGCGTGTCCATATTTTTTCTATCTGAAACATAAACAGATGAGAACTATTTATCGGATGTTAGATGGTGTGTGTAGCTAGGCAGGCAAGCAACACCAATAATAATAATAATAAATAATAATAAATAAATAAATAACAATATGTTTGCATATTAGGTGTAACAACTCTAAAATCTTGTACGGAAATTTTACTGTTAATATACAAGAAATGAGTTTTACAGCCTGAATTTGAGTTATAGGTCACTTTTGTTGAATAACAGCAAGACACAACTTGTAGTTCATTGATAAAGCCTTTACACTGTTGTGACGGAGCCTGTATGTTCGATCTCCATCAGACACAATATTTTTTTCTGAATTTTTTTTTAACTTTTTGGAAACCCTAAATATTGCATGTGCAATACACAGGGAAATGAAAATTTCAGAAAAATCAAACATGTGCAAAAGGGTTTAAATACTGTATTGATCAAGTGGTACGAATCTCGAGGCAAATGCCTCGAGATCGACCGGCCAAATCCCTCAAAAGACCGGCACCGACGGATAAGATAAAACCCAATTGTCCCGGGTTTTGCACACCCGTCTCTTCACCTACCCCTAACTCCTCTGCACTGTTTGATTTCCCTGCAATCAAACAGAGATCTTTCAATTCACAATTTATTATAATTTTAATACTTTTAATCCACACTTTTAATTCTCAAAACCTAATTCTCCACTATAAATATCACCCTCTACCTTGGCTCGGTACCATTCTAAAAATTATAACCAAAACTCTCTAAGAAATTCCTAGCACAAGTGAGGTAAAAGAGAAGTTAGCGAGCAAGTTGGTACCAGCGAAAACCGAAACCTATTCCGGAGCTCCCGCGACGCCACGACGATCATCTTCTATTCCTAACCCTTTCTTTGAAGATTCTAAACTGTAAGTCCCTCTCAATCTCTCTTCCTCTTCATTGAAATTCCATTTTTAAAACTTATATCGGTAGGTGGAGTTAATACCGATATCTTTTTTCTAAACCCTAGAAACTCCTTCTCCTTTATTTTTTGATCAACCAAGTTTTTACGCAATACTTTTAACCTTAAATATAAATGTTTAAAATAAATTTTAACCTAGAGTCTCATGTAAAACAATCTTAATTTAACCTTTTCATTAAAATATCTTGAACTTTGTTATCACATCTTTTCGACAAATTTCTTAAACATATGTTTAGGAAAACTTCACGGGGTAACGACCTACCCCATACGCACATTTGGTTTCATAGCACGATACTCATTATATGTATTTTGTTACGAAGAAAAATTTACAATAAAATACCACATAACTTTAAAAACCGGATTTCTTTTAAAGCGGTATTTCGTATCCTTTGCGATTACGCATTTACAACCCTTTTTAGGGGACATGCTAATGGATGGTGCGGATTATCGCACATTCTTAGGCTAGCAGAGTGAGATGCAGACCTCCTCACGGAGCATTCGATCTCGAAAAGGTTTAAATACGGTTTTTTAAGAAATACGAATTTTCTAAATAAAATAAAATTATTTTTAAAATTAAAATCATATAAAATTATAAATCCATATTTTCAAAATATATTAAATCTATATTTTTTCAAAAAAAATGAAAAGATTAACAAATGACAATAAAATACCATTAAGATATCAAAAAGGATAAGTTTTTCAATAAAATACATGAACTTTCCAAAGCTAAGTATTTATCACTAAAATACCCCAATACTTAAAATCCATGCTCATGAAAACCTCAAATAATACTAATCACTCTCGAAGTTTACTTTTAAACTATATTAAAATATTTTTTCATAAAACCCCTCGAGATATATAAAACAATATTTAAGAATTTTAGTAAATATAGGTTTAAGCAGGATCAATTCTCTTGAGCCCCAGGGAGCCGGAAAAAGTGAGTGCTTGACTATTTAAGATAGACAACTTAATGGAGTTATCAATGATAATTGTCTTGGAATAAGACATAAATCATATCGTTCATGTGCAGCAGTTACCGATAACTCCCAAACCTAAGAATTCCAGAATTTAAATCAGTTTACAAGTGTCTGACTCAGTCTGAGTCCAATTCAAATCTGAATCCAAAAATCAAATTTGAATACTTGATCAAGAACATGAATACTTGAAATCAAACATGTATACTTGACCTGACTTGACCGAACCATAGTTATAACTTGACATGACTACTTGAATACTTGATTACATCCTGAACATGAATACTTGAATATTTTGTATCCATGGTTTCGGCAATTCTGATAATTATAATCAATATAATACATTACGCGGGGATAAAAGGGTAGATTGGTACGGAACGTATATCGTGGCACGAGGGGTCACTTAAAAGACACCTGCATGAATTCTCATGTCGTTATCCCATGAGTTATGACGGGGCCTTGTACTACATGTTACCATAATCCACGGGGTAAGATGGACTTCTCTCGTATACATGAGTACTTTCTGTATCAAGTTACAAAAAACCACATTATAATAACTATCAAATACCGGCAATCAATCATACAAGACTTATCTGTTCATTCACATTACTTGTATATTCTCTTTCTTCTTTTGGGACTTACCGAGCGCTAGTTCGCTGATGACATTCCTTTCTATTTCTTTCTTTGAAATATTCGTCAGGAGGACAGGACTCTCAGGAGATCGAGCCCAACCAAGAGGACCTAGACCAGCTTGCGGCACAGCCTGACTTCTAGTTCCTTATATTTACTTTCTTTTATGCCATTGTTTAGACACTGCTTATTATCATTATATCTTTTTATTTTCAAACAGTTGTATATAAAAATGAATGTAAATAAAGTTTCTGTTATTTTATATCACTTGTCATTCTTGTTCATTTTATATATTGCTTAATTACGCTTAACGTATTTATTTCTTAGTAAATAGTTGCGGCATGCCACGTCGCCGTTTCCGTCTACTGGGAAACGAGGCGTGACATTAGGCTTAGAGGTCTTTTCCTTATTGCAATTAACTAGTTGTATAGTACAAATTAGCTTAGTCCTCCAGCCTATGTTACCAAAAATTGCTAAGACATTAGCGATGTGTGATTTGAAACAGTCTTTCACAATATAAGAATACTAGCGATCCGAATCGAATGAATCATCGCTTTGATCTAATCCATTAAGAACTTAAGTTAAATGGACATAAAATCGTCCCCATGTTAATACTTAAATTATACTAAAAGATATGTAATTCCTTTTAGATAGCAAAGATATTAACTTATATATCTTTACTTCCTTACTTCCTTATTTTATTATAACCCTGGGTCAAAAATTATACCCACCACCAAAGTCAAAAAGTCAAAATTAAGACCCAAAAAATGGGACTGGGCTCAAATCCGAATCCAAGCCAAGTGGGCCTAAACCTGAACCCAAGCCAAGTGGGCCTAAGCCCGGCTCAAGCCGGTCGAAGCTCAAGCATGGGGTCGGGACCATGCCAAGAAAATAATTAAAATGTAATAAATAGATATATTATATAATAAATAGGAATAATGTAAGAAAAATGGACAAAAACCTAATTTTGCAAAGCCCAAGGGCTAATATGCAAATATATAAGAGTATTTAAACCCAACAATATGATGAAATGCTAAGTTTTTCCTTTCCCAAAATTTTTACGATGGTTTTTGTTTCCTTTCCTCTCTTGAGGTAAAATCTCCATCTTTTTCCTCAGGAGAGACCCAAAAAAGAAAAGAGAACTCTTCGGATCTCTCCTATTTCCCCCACTTCAACATCTTCTTCAAAACAACTTATTAGAAGAAAACTTTTTAAGTAAAACTTCACCACAAAAGCTAAAGATCCAATATCTAAATCAAACAAATAAAGCAACCATTCATCATCAAGTTTGAAGAAAAGAGAGAAGAAGATCACCCCGAGCAAACATAGCTGATCTTATGGATCGAGCTCTCACCCTAGTAAACATAGTTGATCTTATGGAATCGAACCTGAACAAAGAACCGTGATGAAAGTCGTCGGATTAAATCACTCTGGTTTGCGGAAATCCCCGCAAGGGGATTTTCGTTGGGGTATCCCACAAGGTAAACCTTAATTATTCATTATTCCGGTGTGTGGAAGGATGCATGGGTGGGTGTAACGACCCTAAAATTCATATATCTTCGTATTACCTTTCTTTAAAAAAATACTGAATGTAATTATTGTATTTTCCTGTATTATTGATTGTATTAAGTATATTATTTTATTTAATCTATTTTAATCCCTCCATCTATTTTTCTTCCTACCGTTTTTCTAAAGCCCAAAATCTCATTTTTCTATTTAATCTCTAAATCTTTTCTATTGGTTTTTTTCATACTCAAAACCAATATCCATTTAATTTAAACCTCTTTTTGTAACGACCCCAATATTACTATACATTCGTGTTTTCTTTCTTTAGTAAAATATTGTATTTATTTGTTCTTAGAATTTTTCCGTATATTTTGTTTTCTATTAAATATATTATTTTATTATTCTATCTATTTTTCTCAAACTCATTTCTTTAAACTAAATCTTAACCTATTTCAAATTAAACGCAAGACTTGACCGAGCCCATAAGCCAAATATAATCTCATTTTCATTTTCTTTTATAAAACTATGAGCCCAAAAGCCCACTTTCATTTCAAGCAACAAAATATATTTAATTCTAATTAAATATATGCATGAATAATTTTGTAACTCATTAGTTAAGTCCTTGCATTGTTATTCTATAAGTCACATGTTCAAATCTCCTTTCTTGTAATTATTTTTTTTTTATCAATTTTTATTCTTCTCATAACCTACAAATGAGAGCTTTCATTTTATCTTCTTTTTAACTCCTAAAATAATTAGAATGGTTATGAGCAATAATTTATTAGAATTATGGTGGCCATAAACATTTTTTATATGTCACTCTTCTTTCTTTTCTACATCTCACATTTCTATCATTACATATCTCTCTCTTCATCTCACCTTAACCATTTCCTTTTGATCAATTCTAAAAATAAAATAAAATCTCTTTTTCCTTGAACTTGGAGAAGCACCGGTTCTATAAAGCGTCAAAGACTCGGTTGAGAATTTTATCTAAACGGTGAGCTGGTTGTTATACCGACACACACAACCTGTAAGTCCCCTCTCCTCCTCTTTTTCTCTACTTGAAATTCACCCCTTTACCATGCCTCAATCATACCGAATCTTGAGATAACAAGTTAGTCTCATGATAAAGTTTTTTGTTAAATTAAAAAATGGTTGAAATAAAGTATATATGCTTAGTTATAAAATCTTGCATGCAATGGTTGATAACATATTAAGTATTATTGTTTTAGATGGTTAATCATGACCGGATCATACGTTTGCTTCACATATATTAATTTATGTTATTTATAATTGAAATTTTAATTATTTATATTTATTTTTGCATACAAGAAAACAAAGTTATAAATAAATACCATAAATCATGACCGGATCATACGTTTGCTTCACATATGTTAATTCATGTTATTTATAATTGAAATTTTAATTATTTATATTTATTTTTGCATACAAGAAAACAAAGTTATAAATAAATATCATAGATTTATCATTTTCAAATACGATCTTACAAAACCTTTATCTTTAAAATAATTTTTATAAATTAATTTCCACTTCTAGAAATTCTTAGAACATTAGGATAAAATAATAGATAGAATTCCAAATTTACAGTAAAAATTTCATATCAAACCGAATAACGATTTAAGAGTTACATAATTTTTTATTCACGGTTTTTAAAACCAGAAAACTGCCAATAAGGGTCTTCTTCGAGAGATAATAAATCTTTAATCGTTGATCCAAATTAACCGTTTTCAGATGTTTTGAATATCCACATCGAAAGATCTAGATTTTTTAAGTTTTAAGTTTTTACTTAAAATCGACGCAAAATATAGAAAACCGCGTTACAATATTAAGCGACGAATCTGGACAGAATCTGTCTTGATTCGCACACTATTTTTAAATAGGACATAACTCGAACTCCCGATATCCGTTCGTGAAAAAATTTAGATGTGTAGATGCAAAATTGATAGAATTATAATTTCCTGTATATTATATTACTTAGAAACACATGAAACAAGTCGATATAGACTTCGCAATATAACATATAATCGCTGTCCAAAAATCTGAATTTCTATTTTAAACGCTGATGTTAAAACGATCATAATTAGATCTTCAAAAATCCAAATCGCATGAATCTTAGTGTTTTGGATAAGTACTCCGAAAGACCTAAAATTTTCTAATAATTTTCGTAACCTGAAACCGATTGAAATTAACTCAAATTGCGTTTTAAAAATATATGACGGTGCTGAACAGATTCTGATCTGTTTTTCTCGGCGATACGAATACGGGTATATCTCCCAAACCGGTAGTCTTATTTAGGCGAGACTGGAACTCACGCGTGTAAAACACTTAGATCTACATTTCTGTTTATATTCCGAAATTGATTGACTTGATTAATTAATCGTACACAACACTTATATACAACATTGTTTTTGAACGCTACTTGTATACTTATCTCATATCATGTTTTGTGATTGTTTATTTATTTTTATCTATATGACCTGTGATTAAACCATTACATACTGAAATTGACTTGATCTTGACACGACTCAATCATGAATACTTGAATCCAATATGTACACTTGAACCAACTTGACTCGAACCATGAATACAATTGGCATGACTTGCACTTGACATGATTACATGAACTCAATCTTGAAAACTTGATATCATACATCACCTTTTGTATTCATGTATTCGATCAAGACTCGTAAAATTAATCATAAACTAATAAACACGGGATGTTGGGGGTAGTTTGAGTATGAATCCAACGGAATCTCATGAGTCCCATTAATACAAATCATGTTGCTGTGGTACCGGGCTGAAACGATGCAAATCATGTTGCTGTGGTACCGGGCTGAAACGGTACAAATAACGAATTCACGAATGAGGGCCCGTATTTCCAAGCCCTGGATGATAGCCTGTTGGATTTGGAACACTTCAATAACAATTGAAGTTCCGCTATTTTGGGCCCGTGATTTTTTGCCCCTGGACGATGGCCTTGGGTTCGAGAACACTCTTGAGATTGGTTGATATTCACACTTGAACTGACGTTACAATATATTACCTTTTAGAGACCTTATAGGACACTTACATTCACTTCATGTTCACTATACCTACACTCCACGGCCATGTTATACTTGTTTGACATACTGATATAGTTGACATATACATTACCCTGCACGATACTATACTTGTTTACATGTTCATGATCTATATCCATGCTATACCATATATCATATTATATCTTGCATTTCATTTATATACATCACACCATCCTTTTGGGGACTTACCGAGCGTTAGTTCGCTGACGGACATTCCACCCATCTTTCTTTCTTTTTTGGAATGTTCGTCAGGTGGTATTGAGACAGAGGAGATAGAAGCGTTCGAAGAGGAGTACAATCAGTTCGCATCACAACCAGACGACTAGTTTCATTCAGCTTTTCATTTCATTTCAGCTTATTTATGTATGCCTTCTTGTTAAGGGTTATCATGTTATCGTATCTTGTATTCAGATATTTTGTCAATTGTGAATCTTGAATATAATAAATTAAAGTTGGATTTAATTCTTTTGTTTATTCTTGTTAGTTTATGTTGCTTATAAACGCTTAGCGTATTTATTTCGAGAAAGGACCTTCTCGGAATAAATACGTCGCGGGCTTGTCACGTGCCGTTACCGCTCTTTTGGGAAGCGGGGTGTGACAGGTTTTGTTGGCGGCCCAAGCAGGTCAGTTCTGCATGAACATCGTAAGTGATATAACAACAGAATTTTGAAATCCAAGTATTACATTCGACATTTCTTTTGAATCCTACCATATTCCTTGAGTCCATCTTGAACTCCACCTTTGGCTTCCTTGAAGTCCATCTCTCAACTTTTGAATGTTTAACTCTTGTTCACCCTTTCTACTTGTATCTCGTAAGCCTATTAGCTCAATTGGTTAGAGTGTCGATCGACGGAGCTCGAAGACGACATCATCGTTAACTTTCCTGTACCTTGTTGCAACATATTTCTTGAGTAATTTCGAGAACGAAATTATTTTTAAGGAAGGTAGAATGTAACAACCCCAATATTACTATATATTCGTGTTTTCTTTCTTTAGTAAAATATTGTATTTATTTATTCTTAAGTATTTTTCCATATATTTTGTTTTCTATTAAATATATTATTTTATTATTCCATTTATTTTTCCCAAATTCATTTTTTAAACTAAATCTTAACCTATTTCAAATTAAATGCAAGACTTGACCGAGCCCATAAGCCAAATATAATCTCATTTTCATTTATAAAACTATGAGCCCAAAAGCCCCCTTTCTTTTCAAGCAACAAAATATATTTAATTCTAATTAAATATATGCATGAACAATCTTGTAACTCATTGGTTAAGTCCTTGCATTGTTATTCTTTAAGTGAATCCAGTTTTAAAATATATATCATGCGATTCCCAATTTTTCCAACATCAAATCTAACATCATCTAAGAATGCACATGTAACTATAGCAAGTATGTATGTACAAGTTTGTATGTACGCAAGTAAGTATGTATAAGTATGTATGTACGTAAGTATGTATGTACAAGTATGTATATAAGAAAATATATATGTACAAGTATGTATGTACGCAAGTAGATATGTACAAGTATGTATGTACGCAAGTAGGTATGTACAAGTATGTGTGTACGCAAGTAGGTACTGTTAGTGTATATGCCCTAGGGGCCATTATTGTATCATACTAGATTGTATATTACTTAATGGAAGTTTGGGATATTCACAGTTGTATATACAGTCTTGCTAAAAATGGTAGTATGCTACTTGGTTTGTGTCTACTTTAATATGTGCATATATTTCTTGTAACGTATCACTTATACATATTAGTAGAGCCCATAGGTTCTTTACTTGATTACCAGCGTTGTGATGGCAGTCACACTAGTGGAGTCTGGGTAGTCTATAAGCAACATCCTATACAGGTCCCTAGTCATAGGATTATCGAGACAGGGCATCGATACTCCAGAGTAGACTAGTGTGTACGCTTCTCATCCCAGTTGGTGAGATGTTCTGTCCCATAGCCATCAGTACGTCATACTGGAGATAGTATATAGGTGCTCGTTAGGTTACGGGTACACCGGACATGACTCGCAGGGGAACTGATTGGTTGGTATTATACCCGTCGTCAGTTAACAGTTCCCACGTGACATGAGTACAGCATAGTCCGTAGACTTGACACTGCTACTTCGCCTCAAGTGTGTCCCACTGTTCTTAGATTGCTATCCTACCACGGCTCAAAGGAGTCGTGCAAACAGGTAGCAGTTGGGTGCAGTCCCGAGCACTTGGAGGCAGTAGTGGTTAGACAGGATTCGTCTCTCCCAGTATTGGGAGATGATATCGCGCTGTGTCAGAGAGCCATTACGCAAAGTCGCTGGCCAGGGCAAGCGAGATATACTGGTAGGTTCCAGTAGCTTCTCAGGGTGTAATGGGCTTCGCTCCGACACGACTTATACAGCTATTAGGGGACTGACGCTTGCCGCCCCCTAAGCTTGATATGCGATAGTCTTAGACGAATAGACCGGACTGTATGGAGATTGTCACATCAGGCTCAGTGGGAGTTCGGATGATTTTCCTCATCGGCCTTCTTATCGACATCTACCTGGGGACCGTTACGTACAGCTAGTGCCGCTTGCGGTCTGTGGTTAAACCCACTGCCAGCGTAGTGTCGAGTCTTTAGAGTCCCACACAGAGAGTTTCCCTGCTCCAGGTGAAACGATATAGAGGTCGTATGGTTTTACGACAAGGGTTCGGACGCGTACGTGTGTTTACGCATGTACGACTTTTCGGACAGTTTTTACTAGCTGGCTTTGGTTTAAGCCAGATTCTAGTATCGGGTTATTGGATTTATACAGTCTAAAGTTTTTCCGTGTTTTCACGAATTGGAGGGGCATTCTCGTAATTTGTCGGGATGCTTCTAGAAGAGTGGTGACTTGGGGGGTAAGGTGGTTTTGCATTAAATGAGATTAGTGACTCATTTGTGTGATTCATCCAAGTCATTAATGCATCATAAATGCTTAATGACTCATGGAGATGAATCACTCATAGATATTTATGAAGCATGGTTGTTAATTCTTTTATTTCATTTTTGGATAAATAAATAATGCTTCATATATATTATGATAGATCATTATCTCATTTCATTATCATCTTCACCTTCTCTCTCCTCAAGCTCACTCTCTCTTCAAACCCTAACCCTAGCCTCTCATATGTTGAGATCAAGGGTTAGTTAGACTAATACATCCATAACCTCACTCTATATCCCCTAGGTAGCCTAGATTAGCACTTTAAGAAACCTAGTTATCTCAAGTTTGAGATTAAGCTTGGCGTAGGAGCTTTCGGGTGGATCGTCTTTGACTCGAGGAGGCCGTAGAGGTGCCGATATTCCAAGGAGCCTACGAGGAGTGGTGGACAGCGATGAAGACCCGAAGGACATGTAACGTGAGGTATAACTTCGAATCCAAGTAGTTAAACCTCTAGCATATAGTTAGCAATGGTTTAGATAACGATTCATGCGCTCAAGTCCGTGTTACGAAACTTTGATAATCATTTTTCATATATTCCGCCTCCCCGCAAGTTCGTGGGGTGCGTGACATAGATTTACAGGTACGTACAAGTATGTGTGTACGCAAGTATGTACGTACAAGTATGTGTGTACGCAAGTATGTATATACAAGTATGTAGCCCATATGCGCAAAGGAACAAGCATCATGTCTAATCATCAATAATAAGGTAAGCTAAGCGGTATATTATTCATGGAAATTCTATAGTGTAAGTGTCATAGCAATTACTAACGGTGTGTGGGGGGCATACAGTTTAGTGCTCGTGCGACATGAACCATTAGTAACAGTGTTGTGTCTTATTAATACTATGTCCGTATGCAACATGAAATAAGGTATGCAACAATGGTACACATGCACGATCAATGTATATTTATATACTTATAACTAATATTCATATCATTGAATCTAGCCCTGACGCATAATACTATACGGGCGATTCCCCCGTAGATGTTAAATCTACTCACCGGTGATCTCGAGCTAAGTATATCCGACCACCTGCTTCCCTTTCTTCGCAGCTTCCGAAATCCCCGCCTGCGTTCCTATTAACACAAAACATAGCAAGGCAAAACTTAGAAATCAACCAATAATACGCACAAACTACGCTTAGACCGATGCACCGACTCAAACAACTCACAAGTGTTCGCTTAGTGGCTAACGTGTGTGGCAACACTACTAAAACAAACCCTACGTGCAGAAATCACGCGAAGCACAGAACTGAGTCGGACACTGTATCGGATATCGTAACGCGCGTCGTCGAAACACTGAAACTAGAAAATTGATCCCAGATTTTACCCACTGTCATTACTAAAAAATCTAGCAGCACCAAACAACTCAAAATAATTGCAGACAGCTACCTACAAAGTTTTAACTCCCCAGGCCACCGTACGACTGAGCTCGCCAGAAAAACTCCTCTTGTCTCTGGCCGAAACTGGTCAGATGGGGTCGGGGTCTCAGGTAGATACTTAGGGTCTCTGGCACTACACTACTACACTGCTTGTTTTCACAGTGAACACTCGGGGTCACAGCAGATTACAGATATCCTAAAACGACACTAAAACTACGATATCGTGCACAAAACTATATCTTTAACGTTCTAAACTGTTACTAATTAGCCACACAACAATTTAACAACCTAAATAACAGTAGAGAGTCATTACATATCCAAACTTGCTCCAAAACCTTAGCTTTCCATGCCCCAAGTGATTCTAGTGGCTTGATCTTGGCTTGTGAAGGGTAGTGAGGATTTGTGAGGGTTTTGGGGTAGGGTTCAGTTGAGAGAGTGAGGGTGAGATGAAGAGAAGAATATGGGAGTGAGAAAACAAATGAGAGTGAGAGTGGGAGAATGAGGGTGTATGCATAAGGGTGAGAGGTGTGGGAAATGAGGGATGAGTTTAGCACAAGCATGCCTCCCTCTCCTCTCTCCACATTAAATGCATGGCATACTTGTCATGCCTCATGATGCCCTCTCTCTCTCTTCCTCTCTCTCAAGTCAACTAAAAGAAAAAAAAACCATTTTTATTTAAAATTTGAAAACTAATTAACTTAATTAATTACATAATACCTAAAGGAATGGGTTAACTTGCCATAGCTACTTAAGCATGGTTTAACCCTAAATTAACCCTAGGTTAATATGCACATGCGTGTGCAAGCCCAAAATAAATATTAGGAAAATATTAATTAATTTTTATAAAATATTTGAAAACTATTTTGGTAAACTTTTTACTAAAAATCCGCATTATCGCTTAATTAACACTAATCGCATTCTAAGGTGTTACATCTCTCCTCCTCCTTTTCTTTACTTGAAATTCATCCACTTACCATGCCTCAATCATACCGAATCTTGAGATAACTAGTTAGTCTCATGATAAAGTTTTTTGTTAAATTAAAAAATGGTTGAAATAAAGTATATATGTTTAGTTATAAAATCTTGCATGCAATGGTTGATAACATATTAAGTATTATTGTTTTAGACGGTTAATCTTGACCGGATCATACGTTTGCTTCACATATGCTAATTCATGTTATTTATCACTGAAATTTTAATTATTTATATTTATTTTTGCATACAAGAAAACAAAGTTATAAATAAATACCATAGATTTATCATTTTCAAATACGATCTTACAAAACATTTATCTTTAAAATAATTTTTATAAATTAATTTCCACTTCTGGAAATTCTTAGAACATTAGGATAAAATAATAGATAGAATTCCAAATTTACAGTAAAAATTTCATATCAAACCGAATAACGGTTTAGGAGTTACATAATTTTTTATTCACTGTTTTTAAAACCAGAAAACTATCAATAAGGGTCTTTTCGAGAGATAATAACTCTTTAATCGTTGATCCAAATTACGTTTTTTCAGATATTTTGAATATCCACATCGAAAGATCTAGATTTTTTTAGTTTTAAGTTTTTACTTTAAATCGACGCAAAATATAGAAAACCGCGTTGCAATATTAAGCGACGAATCTGGACAGAATCTGTCTTGATTCGCACACTATTTTTAAATAGGACATAACTCGAACTCCCGATGTCCGTTCGTGACAAAATTTAGATTTGTAGATGCAAAATTGATAGAACTATAATTTCATGTATATTATATTACTTAGAAAAACATGAAACAACTCGATATAGACTTTGCAATATAACATATAGTCGCTGTCCAAAAATCTGAATTTCTGTTTTAAACGCTGATATTAAAATGATCATAACTATATCTTCAGAAATCCAAATCGTGCGAATCTTAGTGTTTTGGATAATTAGTCTGAAAGGCCTAAAATTTTCTAATAATCTTCGTAACCTGAAACCTGATTGAAATTAACTCAAATTGCGTTTTAAAAATATATGACGGTGCTGAACAGATTCTGATCTGTTTTGCTCGACGATACGAATACGGGTATATCTCCCAAACCGGTAGTTGTATTTAGGCGAGACTGGAACTCACGCGTGTACACCACTTAGATCTACATTTCTGTTTATATTTCGAAATTGATTGACTTCACTGATTAGTCGTACACAACACTTATATACAACATTATTTTTGGACGCTACTTGTATACTTATCTCATATCATGTTTTGTGATTGTTTATTTATTTTTATCTATATGACATGTGATTAAACCATTACATACTGGAATTGACTTGATCTTGACACGACTCAATCATGAATACTTGAATCCAATATATACACTTGAACCAACTTGACTCGAACCATGAATACAATTGGCATGACTTGTACTTGACATGATTACATGAACTCAATCTTGAAAACTTGATATCATACATCACCTTTTGTATTCATGTATTCGATCAAGACTCGTAAAATTAATCATAAACTAATAAACACGGGATGTTGGGGGTAGTTTGAGTATGAATCCAACGGAATCTCATGAGTCCCATTAATACAAATCATGTTGCTGTGGTACCGGGCTGAAACGGTACAAATCATGTTGCTGTGGTACCGGGCAGAAATGGTACAAATCATGAATTCACGAATGAGGGCCCGTGTTTCCAAGCCCCTGGATGATAGCTTGTTGGGTTTGGAATACTTCAATAACAATTGAAGTCCCGCTATTTTGGGCCCGTGATTTTTTGCCCCTGGACGATAGCCTTGAGTTCGAGAACACTCTTGAGATTGGTTGATATTCACACTTGAACTGACGTTAGGATATATTACCTTTTAGAGACCTTATAGGACACTTACATTCACTTCATGTTCACTATACCTACACTCCACGGCCATGTTATACTTGTTTGACATACTGATATAGTTGACATATACATTACCATGCACGATACTATACTTGTTTACATGTTCATGATTTATATCCATGCTATACCATATATCACATTATATCTTGCATTTCATTTATATACATCACACCATCCTTTTGGGGACTTACCGAGCGTTAGTTCGCTGACGGGCATTCCACCCATCTTTCTTTCTTTCATGGAATGTTCGTCAGATGGTATTAAGACAGAGGAGATAGAAGCGGTCGAAGAGTAGTACAACCAGTTCGCATCACAACCAGACGACTAGTTTCATTCAGTTTTTCATTTCATTTCAGCTTATTTATGTATGCCTCATTATTAAGGGCTATCATGTTATCATATCTTGTATTCATATATTTTGTCAATTGTGAATCTTGAATGTAATAAATTAAAGTTGGATTTTATTCTTTTATTTAATCTTATTAGTTTATGTTGCTTATAGACGCTTAGCGTATTTATTTCGAGAAAGGACCTTGTTCCCTCTTGGGAATTAAATAAAATACAGATAAAGCAGCAAGGAAAACCCCCAAATGGGGCATCACGTGCTCACACGTGACCGGGCCTCACGTGCAAACACGTGACCTTTTATGGACAGATTCTATCTACGCCTGAATGCCTAATTGATAAAGTCACGTGCCCACACGTGATGGGCTCTTGAACCCACTGAATTAATAGAATTAAATTCTAATTAAAAGGAATTAAAAGCGTTTGTTCTCTCATGGGAACTAAATAAAATACAAATAAAGCAGCAAGGAAAACCTCAAATGAGGCATCACATGCCCACGCGTGACCGGGCATCACGTGCCCACACGTGACCGGGCCTCACGTGCAGACACGTGACCATTTACAGGCATAGCCTGTAGGCACTGAATAAAATAAATAATTGAAAATGCTTAATCAGTGGGGTTACGTGCTAACACGTGATAGGCTCTTAAACCCTCTGAAACAATAGAATTAAATTCTAAATTAAATGCTTAATCAGTGAAGTCACGTGCCAACACGTGATGGGTTCCTGAGCCCTCTAAACCAATAGAACTAAATTCTAATTAGATGCTTTATCAAGTGAGGTCGCGTGCCAACATGTGATAAACTCCTAAACCATCTGAACTAATAGAATTAAATTCTAATTAAAAGGAATCAAAAACCCTAATTGGAAAAATATTTCCCTAGATCTTTCCAAACAAAAAGATTGCACTCTATAAAAGAGAGCACCGTTGGATTAAAAATCCAATGGTGATTAAAACATCACCAATTTATAGAAAGATTCTATACAAGGAAATATTTCTTTAAAATTTGCCAAGAACAACAAATAAAATATCTTTTGGATTAAAAATTCAATGGTGAATAAAATTCACCGAATGATCTAAAAGATCATGTTGGTTATAAAATCAATAAAAATCTTTCAATGAAGGATTGACTAAACAAACTGATTCTTTTCTTTCTCCTATAAATAGGAGCCAAAAAAAGAAAAAAAAAAGGAGGAGATACAACAACAGAGAGAGAATACAGAAGGAAAAAAAAGAGAATTTAATTCTCTAGAGAGAAAAGAAGATCTCTTCAGAAAAAAAACTCTAGATAAGAGAAGGAAGGAAATCATTCTATAAGCTCCCGCAAAACAAAAGAGAATTTAATTTTCAAACCAAGAGTTTAACTCTTCTAAAAAGAACTTAGTTCTTCTTCTGTTGAAGATCTGCAGAAGCGGATCTCCCCACAAGTTGAGAATTTAATTCTCATCGGGGAGATTCTACCATGCAGATCCAAAACTTAGAGAGAGAATTGGGTTTAAAGAATTTAATTCTTTCAAACACATAGGAATTTAATTCCTCTAAATAAAATTAGGGTTTAACCATATCAAAGAATTTAATTCTTAAACAAGGGATTTAACTCTCCATGCACGTAAAAGAGATCAGTACCCAACATGATCACGTGTGTCCACGTGACTCCCCCCCTCAATAATCGAAAGAGAACGAATGAAATTGGGTCACGTGCTCCCACGTGACCTTTGAACAAACTTCTTAAAATAAAAAGGGAGTAAAGTCAAGGCAGAACAGATTTTGGGCGTCTCACGTATTCCCATGTGACCCCTAGCAATAATCAAACAAAAAAGAATTCTACCCAAGGGCAATGCCCACCTAAAGGATGCCTCACGTGTCTCCACGTGACCCCTGACAAACACCATTTTAAAGATAGGGTAAAACTGAAGGATTAATATCCAACGCATGGGCGCCCTCACGTGTCCCCACGTGACCCCTAACAAATACTTTTAATATCCAATGCATGGGTACCCATCACGTGCCCACACGTGATGGCCATAAAGATAAGTGTTTAACACTTATATATTCTGGGAGCAAAATAAAAGAAGCAAGGCCCAATCTTCAGGCGCCTCACATGACCCCACGTGAGTGCTTCATTCTTAGTGTTTAACACTTCTTTAAGTGCCTCACGTGGGAGCACGTGAGCGCCGAATGTACTCTAGTGTTTAATACTATATTCAAACCAATCTTAGCCTAAATTAGCTAAGTTTTCCAGAGGCAAGATCCCTTGAAACTGAACCCCAATTATACTCTTAACTTCCAAAACTGATCATCTCATATGGCATTCAAAGTAATTCCCAACCAATATTGGTTCAAGGGTACATCTCTTCACTCCTCTGATATTTGTCGTTGTAATCCTTCAACGTCTTCAGAGAGGTAACGGGTCCTGACAACCAGACATTTCACGGACCGTGGGGTTCTTAAACTCATGGACTATGATGTCCTTAAACTTTACAAACTATGATGTCTCTAAACTACCATGGACTGTGAGGTCCTTAAACTCATAGATTATGATGTCTTTAAACTTTACAGACTATGACGTCTTTAAACTATGGACTATGATGTCCTTAAACTCCATGGACTATGATGCCCTTACACTTCTGGACCGCAATGTCCCTAAATTAAACAATAGAGCCCAAATGCTCTTTTCTTGGATCTAAATGATCCTGTTGAGTAGATCTTAGTCTAAAATTAGACTAACGTATCCTCAACAAATATTTAAGTTGATCTTAGTCTCAAATGAGATTAACGATCCTTAAACCCAACCCAAACCCAAATCTAAGAAAATACGGATTTGGACTAAACCACGCCCTACGGGCGACAACATAAATTAGTCTCCGTATACATTCCACGGGCAACCAAAAATAAAACAAACATACACGACACGAAGTGACCATTTGGAGAAGGAGAAAGTGGTTACCGCGATGCGGTAGTGTAATTAACTGCAGGGGCTTGCGCCTGCAAGGAAGAGCGTCCCCACAATCAAAAACCCCTCACAATGAGAGGGAATCTAACGAAGTCTGCTACAACGGCCGCATCCGTCTAAACCTTCGATACATGGTGCCATAAATCAACTTGGCATCTTCGGAGAGGTGGACGGATAAAACCAAATAGAATCTGCCCTCGAAATTCAGGCCGGACGTCCCAACGTCCCGGTCGCGTCTTTCGGCGGAGAACAGATTCTGGCATGCTTGGTGGGACCTTTGCCTCTTTCCACTCCACACTTCGTATGTCGTGTTTCGCGAACGAATCGCAGTTTGACATGGTTGCCTTTGGATGTGAAGTACTAAGATTTGGTATTTTGCTCCGTGCAGAAAAAAGAAGATCAATGGCTTCTAACTGCTCCAGCTGCAACAATTGCAACAACTCCCGCTCCGTCCCTGTCGGAGGAGTGACCTACGGGCCTCAAGCGGCCTCCCTTTTTACAATGCCGGTGGAACAGGTGAAGCAAGTCACCAATGGGCTATTCTTCGGGACCATGATCCCACCAGCAAGCTTCAGCGCTCCAATGCCGTCGCACGAAGTTCCAAAGAATAGAACCCGAGGTCATCGAAGGAATGCTGAAGCCGCGCCTGACTCCAAGAATTGGTAGCGATAATCAAAACGCTCAGGCCCACCCGTCAAAGTCTTCGAAAAAGAAGAAGAAGACCAAAAAGCCCGCGAAGGATGGTGACAAGTGCACGGACCTGCAAAAACATATTGATGCGTTGGAAGAATATAACCAGAAGCCGCGAACCCCGGTCACGCTTCAGGAGTTTCTCAACCACATCCTTGAAGACGGAGATAGTGACAAAGATGAGGGAGAAGACTCGTCAGATGAACCTGAGGATTATGTGGCAAGCTGCCACGTGATCTCTCACTCGCCGGTAGATGGTGAAGAAGCTCCTGATGTAGAGAAACTGGGGGCAGATCCCGAACCGGAACTCCTAAGACCGTCAGACGAGATGATTGACGTATTCCTGAACGAAGCTCTTCTGAAAAGCAAAGCTGATCGAGAGCGCGAAATGGCCATATTTGAAAAAGCCAAACGCCGGCGACTGGACGAAAGGGTTAAAACACTCCCACCAGATCGAAGAATATCCGCCGCAAATAAAAGCAGGTTCAAGACAAGGAAAAGGTTCACCAAAGCCATATCGACGGGAATGAAGCTGCCACCCTCCGAAGGAAACACTCCTGACAGGATACACCTTAACGAAGAGGACGTACATCCTAACTTTTGCTTATATTATCAGAGGATTGCACACCCTACCGAAAAATGCAACGCCTTTAAAAATTGGTGGTAAGGGTATGTCGCTCACAGGCAATACTTCAAAAGGATGAAGCGTGAAGCTCCTCGACAGCGGAAAAATGCGACAAACGAACGAGGAAGAGCTGTCGGCAACTGTCACATGGTTGATAGCAGGGGATAGCAAGTTCTCACCTTTGGGAGTGATTCTGAAGAAGAAATGGCTCTCGGCCCTCTCTTCAAAGAATCCACCTCAGGAAAAGAGGAAGAAACGAAGAGCTGTGAGAATATTCAGCTGCGTAGTCGCACGTTACCCAAGAAGAATCTCGGGCCCACAAATAAGGGATCGAACAAAAAAGATAAGGGGAAAGAAAAAGTCTCTGAAGATATCGCCCTCAATGACCGAGTCGTCGAAGAGCTGGCAGTCAAGGACCCGCCCAAGAAAAACAAGGCGGATTACAACGTTCTGGCACACCTGAGGAAGATACCCTCGCAGCTAAACATTCTCGACGCCCTTCTGCTATCCAAAGAGGCAAGAGATTCTCTGATCAAGGCATTACAAGAGCCTGACCAGTTTCAAGCTTTCCTCGCCAAAGAAAAGATGAAGAATGAGCTGGAAGAAATTCACACAGCTGACATCACTTTCGGTGACGGAGATCTCCTCCTCGGAACATGTGAGCACAACCGTCCCCTATATGTCTCCGGGTATTGCCATGATATTAAGATAGGGAAGATCCTAGTTGACAATGGGTCCTCTGTCAATCTCCTAAATGTGAGGGTGCTAAAAGAAATCTGTATGAGCGTTCAACACCTGGCTCGGGATAAAATCACTATCTCCGGATTCGACTCCCAGTCATCACGGATGTTTGGGTATGTGATACTGACGTTACGCTTTGGGCTGCTCGTCACTGATATTAAGTTCCACGTCATTGACGCCAAGACTTGCTACAACGCTTTGCTCGGCCGGCCTTAGTTACACGAGTACAACATTATCCCATCAACACAGCATCAGTGTATGAAGTACTTCAAAGATGGGCTTGAATAAACTGTGACAGAGGAACTGAACCCATTCTCCGTAAACGAAGTCCGAAAGTACGAGGACGCAAAGTACTTTCTGCCAGACTTTGAAGACACGGAAAGATGCCATAAACCTGAGGATAAGCAAAAAGCTATTACTGCCATTCCGGTCTTCGGGAGCGATACCGAGGAGGAAGAAGAGATAGTCTAGGTCAACGCAGTATTCTCGGCTCTTCCATCAGTGCAAGCCTTCATTGGAGATGATCAAAGTTTGCAAATCGCCATGGTTCCGTAAGAGCATTACAAAGAGCTCGACGCACTTGATACTTACAGTGTGCAAGAACTGCAGACATTCTACATCCCTCCCAGACGAAAAGACGAAAAGGCGATCCTCTTTTATTGATCTGCGGAAACCAAAGTGGAGAAAGAAATCTGGCATGGCACCGATTCTACGCTTGACAAGCTCCAGCCCATCCGTCTGCCCAGATACTACACAGAAGGATTAAAAAGGCTATTGAGGCACCAAGACGTACCCTTCAAACAAACTGCTCGACAAGCTCAGTTCTACAACAAGATTTGGAACGTCCCCCGAACTCGGCGAAAATTGTCGAACGGGAGAATGGAAACGAGCGGGCTTGGATATGTTCAATCCAAGAAACAGGAGCGATTCCATGGCTGCCACGTTATACATGACTTTGATGAAGAAGGAGATGCTCTGTCAAAAAACGCTAACCCTGAACCAAAACGAGGTCTCACCATGAAAGCGCTAAGTCCGTCGTTCGAAGAACAGATAGACAAGCTAATAAGGGAAGCGGGTCAAAAGGTCCGAGATGACCACAACCGTGAAATTGCCATTTACGAGAAAACCAGGACGTAGCGCCTCCTTCAACAGGCTGTGGAGAATGACGATGCTCTTCGTCGCCAGCCCGTCATGCAGAAGACCCGACGCAGAGGTAAAAACAAGCTAAAGAACGGAAAAGACGTTCGACAGTGGTCAAGCGGGTCCAAAAAGCCACGCGATCGAGAATTGAGCAGCCAGGATCCGTCTCTTATAAAGAAGATGGGTCGAGCATATTCTTTTCCCCAAGACAAGACAAGGAAGATATTCGATCTTATCATAAAACATCAAATGATTACGCTCTCGGAGCCCAAACACCCCGAACAAGCAGACGAGGTCTCTCACCCGGATTATTGCTCCTATCACCAAGCGATAGGACATCCTCTCCAAGATTGCTTCACATTCAAAAACTCGGTCGAGGACCAGTATCAACTCGGAAGGTTCGCTCTATCCAACAGTTGGAGGGTGACCCCGCCACAGAAGCATGTACCGAAAGCCACGTATACAGCGAGAGTAGAATCGGATCAACATCGGTCTTGGAAGTGATCTCGCACCTGTCACGCGATAACGCTGTCAAGAGAAAGAGTACACGAAGATATGGCAGACCTCCCCTGGTGCTTCGAAAATGAAGATGAAGATGAGTTGATCTCAGAATTTCCACCTACGCCAAAAGAGCTGGAAGATGGGATACATACTACTGCAGATAACCTCAGAAAAATCGACTTAGGGACGAAAAACGACCCACGGCCTACGTTCGTCAGCGAGCTACTGTCTGAAGAATAGGTGGCTACACTCAAAGACGTGCTCATGAGGTATAAAGATTGCTTCGCATGGAACTATTCCGAAATGCCGGGACTAGACCCAGAAGTAGCTGTGCACAAATTGGCGATATCTCCGGACATCAAGCCTGTCAAACAAGCGCCAAGAAGAATGCGACTCGAACTTGAAATGAGCATCAACGCCGAGGTCAAGAATCTAATCGACTCCGGCTTCATCCAAGAGGTTCAGTACCCTGACTGGATCGCCAACATTGTCCCAGGGATGAAGAAAAATGGGACGGTGCGCATCTACGTAGACTTTCGGGACCTCAACAAAACTTGCCCGAAGGATGACTTTCCCGTACCGCTCACCAAACTGATGATAGAAAACACGTCCATTCACGAAGTTTTCTCCTTCATGAACGGGTCATCAGGATACAATCAAATAAAGATGTGTTGGATGTATATGCCCTAGAGGCCAGTATTGTATATGTATACATATGGATACTAGGGATATGTATGTACTGAACAATCTTGCTCAGTTTTATAGTATATTATTTGACTTGTCTTTGTCGGGATATGTGTATTTATTTGTATTGCTGTTATATCTGGTTTGCACATATTGATAAAGACTCGATACGGTAGTATACTATTGTGGTTTGTCTTTATCTTAACATGGCATATGTCATACTCGTTACTACATATTGCGGTTATATGTTGATAAAGCCTCTAGGATCTTGCTTGACTACCTGCGTTGTGATGGCGATCATACTTGTGGGAGCAGGGCAGTCCATAAGTACATCCTTAAATGGTCCCTAGCCGCGTGAGTATCGAGACTGGGCACTGATACTCCAGAGTAGACTAGTATGTACGTTTCTAGCCCCGTCGGGGGATGGTTGGTCCCACAGCCATTGGTCTGATGCACCTAAGATCGTACACAGGTGCTCACTGGGTGTGAGTACACTGGACGGACTCGCCGAGAACTTCCATGTGGTACTATACCTATCGTCAGATGGAAGTTCTCAGGTGACATGTGTACAGGTTAGTCTTTGGACCCGAGATCGGCATTTGTCTCGTGTGAGTTCCTACTGAACTTTGATCACTACCCTACCACGGCTCTACTGAGTCGTGCAAACAGGTTTTGGTTGGGTTCAGTCCCGAGCCACATGGAGGCAGTGAGCGATTGTCGGGGATTCGCCTCTCCCGGTATAGGGAGTCGATATCGCACTTTGATTCGATTGGTCAGGACCATAAGACCTTGGCCAAGGCACTTGGGATTTACTGATAGGTTGATCAGTAGTTTTCCCGGATTGGTCCTGAGCCACATCAGCACGACTTATCAGGTTGTTAGGGTCTGACGTTCACCATCACCTAGACCCGGTATGCGATACTCTTTGACGAAGAGACCGGAATGTGCGAATATTGTCACGGATAGGCTCAGTAGGAGATCCGGATGAGTTTGCTCATTGGCCTTCTTTTCGACAGGTACCTGGGTAGTCGTTACGTACAGCTAGTGCCGCTGACGTGCTTGTGGTTAAACCCACTGCCAGAGTACGGTCGAGTATTTAGAGTCCCACACAGAGGGTTTTCCTGATTCAAGCGAAATGATGTAGTAGCCGTATTGGATACGTGCAGGGTTCAATCGATTGATATACTTGGTACTCGGATTTTCAATCGGACAGTTTGTAATACTAGCTGGCTCGGGTTTGAGCCGGATTATTAAATCAGGTATTGATTTAATAATTTACGTATATATATTTCGATATATATATTCTAGTATTACGTTCTTCGTGTTATTCTATCTCTTTTGGGCGTTCAGATTTTTATCTGATTGCCGGTATAATTGTATAGTAGACTGGAATCCGTATTTACTACAGATTTCCTTCTAGAAGGTGGCCACCTCATTATGAATTTTCCATTTATTCAATAAATGGAAATGAGGTGTAAAGTGTAAGGAATGGGAGGAATAGGCATGACCATGCTTTAATAATCAACAAATGAATTTTCAATTCTTTTGTGGTTACTATTGAAGCATGGTTGTCATTTGTTTATTGAAAAAATTCATACACAAAACCAAGGTGTGTGATTTTCTCTTTCATGCTTCATTCATTTTCTCTTGAGCTCTCATTCCTCTCCTTCCTCACTAGCTTCCTCCACCTTCATCTTCTTCCTCTTCACTACCTTCTCATGCGTTGAGAATCAAGTGAAGAGGAAAGAAAAAGATATCTTTACACTTAGAAATCCAAACTACATCCTAAACTACTTGGTTTAGCAAACCAAGTTCTCTAGTTGCTCCTTTAGTTATATAATTAGGAGCTAGAGCCATGGATCATACTCCCCGGGTGGATCGTCTACGACAAAAGGAGGCCGGAGAACAAGCTCGATCCCGGAGGACAGATGGAGCCGGAGTTGGAGTTCAAACATGTTCAAGGTGGATGCATGGAGCTAAGGATGAAGAACGAAGACCGAAGGACTCAATTCTTTTGGTATATCATCTTTCATAGTAGTTAGCCTCTCTTTGTTTGCTAGTTGGTTTTATGGTAAAGATCCGGATTTTGAGTTATCTTTGCGCCCTTTTTAAAGCTCTAGAAAATTTTTGTTCCACAAACCGCCTTGTTTGGAGGCTCGGGCATGAATATAACCCAACATGGTATCAGAGCCATCCCATAAAACTTATACTAGCTTGTTTAAATGTGTTTAGAATAACGATCGACCGAAAATTCCAAAAACTGCATTTCATTTCATGTAGTTTCTGTCGATTTTTAAAAGTGTTCGAAAAATCAATTTTATGGTCTCAGAAAATCATGCAGGCTTTTCTAAGAACCCTGAAGAAATTTGGTCATGTGTTCCCTCCAAACCGCCGCGGATCCGCCGCGCAAACCCCTTATTGGCGGCGGTTCCGCGGCCGTTTTGGGGCCCATGTGGACAAAATTTCTTCTGGGCCTCTTGTTTTGAAATTGTGGTTTCTGGAATAATTATTTTTTGGGCCCAGATTTGTTACAGTGTTGGTTTAATACTTGGGGCCCACTTGGAAAGTTTAGTCGATCGTAATTTTAAAATACGTATTTTATTTTCAGTACATTCACTTTTATCCGCGGCTGGGAATGTCACTCGATCGGTAAAACTCGTCTGATTGCTATATGTTCCTTTAGACGGGTTTTGCGAACGTGACATTCGCGTTGATATTGTGTGCTTGTGCTGTGATTGTGGTTGGATTTTCGTGGTGGATAGCGTGTGGTGCAATATTAGAAATACAGTTTATAATTCATTTGTACATTTGTTTTTGCGGGGCGAGCGTCCGACATGTGGACTGCCGTCTTTGCCGTTTGTATATTATTTTAGGGCACGACCGGGCTGAGGTCGATGTCACCGGTTGTATATATATATATTTTAATATTCTGTACTAGGATTACCCCGAGGTAGAGATCACGAATAGCCGGATTCTAGAAGGAAATAAGCCCGCATCTCATAGCGTAAAGACTGAGGGGGTTTCATTCTCATGGCGTCGAGATGGAGGGGGCTTCATTCTAGAATTGGCAGGGCCATTCGCCGCACTCGTAGGGGGTACAGGTTTACATTGCACAGGCTATCCACACGACAGGGAACGTCGGGTTTTATTTGCGGCTCAAATGAAAGCCGGGATCCTAAATTATCCACCATTCTGTATTGTTATCTGTGATGTTGTTTATTATCATGCCTGGGACGGATGTTATATATACTTATATATATACTAGTAGATGTTGTATATGTTTTGCACTTGCGCTAGTCCAGTCCCCGCTCTGTCGTTAGTTAAGTAACCTAACGGGTGATGACGGGGCCCCGTGGCGAATGCGGATGACATATACGTACATTTTATTTTTGTTCTTTTCTGGTGTGATAGGTTACAAATTGATGGGACCGCATTAATTTTAATCAATGCAAGATAATTAACCTAAAAAATGTTGTTGAAACTAAGCTTTAAAAACTGACATTACAGACATTCTCTTTTGCTTTGCACAGTGGTATTCAGTTTAGAACATCCTGCACCTCATTCGATGAGGCAAGGGCCGAGATCCCTTCACCGGAAGTGACCTCTTTAGCAAAGGTTTTCGCCACTATATATTTACAAAAACTACTCAGGTTCCTTCAACAATATCAAGTTCATTACATTAACGGGTTTTTCGCCAAAAACCCAACCGTAGCCTCCGTCATTTCGGATTGGTATTGCTTAGTATTCGTGCTACGTATTTCATGCTCAGCCGAGGCGTAGTGTTCGGTAGCTATGTAATATTTTTCTGTAGCAAATAAAGCGATTGGTTAGGACAGTTGTATGGTCATTTTGGCTCAGTCAAGGACTCGTACGGGTGGGTCTAATGCAATCAAGATAATGACGGGTTGAATTTGATTAGGATCCTTTGATATGTTGGCTCAGTCAAGGTCACTTGGGTCCTAGGGGTAAAAACCACATCGGGAGTTTCAAATATACAGGAAACTTGCATATTTAGCATACTTTCTGGAGTGTGGTGGTTAGAGTGGATTCCATCTAGTGCATCACACAATGATAGTTGGATCCCGATCCCACTGATGAGTAGGATTACTCTCGGGAGATTATCACACTTAACAATCAATGCTATAAACCAAGTAGGTGTCTAGAAAGGTGTTAGCGGGGATACGCCTCCAGGGAAAAGAAGTTATGTAATTAAGGAACTTCACAAAAGCGTTGGAAAACCTCCCTCGAAGTACCAACACCAGCCTGGCCGAAAGGTTAAGCAAGTATTGTGACGTGCGATTAATCCTGACTAGTTCTTCTTTTAAGGTTTGAAGAAGAATTTGAGGAAACAGTGGGAGCCATCCTGATTAGATAAATTAATAAACCAATCTAATCTTGCAAGAGCACACGCTGAGTGTTTTCCCTCTCTTTCCAAGTAGCAACCATTTCACGCCCTAATCAAGATAATAAAATGTATCGCTTGACCGATCCGAATTCTTATTCAGGGCTGGGGAACGTCGGTTCGGCTCTAACTTACGACAATTGTCACAAGTATGAGCAAGGGAAAGAGGAATGTTTGAATTCCTTGAAAACCCCATCGAAGAAGAAACATACCGTTGTGTCTTCTTCAGGTGTTCTTGTTATTGAGAACTGTTTTTCGGTCAGTCCTACCTCCTGGGTACTCGATACCGGATCAGGATCTCATATCTGTAATTTATTGCAGGGACTGAGAAAAAGTAGGATAGTTGGACCTGGTGATATGTCCCTCAGAGTAGGGAACGGAGCACAAGTTAATGCTGCGGCCGTCGGTGAATATCACCTAGTGTTGCCAAATGGCAATGCTATGATTTTGAACAATTGCTACTATGTACCTTCCATGCTTTGCAATATCATATCAATTTCTTTACTTAATAAAGATGGATATAATTTTGTTCTTGATAGAAATATCATGAACATTTACCTTGATAAGGTACTGGTTGCAGAAGGAACACTGTGTAATAGTATCTATGTTCTAAATCAAAACACAGTTCTCAATGTACAAAACACACGCAAGAGGAAGAGTTCATATACGAACGAATCCTAATTGTGGCATTGTAGACTTGGTCATATCGGAAAGAAAAGCCTGAGTAAGTTACATAAAGATGGACTCTTGAATATGTTCGAATTTTCATCTTATGAAACTTGTCAATCTTGTCTCAAAGGAAAGATGACCAAATCTCCGTTCACCGGACATGGAGAAAGAGCAAAAGAGCTCTTGAGACTCATACACAGTGATGTGTGTGGTCCGATGTCTATACATGCAAGGGGTGGGTTCTCGTGCTTCATCATATTCACTGACGATCTCTCTAGATTCGGGTATGTGTATCTTATGAAACACAAATCCGAAACTTTTGAGAAATTCAAAAAATATAGAAACGAAGTAGAGAACCAGACTGGCAAGAGTATTAAGATCCTCCGATCTAACAGAGGAGGGGAGTACTTAAGCACGGAATTCCTAGTTACCTAAAAGAGAATGGAATTCTCTCTCAGCTTACTCCTCCGTATACACCACAGCACAACGGTGTATCGGAGTGGAGGAATCATACCCTATTGGATATGGTTCGCTCCATAATGAATAGTACTGAGTTGCCTCTTTCATTTTGGGGACATGCACTTTTGACAGCAGCATATCTATTGAATGATGTTCCGTCTAAATCCGTGCCTAAGACACCATTCGAGATATGGAATGGCAAAAGGCCGTATCTTAAACGTATTAAGATATGGGGTTGTCCGGCCTATGTAAAGGTACAAAATCCGGACAAATTAGAGGCACGTTCAGTTTTATGCAAGTTTGTGGGATATCCTAAAAATTCAATAGGATATTTGTTCTACCACACCGAGAAACAGAAGGTGTTTATATCTCGCCACGCCACCTTTTTAGAGTGGCAATTTCTTGCAAAAGAAATAAGTGGGAGTTCGGTAGGACTGGAAGAAATTCAGCGACCACAAACTGAAACTGAAGATTTGACAGAACCTCAAGATTGAATAACCCCAGACGAACCTCAGCCACTCCGCAGATCTAGTAGGATTTCTCATCTGCCCGAGAGATACTACGATTTTCTCATAGATGGGGATCGAGAGGATTGCATCTTGGAAGAAGATGATCCTACTAGTTTTAGACAGGCCGTTATCAGTAGGGACTCTGATAAGTGGCTGGATGCTATGCAATCTGAAATGGAGTCCATGTACACCAATAAAGTGTGGACCCTGGAAGTTGCTCCACCTGGGGTAAAACCTATTGAATGCAAATGGATCTACAAGAAGAAACTTGGTGTAGATGGGTAGGTGGAAACCTATAAGGCTAGACTCGTTGCAAAAGGTTTTCGTCAAAGACCAGGAGTGGACTATGACGAAACCTTTTCTCCAATAGCTATGCTCAAATCCATTAGGATCCTGTTTTCCATTGCTGCCTTCCATGACTATGAGATCTGGCAGATGGACGTGAAAACGACTTTTCTAAACGGAAGTTTAGAAGAGTGCGTTTACATGGATCATCCAGAAGGTTTTGTAGACAGTGGGAGCAGCGGGAAGGTGTGCAAGATGCTCAAATCCATTTATGGATTGAAGTAAGCATCGCGGAGTTGGAACATCTGTTTTGATGAGACAGTCAAGGAATTTGACTTCATCAAAAATGAAGACGAGCCATGTATATATATAAGAAGATTGTAGGACGAACTGTTGTGTTTCTAGTCTTGTACGTGGACGACATTCTTTTGATAGGAAATGACATTCCTATGCTACAATCGGTCAAGTTATTCTTATCACAAAGGTTCTCCATGAAAGACCTAGGTGATGCCTCGTACATTCTAGGGATCAAGATCTACAGAGATAGATCCAAGAGACTACTGGGACTTTTTAGTATGGAAGATTCCAAGCGCGGTAACATACCCGCATTGCACGGAATCACCCTCTCCAAGGAGATGTCTCCCAAGACTGATGAGGAGAGGGTTCGCATGAGCACTATATCCTACGCTTCGGCGGTAGGATCTATAATGTATGCGATGCTATGTACAAGACCAGATGTAGCTTACGCGCTAAGCGTGGTGAGACGGTATCAGTCGAACCCAGGTGAGGACCACTGGAGAGCTGTAAAGAACATTCTCAAGTACCTGAGAAGGACTAAGGAGATATTCCTGGTTTACGGTAATGGAGACCTCAGGGTCGAGTCCTTTACCGACTCAAACTTCCAGAGTGACAAAGATGACAGCAAGTCTGTCTCGGGTTTTGTGTTTACCCTCAACGGAGGGGCGGTATGTTGGAAGAGTTCCAAACAGGATACCGTCGCAGACTCGACGATGGAGGCTGAATACATTGCTGCAAGCGATGCCGCAAAAGAGGCGGTCTGGATAAAGAAGTTCATAGCCGAACTTCAGGTGGTTCCGTCCATTGTTGATCCAATACCAGTGTATTGTGATAACAATGGGGCTATAGCTTTAGCGAAGGAACCACGGTCCCATCAGAAATCCAGGCGCATCTTAAGGCGGTATCACCTGATAAGGGAGATCGTAGATCTCCAGGAGATCGAGGTCCGGAGAGTGGATACAAAAGACAACACGGCGGATCCATTTACAAAGGCCCTCCCTCAAGCACAGTTCGAGCGACTTTTCAGGATGTTGGGTATGCGGTACGCCAGCAGCTAGCCTTAGAGCAGACGTTGGGTATTCGGTATGCTAATCACTGGCCTTTAGTGCAAGTAGGAGATTGTTGGATGTATATGCCCTAGAGGCCAGTATTGTATATGTATACATATGGATACTAGGGATATGTATGTACTGAACAATCTTGCTCAGTTTTATAATATATTATTTGACTTGTCTTTGTCGGGATATGTGTATTTATTTGTATTGTTGTTATATCTGGTTTGCACATATTGATAAAGACTCGATACGGTAGTATACTATTGTGGTTTGTCTTTATCTTAACATGGCATATGTCATAATCGTTACTACATATTGCGGTTATATGTTGATAAAGCCCCTAGGATCTTGCTTGACTACCTGCGTTGTGATGGCGATCATACTTGTGGGAGCAGGGCAGTCCATAAGTACATCCTTAAATGGTCCCTAGTTGCATGAGTATCGAGACTGGGCACTGATACTCCACAGTAGACTAGTGTGTACGTTTCTAGCCCCATCGGGAGATGGTTGGTCCTACAGCCATTGGTCTGATGCACCTAAGATCGTACACAGGTGCTCACTAGGTGTGAGTACACTGGACGGACTCGCCGAGAACTTCCATGTGGTACTATACCTATCGTCAGATGGAAGTTCTCAGGTGACATGTGTACAGGTTAGTCTTTGGACCCGAGATCGGCATTTGTCTCGTGTGAGTTCCTACTGAACTTTGATCACTACCCTACCACGGCTCTACTGAGTCGTGCAAACAGGTTTTGGTTGGGTTCAGTCCCGAGCCACATGGAGGCAGTGAGCGATTGTCGGGGATTCGTCTCTCCCAGTATAGGGAGTCGATATCGCACTGGGATTCAATTGGTCAGGACCATAAGACCTTGGCCAAGGCACTTGGGATTTACTGATAGGTTGATCAGTAGTTTTCCCGGATTGGTCCTGAGCCACATCGGCATGACTTATCAGGTTGTTAGGGTCTGACGTTCACCATCCCCTAGACCCGGTATGCGATACTCTTTGACGAAGAGATCGGACTGTGCGAATATTGTCACGGATAGGTTCAGTAAGAGATCCGGATGAGTTTGCTCATCTGCCTTCTTTTCAACAGGTACCTGGGTAGCCGTTACGTACAGCTAGTGCCGCTGACGTGCTTGTGGTTAAACCCACTGCCAGAGTACTGTCGAGTCTTTAGAGTCCCACACAGAGGGTTTCCCTGATTCAGGCGAAATGATGTAGTAGCCGTATTGGATACGTGCAGGGTTCGATCGATTGATGTACTTGGTACTCGGATTTTCGATCGGACAGTTTGTAATACTAGTCGGCTCGGGTTTGAGCCGGATTATTAAATCAGGTATTGATTTAATAATTTACGTATATGTATTTCGATATATATATTCTAGTATTACGTTCTTCATGTTATTCTATCTCCTTTGGGCGTTCGGATTTTTATCTGATTGCCGGTATAATTGTATAGTAGACTGGAATCCGTATTTACTACAGATTTCCTTCTAGAAGGTGGCCACCTTATTATGCATTTTCCATTTATTCAATAAATGGAAATGAGGTGTAAAGTGTAAGGAATGAGAGGAATGGGCATGGCCATGCTTTAATAATCAACAAATGAATTTTCAATTCTTTTGTGGTTACTATTGAAGCATGGTTGTCATTTGTTTATTGAAAGAATTCATACACAAAACCAAGGTGTGTGATTTTCTCTTTCATGCTTCATTCATTTTCTCTTGAGCTCTCATTCCTCTCCTTCCTCACTAGCTTCCTCCATCTTCATCTTCTTCCTCTTCACTACCTTCTCATGTGTTGAGAATCAAGTGAAGAGGAAAGAAAGAGATAGCTTTACACTTAGAAATCCAAACTACATCCTAGACTACTTGGTTTAGCAAACAAGTTCTCTAGTTGCTCCTTTAGTTACATAGTTAGGAGCTAGAGCCATGGATCATACTCCCCGGGTGGATCGTCTACGACAAAAGGAGGCCGGAGAACAAGCTCGATCCTGGAGGACCGATGGAGCCGGAGTTGGAGTTCAAACATGTTCAAGGTGGATGCAAGGAGCTAAGGATGAAGAACGAAGACCGAAGGACTCGATTCTTTTGGTATATCATCTTTCATAGTAGTTAGCCTCTCTTTGTTTGCTATTTGGTTTTATGGTAAAGATCTGGATTTTGAGTTATCTTTGCGCCCTTTTTAAAGCTCTAGAAAATTTTTGTTCTGCAAACCGTCTCGTTTGAAGGCTCGGGCATGAATATAACTCAACAAGATGCATCCCGAAGACCATAAGCATACCGCTTTCCGGACCCCTTTGGGCATATTCTGCTATAAAGTGATGCCTTTCGGTCTGAAGAACGCCGGCGCTACCTATCAGAGGGTCATGACGAAGATTTTCGATGACCTCATACACGAAATCGTCGAATGCTATATCGACGACCTCGTAGTGAAAAGCAAATCGCATGAGGAGCATTGGGAGCATATGAAGATAGTGTTCCAACGTCTTCGGAAATACAACCTGAAGATGAACCCTCTGAAATGCGCGTTCGGAGTTTCTTCAGGAAAAATCCTAGGATTCATCGTACGACATCGAGGTATCGAAATAGACCCGTCAAAGATCAAGGCGATTATGGAAATGCCTCCGCCAAGGACTCTGAAACAACTGCGGTCTCTCCAAGGAAAGCTCGCATATATCCGACTGTTCATAGCTAACCTCTCCGGCAAATGCCGCCCTACAGTCACATAATGAAGAAGGGGAACCCGTTCGTCTGGGATCACAAATGCCAAAGCGCACTGGATGAAATCAAGCAATACCAGCAGAATCCTCCAGTGCTAACCGCTCCGGTCAAGGAAAAGCCTCTCATTCTGTATACAACCGCCCTTGAGGGTTCTCTAGGCGCATTATGGGAACAAGAAAATGATCAAGGGAAGGAGAGAGCCCTCTACTATTTGAGTCGAGTTCTCCTGGGGGCAGAAAACAATTACCCCCCATTGAAAAACACCGCCTGGCGTTGATCTTCGCGATAACGAAGCCCAGGCACTATGCGTTGGCGCATGAGGTCCATCTCATATCAAAAGTGGACCCTCTCAAATATTTGATGTCAAGAGCTATACTAAAAGGACGGCTCGCTAAATGAGCCCTCCTCTTGATGGAGTTCTCGATAACGTACCGACCTCTCAAGGCAGTAAAAGGCCAGGCCATTGCCGACTTCCTCGCTGAGCACCCGATACCTACCGATTCACCTTTAAATTGTGAATTGCCAGACGAACACGCGTTTGAAACGATCGATGGGGAGAAAGGAGAGAGCGACACCCGATGGGAACTCTACTTCGACGGGGCATCTTCCTTGAAGAAGCGAGGGCACAGCACCCCCATAATCAAATCTGGGGTAGGCCTCATCTTCGTGACTCCACGAGGAGGGATAATGCGCTTTGCCTTTTCCTTGACAAAGCCGAGGACAAACATTGAAGCCGAATATGAAGTATTGATAGCAGGTCTTGAGATCGCTGTCGACATGGGAATCGAAAACCTCCTCATATACGGAGACTCCCAGCTGGTCGTTAGTCAAGTAAATGGCGACTATCAAACGTGCAAACCAGAGTTGGTAAAGTACGGTGAGAGAGTGCAACAATTGCTGACTCAAATCTCTTCCTACGCCCTGGAAAGCATACCGTGAGCAGAGAATAGCAAAGCGGACGCGTTAGCTAAACTCGCTAAAGAACTGGCCGACGAGAACCTCGATGACGTAAGGATCGTTGTGCAAAGCCGCCGGGTTCTTGCACCGGCAGAAATATCTCCGGAGTTGTCCGAAGAAAAGGGAGCGACCGAGCAAGCAACCCTACAAATAAAAGACCAGGAAAAGGCTAAGGATTGGAGATAAGTCTTTATAGACTACTTCAAATCCCGTCGAACACCTGAAGATACGTCATTAAGACATCAACTCATGAAACGAACTCTATCCTTCGCCTTTGTCAATGATACTCTGTATAAGAGATCGTTCGACTCCCTGTGGCTAAGATGCCTGGGACCTGAAGAAGCAAGGAGAGTCGTCCAAGAAACTCACGACGGACTCTGCAGTTCTCACCAAGCCGGGCCAAAAATGAAGCTGAAGATTAAAAGGAAGGGTTATTATTGGCCCATGATGATCCAAGGCTGTCTCGAATACGCGAAGCAGTGCCACTCATGCCAGATTCACGGGGACTTTATCCACCAGCATCCAAATCCATTACATCCAACGGTGGCTAGCTGGTCGTTCGAAATATGGGGAACTGACATAATCGGGCACATCGAACCAGCATCGTCCAGAGGACATCGGTTCATACTGGCGAAAACTGATTACTTCTCCAAGTGGGCTGAGGCCATACCGCTAAGAGAAGTGAAGACGGGGAATATCCTCCACTTCTTCAAGACACACGTCATCTATCGGTTCAGCACTCCGCGACGGATTATCTCCGATAACGGGCCGGCCTATAGAAGTCACAAAATCAGCCGCTTCGCGCAGCAACATAATATAGACTGGAGATACTCTTTGGTCTATAATCCCCAAGCTAACGGTCTGGTTGAGGCTTTCAACAAGACCTTGACGAAGATCGTGAAAAAGACGGTGTCCAAAAATAAAAAGGACCGGCATAAGAGACTGCATGAAGCTCTCTGGGCGTATCGAACTACGTTCAAAACGGCCACAAACACAACGCCGTGTGCATTGGTATTCGGCAATGAAGCAGTACTCCCCTTGGAGATAGAGATACCCTCCTTACGAGTGGCGGTTCATTACGAGCTAACAGACAAAGACAATGCTCATCTTTGGCTTGAGGAGCTCGACGCCCTTGACAAAACCCGGCTCATGGCGCAGCAAAACATGGAAGCTTACAAAGCAAAAATGACACGCTCATACAAGAGATTGACTAGGCCGAGAATATTCCGCCAAGGCAAACTCGTGCTAGTGGTCAAGAGACCTATGATCCCCAATCGTGCCAAACGAGGGAAATTCGAGCCGAATTATGAAGGCCCGTACATTATAGACAAAGTCTACCAGGGCGGGGCTTACTTGCTCATGGATATGCATGGCGAAAGACCCTTCAGGCCAATAAACGGCCGTTTCTTGAAGAAATACTACGCTTGACCATGACGTCTATAAACTACTACGAACCGCAGCATCCTAAGGCTGACGCAAAAAAAAGGTACATCCACAAGCAAGATGGGCACGGATGAAAACCCGAAAGGGCTCCGTGAGTAAAAACAGCAGGGCTACCGGCGAGTTTTGTGAAAACCCGAAAGGGCGCAATCTCATTAAAAGACACTTGCAAGGTCCTCTCGACCTTGCAAGGAGAAAATACCAGCGTGAGATCCTTACGACTCATAAGGGAGCAATACATTTAGGAATCCCCACGATTCCTAAGGAGAAGTTACACTTACGAGATCCTATCGACTCGTAAGGAGAACCCTCTTATGAGACCCTCACAGCTCATAAGATTCAAAAGCCTTAAGCTACAGGGATCTGAACCTGTTCTTAAGCCATCACAATCCCCAGATTGCCCTACAAGCAGTTCAATGCTGACCCTTGTATACAATCCACGGGCACAAATAAACGTTTCCCCAACAGAGTCCCACTACTGATGAGGGATATCTTCACATGGAGAACGACACTTGTAAGTCCTCTCGACTTATAAGGAGAAAACACTCTTGTAAGATCCTTACGAATTATAAGAGAACACACACTTAGGAATCCTCACGATTCCTAAGGAGAAAATGCACCTATGAGATCCCCACGACTCGTAGGGAGAAACACCTTTATGAGATTCTTACGGCTCATAAAGTTAAAAGCCTTAGTCAACAGGATCCTAACCCTGTTTGCTAAGCCACCTTTGTTCGACATCGACAACGGAAAATGATGATTCGCTCCTGACAATATTCCAGTCGTAGCGATGCTGATGCTGATTTTGGCATCAGGTTCCAAGTTCCATACTTGCGACAAAATCAGCAAGTAAAAGAAATGCATATGAAATAGCCGAAATGATGGGGCAATTTGCAACAAAATCAGCAAGTAAAAGATATGCATACAAAAATAGCCGAAATGATTGGGCAACTCACAATAAAAAGCAGCGAGTAAAAATAAAAATAGCCGAAATGATTGGGCACCGCGAAAAAATAGCCGAAATGATTGGGCAATCGCGACTTTCGCGATATAAACAGCTGAAATGGTAGAGCATCGCAGAAAGAAATCAAAAAAATATATAATACATATAAAATGAAACTTTTTCCCTACAGGTGAGATCACATCGATCCCTGTATACAATCCAGGGGCACAAACAAAAAGGGAACCACATGCCCCCAACAAACTCTGCCAAAGGGAAAGTCAGATCGCGACAGCAACATCTGCGTCCCAGAAGACCAATAATGGCATTCCTCCTCACTCCAGCAGGATACAGACGCGGCACCGCCGATTGGGGCCACGAAAAAGTCCCCGGTTCTAAGACTCCACGGTTCACGGACAACCTAGAGTCAACCATGACACCGCAGAAAACGGAAACACGTCATCCAATGACCCCGTTGCAGAAATACGTCATCCATTGACCCCGTCTCGGAAATACGTCAACAAATGACCCCGTCACGGAAATACGTCATCCAATGACCCAGTCGCGGAAATACGTCAGCCAATGATCCCTTCGCGGAAATACGTCGGCCAATGACCCCGTCGCAGAAATACGTCATCAAATGACCCCGTCTCGGAAAGACGTCAGCAAATGACCCCGTCGCGGAAACACGTCAGCAAATGACCCCGTCTCGGAAACACGTCATCTAATGACCCCGTCGCGGAAATATGTCATCAAATGACCCCGTTACGGAAACAGGTCAGCCAATGACCCCGTCTCGAAAACACGTCAGCGAATGACCCCATATCGGAAATACGTCATCAAATGACCCCGTCGCGGAAATAAGTCATCCAATGACCCCGTCGCGGAAATACGTCATCCAAATGACCCCGTCTCGGAAATACGTCAGCATATGACCACGTCGTGGAAACACGTCATCCAATGACCCCGTCGCGGAAATACGTCATCCAATGACCCCGTCGTGGAAATATGTCATCAAATGACCCCGTACGGCCAAAGTCAATCTTGACCCCGTGAAACACGACCAAAGTCAACCCTCGACCTCCCCGTCAAAGCAATGCTTTGATTCAGGAGCAGGTCAACTCATCAATCACTTACGAGTCCTCTCGACTCATAAGGAAGAAAATTTTCTTGGGAGATCTTTACGACTCTCAAGAGAAAAACACACATAGGAATCCCCACAATCCCTAAGGAGAAAATACACCTGCGAGATTCTCTCGACTCGTAGGCAGAAAAATCTTTATGAGACCCTCACGGCTCATAAAGTTGGAAAGCCTTAGGAGGCAGATCTGAACCTGACTCCTAAGCCATCGCTGTCTTGCAAGAAGATCAAAATAGATTATCTACAAAACGCATCTGCTGAAAAGGGACACATCACCATGAAACAAAATATTTCTTTTATTCATGAATCAAAATGAATACAAAGTAAAATCTGTAAAAGAATCAAAAAATACTCTCATTCAGGAGTAAGTACAAAAGGAGAATGAAAAGAAATATATACAATTTTTCAAGCCGGCGGACAATTCAGTAGATTCGTCGGTTCATTCTTCTTCTGCTAGGTCTCGGCTTCATAATTTGTTATTGCTATAAGACGGGCCTCCGCTTGAGACTGTTGGACCTGGTACGAGGGGAGCCGACTTTCAAGCTCCTTTTCAGTAACTTTGTGAGCTTCAACCATCTCGCGAGTAAAAACGACGGTTTTATCAATAGCTACCACCTCCCTGATAGATTCTTGAAGCACTCGCCAAAGTTCATACGCACGAGTGGTCTTGGCTGTGAGTTCAGCTTGAAGTTCCCCCAGCGCATTGGAAGCCAGCTCCCTCTCCGAAAACTTTCGGTTCAGCCTCTTCTCACATGACTGCAGATTTGCGGCGCACCGTTAAACCAGCCCCCGCAAGATCGCCTTTGCAGCTACGACCTCTGAAGGAAGGCGCGTGCACTCAAGGCTATGTAAGTAAGCCTCCACCCAACGACAAAACTCAACCCAAACACGCACCAATGTTTCATCATGGTAAGCAACAAGAAAGAGAAGAGAACTGTTGGCTTCAGCAGCAAATTCTTTGGCCGTGATCGAGCTACCGGCACGAAGATCTTCGATGAGAGCCGACAAAGAGTGAAGGCTCAGCTTCGCCATCCGTTCAGATGCACGTAGGGCATAAGGGCCAGGTGGCATAATGATGCGGGGTAAGAACGGGCAAACCTGTTAAGATTCATAAAAAGTCAGCGAGATTCGCAAGCAAAGAGCAGATGGAACAACGTCAAAACTTTACTTACCCACAGTCATGCAAGAAGGGTTTAAAAGATCCCCAGGCCCGTCAAGGATCTCAACTTTATCGTCAGCTTCCAGAACTACAGAAGACATTAGCATCGTTATACGAAATAATAATAATGCCATGAGGAAGGGCAAATAACACTAACCTTGCCCGGAGGAGAGAACGATGCGTTGCGGGGATATTGCCTGGTGAGCGGCCATCTTGAGCAAACGCTGAAAAGATTTTCTAGGAGACAAATCCGCGATAGACGCCGCCAATCCGCGTAACTCGGAAAAAACGGAAGGATTCAGATAATGAAAAGATCATTAAAACAAAAGATAAAAGAATACCTTCGATACTCCTCCCACTTTGAACAGGTGGGATAGCAGCTTCAACAGCCTCCTCCATACCCCCAGGCACATCATCGGAAACATTTGTTGGTGTGACGGCTATCAATCGAGGGGCAGCGGCCACCACTTCAGGGATGGCAATCTCAGTTGCATGTTCCACCATCTCCAGGCCATCACCAGAAAAGTCCTTTAAATCCATGGCCGGAGGGGACACCTCTTCAGGGTGAACGGGCACAAGGGGAACAGAAATTGCTAATGGAAGCTCCGCGGCATGAATAGCAACTGTAGCAACCCCCTCCACACCTACTGGTATCTCATCAGAGATATTTACAGAGTCCATGGTCAAGACGCTACCCGAACTCAGATTCTCCGCAATGGTCGAATTCCTTGTAAAGTTTTACAAAGATAAGAAGACATAGAAAGCGAAACAAATTACTTGCCAAAGGAAAAATACAGAAATCATGCATACCGATACGCCAGGATGCCTCTAATATGGCTTTTTCAAGCCGACGTTCCTTCCTGAGGAGGTATGCTCGCCGGGGTTCAAATGTGCATTCGTGGCCGCTGATCCACAATGATAACTCATCTTCGGAAGTGGCTGAGATAGGTTGTTTGGCTATCTCGCCTTCCTCTTCCAGAGGACCTATAAATATTCGTCGTATTGATGGTGGATCTTCGTAGAATATGACGGCAGGATAAGGACCCTTCGGGATGCGCACGTTCTTGGTTTTATCCTGGGAATGCCTTATAGCCTCAACCAATTGTGCGGCTTCCTCGACGGATGAACCTGGAAAAAGAAGACCATCATCCGGTTCTTGCATAGATATTGGTTCATCTTGAATGATAGGCTCGGATTCCATTAAAAATTCAAGCAGACTGGTGACTGTCTTCTTCCTCCGCTTCGACCCGGAACCAGCGCTGGAAGATGATCGCTTCCTTCCCTTCGGCGCTTTGGTGTGACGTTGCCCAACCTGACATCCAGTATCCTCTTTTGGCGGTGCTACCGATGATGACACTGCCATCGATGACACTGAAACTGATGGAACTGCTACCGACGCCTCATCAGAAGCCTTTGCCTGAGCTCTGGTGCGTATCGGCATACCAACTGTAGGTGGAGTCAGGCCCGCATCCACCGCCTCAGGAATAAGTAAGACACCAGTACCCCTCAAGGGAGGGAGAACCATTGTCCGCGGTCGCCGTGGGACTCCTATAGCATGGATCAGGGCGGAGCTCTATATCCAAAAAGTATCCTCCTCTCCTCAGCAATGATGGGACCAACTCGGTGGCGGTACCAACCCGTAAAAGCCCCCACACACCTTGGAATGTAGTCGGCCTCAGGGATCATGAAGCGAGAGCCTGTGTTCAGTCGCATGAAGTGATGAGTGGCGTCACGAACAACTTCTAAAGACGAGCTGGGCTCCACTATGAATGCCTCGAAGGGAACACCCTGGTTATAACCCAATTGCCGAGCAAAGCGGTGTGGATTATACCGCATAAAAAGAACCGCATCATTTCGACGGAACACCAAGTAACCCGGCCTGATTGAGTACAAGTGCATGGCTTCCCTGGGCTTCAATGATGGTGCTCCCTCTTTCGATAAATCAAACAGCTGCTGAATAGGTCCATAAGGAGCAGAGAGGACTTGGTCATTGAATACCATCCCTCCTTTATTGGCATAAGGATTAAGCAGCACGCGAAGAGCCCCAGGCTGATTCGGATCAGGAGCAGAAGCGTCCACCAACCTCATGAGCCGTGGGAAGGTATAAGAATCATAAAAGCCCGGTCTCTGGTGCGCAGCGAATGCCCCTAACACGTGCATCTCAATCCACGACGTGAATTAATGAAGAAAGAAACTCACCACATCCACACATGGGGTCGAGATATTGGCCGCAGTACTTAGCCCATAGTACAAATACGATAACCCTGCAATGCCCACGGCTAGTCGTGTCCCTTCGGCAATGCGGTGAGCAGGATAAATGACCGAGCCTCTCATAAAGCGACGATGCGTTGGAACGACAAACCAACTGAGCCAAACGCTGATAAAACCGACGAAGAAAATTCTTCATCCATACCGGGGGCCGCAATTGACTCAAAAGGTGCGGCTAGCAAGATTGGGATATAAAACTGTGGCAAATCTTCTTCTTTGGCCGGTAACTAATTTATCCCAAACCCGAAGGGGTCATTAATATTCGCGAATTTCGGGGCCTCCTTTAATAGGACATCTCCACGAAGAAAGCATGCGATAAAACTTTTAAAACTAACGCCCTGTTCCTCTGACGCCGCGAATAGCTTGTCAAAAATACCCAGAGTCTTGATTAGACTTGGATACTTGTGACGGACGGCATTTTCGGTCGATAAGCCGTCAAGCATAGCGGGCACAGTTGTGAATGCATACTCATCAGGAGGCAGCAATTCTTCATAGGGCGCTCCCCTGATCGACAATCCGGAGATTTCGCGAAACTCTTCCAAAGAGATCGAAACTTCACGATCCTCTAACAAGAAAGTGTTGGTGGGAAGATTCCATTGATTTAGGAAAGCTTTAACCCACCAGACATGGGGAGACTGATAATGAAAGAGAGAAGCGTACACTGCCTAATAAAGCCCGACCTTCTGCAGTCGCGCACAATGGGCGGACAAGATATAACGAGCCCAGAGAAGATAGCCCGTTGGATGGCGAGGAGTAAGCCCTATCTTATAAACTTGTCCCCAAGGCTGGGCTTCACCTTGGCAAATATGACGCCCCAAGATATCTATGGTTGGCAAGGGGTGGTTTGGTATCCCAGTTTTCGATGGCTCAAGCCGACCCATAGGAGTCCAATCCAGCACCTCCACGGCAAAGGCAGTCTACGGACGTTCCATCGGCAAGAATGGGTGGAGAGGCTCCGTTGGCACCTCGCAAAGAAAGCTGCGGCGGCCCCGAATGATATGCCCGTACCAGGTTCCCCACAAAAGCAGGTTGGTGCAATCCGGGTCATGAGCCATAATCATTGCCATCGCTTCTTCGTCAGACGGTGATTAAGAAAAAGCAGCTTTCGAGCGGGTAAAAGGGAAGTATGGAAGAAAGGCCATTGTTCCTGAAATAAAGGAAGGGAAAACTGTTAATGAAACCCATACATGTATATATATATATATATATATATATATATATATAAAGACAGTGGAAGAAAACGACAAGCAGCTTATTTCATGGGACCATTGGTTGCAAAACACACGGGCCCCACAAAATCAATAAGGCGGCTCACTAATTATAAGGCAGGGTAATCATTATGAGAACAAAAGGAAGATTCTCAATAAATGAATAAGTGGATTTCAAACATCTCTGCACATTCCACCAAGGAAAAGTCCATCATGAACTCTATGCAAATCAAGCAGAATCTCTCCTAAAATTTTGTTGTCAAGAACAACTGAGGATAGAAATCCCAAGAGGTCTTCTTAGAACTAAGTTCTCTGGAGGAATTAAATTCCTTTTGAATAGAGGAATTAAATTCCAATAAATTTTTCAGAGCTAAGCTCTTTGGAATGGAATTAAATTCCAGAAGAAAATAAGTACCATTATCAATCCCCTAAGATCAGAGAAACGCCTAACATAGAGGGTTTACTATTTAAAGATCATGCATTCTTAGAAAAAGGAAAAACCCTTGGTGTGGATTTAAAATCCAAAGAAAATTTCTACAAAAAGTTCCTCGGCCGTTCAAGATCCTTACCTGAAAAAGGATTCCTTTTTGTTGACATAGTTAAACTCTGGATTTTATTTTAATGAACAGAGAACTGAGCTCTGAGGAGGAGAATTAAATTCTCAAGGCAAGAACGAGAAAGAAAGAAGATGAAGGAGTGGAGGCGTTGCTGAAGAGACCCTTGCATTTATAAAACATGATAGGAAATGGTTCATCTTCCCTGTTCCCTAGGGAAATCCAACGGCCACAAAAGTTACAGCGTTGCACTCACGTGCAAACACGTGAGAACAACGATGTGGGGGCATTTGTTCCCTCATGGGAATTAAATAAAATACAGATAAAGCTGCAAGGAAAACCCCCAAATGGGGCATCACGTGCTCACACGTGACCGGGCCTCACGTGCAAACACATGACCTTTTATGGGCAGATTCTATCTACACCTGAATGCCTAATTGATAAAGTCACGTGCCCACACGTGATGGGCTCTTGAACCCACTGAATTAATATAATTAAATTCTAATTAAAAGGAATTAAAAGCGTTTGTTCCCTCATGGGAACTAAATAAAATACAAATAAAGCAGCAAGGAAAACCTCAAATGAGACATCGCGTGCCCACACATGACCGGGCATCACGTGCCCACACGGGACCGGGCCTCACGTGCAGACACATGGCCATTTACAGGCAAAGCCTGTAGGCACTGAATAAAATAAATAATTGGAAATGCTTAATCAGTGAGGTCACGTGCCAACACGTGATAGGCTTTTAAACCCTCTGAAATAATAGAATTAAATTCTAAATTAAATGCTTAATCAGTGAAGTCACATGCCAACACTTGATGGGTTCCTGAGCCCTCTAAACCAATAGAACTAAATTCTAATTAGATACTTTATCAAGTGGGGTGACGTGCCAACACGTGATAAACTCCTAAACCATCTGAACTAATAGAATTAAATTCTAATTAAAAGGAATCAAAAACCCTAATTGGAAAAATATTTTCCTAGATCTTTCCAAACAAAAAAGATTGCACTCTGTAAAAGGGAGCACCGTTGGATTAAAAATCCAATGGAGATTAAAAAATCACCAATTTATAGAAACATTCTATACAAGGAAATATTTCCCTAAAATTTGCCAAGAACAACAAATAAAATATCTTTTGGATTTAAAATTCAATGGTGAATAAAATTCACCGAATGATCTAAAAGATCATGTTGGTTATAAAATCAATAAAAATCTTTCAATGAAGGATTGACTAAACAAACTGATTTTTTTCTCCTATAAATAGGAGCCAAAAAAAAAAGAAAAAAAAAGGAGGAGATACAACAACAGAGAGAGAATACAGAAGAAAAAAAAAGAGAATATAATTCTCCAGAGAGAAAAGAAGAACTCTTCAGAAAAAAACTCTAGGTAAGAGAAGGAAGGAGATCATTCTATAAGCTCCCGCAAAACAAAAGAGAATTTAATTCTCAAACCAAGAGTTTAACTCTTCTAAAAAGAACTTAGTTCTTCCTCTGGTTGAAGATCTGCAGAAGCGGATCTCCCCACAAGTTGAGAATTTAATTCTCATCGGGGAGATTCTGCCATGTAGATCCAAAACTTAGAGGGAGAATTGGGTTTAAAGAATTTAATTCTTTCAAACACATATGAATTTAATTCCTCTAAATAAAATTAGGGTTTAACCCTATCAAAGAATTTAATTCTTAAATAAGGGATTTAACCCTCCATGCACGTAAAAGAGATCAGTACCCAACATGATCACGTGTGTCCATGTGACTCCCCCCCTCAATAATCGAACGAGAACGAATAAAATTGGGTCACGTGCTCCCACGTGACCCTTGAACAAACTTCTCAAAATAAAAAGGGAGTAAAGCCAAGGAAGAACAGATTTTGGGCGTCTCGCGTGTTCCCACGTGACCCCTAGCAATTGTCAAACAAAAGAGGATTCTACCCAAGGGCAATGCCCACCTAAAGGATGCCTCACGTGTCTCCACGTGACCCCTGACAAACACCATTTTAATGATGGGGTAAAATAGAAGGATTAATATCCAACGCATGGGCTCCCTCACGTGTCCCCACGTGTCCCCACGTGACCCCTAACAAATACTTTTAATATCCAATGCATGGGTACCCATCACGTGCCCACACGTGATGTCCATAAAGATCAAGTGTTTAACACTTATATATTCTGGGAGTAAAATAAAAGAAGCAAGGCCCAATCTTCAGGCGCCTCACATGACCCCACGTGAGCACTTCAGTCTTAGTGTTTAACACTTCTTTAAGTGCCTCACGTGGGAGCACGTGAGCGCCGAATGTACTCTAGTGTTTAACACTATATTCAAACCAATCTTAGCCTAAATTAGCTAAGTTTTCCAGAGGCAAGATCCCTTGAAACTGAACCCCAATTATACTCTTGACTTCCAAAACTGACCATCTCATATGGCATTCAAAGTGATCCCCAGAGATTCCCAACCAATATTGGTTCAAGGGTACATCTCTTCACTCCTTTGATATTTGTCGTTGTAATCCTTCAACGTCTTCAGAGAGGTGACGGGTCCCGACAACCAGAAATTTCACGGACTGTGGGGTCCTTAAACTCATGGACTATGATGTCCTTAAACTTTACAGACTATGATGTCTCTAAACTACCATGGACTGTGAGGTCCTTAAACTCATAAACTATGATGTCTTTAAACTTTACAGACTATGACGTCTTTAAACTATGGACTATGATGTCCTTAAACTCTATGGACTATGATGTCCTTAAACTTTTGGACCGAAATATCTCTAAATTAAACAATAGAGCCCAAATGCTCTTTTGTTGGATCTAAATGATCATGTTGAGTAGATCTTAGTCTAAAATTAGACTAACGTATTCTCAACAAACGTTTAAGTTGATCTTAGTCTCAAATGAGATTAACGATCCTTAAACCCAACCCAAACCCAAACCTAAGAAAATACAGATTTGGACTAAACCACGCCCTACGGGCGACAACATAAATTAGTCTCCGTATACAATCCATGAGCAACCAAAAACAAAACAAACACACACGACACGAAGTGACCATCTGGAGAAGGAGAAAGTGGTTACCGCGATGCGGTAGCGTAATTAACTGTAGGGGCTTGCGCCAGCAGGGAAGAACGTCCCTACAATCAAAAACCCCTCACAATGAGAAGGAATCTGACGAAATCTGCTACAAAGGCCGCATCCGTCTAAACCTTCGATACATGGTGCCATAAATCAACTTGGCATCTTCGGAGAGCTGAACGGATAAAACCAAATAGCATCTGCCCTCAAAATTCAAGCCGGACGTCCCAACGTCCCGGTCGCGTCTTTCGGCGGAGAACAAACCTTCTCGGAATAAATACGTCGCGGGTTTGTCACGTGCCGTTACCGCTCTTTTGGGAAGCGGGACGTGACACTTTTCTTATTAAAATTTCCAAGCAAACATAATCCACATCAAAACCCAAACCCAAGCCCAAAACAATTTCCATTTTTTCTTTTTTTTCTTAGCCCAAACTAAACCCTAACCTTTCCCTCCCTGGGCACAAAATCACCCATTACCATGCATTAAAACACAACTGTTCATATTCCCTCCCCCATATTAAAACTCTATTTCACTTTTCAACTCACTCCCATTTCCATAACCGACCTCACCCCTTTCACCTCCTAACAACCGTCCCCTCTTCTCCCTACTCCCTCTTCAATGCACAAACACCATCTCTTCTTCCCCTCTCATTCTTAACTCCTTTCTCTCTATATATATAAACCTCATGCAACAATCTTCTCCTTCTTCTCATATTTTCCTCCGCTCGAGCAACCATGGTCGGACACCCCCCTCCATGGCCAAGCAACCTCCTAGCTCTCCCTCGTCACCATCAACGGTACTACCATCCAACGTCGTCGACAGTAGAAGTAGCCGCAACAGCAACGACAAGAAACAAACCGAGCAATCAAACCCTTGGACTTTGAAAGGCTGTTCGACGCAACCCCGAGCTGAGAACCAAGGCTCCATGGCTAGGCACAAGACCGCGTGAATGCCACGATCGTTTTGCCGCCTCCGGACCTCCGTTCCGACGACGATTCAACTTTGCGCATTATGATGTTTGATGAAGTTCCCAAATGGAAATCTGTCGGCTTCACACGTTCTAATCGCATGTAAATCCTTTCTTTCCTCCATCTCTCTCCCTCATTGCCTCTGTTATGACTTCACTAAACTGATGTCCACTCTCGTCGTAAGTCCCCTTATCACGCCCCATTTTCCAGTGTACGGAGAAGGAGACATGGGAACGACGCGACGTATTTACTCAGAAGTAAGCACGTTAAGCATAAATAAGCAATATAATAAATGTACACAAGAAATGACAAGAAATATAAATAAACATCAACTTTTTATTGATTAAACATTCGTTACATACAACTGGAAAGTAAATACAATGCTGGAAAGCGATGCCTAAACAATGGCATATGAACTGAAAGTAAAAGTATGTACAAATAGAACTAGAGCTCGGTATCCTCAATGAACTGCTTCAAATCGTCCTGGCTGAGCTCGATCTCCTGAGAGTCGGGTCCTCCTAACAACATTCCAAAGAAAAGAAGAGTAAAGGAATGTCGTTAGCAAACAATCGCTCGGTAAGTCCCAAAAGAGATAGATCAAGTAAAAAGGAATAGATCTGGTAATTTGTTTGTTTTTGTTACACTAACGTAGTTGTTTGTAGCTTAGTACTCAAATCAATGCTGTAATAATATGTTATATACGACTAATTACTCAAATCAATCGAACGCGGCATATAAACATAAATATATCTCTAACTCTTTTGCACGCGTGAATTCCAGTCGCGTCTAAATACGACTACCGGTTTAAGAGATATACCCGTTTTCGTTTCGTCGTGTACAGCAGATCCAAATCTGTTCAGCACCGTCGCATATTTTTAAAATACGATTTGAGTTAATTTCCGTCGGTTTTCAGATTTCAAACATTATTAGAAAATTATAGTTCTTTTGGAGTAATTATCCAAACAACTAAGTTTCACGCGATTTGGATTACTGAAGCTCTAGTTATGATCATTTTATCGTCAGGGTCTAAAACAGAAATTCGAATTTCTGGACAGTAACTATAGGGTGTATTGTCGGGCATATATCAGTTCATTCTATACATTTCTGGGTCACCGGATATATAGTAAATTCTAGGTCTATCAATTGTGCGTCTATTCATATAAATTTTGTCACGAACGGACATCGGAAGTTCGAGTTATGTCCAACAGTGTGCGAATTAGGAGATTTGTCACTTAATTTTGTAACGCGGTTTTTTATAATATACGTTATTTTTCAGGGAATCGCTATAACTAAGAAAGTTAAGATATTTCAATCTAGATATCCAAAACATCAGAGTTCGCTCAATTTGGATATCAGAAGGCCGAGTTATGTATCTAAAAAGTTGATCGATAAAAGAGGTTTTCTGTTTTTATAAACAGTGAAAAAAAACTACGTAACTCCTAAACTGTTATTCGATCCAATCTGAAATTTTTATAGTATGTATACAGAAATATATTCTATCATAGATAAATTTCTTGAAATTTCCAGAAGTAAAAATTATTTTAAGGACAAAAGTTATCTAAGATCGTATTTAAAGGTGACAAAACTACTGGATTTATTTGCAGCTTTGTTTTTCTCTTTTATAAAAAAAAATAAACAATCATAAAATAAATGGCACATGCAAGATATATTTCAAATTGGATCTCCTAATTTCAATATATGGATCATGAATTTCGATAAGGACCTGCATCAAGAAACTCCTAATTTCAAGAGAGCTTATGTAAAGTTGTGTTATCGTGCATCGTTTATTTATATTCGATTCATGATGTTCCTAATTAACGTAAAAGTAAATCTATAACATGGAGGAATTGTTATTCTATAAGAAAATAATGAATAAACATGAAAATTAAGTATAGACAAACAATATTTTTTTAAAAATATATGTAACTATATTCATTTATATCTATATATCTATATTTATGTTCTCGATTAGGGACCACGGTCAAGAAAATGAAATCATGGAGGAGACACAACAAGAGAGGAAAATAGATGGGGAAAGAAAGAATGGAAAGGATTTATACACACAAGCCGGAATTGTCATCGGGCTTATCTATCGGCCGATGGCCTCGCGTTACTAGCGAGAGTTTCTTGAAAGCTTCTTCGTGTTTTTCTTCTAGGACTCTAAGTGAAGAGAGAGAAAGGAGGTGCAGAAAAATATGAGGAAGAAAAAGAAAGAAGAGAACAAATAAAAATGGTGTAATGGTGAATTATCTCTAATAATATATGCATTCAACATGGGAGTTAAAAGAGAAATGAAAGGTCACCATTCATTTTGGGAGTTAAAGGAAATGAAAAGTCGCATGTGTAGGGTATAAAAAAATAGATAAAAATAATTGCAAGAATGTGGGTTTGAACATGTAGCAAAATAGGATAGCTGTGCAATGACTTAACCAATGGGTTACAAGCTTGTTCATGCACATATTTAACAAAAATTAAATATACGTCGTTGCTTGAAAAGAAAGTGAATTTGGAAAAAGAAAGGAAAGAAAACCAAATAGAATTGTTTTGTCTTGGATTTTGGGCTTTCAAAAATAAAAGAATAAGCAATAATAGAAGGAGGGATAAAACAATATATTTAATAGAGAAGAAATATACGGAGATACACAAAAACAAATAACTACAGTATTTTATAAAAAGAAGCATGATATGAAGGTATAGGAATTTTAGGATCATTATAGGGACACTCTTTCAAATCTGAGTTCTCTTTCCATTACATCACGCAATTTTTGGGACATATATGAATCTTCTCGCAGTTCAGACCCAAATCAGACATCATCTTCTGGGCTTCATGTTAGTTATATATATGCCCTAGAGGCCATTGTTGTATATATGATGTATATTATAGTGGATACTTGGATATATATAAAGAGGACTTTCTTGCTCGACATGATAGTATGCTATTTGGTTTCACTTTGTCTTAACATGTTGACTTGTATTGGTTTACTGTCTTGCTCTCACATGTTGATAAAGCCCTTGGGATATGTACTTGACTACTGGGGCTATGATGAGATCATACTAGTGGGGCCATGGTAGTCAACGAGTACATCCTATAACTGTTCCTAGTCGAGGGAGTATCGAGACAGGGCATCGATACTCCAGAGTAGACTAGCGTATACGCATCTTGACCCATATGATGGGCGATGGATGATCCCATATCCATCGGTGTTTGACATCAAAGATGGTGTACGGATGCTCAGTGGAGACTGGGTACACTGAACGGACTCGCCGAGAACTCCTAGATGGTATTATACCTATCGTCAGATAGCAGTTCTCCGGTGACACTGGTATAGGTTAATCTGTAGACCCGAGATCGTCATAGAGTCTTGTGTGATTCCCACTGTGCTTTGATTTCCACCTTACCACATCCAAGAGGGCGTGCAAAACGGTGGCTTTTAGGTACAGTCCCGAATCACATGGAGGCAATGAGCGATAGGAGGGGTTTCGTCTCTCCTGGTATAGGGAGTTGATGTTGTGCTGTGTTCAATTAGCTATAACTAGAAGTCCCTGGCCAGGGATGATATGGAGTGCTACTGGTAAGAGTTATTAGTAGTTTCTCGACCCGTTATGAGCCTCACATCGACACGACTTATCGGTTACTGGGGTCTGACGTTTACCACCCCTAGACTTGATATGCGACATACCAGACGAAGAGACCGGACTGTATAATAGTGTTACTGATTGGATTCACAGGAGAATGTACAGGCTTGCTTGTTGATCTTCTGATCGCTCAATACCTGGGTGGCTGTTACGTTTAGCTGACCGCTTGTAGCTTGTGGGTGTTTGATATGATCATCACCTACTGCTGGCGTATTGACGATTCTTTAGAGTCCTACACAGAAGTTTCCTAGCTCAGGTAAAACGGAGTAGGAGCACATATGTGATATGTGCGGGACCGAGAATAATACGATATGAGATACCGTATTCTATTCCCGCGATATGAGATATCGGCCGGGTATATGTGATATAGTCGGGTCATCGGATCAAGTGTTGATTCGATGAAATGGTACATGTTATATTAGTCGGTTATATGTTATATAGCCGGATTGTTGGATCAAGTGTTGATTCGATAATTTAATGTATAATTATATATGTGATATATTACATTACGGTAACTAATATAAGCTCGCTTTATTGATTCATTTTCTCACTGGATAATACATTGATGTATATGCGATATATGTTAATTGTATTATTTTCTTTCGTTACAAAATATATTGTATATGTGATATATAATATTGTAATATGTTAGGGTTACAAATGCAACATGGTTTTAGAGTTTAAACCTAGTTAGGGTTTGGATTAGGGTTAAACTTTGGATGAGCTTTCATGAAGCTTCATGAAGGTTTGACTTTTGTCTCCATCCTTTGATATTTTGTGAAGATATTTGTTAACCCAACCCAAACGCTTAACCTATGGTTTATTCTCTACAAGAGTTAAGACTCTCATTCTTAACTCATGATTGCAATTGTAACCACAACAATAATTTATTATTCATCACAAAAGGTTTAGCTTCTTCTTCTTCTTCTTGCTCTTGAAAAAGCTTCACTAGCTTTTGTGTTTATGATGAAAAATGGTGAGAAATTGAAAAAAAAATAGAGCAAAATTCCTACTTCATCATCCTCATCTATTCTAACCACTTAGATTAGGGTGTTCACTTCTCTAATAAGTTCATTAGTGAAGTGTAAGTTTGGGTTAGAGATTCTTCAAGGTAGAGCATCTTAGATCAAGAAGACTTCAAGCAAGATGCATCATTCACCTCTTGGAGCCTCACGAGAGCCGGAGTTCTTGATGATCGCAGCGAAGGGACCTCAACACGGAGCTTATGAAGTGAAGGAATGGACTACAAAGGTTGCAATCCTAATCTCTTTAGTTCTTTGTATATGATACAAACTTGTTACCCTAGAATTTCTAGTAAAGATTCATGGTTTGCTTGTTTTGCACCTCTATAAATTTTTAAATGGCATGAGTGGTGCTACCAAACCCTAGACTAGGTGCATGGGAAGCCCAACAGTGATATCAGATCCAAACTAGAATTCTAGATACGGTGTTAAAACAATTACGAAAACGAAATCGACTCCGGAATACGATATTATGAAACCCCCATTTTGCTCTCTATAAATTTTCCAAAAGGTCCTTTAATAAATTTTCAAACAGGTGTAGAATGCAGTATGGAACATTCTAAGAACATGGGTGAAATACGGAGAGAGGGGCTCGGATTTTGGCCGAGCCCCAAGCCAATAATTCCGGCCTGGCGGCCCCCTAGGCTCCTCTGCCCCCCATATTCCTCCTGTGCTCCGGTGTCTTCATTTTGGGTTTCCTAGTATTGTTTATTTGGCCCAATTTTCATGTGATGATTAGTTTGACCTGGGGCTAATTCGTAGTGCTTCGTAGTCGTATATTTTAACACTGTAATGGTAACCTTGACTATTTTTAGCAGTTCGATCGAACTTCGCACACCACATTTTATACCCCGCTGAAATTTTCAAGTGTTGTAATTTTCCGAAGTTGATTATATTCATAAAATCGTGCAAGTACCCCTATGGACCCCCTAGAAGACTATAATAACCTTAACTCGATTCTATACCCACGGAACCGCGTTCGAACCTTCGTGTTTGCCGTAGTTCCGTGGTGTCATAGGTGAGGCGTTGGTTAACTCCTTCTACGGCTGGACCATAGACACTGCGGCACGGTTTTTGAGTGTATTGACTTTGCTCAAGTGTTGAGCTCACGGGGGTAATTTGTGAGTGTATGTTGATTCGATCGAAACGTTAAACATCATCATTGTGATACAATTTGTGGAATTCATATAGTTAGGCATGAAATCCGTAATATGTGATATTTCGGGTTTACGATATCTAAGGAGTTTATGGATTCCAAATATTGTAGTTTTTCACTTTCTTTTCTGCGACCGTAAGTGTAGTATGTGGGGTATTGCCGGCTTCGTTGCTATACATCAACGACAATCGGGATACGCATACTTTTTTACGTTGATGATATGAGATATTATGTGTTGCTGTGATATATTATATTGGATCGTCGTGTTCTGAATAGCCGGGGGTTTTATGTGAGATGAGGGTTTTTATTTTCATTCATGTAAAATTCATTGTATGTAATATTCTTTTATTGGGGCACTTCCGGATTGAGGATGATATCACCATTGTATATTATTTACTTTTCCGCATTAGGATAGACCCAAGGAGGGGAGCACAATTAACCGGGTTCTAGGGTCCAGTGGGAGGCCATCTCGAAGAGTCGAGACCGGGTCTCCTAACCCTAGAATTGGCAGAGCTACTTGCCGCTCTCGTAGGGGTCTAGGGATATGGGTTTGGCTATTCATCGCGACTATGGAATCCGTGTTTTATACATGCTCGAAATAAAACACGGACCTCCCAGTATATCCAATATTTCATATGTTTCTTCTGCTGCTGATATACTGTGATGTGATCATATTATATGCGTGAGATGAATGCTTTATTATTCTATGTATGATATATAATAAACGTTGCTTATGTTTTACACCCGCGCTAGCCCCGTCCCGGTATGCCGTTAGTTAAGTAACCTAACGGTGCATAACGGAACATTATGGTGAATGCGGATGGCATAAGCGTACGTTGTATTTTCGTTTCTTCTGTGATGCTTAGGAAGCATAAATAATGGGATTTATTAATGAGATTAATAAAAGAAAAGAAACCTAAAAGATGTTGTAGAATCAAATTTATAAAAAGGGTAGCTACGGTTTTTGCTTTGCATAGTGGTATATGTGATATACCCTACACCTTATTCGATGAGGAAAGAGCCGAAGTCCCTTCACCGGGAGTGACCTCTTTAGAAAAACTGGCAGATGCTACAAACTCACGGTTTAGTTTTTGATTGCTTCTATAGTTTTTGCTTTGCACAACAGTATTTGTGAAATATCCTGCACCTTATTCGATAAGGAAAGAGCCGAGATCCCTTCACCGGGAGTGACCTCTTTAGCAAAACTAGAAAAGCATCAAAAACACTCCTTTTTCAAAATCACTTGTTTCTACAACGATATCAAGTTCATTACGCAATAGGTTTTCTGAAAAACCTGTGTAGCCCTCCGACATTTCAAATAGATACTACTTAGTATTCGTGCTACGTTTGTTGGCCTGCGTCAAGGCGTAGTGTGCGGTAGCTAATTAGTGCTTATCTGTAACATGAGATGTGATTGGATTAGGGTAGTCGTACGACTTTGTTGGCCTGCGTCAAGGGTCGTGCGGGTGGGTTTAATTCAATCAAGAAATGTGCGGGTTGAACTTGACTAGCGGACTATGGTTTGTTGGCCTGCGTCAAGGTCATAGGACGCTAGGGGTAAAAGCATTATCGGGAATTTCAAGTGTTGAAATTTGCAATGAGATTGCATACCTCCTTTGAGATAGTTGGATCCCGATACCCACAGCGAGTAAGAGTTACTCCTGGGAGAATTTTACACAGGACAATTAGCCGATCAAGTAGGTGTCTAGAAAGGTGTTAACGGGGTTATGCCTCTGGGAAAACGAGATTTATTCTAATTAGGTCCGTGCGAAAGCACGGGGAACCTCCCTCAAAGTACCAACACTGGCCTGGCCAAAACATTGGCGAACTTGTAAGGTGTAATTAATCCCAGCTAATCTTACCTTTTAGGATTTGAAGAAAGATTTGATGAAAAACAGTGGGAGCCATCCTGATTAGATAAGATAATAACCAATCTAATCTTGCAAGAGCATACGCTAAAGTGTTTTCTTTTCTCTCTCTCCAGGTAACGACCCTGTCAGGCCTTAATCAAGATAATAATATGGATGTATTGACCGAACCCCCTTATTATACTGAGCAGGGGAACGTTGGTCCCGCTCCAACTTATAATTGTTATAAGACAGAGCAGAGAATAGGAGAATATCCAGATTCTCACGCCGCCCAAACGAAGAACAAGTATACTGATGCATCTTCTTCGGGTGTGTTTGTCAGCGAGAACTATTTCTCAGTTCACTCTACGTCCTGGGTATTAGATACCGGATCTGGATCCTATATATGTAATATGTTACATGGGCTACGTAAAGGCAGGGAACTGGGAGAGGGTGATCATTCCGTAAGAGTTGGAAATGGTGCAAATGTTGCAACCAAAGCAGTTGGCGAATATCACCTAGTATTACCAAATGGTAATACATTGATTCTGAACGAATGCTATTACATTCCGACCCTGATATGCAATCTTATATCAGTTTCTTTATTGAGTAAAGAAGGATATAATTTTGTAGTACAGGATAATGTTATGAATATCTTCCTGAATCAAAAGTTGATTGGATCGGGCTCGTTAAATAATAGCATATACGTTCTCAATCAAACTACAGTACTTAATGTACAAAACACACACAAGAGGAAGAGTTCAGAAATGAACGAATCCTTCTTGTGGCTTTGTAGACTAGGTCATATCAATGCGACACGGATAGCTAAGTTACATAAGGATGGATATTTGAATCCGTTCGAATTTTCATCTTATGACACTTGCCAGTTATGTCTCAAAGGCAAGATGACCAAAACTCCGTTTAGTGGACACGGAGAAAGAGTTACAGAACTCTTGGGACTGATACATAGTGATGTATGTGGTCCCATGTCTACACATGCCAGGAACGGTTCTTCCTACTTCATTACATTTACTGACGATCTCTCAAGATACGGACATGTGTTCCTATTGAAACACAAGTCTGAAGTTTTTGAGAAATTCAGAGAATATAAGAACGAAGTAGAGAACCAAACGGGCAGAAATATTAAGATCCTTCGATCTGATCGAGGAGGAGAATACTTGAGCAATGAGTTTCTGGACTATCTAAAAGAGAACGGGATTCTCTCTCAGCTTACTCCTCCCTATACACCACAGCACAATGGTGTATCGGAGCTAAGGAATCACACCCTATTAGATATGGTGTGCTCTATAATGAGCACTGCTGAGTTGCCTATTTCCTTCTAGGGATATGCACTGGAAACAGCTGCGACCTATTGAATATGGTTCCCACCAAATCTGTGCCATCCACTCCATATGAGATATGGAAGGGAAAGAGACCATATCTTAATTACGTTAAGATATGAGGTTGTCCGGCATATGTGAAAACACAGTATCCGGACAAGCTCGGGGCAAGGTCTTTTCTGTGTAATTTTATTGGATATCCTAAACATTCGCGCGGGTATATTTTCTACCACACCGAGGAATAAAAGGTGTTTGTATCTCGGCATGCCACCTTTTTAGAAAAGGAATTTCTTGAAAAAGAAATTAGTGGCAATGAAGTAGAACCGGAAGAAGTTCCAGCTACACAAACTGCAACAGAAGATTTGGTAGAACCAAAGGATTCGGTAGTTCCTAACGAACCTCAGCCTCTCCGTCGATCTAGTAGGGTTTCTCATCCACCTGAGAGATACTATGGTTTTCTCATTGACGGTGGAAGCGAGGATTGCATCATGGAAGATGATGACCCGACTAGCTTCGAGCAGGCCATCATAAATGGTGACTCTGTGAAGTAGCTGGATGCAATGCGATCTGAGATGGAATCCATGTACACCAACAAAGTATGGATTTTGGAAGTTGCTCCTGAAGGGGTAAAACCCATTGGGAGCAAATGGATTTTTAAGAAGAAACTTGGTGTAGATGAAAAAGTTGAGATTTTCAAAGTTAGACTTATTGCAAAGGGTTTTCGTCAACGACCAGGTATGGATTATGACGAAACCTTTTCTATAGTGGCTATGCTTAAGTCCATCCGGATCTTGCTTGCTATTGCTGCATACCATGACTACGAAATCTGGCAAATAGATGTTAAGACCGCCTTTCTAAATGGTGATTTAGAGGAGTGCGTGTACATGACTCAGCCAGAGGGCTTTGTAGATAGTGGGAGCAGCGGAAAGGTGTGCAAGCTGCTTAAATCCATCTACGGGTTAAAACAGGCATCGCGGAGTTGGAACATCTGTTTTGATGTTGTAGTCAAAGAGTTTGACTTCATCAAAAACGTAGATGAACCTTGTATATACAAGAAGGTTGCAGAGAGTAAGGTTGTCTTCCTCGTATTATACGTGGATGGCATACTCTTGATAGGAAATGATGTTCCTATGCTGCACCCGGTCGAGCTCTTCTTATCACATAGATTCTTAATGAAAGATCTAGGTGATGCCTCCTGCATTTTGGGAATTAAGATCTATAAAGATAGATCTAAACGGATACTTGGATTATCCCAATCCAGGTACATTGACACCATACTAAAGAGCTTTAGTATGGAAGAATCCAAGCGTGGGAATCAACCCACGATCTTTAGACTCACTCTCTCCAAAGAGATATCTCCCAAGACTGATTTGGAAAGAGCTCGCATGCAAGGGATACCCTATGCTTCGGCAGTAGGCTCTATCATGTACGCGATGCTATGTACCAGACCCGATGTAGCATACTCACTAAGTGTAATGATTAGGTATCAAGCAGATCCAGGAGAGAGTCACTGGACAGCTGTGAAGAACATTCTCAAGTACTTGAGAAGGACTAAGGATATGTTCTTGGTGTATGGTAACGGAGAACTCCAAGTGGAGTCCTTTACCAATTCGAGCTTCCAAAGTGATAAGGACGACTCTAAGTCGCACTCAGGATTTGTCTTTACCCGAAATGGAGGGGCGGTTTGTTGGAAGAGTTCCAAGCAAGAAACCGTGGCAGACTCGATGATGCAGGCTGAATACATCGCTGCCAACGATGCTGCCAAAGAGGCTGTCTGGATGAAGAAGTTCATCACTGAACTTGGTGTGGTTCCATCCATTGTGCATCCAATACCTTTGTATTGTGATAATAATGGAGCTGTGGCTTTGGCCAAGGAACCCAGGTCCCATCAGAAGTCTAGACATATTCTGAGGCGGTATCACCTGATCCGGGATATAGTTGATCGCCGCGAGATCGAGGTCAGAAGAGTTGACACGAAGGACAACACTGTGGATCCACTCACGAAGGCCATTCCCCAGATACAATTTGAGAGACTCTTCGAGATGTTGGGTTTGAGATACTACAACAGCTGGTCTTAGTACAAGTGGGAGATTGTTAGTTATATATATGCCCTAGAGGCCATTGTTGTACATATGATGTATATTATAGTGGATGCTTGGATATATATAGAGAGGACTTTCTTGCTCGACATGATAGTATGCTATTTGGTTTCACTTTATCTTAATATGTTGACTTGTATTGGTTTACTTTCTTGCTCTCACATGTTGATAAAACCCTTGGAATATGTACTTGACTACTGGGACTATGATGAGATCATACTTGTGGGGCCATGGTAGTCAACGAGTACATCCTATGACTGTTCCTAGTCGAGAGAGTATCGAGACAGGGCATCGATACTCCAGAGTAGACTAGCGTATACGCACCTTGACATATATGATGGGCGATGGATGATCCCATATCCATCGGTGTTTGACATCAAAGATGGTGTACGGGTGCTCAGTGGAGATTGGGTACACCGAACGGACTCACCGAGAACTTCTAGATGGCATTATACCTATCGTCAGATAGCAGTTCTCCGGTGACACTGGTACAGGTTAGTCTATAAACCCGAGATCGTCATAGAGTCTTGTGTGATTCCTACTGTGCTTTGATTTCCATCTTACCACGTCCAAGAGGGCATGCAAAACGGTGGCTTTTGGGTACAGTCCCGAATCACATGGAGGCAATGAGCGATAGGAGGGGTTTCGTCTCTCTCGGTATAGGGAGTTGATGTTGTGCTGTGTTCGATTGGCTATAACTGGAAGTCCCTGGCCAAGGCTGATATGAAGTGCTACTGGTAAGAGTTATCAGTAGTTTCTCGACCCGTTATGAGCCTCACATCGGCACGACTTATCGGTTACTGGGGTCTGACGTTTACCACCTCTAGACTTGATATGGGACATACCAGACGAAGAGACCGGACTGTACGGTAGTGTTACTGATTGGATTCACAGAAGAATGTACAGTCTTGCTTGTTGATCTTCTGATCGCTCAATACCTGGGTGGCTGTTACATTTAGCTGACCGCTTGTAGCTTGTGGGTGTTTGATATGATCATCACCTACTGCCGGCATATTGACGATTCTTTAGAGTCCTACACAGAGGTTTCCTGGCTCAGGTAAAACGGAGTAGGAGCACATATATGATATGTGCGGGACCAAGAATAATACGATATGAGATACCGTATTCTATTCTCGCGATATGAGATATCGGCCGGGTATATGTGATATAGCCGGGTCATCGGATCAAGTGTTGATTCGATGAAATGGTACATCTTATATTAGTCGGTTATATGCTATATAGCCGGATTGTCGGATCAAGTGTTGATTCGATAATTTAATATATAATTATATATGTGATATATTACATTACGTTAACTAATATAAGCTCGCTTTATTGATTCATTTTCTCACTGGATAATACATTGATGTATATGCAATATATGTTAATTGTATTATTTTGTTTTGTTATAAAATATATTTTATATATGATATATATAATATTGTAATATGTTAGGGTTACAAATGCAACATGGTTTTAGAGTTTAAACCTAGTTAGGGTTTGAATTAGGGTTAAACTTTGGATGAGCTTTCATGAAGCTTCATGAAGGTTTGACTTTTGTCTTCATCCTTTGATATTTTGTGAAGATATTTGTTAACCCAACCCAAACCCTTAACCTATGGTTTATTCTCTACAAGAGTTAAGACTCTCATTCTTAACTCATGGTTGCAATTGTAACCACAACAATAATTCATTATTCATCACAAAAGGTTTAGCTTCTTCTCCTTCTTCTTGCTCTTGAAAAAGCTTCACTAGCTTTTGTATTTGTGATGAAAAATGGTGAGAAATTGGAAACAAAAGAGAGCAAAATTCCTACTTCATCATCCTCACCTATTCTAGCCACTTAGATTAGGGTGTTCACTTCTCTAATAAGTTCATTAGTGAAGTGTAAGCTTGGGTTAGAGATTCTTCAAGGTAGAGCATCTTAGATCAAGAAGACTTCAAGCAAGATGCATCATTCACCTCTTGGAGCCTCACGAGAGTCAGAGTTCTTGATGATCGCAGCGAAGGGACTTCAACACGGAGCTTATGAAGCGAAAGAACGGACTACAAAGGTTGTAATCCTAATCTCTTTAGTTCTTTGTATGTGATACAAACTTGTTACTCTAGAATTTCTAGGAAAGATTCATGGTTTGCTTGCTTTGCACCTCTATAAATTTTAAAATAGCATGAGTGATGCCATCAAACCCTAGACTAGGTGCAAGAGAAGCCCAACACTTCATACCAGCTCTCGGGCACGTTATTTTCCGGAGGCATAGAATCTTCTAGGAACTTGAAAAGTATTGTAAATGACTTGTTACTCCATCTATTTAGACACTTAATCTGAAAAGGTTGGACAAACCATGATAGTGTGGAATACTTGCATTCTCATAAATTGGTTTCCTGGTATCATTCATGTACTTCTCATACTTATCCTCACGCTGTTCTTGACCGGAAGGAATGTCTTCTTCGATAGGATTATTATCATCGAGAGCAGCGTTTACCATATTCTCTATTTCTTCTCCTAGAAAGAAATTATCTTCTTTTTCTTCTTTCGCCGCATTACCGTCTTTTTCTTCTACTTCCGCCGCATTACCGACTTCTTTTTCTCCTTCCCCGTCCAGTGATATAACCAAATTGTATAAAATATGGTAAAACCATACTTAACGGTGTGAAGCTCTACGATTTCAATCTTTTGCTGAAACTTATTCCCACACATGTCGCACTGACAACAGTTCTTTCCCAACATGACCTTATTATGTTCACGTGCAAATTCATTGAAGGCAGCAGCTACATCGACAGACTTAGGGTTCATGTGTTATTGCCGATTCACGTACATCCAGTTCTTAACTCTGATGTACTCATGGGCCATGTTAAATTGTATAACATATAAATTGTAGATTTCATAAATTGAAGAAAGAAGTGAAGTTATAGAAGTTGGTTTTTTATGATAACTTGAGAAATCTAAGAACGGAATGATAATTGACAAAGAAGAGAAAGGGAAAGGCAAGTTTGTCGTTGATTCCAATTTATGATTTCGCTTGGGTGTAAGGTTGTTATTGTGTATGTGCTTTGTGCATATGTGTGCTATGTATGCGTGTTGTATGTGTTTGTTTCGGCTGTCGGGGGTAAGGCTTCCATCCCATTAAGAATGTATAGAGTAGACACCCATTCGTTTGTTTATTCATCCATTTCGAGAAAATTTCGGCAGCACCTTCCGGCTGTTCTCTGAGTATACTGCAATAGAACAGATAATCATTTCAATATTATGAAATAATATTGAAATGAACATCTAATCTATATTTGTACACGGAGAACCAACGGAAAGGTACCGACGAAATAACTCAAAATGAAGGAAAACACAAGTGAATACATGTGTTTACTTTATACATTCCTAACTTATCCACACTAGATAAATCTATCGGTTATCATACGATTGAATCTTCTCGTCATATAGACGACACGACGGTTGTTAGCACTGAACGATATCGTCCGATATTTAACAACCTTCGTGTAGTTTTATGTCACGACGAATATCGAACGTATATTAACCGATAGATAGGGATTAAGACGTGCTTTAATTTTCACATATGATTATCGATGAGAATATGAAAATTTCATATTATTATCGAGTATCATATATACATTTAGTGTAAAATTTAACTTGAATTGGTTTTACATTTACGTTTCAATTTCACGGTTTTGAAGTTTTTAGTTTAGGGTAAAGTTTTTTACGTTTACCGTAAAGTTTTACGTTTACGTTATCATCGAGTATCATACACATAGCTATTGTTGTTTTCCACTAAACTACCTTAAAATTTTTCTTAAGCAACCTATTTTTTCAATTTTACTAAATTACACTAAAATATTCTTAACTATTGTTGGTTTTTCACTAAACTATCTTAACAAATTTAACTAAACGATTCATCTTCTTAAATTAACTAAATAACAATAAATTTCACTAAAATACCCTTAACTATTTTTGTTATTCTCTAAACTATCATTAAAAATTTTAGTAAAAAGCCCATTGCTAAATTTTATTTTTTTACACTAAAATACCCTCAACAATTGTAGGTTTTTCACTAAAATACCCTAAACTATAGTTGCTTTTTACTAAACTACCTATAACAATTCACTAAAAAGTTACCCTAACGCTAACACTTAAACCTAATTGATAATAAGTTTAACTCTAAACCCAGTCATAACAATAATCCTAACCATTAACCCTAATCATAATAATAACCCTAATTAACTCTAACCTTACCCCTAATCCTAAACAGAACCCTAACCTTAACCATAACTATAACCCTAACCCCTTAATTAACACCAACCATAACCCTAATCACCCTAATTAACCCCTAACCCAGCCTCTAACCGATCCCATACCCCTAACTCTAACCCTAAATTCAACAACATTAACAACAAAAACAACCAAATAATAAATTATTTCCTACAATTAAAGAAATCGAAATCAAAATTAGTTAGGAAAATTAAAATTCAAAATGGAATAAATTAACTGACCTGTGGAGGTGTCACGACCCGAAATGACACGTGATTGACACTTGAATCATATGAAGTCTATAGGACCCCATCTAATTCAAGTAAGCCAAAAATCCCAGAAATCTAAACCATTTTAAGGAAGAAGTGAAGAAAACTTGTTTTAAAACAAGTAGTTTTAATAACATAAGCGGAAGTATGCATTTTTAAAATCTCAAGTCTTTCTGAAAATTTCGGCAGATTTTCCTTTGTAAATACTGGCACCAAAAAGGATACAACACATGACATATATATAAAGGCATTCCCAAGCGGGAGCCAGCTCTTCGCCAATTGGCGTTCACAACCACGCAAGCAATAAAATATACAACGCCGAAGGGCGAGGATCAAAACTCAAAAGGAAACTCAAAATCATCAAGAAAACCATAATAATACAAGCGCGACTCTAAGGTCGAAAGAATATACACTAGTCTTCTAAGTCTAAACAATATACAAGTCTGGTTGATGGAGTTTACTAGATACAACTGAAATAATAAAAGTACAATGGTGGTCATGATACGAGTGAACCTGCCTACTAAAGCAATCACCCGGAAAGAGCAGTGTGCCAGCAAAGCCGCCAAGGAAACCTAAACGGCAAAACCTGCAAGAAATTGTGGCACAACGGGGGTGAGTTGCCAACTCGTGAGTAGAAAACATCACCGAGCAGAAATCGTATGTATGACTCAATCCTAGGTCATACGATAAAATATTATCCTCAAATAATATCCTGAAACATCTACACATAAATGTAATACCACGTGCTCGTGTCAGTGCCTCAGATAGCAACAAATCATATATATGATGTATGAATGCATGAAAACAGAATACATTATAATGCGAAAACTGTTTCTTTTATTTAGTGAGATTTCTGTATATAAAAATCGAGATATCATCAATGAAATCAACATAAAATCCGTGTCAAGTATCGACACAAAACATATATCCAAATATCCAAAATCTCGGGCTCCGGCTATCCGGACTGACCCATATCATATAATCTCAATACTTCAAAGTCTCAATATCTCGGGCTCCGGCTATCCGGACTGACTCCTGAGCTCCGGCTATCCGGACTGGCCCCAAAACATCAAATCTCACGACTAAGTCGATATCCTCCGGATATCCGCCGCGTCATAAATAACCGGTCGGTAGTGCTCCCCTGCCAGGGTCAACGCCATCATCTGCGACACATCTTGCCCTGGGGTACCGCACCGGGTCCACCATGCACCCACAAACGGTTCCTCCTCCTCCTCGAATCGAGTGTATGATATCGCTCAAGAACCGAGAAAACTCATGGTGGACATATCACAAATCATATCATGAGAAAACCATAATTTCCATTTTAAAATGATATTAAATTTATATAAAATCCTTGCGGTTTCTCCAAATTCAGAAATCTCATGAAAATCCAATATCCAAATCTCAAGAGTAATAACAATGAATTACCGGGCTACGGCTATCCGAAATGGCCCATAATATCACATGGCAAATGAATATATAAATATGCATGAAATATCACAACAATAAATGCAATATCTAAATTAGCATATAAAAGGCATACGCACTAGTATTATGTCGAAATTATCAGCTAGCAATTTATACTAATGAAGTAGTATTTTGTACGTGACATAACAATTTCCGATGATGATGTGTGTGAGCCGGCAAGCAGGTGTACATGTAGCATACGCATCATCGGTAATGGTGTTGGTGTCCTGACAGCATGGGTTTATAATCACTAAAGTACACATTAAATATGCAATGCGATTATAACAACATGAATGAACGGAGCATGAAAAGTAGACGCGACAATAAGGAATATACAATTCTATATACGAGTCATACAGTTTTGACATTTGAAATAACGCGGATCGTGTGTTTATAAAATAAGGCTACGGTGTTTTTAAGAAAAGGTACGTCCTTTGAAATATCCGTAGTATCTCTTGGCCTGTCTTTAAAATACTCACGATTCGTTAGTTTTGGAAATAAGTATGACTCGAACCCAGTCTAATATCTACCAAGTAAACTATAGGACTAAACTAACAGACTAACCGAAAGGGTAAGGAAAACCACATAAGTCTGAGTCGATATATATATATATATATATATATATATATATATACATCTAGTAGTCGGTGATCCCGCTTCAATAGTATCACGTACGATACAATATATATAATATGACATTCTCGAGTTAAGAGTGCGGATCTATCATCATAATTATATCACGTACGGTGAATCCATCGTACGGCATCCCAAATCTGGGTACGGGTCGAATATCACATTTATCTCATTATTCATCTGGCATCCTTATCATCATATCCTGAATTTGGGTACTAACCTAAAGTCTAGTACATACTGATACCAAAAACGTATATATACGCGTATGTATGAAAACACATCGCCTAAAGACCCGCTATAACATCATGCCGTATCTCATAATACGAACCAAGTCACATCACCGATCTCGTGGCATCATGCTCAATCACATCGACTCATCTCCAAGTACCATATACTATCATCATCATCCATGTATATGTATATGTATATATATATATACTCACATACGTATATTTATATATATATGTATATATATCCCCATATACGCACAAAAAAATAAAATGTATGTGCGCGCGTGTGTGTGTGTGTGCGCGTGTATGTAAACCTTATTCTACGGTTCGCGACTAAGAAAATAACTAACGACGCCATTATCCAAATACACTAAATTAACCCATAGTCACCTAAGCACTTCATGCTAAGTATACACATCTTATAAAGTAAATATAATGCATCAAATGCTACGAATATGCGGGGGTGCTATACGCTATCCACCCGACTTTCCCCGTAGATATATATCTACTCACATTGATCCTTACTTGCCGAAGTCGATGATGCCACGCTCTTTCTTATCGTTCATGTCCGCTCGAGGATACCTACATATATACACACACGGTATCGTAAACTGAAATCGTGAACGAAAACCAAAACGGCACGCGTATCACGCATAGGTTAAAACCTATGGTCTCGCATGCAAAACACTACCAAATAACCCTCGCCGTTGACGTTCAAACGCCACACGACGGAATTCAAATCAATTACAAAACCCAAGTTTTCAGAATCGGAAAATATACATTCAGCAACATGAGAAATCTATCCCAGATTTTCCATCAGGTAAAATTAGCAAATTTTGCATATGGGGTTGCCCTAGATATCGGAAAACAATGACACAGACCAAAAATCACACGTTTTCACCATAACTTGGCCGCAATTTGCGGCCAAACCTATTAAATCTGCGGCCATACTAGGAGTATAGGGGCTCAAGTTTTAGGGGTAGTCTTATGGTCACCTGCATACATCACTATACTTGCTAAATATTTTTCAGGTACCCCGGGTGATAGTAGGTCTCAAAACAACGTCACAAAGTCACTAAAATCTGATATCGGGGTTTCTAAGTTTGGGGTTTGGGTTTAAGTCTATGGTTTCAGTCCATGAAACTAACACTAGAGGGGTTATATGGCCTTTACTAACCTCAATTACACTATCTCAATTCAAAATCCCTCAAATCTTTTCTTGGAATTTTCAAACCTCATTAAACCTTACTTAAACACTTCTAAACTAACATAGATGCTAAAGAAAATGGATTACTAAACTAATGGTAAAGAAAATACCTCATTTGGCAACTCAAAAAATTTCTTGAGTTGCCCCAAGTCTTCAAAATCCAATTTTTCTTGGTCCAAAATGCTTGTAGTAAGCTTGTGCAAGTTTTTAATGAAAGGGAGATGATGTTTTGATGTGTTTTGGGGTGTGTTGTGAGGTGTTTGAGGAGGGGGAAGGAGGAGGGCAGCCATGGTGAGAGGGAGAGAGAAAAATGAAGAAGAAAAAAATGAAGGAAGACAAATGGGAGCTTGGTCAATTGACCCCTCACCTCTCTCTCTTTTCTCTCTCTTTCCCATACTCTATTCTTTACTATTTTCCTTATTCTTTTCTTTTCTTTTCTTCTCATTTCATTTTAAAACAAATCCAAGCAAAAGAAAAAGAAAAGCCATGGTAGAAAAATGTAAAAGTGTAATATGACATGGTGCAGGTCATGTGCACAAATCAAGTTTAATGCACGATTAGTGATATTTAATCGAGATTATCATAAAAATAGAATATAATTAATCATCAAAATTTATAATTTGCTTAAATCATATAAAACACCATCATATCAGTAAATCCTATAAATTTCCAAATATTTCCCAATTTATCGGTATATAATTATACTGCATCATTAAAATATTCATAATATTTATTATTTAATTATAAAAATTCCTAAAAATAATATTTTATTTTTCTGAAATGTTACAATCTTCCCCCCTTAATTAAATTCGGTCCCCAAATTTAAATTTAAACCCCTCAAATACTAAAACATTTCAGTAAAAAGATCAAGTCGTCGGGGCTCCGAAATCATAATACATAAAACACATCGTAGCGCAATGCATACGCATGAAAAATGAGTATATAACTCAAAATCAAAACTCCGTCGAGCATCCCGCAATTATCGGAGTTATGCTGAAGACACCAATGTCAAGGTCCAACACGAAAACCAACATGATATGCATCAAAACCATAACATGTACATAATACGCATCGTTGTAAACTCGTCACAACATCCGAAAAGAAATGCATGCTAAACCTTTTTCAAATCACTGCGCAATGCGCGTATCACGGCACAGTAGCGGACGTTTATTGTAAGAAAGTAATTATATATATACCCTTTGTTTAACATACACGTCCCGCCGTTTTTGAAAATAATCTAGAAGGGTTTCCTTTGTAAAAAGTTGCGTGTCATCTCGGACACGTAGGTAAAATATCGAGACTGTAGCTTCTTTTTGGAAATCTCTTCGATAACTATCAATGCATACGAAAACATATTCAGGTACTGTCCTCTGACTAGCCCTGCTCAGTACTAAAACAAATAGTAAATTTCATAAAAACGTACTACTACACAAGAAATCAATCCCAAAATGTGCATAAGAATGCCATGTGCGTCTGGTGCGCACGGAAATCGAAATCAATGAATGTGCCATACATGTGTACAGAAACCAACTCTAAGTGTAACGGGTGTGCACGAAACACCTGTCAAAGGCAACGGGTGTGCCTGACAGCAATATCAGGTGCATCTGATATGCACGAAGAATCCCGATTTTGTACATCTGGTGTGCACCAAAATCGCATCAAGCGCGTCGAGTATGCGCAAAATCCAACTCAAGTACACAAGGTGCACGAAAACAATATCGAGTATCACAATCAAAATCGACGGTACACAACACATCTCAATCCAAATCAGGTATACCGTGGTATAAAATCTCACAACCATGTGCATCAGCGTGCACAAAATCGAATAAAAAAAGTGCATGAAAACTATGCCGAAAGCACAAGCCGAATAAAATGCATACCATGGGCATGAAATAAAAATCAACATCTCGAATGACATCAAATCAAAGTAAAGTGCAACTGTGGTGCATAAAATCTCAATCATGCAAATAAATCGTCCAAAATACCAAAATCAAAGATGGCGGAAACAATCCCGCTCTGGCACATTCTTTAAAGATCTTTGGCCAACTATCATGGTCACTCATAACATGTCTCGTAGACGATACTGAACTCTGGCCTACTGGGTGTGCGTAATATGACCGATCCTGGGTCCAAGTCTTCTCGTATAGTATTCCAGAAAGGTTCTATCGAAGTCTCCTCCAAATCTCGTTCCTGCCGAACTGCCCGGAAGTTATTACCCTTTACTAAATCTATTTCTTGTTCCGGAACGGCTGCATACTCATCACGACTCCTTCTGGAAGATATATCCAAATTCAACGCCTCTACCTGCTTATCGCATCTTTGATATCAGCGGATTGGAACGTTATCACATCAAGATCTCGTACGAACCTCTTGCTCCACTTTTCTCTAATGTCGACTGATTCGGACTCGTCTCTTCGTGGCTGCATGGACTGCGCTCCAACGGCTATACTCGTATCTGGAGTCTCCCAAGCAATGTATCCCATCACATGATATCCGAACGGCGTCGAACTTTTCGATCGATTCATCAAAATTCCATAATTCTCCAAGAGCTCAACATCTTGAGTACAGTTTAATAATATCCAGTACATGTCACAGTACCTATGGACCAGCCGTAGAAGGGCAAACCCAAGCCTCATTAATGGCACCGTGGAACTGCTGCAAACCCTAAGGTTCAAAAGTGTTCCCATGGTCATTATATCGAGTTAGGGTTTCATTCTACTAGAGGGTCCACGGAATTACTTGCATGTTTTTCCGAATACTTTAAACTTGGAAAAATGGGTTTCTGACATTCGATCATTTTCCTTCGACTCCTAACGTACCTGCGTGAAGTCGTCTCTAGCTGGAATCAATCAATCTGATGACCTTGCATCGGGGTATGCAAACAAACCACATGTCCTAGTAATTCATCCTTGGTGACTAGCGATCTTCTATCATATCTCTAAGTATAAACTCGTGCTGTAATAGCTTCAAACATCTGGGGCGATATCTTGTCATTCGCAGCAACAGCTGGCTTATTTGTCCGCATGCTGAACAGTGCCTCAATCCTCAAGAATAGGCGATACAGTAACGGTCATCACATTCTGGCTGGCCTCTAGCAGTGGCCCAATCCTCTGGTGCTGATCTGCACGCTCGAGAAATCTTTGCAAAATCAATCAATCAAACGCTCATAGCTTGAAAAACACAATAAAACGACACATCTATACAATCGTGTGTCACCGGAATTACGCCCTGGTCAGTCCCCGTCCAAGACGAGCTCATGCTGACCGCAACTCTAGCCGCAGCTCTCTCTGCCTATGCAATCGTGGTAACAAACCACCAACCGATATCGATGAGGATAGATCATAGGAATGAATATAATACCGTGCAAAGAAATGTACATCCTAAGGCTTCTTAAGCGGAGTAGCGTATCGTAAGTATGCCACGGAACATACACACGGTACGTCACTCTACTTAAGTTACCTACTCCAACAACTAAGGTCAACCTATGCAACGAAAGTTCGGGTCTAATACCCCGTCGACCAAGTCTAAGTTCCGTAAGGTCAAGCCTAGGTTCCGAATATATATAAATACGCCATAGACTCCGCATAGTCAAACATAGACTCGAACCAAGGTTAACCTAGCGCTCTGATACCAACTTTGTCACGACCCGAAATGGCACGTGACTGGCACTTGAATCATATGAAGTCTATAGGACCCACTCTAATTCAAGTAAGCCAAAAATCCCAAAAATCTAAACCATTTTAAGGAAGAAGTGAAGAAAACTTGATTTAAAACAAGTGGTTTTAATAACATAAGCCGAAATATGCATTTATAAAATCTCAAGTCTTTCTGAAAATTTCGGCAGAGTTTCCTTTGTAAATACTGGCCCCAAAAGGGTACAGCACATGACATATATATAAAGGCATTCCTAAGCGGGAGCTAGATCTTTGCCAATTGGCGGTCACAACCACGCAAGCAATAAATATACAACGCCGAAGGACGAGGATCAAAACTCAAAAGGAAACTCAAAATCATCAAGAAAACCATAATAATACAAGCACGATTCTAAGGTCGAAAGAATATAAACTGGTCTTTTAAGTCTAAACAATATACAAGTCTGGTTGATGGATTTTACTAGATACAACTGAAATAATAAAAGTACAATGATGGTCACGATACGAGTGAACCCACCTACCAAAGCAATCACCCGGAAAGAGCAGTGTGCCAGCAAAGCCGCCAAGGAAACCTGTTGTCGGGACCCGGTTCTTGTTCACGGAGCAAAATGCCACACAGAACAAAGTGCCACGCCAATTGTCACACCAAAAGGGCGGGGGCCACCTCTTGAATCTGTGGAGGCCACCTCTAGAGTCCGTGGGACCCACTGTAGAACAATGGGGAATTTTCGGAACACATTCCGAAAGAGGACCGAACTGCATTATAAATGTAACGATACCACCCTCAATTACAGAGGCGCCTTTTAAGTGAACCGGAACTACAGGAGCTTGAGAACTCCGTAGTTAAGCGTGCTCGGGCCAGGGAAGTCTTGGGATGGGTGACCTCCTGGGAAGTGGCCCCTGGTCGGGTCCGGTTCGCTCTAAAGGGAAAAACCGTGCGGTTTCGGCCAGAGCGGACAATACCATCTGTACCGGGGCGTGGGGCGTTACATTTATGGTGGCCTATGCAGGTCTCTCAGTACTAGGACTGTGGTTCGAGAACGAACCATTGTTCAAAGGTGGGGAGAATGTCGGGACCCGGTTCTTGTTCACGGAGCAAAGTGCCACACAGAACAAAGTGCCACGTCAATTGTCATACCAAGAGGGTGGGGGCCACCTCTAGAGTCCATGGGACCCACTGTAGAACAATGGGGAATTTTCGGAACACATTCCGAAAGAGGACCGAACTGCATTATAAATGTAACGATACCACCCTCAATTACAGAGGCGCCTTTTAAGCGAACCGGAACTACAGGAGCTTGAGAACTCCGTGGTTAAGCATGCTCGGGCCAGGGAAGTCTTGGGATGGGTGACCTCCTGGGAAGTGGCCCCTGGTCGGGTTCGGTTCGCTCTAAAGGGAAAAACCGTGCGGTTTCGGCCAGAGCGGACAATACCATCTGTACCGGGGCATGGGGCGTTACATTTATAGTGGCCCATGCAGGTCTCTCAGTACTAGGACTGTGGTTCGAGAACGAACCATTGTTCAAAGGTGGGGAGAATGTCGGGACCCGGTTCTTGTTCACGGAGCAAAGTGCCACACAGAACAAAGTGCCACGTCAATTGTCATACCAAGAAGGTGGGGGCCACCTCTTGAATCTGTGGGGGCCACCTCTAGAGTCCGTAGGACCCACTGTAGAACAATGGGGAATTTTCGGAACACATTCCGAAAGAGGACCGAACTGCATTATAAATGTAACGATACCACCCTCAATTACAGAGGCGCCTTTTAAGTGAACCGGAACTACAGGAGCTTGAGAACTCCGTGGTTAAGCATGCTCGGGGCAGGGAAGTCTTGGGATGGGTGACCTCCTGGGAAGTGGCCCCTGGTCGGGTTCGGTTCGCTCTAAAGGGAAAAACCGTGCGGTTTCGGCCAGAGCGGACAATACCATCTGTATCGGGGCGTGGGGCGTTACACCTGTACGGCAAAACCTGGAAGAAACTGTGGCACAAGGGGGGTGAGTTGCCAACTCGTGAGTAGAAAACATTACCAAGCAGAAATCGCATGTATGACTCAATCCTAAGTCATACGATAAAATAATATCCTCAAATAATATCCTGAAACATCTACACATAAGTGTAATACCACGTGCTCGTGTCAGTGCCTCAGATAGCAACAAATAATATATATGATGTATGAATGCATGAAAACAGAATACATTATAATGCGAAAACTGTTTCCTTTATTTAGTGAGATTTCTGTATATAAAAATTGAGGTATCATCAATGAAATCAACATAAAATCCGTGTCAAGTATCGACACAAAACATATATCCAAATATCCAAAATCTCGGGCTCCGGCTATCCGAATTGACCCATATCATATAATTTCAATATCTCAAAGTCTCAATATCTCGGGCTCCGGCTATCCAGACTGGCCCCAAAACATCAAATCTCACGACTACGTCGGTATCTTCCGGATATCCGCCGCGTCATAAATAACCGGTCGATAGTGCTCCCCTGCCAGGCTCAACGCCATCATCTGCGACCATCTTACCCGGGGGTACCGCACCGGGTCCACCATGCACCCACAGACGGCTCCTCCTCCTCCTCGAATCGGCTGTATGATATCGCTCAAGAGCCGAGAAAACTCATGGTGGACATATCTCAAAACATATCAAGAGAAAACCGCAACTTGCATTTTAAAATGATATTAAATTTATATAAAATCCTTGCGATTTCTCCAAATCCAGAAATCTCATGGAAATCCAATATCCAAATCTCAAGAGTAATAACAATGAATTACCGGGCTCCGGCAATCCGGACTGGCCCATAATATCACATGGAAAATGAATATATAAATATGCATGAAATATCACAGCAATAAATGCAATATCTAAATTAGCATATAAAAGGCATGCGCACTAGTATTATGTCGAAACTATCAGCTAGCAATTTATACTAATGAAGTAGTATTTTCTAAAGTGTACGTGACATAACAGTTTCCGATGATGATGTGTGTGAGCCGGCAAGCAGGTGTATGTATAGCATACGCATCATCGGTAATGCTGCTGGTGTCCTGACAGCATGGGTTTATAATCACTAAAGTACACATTAAATATGCAATACGATGATAACAATATGAATGAACAGAGCATGAAAGGTAGACGCGACAATAAGGAATATACAATTCTATATACGAGTCATACAGTTTTGACATTTGAAATAACGCGGATCGTGTGTTTATAAAATAGGGCTACTGTGTTTTTAAGAAAAGATACGTCCTTTGAAATATCCGTAGTATCTCTTGGCATGTCTTTAAAATACTCACGATTCGTTAGTTTTGGAAATAAGTACGACTCGAGCCCAATTTAACATCTACCAAGTAAACTACAGGACTAAACTAACAGACTAACCGAAAGGGTAAGGAAAATCACCTAAGTCTGAGTCGATATATATATATATATATATATATATATATATATATATATATATATATATATATATACACATCTAGTAGTCGGTGATCCCGCCTCAATAGTATCACGTACGATACAATATATATAATATAACATTCTCGAGTCAAGAGTGCGGATCTATCATCATAATTATATCACGTACGGTGAATCCATCGTACGGCATCCCAAATCTGAGTACGGGTCGAATATCACATTTATCTCATTATTCATCTGGTATCCTAATCATCATATCCTGAATTTGGGTACTGATCTAAAATCTAGTACATACTGATACCATCAACATATATATACGCGTGTGTATGAAAACACATCGCCTAAAGACCCGCTATAACATCATGTCGTATCTCATAATACGAACCAAGTCACATCACCGATCTCGTGGTATCATGTCCAATCACATCGACTCATCTCCAAGTACCATATACTATCCTCATCATCCATGTATGTATATATATATACACACGCACACACACATACTCACATACATATATGTATATATATGTATGTATATATATGTGTGTGTGTGTGTGTCCCCATATACGCACAAGAAAATAAAATGTATGCGTGTGTGTGCGCGCGTGTATGTATACCTTATTCTAGGGTTCACGACTAAGAAAATAAATAACGACACTATCATCCAAATACACTAAATTAATTCATAGTCACCTAAGCACTTCATGTTAAGTATACACATCTCATAAAATAACATCTATATAAATATAATGCATCAAATGCTACGAATATGCGGGGGTGCTATACGCTATCTACCCGATTTCCCCCGTAGATATATATCTACTCACATTGATCCTTGCTTGCCGCGAAGTCGATGACGCCACACTCGTCCTTATCGTTCATGTCCACTCGAGGGTACCTACATATATACACACACGGTATCGTAAACTGAAATCGTGAACGAAAAACAAAACGGCACGCGTATCACCCATAGGTTAAAACCTATGGTCTCGCATGCAAAACACTACCAAATAACTCTCGTCGTTGACGTTCAAACGCCACACGACGGAATTCAAATCAATTACCAAAACCCAAGTTTTCAGAATCGGAAAATATAAATTCAGCAACATGAGAAATCTATCCCAGATTTTCCATCGGGTAAAATTAGCAAATTTTGCATATGGGGTTGCCCCAGATATCAGATAACAATGTCACAGACCAAAAATCACACGTTTTCACCACAACTTGGCCGCAATTTGCGGCCAAACCTATTAAATCTGCGGCCATACTAGGAGTATAGGGGCTCAGGTTTTAGGGGTAGTCTTTTGGTCACCTGCATACATCACTATACTTACTACATATTTTTCAGGTACCCCGGGTGATAGCAGGTCTCAAAACAACGTAACAAAGTCACTAAAATCTGATATCGGGGTTTCTAAGTTTGGGGTTTGGGTTTAAGTCTAAGGTTTCAGTCCATGAAACTAACACTAGAGGGGTTATATGGCATCTATTAAGCTCAATTACACTATCTCAATTCAAAATCCCCAAAGCTCTTCTTGGAATTTTCAAACCTCATTAAACCTTACTTAAACACTTCTAAACTAACATAGATGCTAAAGCAAATGGATTACTAAACTAATAGTAAAGAAAATACCTCATTTGGCAACTCAAGAAATTTCTTGAGTTGCCCCAAGTCTTCAAAATCCAATTTTTCTTGGTCCAAAATACTTGTAGTGAGCTTGTGCAAGTTTTTAATGTAAGGGATATGATGTTTTAATGTGTTTTGGGGTGTGTTGTGAGGTGTTTGAGGAGGGGGGAAGGAGGAGGGTAGCCATGGTGAGAGGGAGAAGAAAAATGAAGAAGAAAAAAATGAAGGAAGACAAATGGGAGCTTGGTCAATTGACCCCTCATCTCTTTCTCTTTTCTCTCTCTTGTCCATACTCTATTCTTTACTATTTTCCTTATTCTTTTCTTTTTTTTTTCTTTTCTTCTCATTTCATTTTAAAACAAATCCAAGCAAAAGAAAAAGAAAAGCCATGGTAGAAAAATGTAAAAGTGTAATATGACATGGCGCAGGTCATGTGCACAAATCAAGTTTAATACACGATTAGTGATATTTAATCGAAATTAGCATAAAAATAGAATATAATTAATCATCAAAATTTATAATTTGCTTAAATCATATAAAACACCATCATATCAGTAATTCCTATAAAATTTCAAATACTTCCCAATTTATCGGTATATAATTATACCGCATCATTAAAATATTCATAATATTTATTATTTAATTATAAAATTCCCAAAAATAATATTTTATTTTTCTGAAATATTATAGGAGGAATCGACGGCTAGGAGACGGCTGGGGAGTAATCGATGGGAGGTGGAGGCTTGCGCGATGCGTCGAGGCTTCGTCGGCGGAGATGGAGGAATCGACAGCTCCTGCTCGACGAGGCTACGCCGGGAAGGAGGAGGAGGAGGGCCTCGACGGCGGAGGTGACAACGAGGCGGTGAAGATGGCGACGACGTGGGGGCGAAATTTTTTAGAGAAAGGACACAGGAAGAAGATAAATTTAGGGCGTAGGAAATTTTAGGAAGGGATCGATGCTTATCTACTGTTGTTTTTTTTTAAATACCCTTTCCTCACCCCTTACCCCTATAGTGCCTACCATAGGAGTTTCACTTGCGGTTGTAAGGGCAATATTTGAAATAAAATTTTAATGATTTTTTTATTAAATATGCCCTTGTGGTGCCTACCGAAGGGACATATTTTGCCCCTGCGTTGTAAACCGTAGATGCAAAAAATAATTGCCTTTGCGGATTTCCCATCGGTAGGGGCAACCCTATATAGTACATACTAGTGTAATTAGGGCCTGTTTGGTTGTAGGATTATGAAAAAATTGGATTTTGGATTTCAAAAATTTGAGAGGATTCCATAATTTTGTATTTGGTTGTAGAATTTGGATTTGTAGAATTCCTTTGTTTCTTATAGGGGGGCCACCACAAAACAAGGATTCTTGAATCCTAAAAAATTTGGAGAATTTTCAAGAATTTTACGCTATTCATTTTACGTTTAGATAGGACTCGGGTACTTTATTTATTTAACAATCCTCTCTCTATCTATCTCTCTCTAAAATTCTCAAATCCAAATCCCATTTTCTTTCCACCAACTAAACAAAGATTACAAGGATCTACGGCCAATAGTAGGAATCCAATACCAACCAAATCCAGAAATTTTCAACTTTACTATTTTGGAATCCAAATTTCATAATTTTGCATCCAAGCAGCCCCTTAGGGCCTGTTTGGTTGCAAGATTATGAAATTTGGATTCCAAAATAGTACGGTTGAAAATTTCTGGATTTGGTAATTTGTTGTTTGGATGGTTTTGGATTTCTAGTATTAGATTTGTAGATTCATTTTTGTTTGGTTGGTGAAAATAAAGTTGGATTCGGATTTGAGGATTTTAGAGAGAGATAGATAGAGAGAGAATTATAAAATAAATAAAGTACACGGGTCCCATCTAAAAGTACAATGAATAGTCCCAAATCCTTGAAAATTTTTAGGATTCAGGAATCCATGTTTTGTGGTGGCCCCCCATAAAAACCAAAGAAATCATAGAAATCCAAATTGTCCAACCAAACACAAAATTATGAAATCATAGGATTCCCCAATCCAAATCCTAATAAATCATGCAACCAACAGGCCCTATGTGCTGTGTCTGATAAAAAGATGATGCGATGGGTTGTGACAGCTCCAAGATCGATATGGAGATTGTCGTCTAGATCGATATTGAGATCTCTAACAAGTGGTATCAAAATCCAGAGAGCATCAAATTGTATGTCAATGTCATGTAGTAGGTTGTCAATATCAGTGTGTGTGAGCTTGATATTTAAAACCTATTAATTTTGTGCATCAAATTGAAAACACGCTCAGGATAATTTATAGTGAGGGGTAGGACAGGGCTGGTAAATGAGCAGTAAGAACGAAACTTTGGGCTATTCATGTTTGTTCAATTATTTTAATAAGCTTAAAAATTTGTTTAAGATCGACTCGTTTATCTATAGACTGAGCCCGTGCCGAGACTTGAGCTTCTTCGAACCTAATTGAAATGTAGCATGCTAGCTGGTAACAAAATTACAATGTATGAGGAAAATCATGCATGTAGATATTCATGTTATTTTTGACGAGTCAAACCGTGAGATATATAGCTCTTATAACTAAATTTGAAGTTATTAATCATCTAAATTTTTCAATATTGTAATAGAGAACAATATTTGGCTCAATTTTTCACTATGGTCCATATATCGATCTAACATAGAAGACTTTTTAATTTCCTTATCGCACTTAGCCAGTTAATACAAAACTGAGCTTAGTCCATACCTCATATGTTCAAAATTTCTTAGTAATTTAAGAAGCAAAGGTTTGTTGGGAATTTCATTGATGATTTAGATCTATCTATAATGATGCAAAACTTCTTGCGATTGTGCTAACCTTTTTTTCTTTTTGAAACCGATGGGATCGGACTTGCGGCCTCTCATATTGCAATTGTGCTAACTTGACTCTCTTGTACAGATAATCTAAATTCTCAAGCCGCTAAGCAAGCTTCACCGTTTTTTAAATATTTAATTTGTTCTATTTATGATAGTATTTACTAGAAGACGATTAACAAGCTTTCAGCTTTTTCCAGATCAATACTGTAAGTTTTATAAATTGCAATTAAATAAGTGTCATTAGCTATAGCCTGAATGATTGCATGCGAGTGAAAACAGTCAACTAATATCATGCATGTTTCATTCTAGACAAAAATAATGATGAACTTCAAGGTCAAGAGCTGAGAGCTCAACAACTTATATAATTGATTATTGGCATGCAGAATGCATGCGAGTACGAAATCTTTTAAAAAGGTTTAAACATTTTAAAAATAAAAAACACAATTTACATACTCTGTCAATAAACTAAAGGTCTCGTGATCAAGGATCCAAAAATATCTACCCCATCAATCTCAACTAATAGTTGATAACTAGCTAGGGACATGAACCAATTATCTCGGATTCAGGAGCTATCATTTCTTCCATATTATTGCATTCTATAGGATTAACGATAAATGCATGAGGGGTTAAAATAAGAGGCCCATAATATTGCGTCTTCTTCTTATTCTTCTTCTTTTATATTATATGAGTTTATAACATAATAGCATGGAAATAGCAGCGACTTCTCTTAATCCAATTGCACCAATGAGCTATGGCTCAAGATGGCATGGGCACTTTCTCTTTTGGAAAGAGTGCGGGATTCGAACCCTCTAAGAATCCCAGACGAGGAAGTGATCACAAATTAACATTTACGAGGCAAATTCATGGGTCCATTGTGTGCGTGGGTGTGTTGTATGTATTGATTAGGGCTTACAAAAAAATTTAGTAAAGGTCATAACCCAAATAAGTATCCAAAGTGTTGGATTCCAAGAGCGACAAGTTAGCTGACTATTAAAATGAAAACAAAAAAAATTAGTGAAGGCCAACCCAAATAAGTATCCAAAGTGATGGATCCAAGAGGGACAAGTTAATTATCTATCATTAAATGGGTGCTAAATAAGAATGATAGAATCATATATATATATATATATATATATATATATATATATTCTCTTCGCTATTCAATTTTTTTTTGCTCAGTTATCCTTTTGATCAAGAGGGCAAACTGTGGATAAAAATTCTGTAGATTTCATATTTAACATTTTCAGGTAGAAACGGGTTCTCTATCGTCCGTGGTATAATATATGGACGGTTATGATTGGATATTAAAAAAAATCTTCGGAAGAATAGGATTTGTTTTTTCTTTCAATCGTAATCGTTCGTGTATTACACCATTGGTGGATAATCCGCTTCTAAGGAAAAATGTTAAATGTGAATTCTTCAAAATGTTACCCGTCAAACATTAAGACTTATATATACTGGACATTTGACTTTTGGTTTCCATAGAGGATTTATTTTCGATCGAACATTTATGACATTTCAAAAAACGAAAAAGAGATTGATATTTGGGTTGTCAAAAAAACCGGACCCATTCCAAACTTGTCAAAAAACCCCAACAACTTTTCAAAATAGACGGAAAGGGCCTGCTATTCAAAATATTTGTCTAAAGAAACCTTCTCTCTCATAACTAAGTATTGGCTTTTTCTCGCCCTCCCACCCCTCTCTCTCCCCTCCCCCTCTCCACTCCTCCGCCGCATCTCTTCTCCTCTCCTCCTCCGCTCCTCTCTTGCCGCTCCTCATTTTTCCCTCGCTTCTCCTTCGCCGCTCCTCGTCCTCCTCTCTCGCCGGTTGCCACACTTCTATCGCCGCTCCTCCCTCCACAACTCAAAGCAGTGCTTGTAATATATATGCATTTGTCATTAATATCTAATCATTTGCCTGTAATATCTAAGGCTTGCAATATCTAAGTACTTGTCTGTAATATTTAAGTACTTGCCTGTAATATCTATATCTATGTACTTACCTTTAATATCATAGCAGTTGTTTGCAATATCTAAACTTGTAATATCTAAGCATTTAACTATAATATCTAATCAATCAACTTGGTCATATGGTATCAGAAAGTACATTATAGCATTAATTACTCATATGGGTTGTCTTAAGTACAACTTAAGCGGGTTCTAACAAGGTTTAAGAAGAATTAGCATATTAGGCTTTGACCAAGGATTTTTAATGAGTTGATACAGCCCAGGTCTTTTGTAACAAGTTTTTAAAAGACCAAGGTTTTTTTTGACAATTTACCCTTGATAATTAATTTTTTCCGAACTGACCCGTAAGTTCTAACCTATGCATACAACACACAAACACACGCACTCACAAATCACACACAATCACACAACACACACACAAGGGACCCACGAATTTGCCCCAAAAGCGTTAATTTGACCACTTCCCCTTCAGGGTTCGTGGAGTTCGAATCCTGCACTCATCCCAAGATGGGAAATGTACATACCAACCGAGCTATTGTACATTGGTAATTTACCCTTCGTATTTTGAAGGAAGGCAATCTAGTTTCATATTTCTTAACCATATACCCTTCAAATCAAAATCAAGTAACTAATATGCGTTTCCATCATTATTATAGTGAATCGTACTTATGTTTGAAATCATGCCTCCTAAATTAACTAGTTCGGGTTTGTCCCAACTATGAATACTTTATGTTTTTGGGATAATGTATACATCTAGTTTGTGTAAAACTTATGTAAATATCTGATGACTCTCATATGTCGGTTCCAAGATGATATGGAGATTGCCATCTAGATCGTCATTAATATATCTATTAAGTGGTATCTGAGCGCATCCCTTTGTATGTCAATGTCATGCGATAGATTGTCACTGTGCCGACAACACTATGATTTTTGCATCGGCCTTGTCATTGGTACAAAGATGGCTTGTCCCTACGGTTTAGAATAACCGAAGGGACTACATTAGTTGTCCCTACAGTTACCACCATAGGGGAACTGTTTGCCCATACGGTGCACACCGTACAGACATTTCTACACAAAAATTAACTTTTATGACAAATTTATATGGCCCTTATGGTGCCGGCAGAGAAACCCCTATTGTGGGAACTGTAGGGGCAATGTCGGGATTTTTTTTATAAAAAAAAATAAAACAGAAATTACTTTCCCAATCTTTGACCGTGAGGAAAAACACACCCTAACCCTCGCTCGTCGCCGCTTGTCGCCTCCGCCTCCTCCATCATCCATTATCATCTCCACCGCTCCCACGATCGGGACCGTCATCTCCCAATCGAACGCCGAACTTCCTCCTCTGCAACAACGCCGACCCCCTCCTAATCGACTTGCTCGAGCCCCCTCACCGACCCTTCGCTGACCCCCTTCTCTGCAACGACACGGGACCCCCTTCCTCCAGTGGCGACTACTCTTGCCAAGTACCCTCCTCCAACGTCGAGCCCCCTGCTCCTCCACAGTGCATCAATCCCCAACCTCCTCCTTCAGGCCTGACGCCCCACGGATCCACCTCTACAGTGCTGAGGCCCCACCTACTCTTCAAGTCGATCAAGCCTCCATCATCTCCTCGACACCGTCAATCCCTAACCTCCTCACTGTACAGGTTCGAGCCCATCACGGTAAAGATAAATTTTTATTTTTTTAGAAAAAATTGTTTTTTTAGGTTTTTTAATTAGTTAGTTTTGAATGTTAAGTTTAATTTTGTTGGGATCAAAAATTACACCTCACGGTCGAAATCAACAAGGCAATAAGTCAAAATCAAAACCCGAAAAGTTGGCTTGGGTCCAAACCCGAATCTGTCACGCCCCGCTTCCCAATAGACGGAAACAGTGACGTGGCATGCCAGAACGTATTTACTAAGAAATAAATACGTTAAGCGTGATTAAGTAATATATAAAATGAACGAGAATGACAAGAGTAATAAAATAAACAGCAACTTTATTTACATTTATCTTTACATACAATTGTTTGAAAACAAAAAATATAATGAGTAAAGTAGTGCCTAAACAATAGCATACAGGAAAGTAAGTGTAACAGAACTAGAAGTCAGGCTGATCGGTAAGCTGGTCCAAATCTTCCTGACTCGGCTCGATCTCTCCAGTGTCCGGTCCTCCTGACGAACATTTCAAAGAAGAAACAGAAAGAAATATCGTCAGCGAATTAACGCTCGGTAAGTCCCAAAAGAAGAACAAGAAGATAGTATATAAAGTGAGGATGAACAGGTAAAGTATATGACTGATAGTTATTATAACGTGGTTGTTTGTATCTTGGTAAATAAGGTATTCATGTATACGAGAGGAGTCTATCTTACCCCGTGGACTATGGTAACATGTAGTACAAGGTCCCGTCATAACCTACGGGACAACGGCACGAGAATTCATGTAGGTGTCTTTAAAGTGACTTCTCGTGCCATGATATACGTTTCGTACCAATCTACCCCTTTATCCCTGTGTAATGTATTGTATAGATTTTTTTTGTAAGTCTTGCCGAAACCATGGATACAAAATGTTCAAGTAATCATGTTCAGAATGTAGTCATGTATTCAAGTAGTCAAGTCAAGTAAACATGTTTGATATTGATGTTTGAATTCGAGTATTCATGTTCATGATCAAGTATTCATTTTTGATTTTAGATTCAGGTTTAAATTAGACTCAGATTAAGTCATACTCTTGTAAACAGATTTAGCTCTTGAATCGGGTTCGGGAGTCATCGGTAACTGTTGCACATAAAAGGAAGGATTTGTGTCTTTTTGTAAGACAATTACCATTGATAACTCCGTTAAATTTTCTACCTTAAATAGGTAAGTAATCACTTTCTCCGGCTCCCTAAAGCTCAAGAGAATTGATCCCGCTTAAATCTATATTTACTAAAATTCTTAAATATTGTTTTATATATCCCGAGAGGGTTTTATGAAAAATATTTTTAATATAATTAAAAATTAAACCTCGAGGGTGATTAGTATTATTTAGGGTTTTCATGAGTATGGATTTTAAGTATTTGGGTATTTTAGTGATATACACTTAACTTAGAAAGTTCATGGTATTTTATTGAAAAACTTGTCTCTTTTGGTATCTTGATGGTATTTTAATGTCATTTTTTAATATTTCATTTTTTATAAAAAAAACATAGGTTTATTATATTTTGAAAATGTGGATTTATAATTTTATATAATTTTAATTTTAAAAATAATTTTATTTTATGCAGAAAATTCGTATTTCTTAAAAACCGTATTTAAATCCTTTTGAGATCGAATGCTCTGTGAGGAGGTTTGCATCTCGCTCTACTAGCCTAAGGATGTGTGATAATCCGCACCATCTATTAGTGGGTTTCCTAAAGAGGGTTGTAGATGTGTAATCACAAAGGATATGAATACCGCTTTAAAATAAATCCGGTTTTTAAACTTATGTGGTATTTTATTGTAAATTTTTCTTCGAAACGAAAATAAATATAATAAGTATCATGCTATGAAACCAAGTGTGCGTATGGGGTAGGTGTTGGGGTCAAAATTTGCACCCCCGGTTGACCGAGTCAAAATCAAGGTCAACCCCAAACCAGGTGGGCCCAAGCCCAGGTTAAGCGGGCCCATGCCCAAGTCGAGCCCGCGGCCAGCCTCCTCCATGAAAAAATATAGATCATATAATAAATAATTTTTATGTAATTTTTTATGCATGAATGTATGCAAAATGGGTATAAAGCCAAATTTTTGTAATGCCCATGGCTTATGTGTAAAAGGAAATAGCACATGAGCCATGGGATAGGCACAATGCCATTTTTGTAAAGCCCAAGGGGCTATATGTAAAGTGTACAGCCTATAAAGGCAAGGATAATGAAAATATCCCAACAACTTTTTCTCTCTCAAAAGAAAAATCTAGATCTGTGATCTTCTCCTTCCTCAAGGTTCTAAACCTTCCTCTTTTTTTTTAATTAAATCAAGAGTTTTACTCTTTTTTTTCCAAAACTAAATAGTTTTTCACCACAAAACCCACAAAGGGGAACTCGGATCTACCATCAGATCTAAGAAATGAGAGATTTTTAGAATATCATATTTCTTGATCTTCAAGATCCGGCCAACAAAGGAAGAAGAAAGAGACCCATCTCCAGAAATCCCACTTTGGGGAAGAATTAGGGCTCAAGGGGAAAAACCCTTCATCAGCTTCAAAACATCTTAGGAGTTTAACTCCTCATATATATATATATATATATATATATATATATATATATATATATATATATATAAGTGCTCCTTTCTGGGAGTACAACTCCTATTGCAGAGACCAAGTCCCTTTTGCTGCTCGAGCGCCCACATGCTGACACGTGGTGCGCTAGCGCTCTTTCGCCCAGAACGCTAGCGCTCGAGCGCTCACGTGCTGACAAGTAGCGCGCTAGCGTGCCAGCGCCCAGAGCACTAGCGTCCGAATGCCCACGTGCTGACACGTGGCGCGCTAGCGCTCTTGCGCTCAGAGCGCTAGCGCCCGAGTGCCCACGTGCTGACACGTGGCGCGCTAGCGCTCAGAGCGCCCAAAGCGCTAGCGCCCAAAGCGCTAGCGTACTGAGCGCCCATATGCTGACACATGGCGCGCTAGCGCTCAGTGCGCTAGCGCCCACGTGCTGACACGTGGCGCGCTAGTGCTCTTGCGCTCAAAGCGCTGGCGCTGGCCTCACGCATCCTTTGGATGCCTTTTCCCCCTTTTTTTATATATATACATATGTATACATATGTACACACACACATACTCCACGATACTGTCCCTGTTAGAAAAAAATTTCTAACGGGACGCTGCCCCGCACCCCGTAAGGGGGTTGCTAGCCCCCTTGACCTCCAGCCCGCTATCCGGGTAGCGGGACCCCCGTAAAAACTCTGCGGGGCCCCCGATATATCCAAAACCCCTTCAAAACACAACACTGCACATTAAGTTCGCATGACCAGTTTAACCCGTCAATCGGAGGTTCTCTCGCTCCAAAGGCGAGGGATAATTAACGGCAGCTTAGTCCGCGGCTGCCGGAGATTCGGATTCCCACAATCATTAAACCCCGGCCTACCCTAAGCAGGGGGAATCTGTAATGTGCCTGACAAGCGCGCGCGTATTCCCATCTCAATGGGGTGACGAAAAACACCCTACAGATTCTGGCACGTCCGGTGGGACCTATCTCTCCTCCCATATTTCGGGTTAAACGTTCATGCGAACTCGGTCAATGTACATATCTATATTTATACTAAAATAATGCTCTTTCATGCAGGTTTTCAAGCAATCGCTTTTCAACAATATCTCCAAAGATGAACTCAGCTCTCAGCACGGCTCCTGTCTCCTATACGATGAAGATAGACTCCAGGACGGTCCTTCCGACCAGTCTCGGACGACAATGGGAAGAGCCGCCGCTACCATTCGGCTCTATTATGTTCGTGTCAGCTAACGCCATCCCAGCTCCTCAAGCCCTGGTGACAGACAAACCGGTCTCGAAAGGTAAGAGGCCAAATGTGGTGGTCTCGAAGGCGCCCCAACTCAAACGCAAGTCGGTGTTTGAGCGGCTCTCCTTGGCCCCAGCTGGGGGCAAGGCCATCAACACCAACAAAGCAACAAGGCGTCTCGAGCAAGCTCCAGCGGTGCCCCTGACAACTGCTCGATCGGGTGTCTTCTCTAAGCTCCCCGCCGATCGACTCACGGTGGCTTCCCAGGAAACAGATGCCCGCCAAGCCCTTAAAATTGAGAAGCTAAGGCAGAAAAGGCTCAGATATAGAGCCAACAAAAGGGCTAGGGCTCCTGCTAGGCTGAACCTCATGAGGTTCGAGGAACAGGGTTACCCCGCCAAAGATGATGGGATGGCTGAATGTGTTATCCACACCGTCTATATGGTGGGCACGTGTCCCAGCGACAAGCTTCACAACAAAAGCAAGGATGGGGCCACCACATCTCAAATCCGACCTGGTGTGAATATAGCCGTCACTTCTCAAGACCAACATCCTCCGGAGGGTGATGAAAATCCTCCCAGTGAGGCTGATTGGCAGAGAGAGCCCTCAGTTCATAAGGAGTCGGGCTCGGAAAGCGAAGAGGAGCCAATCTTCCGTCCCAAGAACATAGAGCAACAACTTCTTCAAGAGCTCCGAAAACAGCTCAGAAGCAAAGACAAGGAGATGGCCAAACTTTACTCCAAAATTGACGACTTGACGAACGTCGTCTTGCAGCTCACGGCCCGACTTGCCTCTCAGCCGCCCATTCAGGCGCAGGGCTCTCATGAACCGGGAAACGGTGTCCCGAAACAGCCGACGCCAGTTCCTCAAATCCAAAAGTGGGCGGACCGCATGAAAATCAGTCGCATCCTATCTCGGGAAATGTCTTGGTTGCCGATGACAGTAGCCCGCTAACTCAAGATCAAATCATGGATTTGGTTGCCAGCAAAGTCAAAACATTGGTGGCTGAAGCCGAAGCGCAAAAAGATATCAGTAGTAGTGGGAGACCATATCCTACTCAGTATGATCTGGTAGAATTTCCTAGCGGCTATGTCGTCCACAAATTCGGAAGATTCGATGGGACGGGAAATGCGAATCAGCACATCGCCCACTTCAAAGCCTCATGCGGGAATACTGGGGGCAATGATGCGCTTCTACTCCGCCAGTTCGTTAATAGCTTGACTGATGTTGCTTTCGACTGGTACGCGAGCATACCGGATGGCTCCGTTACTACTTTCGTCCAAATAGAATTTTTGTTTCGATAAAGGTTTATGAGCGTCAGCGATAAGATCTCCATTGCCGAGCTCGTAAGGACCAAGCCCAAGAACAACGAAAGCAGCACGGATTTTATAACCCGATGGCGCAATCTCTCCGTCAAATGTGAACCGCTGATAGAGCAGGACCAATCTGTCAGTCTCCTCATCGGAAATCTCAACAATTGGATGGTCCTGTTTCTATGCACCGTGGGTCTCAAAACATTCCAAGAGCTGACCAGAAAAGTCCAGATGTTGGATCGCTCAAAGCAGGAGTCCTCCTCGGATTCCCAAAATAACAATAGGTCCTGGAGGAACCGAAAGGACGATAATCGCAAAGGCGGAAATTCCGACGATTCGGAATCTTTTAACATTTCGGCTGACCGAAATAAGCAGGGGATGAGCGGGCCCAATGCTAACCAGCCTCGGAAGCCAGTGTTCGGAGAGGGAGGAGAATCTCCACTGAAAGAGAAGCTAGATAAGGTCTATTCCTTCAGAAAGGACAAAATCCATAAAATATTCAAAGACGCCCTGAGGAGCGGTCTACAACTGCCCGAGTCAAAAAGACCGCAGGAAGCGAATAGGACCGACGACCCCAAATACTGCCCCTATCACAGAGTGATAGGTCATGCCATTGAGGACTGCTTCGTCTTCAAAGATTGGGTCGAAAAGCAATACAAGGCAGAAGAGATAGAACTGTCCAAAGGCGTGTTAATAAACAGTCAAGTCGCAACAGGCAATTTTACACAAACGGAGACCGAAGATCTTCGTGAAACTGATTCTCTCAGACATCTGCCTTTCACTGAAAACAATCGACCACCACGTCATTAAACTGGGAACAGTCGACCTCTAAGTCGTTAAACTGGGAATGTAAAAAAAATGTATATATATATGTGTGTGTGTGTGTGTGTGTGTGTGTGTGTAAATAAACAAAAAATGTGTAAATAAAAGAAAAATAAAGAAAAGCCGAAATGATAGGGCAACTCGCAATAAAAATCAGCGAGTAAAATAAAAATGAAAATAAAGCCGAAATGATGGGGCAACCGCGAATAAAAGCCGAAATGATGGGGCAATCGCGATCTTCGCGATAAGAAAAGCTAAAATGATTGAGCAATCGCGGTAAAACAAAAAAAAACAAAAACAAAAAAAACGGCGAATGATGAGTCGCTCCTGGTACCATATTCTAGTGTAGCGATGCAGACGCCAACCAAAATCCAATTTCTCAAAATTCTCCCAGCCCTACGGTTAGTCCCCAAATTGACTACCGTATACAATCCACGGGCTTAAATAATTCTCGCCATACCCATACCGCACCATAATCACCAGTTACGCGGCTGGTCTTCGCCTTTGGAATTATGCTCCATTAAGAAGACCCACTCATGTGTCCTCACGATACATGAGGAGAACAAATCTTTGTGGGATCCTTACGACTCATAAAGAAAAAACACACTTAGGAGTCCTCACGACTCCTAAGGAGAAATACACCTGCGGGATCCTTACGACTCGTAGGGAGAAAATGCTTTTATGGGACCCTCATGGCCTATAAAATTGAAAAGCCTTAGGCGATAGGGATCTAAACCTGTCTCCTAAGCCATCGCTCCCCAATCCCCAAGTGGCGAATGATGAGTCGCTCCTGGTACCATATTCCAGTGCAGCGATGCAGACGCCAACCAAATTCCAAATTCCAATCCCTAAAATGGCTAATGATGAGTCGCTCCTGGTACCATATTCCAGTGCAGCGATGCAGACGCCAACCAAATTCCAAATCCCATACCCCAATGGCGAATGATGAGTCGCTCCTGGTATCATATTCCAGTGCAGCGATGCAGACGCCAACCAAATTCCAAATTCTAATCCCTAAATGGCGAATGATGAGTCGCTCCTGGTACCATATTCCGGTGCAGCGATGCAGACGCCAACCAAATTCTAAATCCCATACCCCAACGGCGAATGATGAGTCGCTCCTGGTACCATATTCCAGTGCAGCGATGCAGACGCTGACAAAGTCCCGAAATTTTTCCGGCCCTACGGTCTGAATCATACATCATGTAAAACTGTATACAATCCATGGGCGTAAAACAACCCCAATCTCTCCCAAGTCCTACCGGTGAGACCACATTCAAAGTCCCACCAAAAATAATTAAAAAAAAAAAAAAAAAAGATATGTCCACAAGTAAATTGGGCACGGATGAAAACCCGAAAGGGCTCCGTGAGTAAAAACAGCAGGACTGCCGGCGACTTTGTGAAAACCCGAAAGGGCGCAAACTCGTGAAAAAGAGATGAAATGCACTCACAAAGTCCTCTCGACTTTGTGAGGAGAAAATTCCCGCGTGAGATCCTTATGACTCACAAAGGAGCACCACACTCAGGAGTCCCCACGACTCCTAAGGATAAAATACACCTACAGGATCCTTACGACCCGTAGGGAGAAAATGCTTTATGGGACCCTTACGGCTTACAAAATTGAAAAGTCTTAGATGATAGGGACCTAAAACCTGTCTCCTAAGCCATCGCTTCCTGATAAGCAAGCGCAAATGATGATTCGCTCCTGGTACCATATTCCAGTGTAGCGATACTGATGCCAAGAAAAAACCAATTCCCAAATCCTCCCGGGGCAAATGATGAGTTGCTCCTGGCATTATTCCAGTGTAGCAATACAGATGCCAAACCAAAACCAATTCTCAAATCCTTTCATGACAAATGATGATTCGCTTCTGGTACCATATTCCAGTATAGCGATGCTGATGTCAACCCAAATTAAATCAAACCAGCAAACTCTGTGTCGAAATCATGCTTCGTCTCAGAATGTACCCCGTATCGGAATCATACTTCGCCTCGGAGTACCTGCCTTCCCTGTCGGAATTATACTTCGCCTGGGAATCAATCTCTGCATCGAAATTATGCTTCGGTCAGAATGTCTGCCGCTCTTCGGAATGATGCTCCGATCCTTGGAATCATGCTCCACCCTTAGGAATGATGCTCCGAATCCTGGAATTATGCTCCGCTCTTCGGAATGATACTCCGATCCTTGGAATCATGCACCACCCTTCGGAATGATGCTCCGAATCCTGGAATTATGCTCCGCTCTTCGGAATGATGCTTCGATCCTTCGAATCATGCTCCACCGTTCGGAATGATGCTCCGAATCCTGGAATCATGCTCCGCTCTTCGGAATGATGCTCCAAATCCTGGAATCATGCTCCGCTCTTCGGAATGATGCTCCGAACCCTTGAATCATGCTCCGCTCATCGAAATGATGCTCCGATCCCCTGGAATTATGCTCCGCTCATCGGAATGATGCTCCGAATCCTGGAATTATGCTCCGCTCTTCGGAATGATGCTCCGAATCCTGGAATCATGCTCCGCTCTTCGGAATGATGCTCTGAACCCTGGAATCATGCTCCGCCCATCGGAATGATGCTCCGAATCCTGGAATCATGCTCCACCCATCGGAATGATGCTCCGAATCCTGGAATTATGCTCCACCCTTCGGAATGATGCTCCGAATCCTAGAATTATGCTCCGCTTTTCGGAATGATGCTCCGAATGATGTTCCGATCCTTGGAATCATGCTCCACCCTTCGGAATGATGCTCCGAATCCTAGAATTATGCTCCGCTCTTCGGAATGATCCTCCGAATCCTGGAATCATGCTCAGCTCTTCGGAATGATGTTCCGATCCTTGGAATTATGCTCCATCCTTCGGAATGATGCTCCGATCTCTGGAATTATGCTCCGTTCTTCGGAATAATGCTCCAATCTCTGGAATTATGCTTCGCCCTTCGGAATGATGCTCCGATCTCTGGAATCATGCTCCGCCCTTCGGAATGATGTTCCGATCCTTAGAATTATGCCCCGCCCTTCGGAATGATGCTCCGATCTCTGGAATTATGCTCCGCCCTTCGGAATGATGCTTCGATCTCTGGAATCATACTCCGACCTTCGGAATGATACTCCGATCCTTGGAATCATGCTCCGCAAATCGGAATGATGCTCCGATCCCCGGGAATCATACTCCCCGAGGGATACTCCGACCCTGGAATTATGCTCCGCAAATCGGAATGATGCTCCGATCCCCGGGAATCATGCTCCCCGAGGGATACTCCGACCCTGGAATTATGCTCCGCAAATCAGAATAATGCTCTGAGCCCCGGGAATCATGCTCCCCGGGATGATGCTCCGCCCCCGGAATGATGTTCCACCTCGAAGTTTAGCTTCAAGATCTATCAATTTCATGCACACAACTCAAATGTGCGGTGTGCATTTATTGATGGGGGGCACTTTGTTGGGGTCAAAATTTGCACCCCCGGTTGACCGAGTCAAAGTCAAGGTCAACCCCAAGCCAGGTGGGCCTAAGCCTAGGTTAAGCGGGCCCATGCCCAAGTCGAGCCCGCAACCAGCCTCCTCCATGACAAAATATAGATCATGTAATAAATAATTTTTATCTAATTTTTTATGCATGAATGTATGCAAAATGGGCATAAAGCCAAATTTTTGTAAAGCCCATGGCTTATATGCAAAAAGAAATGGCACATGAGCCATGGGATAGGCAAAATGCCATTTTTGTAAAGCCCAAGGGGCTATATGTAAAGTGTAAAGCCTATAAAGGCAAGGATAATGAAAATATCCCAACAACTTTTTCTCTCTCAAAAGAAAAATCTAGATCTGTGATCTTCTCCTTCCTCAAGGTTCTAAACCTTCCTCTTTTTTTTAATTAAATCAAGAGTTTTACTCTTCCTTTTCCAAAACTAAATAGTTTTTCACCACAAAACCCACAAAGGGGAACTCAGATCTACCATCAGATCTCAGAAAGGAGAGATTTTTAGAATCTCATATTTCTTGATCTTCAAGATCCGGCCAACAAAGGAAGAAGAAGGAGACCTATCTCCAGAAATCCCACTTTGGGGAAGAACTGGGGCTCAAGGGGAGAAGCCCTTCATCAGCTTCAAAATATCTTAGGAGTTTAACTCCTCAGATATATATATATATATATATATATATATATATATATATATATATACACAGAATAATAAGTGCTCCTTTCTGGGAGTACAACTCCCATTGCAATATACACAGAATAATAAGTGCTCCTTTCTGGGAGTACAACTCCCATTGCAGGGACCAAGCCCCTTTTGCTGCTCGAGCGCCCACGTGCTGACACGTGGTGTGCGAGCGCTCTTGCGCCCAGAACGCTAGCGCCCAGAGCACTAGCGCTCGAGCGCCCACGTACTGACACGTGGCGCGCTAGCGCTCATAGCGATAGCGTGCTTGCGCTCAGAGCGCTAGCGCCCACGTGTTGACACATAGCGCGATAGCGCCCAAAGCGCTAGCACCCGAGCGCCCACGTGCTGACACGTGGCGCGCTAGCGCTCTTGCGCTCAGAGCGCCTGAGCCTAAAGCGCTAGCGCCCGAGCGCCCACGTGCTGACACTTGGCGTGCTAGCGCTCAGTGCGCTAGCGCTCTTGCGCTCAGAGTGCGAGCGTCCAAAGCGCTAGCGCCCATGTGCTGACACGTGGCACGCTAGCGCTCAGTGCGCTAGCGCCCACGTGCTGACACGTGGTGCGCTAGCGCTCTTGCGCTCAAAGCGCTGGCGCTGGCCCCACGCATCCTTTGGATGCCTTTTCTCCCTTTTTTTTTTATATATATACATATATATATATATATACATATGTACACACACACATACTCCACGACACTGTCCCTGTTAGAAAAAAATTTCTAACGGGGCGCCGGCCCGCACCCCGCAAGGGGCTGCTAGCCCCCTTAACCCCCAGCCCGCTATCCGGGTAGCAGGACCCCCGTAAAAACTCTGCGAGGCCCCCGATATATCCAAAACCCCTTCAAAACATAACACTGCACATTGAGTTCGCATGACCAGTTTAACCCGTCAATCGGAGGTTCCCTTGCTCCAAAGACGAGGGGTAATTAACGGCAACTTAGTCCGCGGCTGCCGGAGATTCGAATCCCCACAATCATTAAACCCCGGCCTACCCTAGGCAGGAGGAATCTGTAATGCGCCTGACAAGCGCGCGCGTATTTCCATCTCAATGGGGTGACGAAAAACACCCTACAGTAGGTCGTTACCCTGTGAAGTTTTTCTAAGATATTGTTAAGCAATTACTAAAAGAGATGTTTATAAAGTTCAAAGTATTTTAATAAAAAGGTTCTACTATTGTTGTTTCACACGAGAATTTTGATGAAATTTGATTCTAAACATTAGGGTTTAAGGTTACAAGTATTGTGTAAAAACTTGGTTGATCAAAGAATAAAGGAGAAGGAGTTTTTAGGGTTTAAAAAAAGGATATCGGTATTAACTCCACTTACCGATATAAGTTTTAAATGAAATTTCAATGAAGAGAAAGAGAGATTATGAGAGACTTACAGTTTAGAAAGCTCAAAGAGAGGTTGAAGAAGAGGGGATGAGCTTCATGGTGTCGCGGGAGCGCTGGAATAGGCTTCGGTCTTCGCCGGAACCAACTTGTTTGTTAACTCCTCTTTACTTCACTTACACTAGGAACTTTTTTGGGAATTTTGGCAAGAAGTTTCAGAATGGTGCTGGGCAAAGATAGGGGGTGGTATTTATAGTGGAGAATTAGGTTTTGGGAATTAAAAGTGTAGATTAAAAGCATTAAAATTATGATAAATTTTGAATTGAAAGGTCTCTGTTTGGTTGCAGGGAAATTAAATAGTGCAGATGAGTTAGGGGTAGGTGAAGAGACAAGTGTGCAAAGCCCGGGCTTCAATGGCCCCATCGTGACCGTCGGTGCCGGTTTAAATAGGCTTTTGGCCTGTTGTTCATATCAGATTTTTGCATTTTTATATCGTCCATTCTTAATCACATTGCATATAAATAGGTACTTTTGATCCATATCTTCTAAATAGTTGCAGGTTACAGGTTCTCAGCTCTTTACAGTGAAATTCATGAAAAGTCACAACAAATGCAGGACTACGACCAACAACAGATGAATACTGATCTCCGCTAACTATCCGTATGATGCCGCCTAACAGTTCAAGGGACAAATGGAAAATCATTAGGCACTTCAATGCACAAAGCATAAGGGCAGCACAAGATCCAAGACTTCAACGCGGAGCTCAAGGCAAAAGTCCACATCATTCTGCCCCGTTGGAAATCTGGAAGAAAATTGAAGAGATTCTGAGAAACCAAGTGAATAAAACTGAAAATATAAGCAACATGGAGAAACCCTGAAAAGATAGCCCCACGATTCTACCAATTAGCCGGGGAACCGCGGCCAATCAGGCACTTCTGCCGCGGAACCGCGGCCGTGTTTTGCACATGTCGGTGGCAGTGTCGGTGCTTTGACTCGGCTCTCTTGGGATAGTTTTGTAATTTCGTGTATGGATCAGAATATAAACCTAGGGTTTTTCTATCTATAAATAGGAAAGGTCAAAGCCAAATTAGGGTGCCTCTTTTGAGGATGCCTCTTTTTATTTTAGATCTAGGATTTTAATTTTGTTCTTCTTTATCTTTCTCAATTCAAAATTGTAGAGAGCTTTGCGAGTTTATCGATAAAAAGAAAGTTAGTTCTTTTATTTTCTCGCATTTTTCTTATTGCATTTTATTATCTGCAATTTTTTATTTGTTAATCTAGTAGTAGAATTTATTTATTGTTTTTCTTTTGTTTTTTTTCTTTCTTCTATTTTCTTTATCATTAACAACGATGATATTTGAGTAAGATCCTTGCCTAGGTGAGGTCTCAAATAGCTAGTTGTAATTCCTCTTAACCTAAAATTCTTTCTACCTTCCCTTTTGTTTTATTTTTATCTTTTTAATGGGTGAGTAATTTCTCACTTGTTAGGTCAGGAGAAGGAAGATTTGAGAGAAGGAAATCTCTCTCACTCCTTTCTTTGCCCAACACCTTAATTCGGACTCTCTTTAATTGAACCACAATCCGCTCACTACGGCACCCTATCCTACATGATAGCGGTGATTCCCTAGTTAGACCGGTTGTGGTTGAATTAATTAGAGGTTAGGTCTAAAAGAAAAGAACGGACGAATAAGGACCAAAAGGAAGAAACTAAGCATGGAAACCCTAGCTTATACTTGCAAATTCCTTCCTAGTCGTGCTAATCCCCGTTGTTGCCGATTACTTTAACACCGATATTAAAAAGGGCATTGAAAGAGGTGAGATATTCCTAACTCGAACTAACCTAATCCTAACCCTAGCAAGTCCTTTATCATCTTTTATCTCATTAGTAGATCTTACACAAAATCCAAAATATTTGGATTTAACTCGTTAAAATATAAAGAAAAAGATTTCATCTTCCTGTGGATCGACACGTACTCAACTGGCTAGCTACCAAGCAACACCGTCCTGATTGCGGTAATTAAAAATTAAGAATACGCAAAAACGTAACAATCATCTGTCGATCTCGAGACAACTGCCTCGAAATTCGTGCCACTTGATCAATCCTCTGTTTAAACCATTTTCCACATGTTTGATTTTTCTGAAATTTTCATTTCCCCGTGTATTGTACGTGCAAACTTTTGGGCTTCCAAAAAGTTTTAAAAAATCAGAAAAAAATAATTGTGTCTGATAGGAATCGAACATAGGGTTTACGTCACAGCAATGCAAGGCTTTACCAGTGAGCTACAAGTTGTTTCTTGCTGCTATTTAACAAAATTGACTTATAACTCAAACTCGGACTGTAAAACTCATTTCTTGTATATTAACAGTAAAATTTCCGTACAAGATTTTAGAGTCGTTACATTCCACCCTCCTTATAAAATTTTCATCTTCGAAATGTACATTTACATATGGACTAATTTTCAAATAGGTAAGGGTATTTTGCACACATGTCTTCTTCTTGTTCCCATGTTGATTCTCCTGGCGAATTCTTTCTCCACATCACTCGGACCAAGTTTACTTCCTTATTTTGTTATATCATCACCTTTCGGTCCAGGATCTCAAACGTTTGTTGCTCGCAGGTTAGATCAGTCTGTACTGTGAACTCTGAGTGATCAAGTATATGGCTAGGGTCGCTCACATATCGTCATAGTTGGGATATGTGGAACAAATTGTGCACTCCTTCCAATGAGGGTGGTAGTGCTAAACGGTATGCCACTTCTCTAACTCGTTCGAATATGCTGAATGGTCCTATGTATCTTGGACTTAGCTTACCCCTCTTGTCAAAGCGGATCACTCCTCGGTTTGGAGATATCTTTAAGAAAATATGGTCTCCAGGTTGGCACTCCAGATGTCGACGCTTTGCATCTACCCAATGCTTCTGTCGGCCTTGGGCTATGCGCATTCTTTCCCTGATCGTGCGAACTACGTCCACAGTTGCCACGATTATCTCTGGTCCAAGGAGTTCACGATCTCCGACGTCGTCCCAACTTAGTGGTGAATGACACTTCCGTCCGTAGAGTGCTGCAAATGGTGCCTGTAGGGTGTTTTTCGTCACCCCATTGAGATGGGAATACGTGTGCGCTTGTCAGGCGTACTACAGATTCTCCCTGCCTGGGGTAGGCCAGGGTTTAATGATTGTGGGGATCCAAATCTCCAGCAGCTGCGGACTAAGCTGCCGTTAATTACCCCTCGCCTTTGGGGCGAGGGAACCTCCGATTAATGGGTTAAACTGGTCATGCGAACTCAATTTGCGGTGTGCGTGTGTTGTGTTTTGAAAAGGGGGTTTGGATATGTCGGGAGCCACGCAGAGTTTTTACGGGGGTCCCGCTACCCGGATAGCGGGCTGGGGGTCAAGGGGGCTAGCAGCCCCCTTGCGGGGTGCGGGGCAGCGCCCCGTTAGAAATTTTTTTCTAACAGGGACAGTGTCGCGGAGCACGTGTGTGTGCAAATATGTATACATATGTATATGTATATGTATGTACATATATATAAAAAAAGGAGGGGGAAAAGACATCCAAAGGATGCGTGGGGGCCAACGCCTCGTGCGCTGTGCGCTTAGGTGCTGTGCGCTTAGGCGCAAGCGCGCCATGTGTCGGCACGGGGGCGAGTTGCGCTTGAGCGCTGGGCGCTTGAGCGCAAGTGCGCCACATGTCGGCACGGAGGCGACTTACGCCAGAGCGCTGTGCGCTTGAGCGCAAGCGCGCCACGTATCGGCACTGGGGCGACTTGCGCTCGAGCGCTTGCGCTTGAGCGCAAGCCGCCACGTGTCGGCACGGGGGCGACTTGCGCCAGAGCACTGTGCGCTCGAGCGCAAGCGCGCCACGTGTCGGCACTGGGGCGACTTGCGCTCGAGCGTTTGCACTTGAGCGCAAGCGTGCCACGTGTCGGCATGTGGGCGCTCTGCGCTCGAGCGCTTGCGCTGTTGTGCAAGCGCGCCACGTATCGGCACGTGGGTGCTCTACGCTCGAGCGCAGGGCGCTTGAGTGCAAGCGCGCCACGTGTCGGCACGTGGGCGCTCTGCGCTTGAGCGCCGGCAAGGAAAAGAGGCTTTTAGCCTAAAAAGATTCTCGGAAGAGAAATCAGAGTGGAGTTGGACTCCTAAGTGTGTTTTTGGGATTAATGGAAGGGGTTCTTCTTCTTCCTCCTCTGTTAGCTGGATCTTGAAGATCAAGAGATGTGAGATCTTAAAATCTCTCCTTTTTGGGATTTAAAGACAGATCCAAGTTCCCCTTTGTGGGTTTGGTGGTGAAAAACTATCTTATTTTTGAAAAGGAAGAGTAAAACTCTTGATTTAATTCAAAAGAAAGAATAAGGTTTGAGACCTTCAGAAAAGAGAAAGAAATACAAACCCTAGGTTTTTTTTGAGAGAATGAAAGTGTTGTCTTTTATTCATCATCATTTTGCCTTATATAGGCTTACATATTTACATATAGCCCCTTGGGCTTTGCAAAATGGTGTTTTGCCCATCCCATGGCTCATGTGCCATTTCTTTTTGCACATAAGCCATGGGCTTACAAGAATTTGGCTTTATGCCCATTTTGTTTACATTCATGCATAAAAAATTACATAAAAATTATTTATGACATGATTTCGTTGTTGGCATGGGGAGGCTGGCCGCGGGCTCGACTTGGGCATGGACCTGCTTGACCTGGGCTTGGGCCTACCTAGCTTAGGGGTTGACCTTGACTTTGACTCGGTCAACCGGGGTGTAAATTTTTACCCCAACAGTGCCATTCCAATACTTGCTTGATAGCTATTGTTGTATGAAAACTCCATCAGGTGTAGGTGATTTTCCCATGAACCTCCGAAGTCTAACACACAGCTCTTAGCATGTCCTTCAGAATCTGAATTGTTCACTCGGACTGTCCGTTCGTTTGTGGATGATAAACCATGCTGAAATTCAGACTCGTTCCCAGGCTAGCTTGCAGACTCTGCCAAAATTGTGATCGGAATCTGGTATCACGATCGGAGAAGATGCAAACAGGTACTCCATGTAATCTCACGATCCCCATTCATGGGTATCAAATAGGGTACATCTTGAAGGTTTAAATCTTACTTTAGACTTATACTTACCTCCATATACTTCTTTGCTAACATCTCGGTTGATTGGCCAACTCGAAATGGAATAAAGTGAGCCGACTTGGTGAGTCGATCCACAATAACTCATACTGCGTCGTTACCCTTCGTGCTGCGAGGAAGGGCAGTCATGAAGTCCATGGTAATGTGCTGCCATTTCCATTCTGGGATTGGTAACGGCTGAAGTAGACCGGCAGTTCTGTGATATTCAGCCTTCACTTGCTGACACACCAAACACTTGGCTACGCTTCTTGCTACTTCGTGCTTCATTCCATACCATCAGTAGTGTTGCCATAGATCCTTGTACATTTTCTTACCACAGGGGTGTACAGAATAAGGAGAGCTGTGTGCTTCTTTCATCAACTCTTCTCGAACATGGCCGTTTGGTACACACAATCGACTTCCATGCCGCAAGGATCCATCTTCATGAATGATGAAGTCAGTTCGAAGTCCACTTTCTATCTGTTCTTGGATCTTTTGATACTTGGAATTATTTACTTGAGATGCCTTAATCTGATTGATAAAAATGGACTGGACTTGTAAGTTCATCAAATCTGAAGCGTTACCTAGCATAACTACTTCGATCTCCAATTCGTGTAATTTCTGCTGTAGCTTCCATTGAGCGGTGAGATTCATTGCTATTGGCTGGCGGCTAAATGCATCAGGAACTACGTTCACCTTCCTAGGATGATACTGTAGGTTGATGTCGAAGTCCGCCATGAGTTCTAGCCATCTTCTCTGTCGCATGTTTAATTCTTTCTGAGTAAATACATACTTCAGACTCTTGTGGTCAGTGTATATATCCACTCGTTCTCCGAAGAGGTAGTGGCGCCAAATCTTAAGTGCGAAGATGACGGCTGCCAACTCCAGATCATGTGTTGGATAGTTGCACTCATGAACCTTTAGCTGTCTTGATGCAAAAACCACAACTTTTCCATGCTGGTGTAGAACACATCCTAATTCTTTACCGAACGCACCATAATGCATAACAAATCCTCCAGATTGATCCAGTATTACAAGAATAGGAGCAGTAGTTAATCTTGACTTAAGTTCTACAAAAGCGTTTTCACATGCTTCTGACCACACGAATACTTCATCTTTACGTGTGAGCTTGGTCAGGGGTGCTGCAATTTTTGAAAAGCCTTTAATGAATCGTCGGTAGTATCCTGCTAATCCCAAGAAACTTTGTATATCTTTCACCGTCTTTGGTGTCGGCCACTCGCTGACAGCTGACACCTTAGCTGGATCTACTGAGATTCCTTCGCCTGAAACGATATGTCCGAGAAATCCGACTTGATCTAGCCAAAATTCACATTTGCTGTACTTGGCGTAGAGCTGATGTTGTCACAATGTCTCCAGGACAATCCGTAAATGCTCGGCGTGTTCTTTCCGATTCTTTGAATACACCAAGATGTCGTCTATGAAGATGACAACGAACCTGTCTAAGTACTCTCGGAAAACTTGGTTCAACAGATTCATAAATATGGCAGGTGCATTGGTCACTCCAAATGGCATTACGAGATATTCATAATGACCATATCGAGTCCTAAACGCCATCTTCGGAATGTCGGACTCTTTGACCTTCACCTGATGATAACCTGAATGAAGATCTAATTTCGAAAATACACAAGATCCACTTAGCTGATCGAAAGGATCATCGATACGCACATCCTGTATGAACCTTCTTTTTTCTTCACCAGTAATACTGGAGATCCCCAACTTGAAGTACTGGGACGAATCCATCCTTTCTTCAGGAGTTCGTCCAACTGAATACGGATCTCCTTCAATCCTTCTGGACTTAGCCGGTACAGAGCGTTAATTACCGGTTGCGCACCAGGTTGCAAATCGATACTGAATTCAAAAGCTCAATCGGGAGGCAAAATGATATATCTTACGAGAATACATCCTCGAACTCTCGAACTACCTCTGGCTTCGATTCTTCTGCTTGTAATGCTGCAACCACTGCCTTCTTTGGTTTTGCTTTATAGACGCTAGGCTCCAAGGTACGGTCTTCACTCTTGAAATAGAACACTGGATGATCTGTTATTTCGAACACTGCCCTCCTTTGGCGACAGTCGATGGTAGAGAAGAAAGTTCCCAGCCAGTTCATTCCCAAGACTACATCGAAGTTCGGTATATCCAGCACCTTGAAGTCCGTATAAAATTCTCTACTGCAGACAACCACTGAACACATATCGTATCCCAAAGTTGCTTTTAGAACGACGTTCCCTGAACTGACATTCCAGCTGGATACGAGCGGTTTAACTGGAATCACATGAGTTTGGACGAACCATTACGACATAAAGCAATGTGATGCTTTAGTGTCGAAGAGAGCTAGAGCAGGTAGGGAAGCTACTAAAATTGTACCTAAGTTGTGTGGGATAGGTTTAGGTATAGGAAAAAGTTATAGTGATACACAAAGATTGAAAATTTTGAAAGGATTGGGAAGTTACCAGTGATAACTTGGCCTATGGCTTCGGCCTCCTCGACCGTCATTGTGAAAGCTTGATGTCGTGGTACATTTCTCCTTGCTGGAGGCACATTCCTCTATCCTTGGGGCACGTTTCTCTGCCCTTGAGGCACGTTTCTCTGTGCCTGATGGAACTAACGTTAAGGCTGTGCAGGAGGTCCACGTGGAGCTGGTGCAGGGAGAGCTAGGCGAGGTGCAGGAGCCTAAATGGTTGGCCGCTGCGGAACTGTGATTGCGGGTCTGGGTGCTGGAGCTGGGTTGAAACGATATGGACATGCTCATATGGTGTGAGTAGATGAGCCACAAACTAAACACAGGCCATTTGCACGCATACAGTCCTTTGCTAGGTGTCCAGTCCTTTTGCAGTAAAAACAAAAGTCTGGACTGGGCCTGTTAAACAATCCTCCCGGTCTCCTAGGTGCAAATATTGACCTAGAAGAAGCTCCTCCTGTCATCTGAGTGGCAGGGCATTTTACACCAGCAGTTTGCAGTCTGCCCTTCTTCTTTACAGCTGCCTCATAGAGTCGGGCAGCCTTCAAAGCCAGTTCATTGGTTGGGAAATCCCCTGTAGCAAGTGCAGTTTGGATTTCTGGGTCCAACCCTTACTAAAATCGTCATGCCGGATCTCAGCAGTAGGAATCAGGTGTGGAGCGAACCTGTTACGACCTTGTGTTAGCAGTGTAATGAGTGAGATCAGGAATTTGAATTTGAGACAATTCTTACCTGCTAAGCATGGTAAACTCAGCATCGTATTTATCCACAGACTTAACCCACATCGAGCCTTGTTGTAGATGGATGAACTGCTGCTCCATGTCAAAACGGGAAGTCTCAGGGAAGTGCCTTTGTAACAACCTAGTTCATTTATACCAATTCCAGTCCTCGTATTTTCTTATTTGTGGTATTTCTTGATTTATCGTGTTTTGGGTGCGAATAGTATTTTACAATTTTACATTGCATTCAGCCCGACCCGCTTGCTTGAAACTTGTTTGATTCATATTTATGAATTACCCTGACTTGTTACGTAGACTGTGCATTTTCATGTTTAATACATACTGGCATTTTATCTGGCATTGCATCTTTTACCATATAACATTTTAAGTCACATAAAATAAATTAAAATTACTTAACATGGCCTGCATGATACCTCTAACACCGTGGTAGCATCCGCGCATTTTGTTCTCGCCCCGTTCAGTGAAACGGACGTGTTTGGATGGCTACGCGCACGTACGTGCATCTGTTCTTGGGGGTATGCATTTTCGTTACTCGAGCTTTCAATTTTAAATTTGGACGTCGCATATATTTTTCATATTTTAAATCTGAATTTTTAGACCCGACCCGGACGCATTTTGAAATATTTTTGTATCCCGCCAAAATTCAAATTTATTAATATAATATTTATATTTAAAATTTTTTTAACAGCATAAAAAATTATTTAACTAACTAAATCTTTTAAAATAAAAATCAAAACAAATAACAACCCCAGCTCACTCCTCAGCTCTCTCTTTCTTCCTCTGGGCCCCACCACCACCGAGCCAATCAACTCTCTCTCTTTACTCCTCTCTCCTCTTTCTTTTTCCCTTCTCTCTCTCCCCTCGCAATCTTTCTCTCTCTTTCTCTCTTCCACATGCAGACAAATTTCTTTCTCCTCCTCCTCTCTCTCTCTTCTCGCTCTCTCTCTATCTCTCTCCTCTCGCGATTCTCTCTCTCTCCTCTCGCGATCTCTATAAAAGATCTCGTCATCGCCCGCAAGTGCGGTCACCTCCCTTAATAACCCTCATTTCCTCGTCTTCCTCCTTCGATATAAAAACCCCGAGCGCATCTCTCTTTAACCCATCATAACCCTCATTGCTTCCTCCTCCCTCAACAGAGCCCTCACCTCCTTCTCGCCAACTCTTTCCTCCCTCGTTAACCCCGAGCACCCTGAAACCTGAGAACAACCCATCACCACCACCTTTCCTTCGCCGCCGACCACCTCGCTTTGCCATCACCATCTCCTTCCTCTTCTCTCGTCTCTCCTCTGTCCTTTCCCCTTCACAAGAACCCTGCACCATCCTTACACCAACACCCAGCAAGCAAAACTCTAGCCGAACCATAGCCGAACCCTAGCAATCCAATCCCTTCGCCGGAGCTCCGTTCATCACCGTCACCACCACCACCTATCTCTGCGAACCCAGTACACAAACTTCAGTGAGCAATCCCTCTTCTCTTCTTCTTCTTCCCCTTCCTTCTTTCTTGCTTTCTTTCTTTCTTTTCTTTATTTCTTTAAAGATTTGATTTCTCTGTTGCCGTAGTTCATCGGAGCCGGGATCGACGCCGACGATCCAGACGGCATACCTGACTTGCGTGATCACCCTTGTGCGTTTCTTGGACCCGTTGCGTGTGCCGTACGTGCGTCGCGATATTTTTTCCGACGTCGGACGTACCGTACATATCCGTTTCTTGATCCGTCGAGGCAAGTTAATCTTGCTACATGCTATATAACTCATTATATACCTATTTAAATAAATATCACACCTGTATTTTAAATTAAGCATCCCATGTTTCATATTACAGCTTTTCGATGTTCCGTTTGCATCCATTCATATCATTTCAGATCTAGGTCATGAAAACCTATCTTGTTACATACCATATTACAATATACTGCACCCAATGGAATATTTACATCACATATTGCTTAGTTGTATATCCCACATTACCATTTTACAGTTTTACTGATTTCGGATACCCGTTTGCATCCATCTCATTTAAAATATATATAATTGCATCCATAGATCACATTAATACATAACACTGTAATATTGACACCCCATGTTTAGTAAAGTACATCCTAATTAGTATTGGAACTATAAATGTAACCCTATTCGATAATTGTGCATCCATATCTTTGAATTTATATCTATTTGCATACCATATCACATTATTCCATTTTATTGTTATATTTGTACTCCATACTTGAGTTTGTGCACCCATACTTATTACAGTTTGATTTTGAACACCCACTCGACACTTGTACACCACCTGACATGACCTGATGGACCACAGCGTGACATATTACCTGATCTTGTTACTAATGCCGACAGTCTTGACCTGTTGTCCCTACGGACATTTCCTGTTGTCTATACAGACAAACCTATACCTGTTTGATCCTGTGTTGGCATTAGTCTCAGATTTATCAATACCTGATTTACACACATAACCTTGGGTGTCACGCCCCGCTTCCCAGAGTACGCTAGATTGGGCACGTGACATAACTAACCATGCTACCTGTGGGTAGGAAGTATCCATCCACAGTCATATTACGGCTGTAGTGATATCAAGAACAAGATAAAACTATCTAAAAACATGTCCATAATCCAGAATAACAGGAGTCAATAATAAATAAATGCGGAAGCAAATGATCCAATACAAATAACTGAAAAGTATGTCCCATAATGCGGGCTCACATCAGGAAATAAATGCAGGAAATAAAACTAACTACTACTGAACTCACAGCTCAGCCTGCTGGCTGAAGTACTCCTGCTCGGACTGCGACAGCGGTACAGAATCTGGGCCATGCAAAACCCAGACGTCAGCGCGTCATGTCAACAAGTAATATAATATGAACAATGTAACAGGCAATGCAAAATAAACATGAATAAAGCAATAATGTGAAACAAGCAGTGCAGGGTAGTGTGCAGTGGGTAACTAAACTGTTTTATCAGGTTTTCTATTCTACAGTCTTTGAAATCAATTGATGAATCGTCGATGTAACTCAATAGTATCCCGTGCATGCCCGGGACCACGGTCTAGATCCTCGGGGCTGAATCCGAGACGTGCCGCTAGGCAGTAACAGGTAGCAGGATGGGCGAGTGATGTCAGCATCATCACTCCGGGGCTGGCCTAGCCCGTAAGACTGATCAGAACAGGTATCGAACAGTTGAGTTACAAGTCAGGTTTCACCTTTGATTTCCCCATACCCCCAGGTTATGTATGTCAAGTCAGGTATTCAGTAATCAAGAACTAATGCCAACACAGGATCAGGTAAAAACAGGGTTGTCTGGATAGATAACAGGAACGGTCCATGAGGACTACATGTCAGGTTTGTTGGCATTAGACACAAGATCAGGTAACGGGTCGAGTCATGGTATATCAGGTCAAGTCAACGGTATGCGGTACCATGTCAGGTATATCAATATATACATGTGTAGCAATATCAGGCCAAGATGTAAACAATATCGTGGGTGTGCTTACAATCAGATATATAATCACAAATGGGTATTAACAACATGAGATAAGCAATGAATTACATAATAAGCAGTTTCATTCAATTTTCAAGAGTACAGTAAGACGATATAGCCGTTTAGCCATGTTAACAGGTTTAAGCACCCTTAGCGGTGCAATAATTTATGTAACGGTTCACTACAGTTATTTCCGGTTAAATGCATACGAGTGTCCGAATGTAACAGAACTACAGGGATAGTTGCTACCAGCTATTTTTAACAGTAAAATGTGATTGAATAGGTAGATATGATTTTTAGGTTCAATTTACAAATTGTAAGTTCCATGTTCAACAGTAAAATGATATAATGCAATATTGTAACCAAAAATGGGAAACGATTATACCAAGTTAAATTTACAGGTTTAGGGTGTCAATACATATTTAAATATATTGTATAGCATGTAGCAAGGGGTACTTGCCTCGACGGGTCGAGAACCGGGAAAAACGGGACGTAACGTCGGCGGGGAAACTCGCGACGGACGCACGGTTCACGGATTGAACCCAAACAACGAGCAAATGAACCACGCGGGTCAGGGTACCTCACTGGATCGTCGGGACACGTCACCGGCACGGCCGGATTCCGGCGAACAGCGAACTACAAATTCAAGAATTCATGAACGACTAAATGGAGACTCAAAAAGAGGGAAGAGAAGAAGGGTAGAGACGAGGGGGCTCACGAGGATCTGTGAAGGGATGGTGACTTCCGACCACGTCGACGGAGCTCCGGTGCCTTGCCTGCGAGGAACTACGGCCATCAAGAAACGGGACAGAACAGAAAAGGGAGAAGAAGGGAAGAAGGAGAGGAGGAGAGAAGAGGAAGACTTACAGAGGCGATCACTGGGGGTCTGGTGATCATCGGCGACGACCAGGGGCGGCGCAGGTGGTCACGGGTGGTGAGCAGGGGCTGCGGGTGGCTGCAGCGGGGGTGCACAGGTGGCTGCGAGGGTGCAGGCGCACGGGAAGGAGGACGAGGGCTGTGGTTGAGACGAGGAGGCGCGGGCGCAGGCGACGGTGGTGCCGGCGTGGAGCTGCGGTGGTGATGGGTGAAGGTGGCTAGGGTTCTCGCGAGGGCTCGTGGGGTTCTTTGAAAAAGAAATGAAAAGGAAGAAGATAATATATAAAGAGAAGAGAGAGAGAGAAAGATAGAGAGAGAGAGAGTTAGCGAGAGGAGAGAGATTGAGATGAGAGAGAGAGAGATTCGGGGAGAGAGAATTTTGGATTTTTGTGGAGAGAAGAGAGAGAGAGAGAAGGAGAAAGGGAGAGAGAGATAGAGATAGAGAATGGGAGAGGGGCCCACGGGAGTTAATAGCCTCGTGATTGGCTGAAGGAAAAGAATTTTGGTTAAGAAATTTTTTTAAAAGATTTTAAAGATTTAATCTTAACAGTGAGGTTTGCATAGTTAAAAATATATTCGAAGGTTTTAAAAAATATTAAAATTTGGGATTCTGGTGCCAAATGAAACATTTCCAAATCGCGCCCGGGTTGGGTCCAAAAATTCGAAATTTAAATAATAGGATTTTAAGCGGATTCCAATTATTAAAATTAAGTGTTTTATGATTAAAAAGTATACCCCCAAAACGGACACACACACGCGCACGTAGCCATCCAAACTCGCCCGTTTCACTGAACGAGACGAGAACACGATGCACGGATGCTACCACAAGGCTAAGGGTGTCGAGTAGACTAAGATGAATATTTTTAATTTCATTTTAGATGCCAAAAATTGTTATATGCAGAAATGACTTTGCCGGGTAAAATTTTGCAGTAAGCAACAACAAGCAAGCTATAAGAAATGGGTACCACCTTATGCTCAAACAGTAACTGAAAATAGTAGTATTGGGCTCGGGTGTTACATTGGGGGTATGGGAAAATCAAGATTGTAACTGAACGTAACTCAAAGGGCTATTACATCCTGTACCATGGTCCCTGGGGTATGAACGGGACATAGACTCACAGTCTATTATATATATTGTACCGTGGTCCCGTGGGGAATGAACGAGGCATAAACCGATGGGTTACGATGAGAATTACATTCATTGATTTCGAATAACTTTAGAGTAGATCACCCTATAGCACAGTTTAGTCTACTCATTGCACTTCACCTGTTTATATCCTGTTCACTGATCTATATTCATGTTACGTTTTACTTGTTACTGTTCATACTTCATGCCTGCATATATTTCATCATATCCTTCTTACCTTGAATTATTGATATTATGACGCACTGACGTCTGGGTTTTGCATGGCCCAGATCCCTTACCCTTATCGCAGGCTGTCCAGGAGTACTTTGATCAACAGGCCGAGCAGTAAGGACCTGTTATTAGTTTAGTTTAGTTTCCTTTCAGTATTTGCATTCCTGATGTGAGCCCGCATTATAGGACGTACATTCCAGTTTATTATCGTATTGGATCTTTTAGCTTCCGCATTATTTTATTCTTGACTCGTTATTCTGGCTCATGGACATGTATTAGATAGTTTTTATTATTGTTCTTGATATCTCTACAGCTGTAATATGGCTGTGGAGGGATATTTCCTATCCACAGGTAGCATGGTTGGCTCTGTCACGTGCCTATCTTAGCGTACTTTGGGAAGCGGGGCGTAACAGGGTTTGTTTGGTATCAAAACCATAGGATTTAGGTTAATCGGGTTTGATTCTTTTGTAGTTGGGTATTGGACCCAATACACGAATCAGAATACTCGTGATTAGGAACATGTCCTGCCACTTTACCATCTTGCCTTTTTTGAATCTTAACTTCCTCCTAATTCTACCTTGACGATATGCAAACCTCTTTGCATCTCGACTTGAAACTTTGGTTTCCTATTGTTTATCTCTAGAATTTAGGCGACTTGGGTAGAGTTATGTGATTAATGAACCGCGGTATGGTTACAATGCGGTACTCTATTTGAGTAACTTGGAGTTCTAGTCTTGATCCCTATCCGTGATCTATAGTTTGGATCTTGTTATCATACTAATCCTTTCGGTGTTTTGGTTTCAGGAACATGCCAGGCAGAAATCTGAAAACGTACCAGAGGCGTGTTGATGAAGTCGCTTTGCTTGGAGTAATTCGTGGGATGCTGGAGAGCCAGAAACGGCAAACCGAGTTGAACCAGCAGCAAGCCGAAGCTTTTCAGGAAGGTTTGTGGACCGTCCAGCAGTCTGTAAACAATGTTGTGGCCAGACCAGTTGAGCGTGTGGGTACCGTGGCGGATTTCATGAGACTTGGTCCGTCCGTTTTCACTGGTCTGGAGGAACCGTTGCCAGCAGAGCAGTGGCTAGTCGATACGGAGAATTTGCTCATTGCAGCACAGATTCCAGAGGACAAGAGAGTGGATATGGTACGCATCCAGTTGGTGGACTATGCCCATGAATAGTGGCTTGTGGAAGAGACCCGCTTGCCCAAGCCGATCAGTTAGGCGGATTTTTCAGAGAGTTTCTTGGGGAAGTTCTTTCCGCAGACTGCACGGAAGGAAATGGAAGAAAAGTTTATTAGTTTGAAGCAGAATGGCATACCCGTGGATGTACATGCGGCTGAGTGGACACGGCTCAGTAGATTCGCTGGACCTTTCGTTGCCAACGATGCTGATAGGGCAAGGAGGTTCATGCGCAGTTTGGATATGGACATCCAGAGGCATATTATATCTCTGGGTTTGACCACTTTCTCACAAGTGCTTACAGCGGCCCGAGAGCAGTAGAGTCTATCTATGAAGACTGAGGGTACGCAGCAGCAAGCAGTGGCAGTATGAAAGCCAGCGTTTACACCAATCAAGCTTGAGCATTTACCCTGACGGCTGAGGAAGCTAAGGCTTCAGAGAAAGTTGTTTCAGGTACCCTACTTGTTCATGGTTTTCCCGCATTAGCGTTATTCAATTCTGGTGCATCCCATAGTTTTATGTCGTCCAAGTTTATTGCTACACACTCGATTCCTTGCACGACCTTATCTAGTTGTTGGGACATACACACTGGGAATGGGAAGATTATAGCTAGTAGAGAATGTAAGGATTGTTCAGTGGTTGTTTGCGGACGGGAGCTGTTTGCAGATTTCTTGATGATTGATACCGGCAGTTATGAAGTTGTCTTGGGAATGGATTTTCTTGGCACATTCCACGCTCACATTGATTGTAGGGCAAACAAAGTAATTTTTCAGATTCCCGGACATCCGGAGTTTATCTTTACTGGAGGAAGCAGTTCTGTCGGGCCAGTCGAGTTTAGGGCTAGGCCGACAAACAATGTTCTTTTGTCGATAGAAGTTGATAAGGAAGTAGCGCCGGCTATAGTTTGAGATTTCATGGACGTGTTCAAGGACATCTCAGGTTTACCGCCGAAACGGGACGTGGAGTTCATGATCGATCTTGTTCCTGGTGCAGCGCCAGTCTCAAAGACGTACTATCCAATGGCACCAGTGGAATTAGAAGAAGTCAAGAAGCAGTTTACCGAATTACTTGAGAAGGGTTGGATTCGCAGCAGCAATTCACCTTAGGGAGCTCCAGTTCTTCTAGTCAAGAAGAAAGATGGCACAAGGAGGATGTGTATCGATTATCGAGAATTAAACCGGGTGACTATTAAGAACAAGTACCCGGTCCCTAGCATTGGCGAATTATTCGAGCAACTTAGTGGCGCAAGGGTATTCTCGAAGCTGGATTTGCGATCCGGATATCATCAGGTCCGAGTTAAATCAGAAGATATTTGCAAGACGGCGTTCCGAACTCGGTATGGACATTATGAGTATTTAATGATACCCTTCGGAGTAACGAATGTACCGGCGATATTTATGGACTTGATGAACCGAATCTTTTCACCATTCTTGGACCAGTTTATAGTGGTGTTCATTGATGATATTTTGGTCTACTCAAAGAGTATTGAAGAGCATGCAGAACACTTGAAGATCGCACTGCAGACCTTGAGACAAGAAAGATTGTATGCAAAGATGAGCAAGTGCGAGTTTTGGCTTGAAGAAGTGAAATTTTTGGGACATGTCGTGTCCAGAGATGGAATCGCCGTTGATCCCGAAAAGATTGCAGCAGTTCGAGATTGGCCGATTCCGAAGAACGTTGCAGAGATCAGAAGCTTTCTTGGACTTGCCGGGTATTACAGAAGGTTCGTGGAGAATTTTGCTCGTTTGGCTGAGCCTCTGACCAAGCTTACGCGCAAGGAAGTACCATTTGTGTGGACGGATAAGTGTACGTCAGTTTTTGAGGCGTTGAAGCAGAGACTGATAACCGCTCCTATTTTGACCGTACCAGACAGTTCCGGAGGATTGGTGATTCATAGCGACGCATCTGGGAAAGGATTGGGATGTGTTTTGATGTAGCATGGGAAGGTTATAGCTTACGCATCTAGACAGTTGAAGACCCATGAGAAGAATTACCCAACTCATGATTTGGAGCTAGCAGCTGTGATTTTCGCTTTGAAGATTTGGAGACACTACTTATTGGGCGAAAAGGTCAAAATATTCACCGATCACAAAAGCCTGAAGTATGTGTTCACACGGAAGGAGCTTAATATGAAGCAGCGTAGATGGTTGGAGCTGATGGCTGACTACGATCTTGATCTTAAGCACCATCCGGGGAACGTTAATGTTGTGCCGGATGCGCTTAGTCGGTTGCCAGCAATTCAGATGTTGATTGCACAAAAAGAACTTATTGAAGACTTTCGGAGATTCGATTTGGAGATTGTGCTACCGTATTCTTCGAGACAGTTGATGCAGCTGCAAGTACAGTCATCGTTGATCGAGAATATTAAAGCAGCGCAGTTACAGGACCCTAGATTGCAAAAGTTTCGAGAACAGGTTGAAGCTGGACTTCAAACGGACTTGTTGATTCATGAAGATGGTTCGTTGCGATATGGGAGCCGTTTGTGTGTGCCAAAAGGAGATATTCGCGAAGAAGTTATGAAGGAGGCGCACAGTTCCGCATATTCCGTACATCCAGGAGGCACGAAGATGTACCGAGATCTACTATAGCATTTCTGGTGGGAAGGCATGAAACGGGAGATTGCCCGCTTTGTAGCGAAGTGCTTGGTGTGTCAGCAAATTAAGGCTGAACATCAAAGGGTTGTTGGTTTATTGCAACCACTTCCAATTCCTCAATGGAAGTGGGAACATTTAACCATGGATTTCGTGACGGCTTTACCGCGGAGTCCAAAGGGCAACAATGCAGTTTGGGTGATTGTTGATCGATTGACCAACGCAGCTCATTTCATACCATTTCGAGTTGGTCAGTCAACAGAAACGTTAGTAGAACGGTACATGCAGGAGATTGTAAGATTGCATGGAGTACCTGTGAGCATCGTTTCTGATCGTGATACCCGATTTTTTTCGCATTTCTGGAGAAGCTTACAGGAAAGTTTGGGGACTCGATTGAAGTTTAGCACAGCTTATCATCCTCAGATGGCCAGTCGGAGAGAACGATCCAAACTCTTGAAGACATGTTGAGAGCTTGCATGTTAGACTTCAAGAGTTCATGGGAGGATCACCTACACTTGGTGGAGTTTTCTTACAATAACAGTTTTCATGCGCCTATTCAGATGGCTCCATTCGAAGCATTATATGGTCGCAAGTGTCGTTCGCCTGTCTGTTGGGACGATGTTGGAGAATGAAGATTGTTGGGACCGTATTTGATCGTGCAAACAGTGGAGAAAGTTAATACTATCCGGAATCATATGAAGGCAACACAAGATCGGCAGAAGAGTTGGGCCGATACATCGAGAAGACCTCTGGAGTTCGCTGTTGGTGATCTGGTATTCTTGAAGATATCACCGACTAGAGGAGTGATTCGTTTCGAGAGTCGAGACAAGCTTAGTCCTCGATTCGTTGGGTCTTTCGAGATTTTGGAGCGTGTTGGAGAAGTAGCATATCGATTGGCTTTACCGCAATCTTTGGCGAACGTTCATAACGTGTTTCATGTATCTCAACTTCGTAAATATTTTCGAGATGAAACACATGTGTTGGATCATTCGGAGCTGACTGTATAAGAAGATTTAACCTTTGAGGAACGACCGATATCGATTTTGGATCGAAAGGAAAAAGTTCTTAAGAACAAGGTTATCCCTCTCGTACTTGTCTCTTGGGGAAATTGCCCGCATGGGGAATCAACTTGGGAACGAGAAGATGAAGTCCGACAGAAGTTCCCACATCTATTCTTGTAGTTTCTTGATTATTTATCATTTCTTGTTCTTGGAATTTCGAGAACGAAATTCTTTTTATAGTTGGGTATAATGTAACAAGCTAGTTCATTTATACCAATTCCAGTCCTCGTATTTTCTTATTTGTGGTATTTCTTGATTTATCGTGTTCTAGGTGCGAATAGTATTTTACAATTTTACATTGCATTCGGCCCGACCCACTTGCTTGAAACTTGTTTGATTCATATTTATGAATTATCCTGACTTGTTACGTAGACTGTGCATTTTCATATTTAGTACATACTGGCATTTTATCTGACATTGCATCTTTTACCATATAACATTTTAAATCACGTAAAATAATTTAAAATTACTTAACATAGCCTGCATGATACCCCTAACCCCGTGATAGTATCCGCGCATCTTGTTCTCGTTCCGTTCAGTGAAACGGACGTGTTTGGATGGCTACGCGCACGTACGTGCATCCGTTCTTGGGGGTATGCATTTTCGTTACCCGAGCTTTCAATTTTAAATTTGGACGTCACATATATTTTTCATATTTTAAATCTGAATTTTTAGACCTGACCCGGACGCATTTTGAAATATTTTTGTATCCCGCCAAAATTCAAATTTATTAATATAATATTTATATTTAAAATTTCGTTAACAGCATTAAAATTTATTTAACTAACTAAATCTTTTAAAATAAAAATCAAAACAAATAACAACCCCAGCTCACTCCTCAGCTCTCTCTTTCTTCCTCTGGGCCCCACCACCACCGAGCCAATCAACTCTCTCTCTTTCCTCCTCTCTCCTCTTTCTTTTTCCCTTCTCTCTCTCCCTTCGCAATCTTTCTCTCTCTCTCTCTTCCACATGCAGACAAATTTCTTTCTCCTCCTCCTCTCTTTCTCCTCTCGCTCTCTCTCTATCTCTCTCCTCTCGCAATCCTCTCTCTCTCCTCTCGCGATCTTTGTAGAAGATCTCGTCACCGCCCGCGAGTGCGGTCACCTCCCTTAATAACCCTCATTTCCTCGTCTTCCTCCTTCGATATAAAAACCCCGAGCCCATCTCTCTTTAACCCATCGGCAACTTTCGAAACCCTAACCCTCATTGCTTCCTCCTCCCTCAACAGAGCCCTTACCTCCTTCTCGCCAACTCCTTCCTCCCTCGTTAACCCCGAGCACCCTGCAACTTGAGAACAACCCATCACCACCACCTTTCCTTCGCCGCCGACCACCTCACTTTGCCATCACCATCTCTTTCCACCTCTCTCCTCTCTCCTCTGTCCTCTCCCCTTCACAAGAACCCTGCACCAACACCCAGCAAGAAAAACTCTAACCAAACCTTAGCAATCCAACCCCTTCGCCGGAGCTCCGTTCATCACCGTCAACACTACCACCTATCTCTGCGAACCCAGTACACAAACTTCAGTGAGCAATCCCTCTTCTCTTCTTCTTCTTCCCCTTCCTTCTTTCTTGCTTGCTTTCTTTCTTTTCTTTATTTCTTTAAAGATTTGATTTCTCTGTTGCCGTAGTTTACTGGAGCCGGGATCGACGCCGACGATCCAGACGACGTACCTGACTTGCGTGATCACCCTTGTGCGTTTCTTGGACCCGTTGCGTGTGTCGTACGTGCGTCGCGACATTTTTTCCGACGTCGGACGTACCGTACATATCCGTTTCTTGATCCGTCGAGGCAAGTTAATCTTGTTACATGCTATATAACTCATTATATACCTATTTAAATAAATATCACACCTGTATTTTAAATTAAGCATCCCATGTTTCATATTACAGCTTTTCGATGTTCCGTTTGCATCCATTCATATCATTTCAGATCTAGATCATGAAAACCTATCTTGTTACATACCATATTACAATATACTGCACCCAATGGAATATTTACATCACATATTGCTTAGTTGTACATCCCACATTACCATTTTACAGTTTTACTGATTTCGGATACCCGTTTGCATCCATCTCATTTAAAATATATATAATTGCATCCATAGATCACATTAATACATAACACTGTAATATTGACACCTCATGTTTAGTAAACTACATCCTAATTAGTATTGGAACTATAAATATAACCCTAATCGATAATTGTGCATCCATATCTTTGAATTTATATCTATTTGCATACTATATCACATTATTCCATTTTATTGTTATATTAGTACTCCATACTTGAGTTTGTGCACCCATACTTATTACAGTTTGATTTTGAACACCCACTCGACACTTGTACACCACCTGACATGACCTGATGGACCACAGCGTGACATATTACCTGATCTTGTTACTAATGCCGACAGTCTTGACCTGTTGTCCCTACGGACATTTCCTGTTGTCTATACAGACAAACCTGTACCTGCTTGATCCTGTGTTGGCATTAGTCTCAGATTTATCAATACCTGACTTACACACATAATCTTGGGGGTATGGGGAAATCAAGATTGTAACTGAACGTAACTCAAAGGGCTATTACATCCTGTACCGTGGTCCCGTGGGGTATGAACGGGACATAGACTCACAGTCTATTATATATATTGTACCGTGGTCCCATAGGGAATGAACGGAGCATAGACCGATGGGTTACGATGAGGATTACATTCATTGATTTCGAATAACTTTAGAGTAGATCACCCTATAGCACAGTTTAGACTACTCACTGCACTTCACCTGTTTATATCTTGTTCATTGATCTATATTCATGTTACGTTTTACTTGTTACTGTTCATACTTCATGCCTGCATATATTTCATCATATCCTGCTTGCCTTGAATTATTGATATTATGACGCACTGACGTCTGGGTTTTGCATGGCTCAGATCCTTTACCCTTATCCCAGGCTGTCCAGGAGTACTTTGATCAACAGGCCGAGCAGTGAGGACCTGTTATTAGTTTAGTTTAATTTCCTTTCAGTATTTTCATTCCTGATGTGAGCCCGCATTATGGGACGTACATTCCAGTTTATTATTGTATTGGATCTTTTAGCTGCCACATTATTTTATTCTTGACTCGTTATTCTGGCTCATGGACATGTATTAGATAGTTGTTATTATTGTTCTTGATATCTCTACAGCCGTAATGTGACTGTGGAGGGATATTTCCTATCCACAGGTAGCATGGTTGGCTCTATCGCGTGCCTATCTTAGCGTACTTTAGGAAGCGGGGCGTGACAACCTTTCATCGAACAAATCACGAAACGTCTTCCACTTGATCGGTTGGGTGCGACGGCTTTCTTCAACCTTCCACCAGACTCTGGTATTGTCTATCAGTTGCAACTTAGCAACTCTCACCCATGCAATATCAAGCGCTTGAGCTGCTGCCAGATCATCTTCGATCGATTGAACCCATCAATATCTGGCACTTGAGCTGCTGCCAGATCATCTTCGATCGATTGAGCCCATTCTTCTGTCTCCAGTGGGCTCTCTTTTCGAGAGAAATGTTTTGGGTGCAGTGCCCGGAATTGTTTGACTCCGGGTGCCTTGGCTTCGGGACGTTGCATGAGGATAGCAGTCTGCTGCTGCTAACCCTCCAGAAGGCTCTTGATAGCCTCAAACAGTACCGTTTGCTCGTTGATGGGAGCTGCAATGGTAGGTGGTGGTGGTAGAGTAGGCGGTAGGGTATTGTTATTGACATTGGTACTGGTGTTGTTGGGATAATCCATGACCTTGATAGAAAAGGAATGGTTAGGATAGATTCAAGAAATTTAAAATGTAAGGAATGTATAGTTGTTGATTCTTATAATTCTTGTGATATATTATTTAAGACTTCATGCAGAACTGACCTGCATGGGCCGCCAAAAAAACATGTCACGTTCCGCTTCCCACTAGACGGAAACGGTGACGTGGCAGGCCGCAACGTATTTACTAAGAAATAAATATGTTAAGCGTAATAAAGTGTAAGTCGATGCCGCGCACCCCGCGTGTTTGCGGGGAGGCGGAAATAGCAAAAAATAATTTTTACGGGCTTCGTAACACCGACTTGAACCAAGGATCGATCATAAAACCCTAGCTAGCATACTACTTGAGGTTTAACTACTCGGATGAATATTATACCTCGTAATATCGTGTCCTTCTAGTCTTCTTGCTGTCCTCTTCCTCTTCGTAAGCTCCTTGGAGTGAAAATGGATTGCGCCTCCTCGTCGACTTCTCGAAGTTAAAGAAGATGGCCTAAGGATGTGCTTATAGACTACCCAGCCCGCACTAGTGTGACTGCCATCATAACGCTGGTAGTCAAGCAAACATTATAAGGGCTCTACTAATATGTATTAGCGATATGTTAAAAGAAACATATACACATATTAAGATAGATACAAACCAAGTAGCATACTGCTATATTGAGCAAGACTGTTATAAATCCGTGTATATATCCCAAGCTTCCAAAATGTAATATGCAAACTAGTACTTTACAATAATGGGCTCTAGGACATATTACACTAACAATCTCCCACTTGCACTAAGTCCATGTGCTGGCATATTGCAGACCTATCATCTGGAATAGCCTCTCGAACTGCGTCTAAGAGATGGCCTTTTTGAATGGATCTGCAGTGTTGTCCTCTGTAGCAACTCTCCGCAACTCGATCTCCCGGCGTTCCACGATATCCATGATCTGGTGATACCGCCTCAAGATGTGTCTGGACTTCTGATGGGACCTGCGTTCCTTCGCTAAAGCTATAGCCCCGTTATTGTCACAATACAATGGTATTGGATCAGCAACGGACGGAACCACCTGAAGTTCTGTTAAGAACTTTCTCATCCAGACTGCTTCTTTAACAGCGTTACAAGCTGCGATATACTCCACTTCCATTGTCGAGTTAGCAAAGGTGTCCTGCTTGGAACTCTTCCAACAGACCGCCCCTCCATTGAGGATAAAGACATAACCCGATATGGACTTGGAGTCATCCTTGTCACTCTGGAAGCTAGAGTCAGCAAAAGCCTCGATCTGGAGGTCTTTTCCGCCGTACACCAAGAACATCTCCTCAGTCCTTCTCAGGTACTTGAGAATGTTCTTTACTGCTATCCAGTGCTTCTCCCCAGGGTTTGACTGATACCTGCTTACTACGCTTAGTGCGTAAGAAACATCTGGTCTGGTACACAACATCGTATATATTGTAGAGCCTACCGCAGAAGCGTAGGGTATAATAGACATGCGATCTTTTTCCAAATTAGTCTTGGGAGATATCTCTTTGGAGAGAGTGATTCCATAACAAGCCGGTAAATTATCGAGCTTTGAATCTTCCATACTGAATCTCTTCAGTATAGTGTCGATGTACCTGGACTGTGAAAGTCTCAACATTCTCTTAGATCTATCACGATAGATCTGGATCCCCAGAATGTAAGAGGCATCACCCAGGTCTTTCATGGAGAACCTTTGTGACAAGAATCCTTTGACAGATTGTAGCATAGGAATGTCATTTCCTATCAAGAGAATATCATTCACGTACAGGACGAGAAATACAACAGTTCTTGCTACAATCTTACTATAGATGCATAGTTTATCTAGATTTTTGATAAAGTCAAATTGTTTGACCATCTCATCAAAACAGATGTTCTAACTCCGCGATGCCTGCTTTAGTCATAAATAGACTTAAACAACTTGCGCACTTTCCCGCTGCTCCCACTCTGAATGAAACCTTCTGGCTGGTCCATATAGATGCACTCTTCCAAACTTCCATTTAGAAAAGCGGTCTTTACGTCCATCTGCCAAATCTCATAATCTTGGAAGGTAGCAATGGCAAGAAGGATCCGGATGGATTTGAGCATAGCCACCGGAGAAAAGGTTTCATCATAGTCCAAACCAGGTCTTTGATGAAATCCTTTTGCAACAAGTCTAGCCTTATAGGTTTCAACATGTCCATCTACACCAATCTTCTTTCTGAAGATCCATTTGCAGCCTACGGGTTTTACTCCTTCTGGAGCAATGTCCAAAGTCCATACTTTATTAGTGTACATGGACTCCATCTCGGTCTGCATTGCATCCAGCTATTTTACCGAGTATGTGCTCTGAATGGCTTGCTGGAAGTTAGTTGGCTCATCATTATCAATGATGCAATCCTCTTTATCCCCGTCTACGAGAAAACCGTAATATCTCTCGGGCGGATGAGACAACCTACTACGCTTGCGGAGTGGCGCGGGAATATCCTGTTCTTTTGAAACTTCTGGTTCCACCATGCTTTCAGTAATAGATTGTGGTTCTAGAATTTCTTTCAGTTCTATTGCGCTCCCACTAGTTTCTTTTTCTAAAAATTGATTTTCCAAAAAGTGGGTATGACGAGAAACAAAAACTTTTTGTTCCTCTGCGTAATAGAAAAGACACCCCCTGGAGTTCTTTGGGTATCCCACAAACTTACACAGTACTGAGCGTGCCTCGAGTTTGTCCGCATGCTGCTTTTTGACAAATGCTGGACATCCCCATATCTTCAGATACTGAAGATAGGGTTTCTTCCCACTCCACATCTGATATAGTGTGGTAGGCACAGTCTTGGTAGGAACCTTGTTCAAAAGATATGCAGCTGATTCTAGTGCATAGCCCCAGAATGATCGCGGTTACTCAGCGTTACTCATCATGGAACGTACCATATCCAATAAGATTCGGTTCCGTCTTTCCGATACACCGTTGTGTTGTGACGTGTATGGAGGAGTAAGCTGAGAGAGAATTCATTCTCTTTTAGGTAATCCAGAAACTCGGCACTCAAGTATTCACCACCTCGATCAGATCTCAGTGTCTTGATACTTTTGCCAGTTTATTTTTCCACTTCATTCTTATATTCTCGGAATTTCTCAAAGGCCTCGGATTTATATTTCATTAAGAAGACATTTCCATACCAAGAGAAATCATCCATAAAAGTAATGAAATAGGAATAGCTATTTCTTGCATGTGTAGACATTGGACGACACACGTCGCTGTGTATGAGTCCCAAGAGCTCGCTCGCTCTTACTCTGTGTCCAGTGAACGGAGTCTTTGTCATCTTTCCCTTTAGACATGATTGACAAGTTGCATAAGATTGATATTCGAACGGATCTAAATATCCTTCTTTATGTAACTTGGCCAACCTTGTTTCGTTGATGTGACCCAGTCTACAATGACATAAGAAAACTTGATTTAATTCTGGAGTCTTTCTTTTATGTGTGTTCTGAATATTGAAAACTTGTAGTTGGTTTAATACATATATACCGTTGTTTAGTGTACCCGACCCATTCAGACCATGATTAAGGTGGATGTTAACGACATCGCTTACAAATGTAAAATCATAAGCTTCTTTAGATAACAAAGATACAGAAATGATATTACAAGTCAAACTAGATACACAAAAACAATTGCGCAAAACCAAAATATGTCAACTTGTCAACCCTAAGTGATATTCCCCTACGGACACAGTATCAACACTCGCTCCGTTAGCAACCCTGAGGGTCATATCACCGGTCTTCAGAACTCTACGGCTTCTCAGTGCCTGCACAGAATTACAGATTTGAGATCCTGATCCGGTATCCAATACCCAGGAAGTAGAGTTGATTGACAGACAGTTTTCAATTACAAACACACCTGAAGCCGAAGCCACAACCTGCTTCGAGTCCTGGTTCTTGGCTCTCCAGGCCCTGCAATTTTTCTTCCAATGACCCTTCTTATGATAGTAGAAGTATTCTTCATTCCCTACTGTCGGCCCCACCACTTTTGCCTTGCCCTTCGCTTCTACCTTACTAACACCGTCTTTCGGCTTGGTGGGGTCCTTCTTTTTCTTTCCCTTGGCTTTCTCCTTGGATCTAGAAGAGAAAGCTCCACCAACAAGCAGAGCGGGTGTTTCCCTGAATTTCTGTAGGGTGCCCTCAGCACTCTTCAACATGTTGAGAAGTTCCGGAAGTTCAACTTTTTTACCTTGAATATTAAAATTCAAGATAAACTGGGCGTAGGTGGAAGGGAGGGACTGCAGAATTAAGTCTGTATACAGCTCATTCTCCAACGTGGTCTCTAGGTCCGCGAGCACCTCAATGTAGCCGATCATCTTAAGGACGTGTTCCCCTACAGATGACCCGATAGCCAACCTCGCCTGAAATAGCTTCTTCGAGGTCTCGTATCTTGCGATACGAGATTGCTCTCGATATAACTCCTTGGTATGGAGGAATATGGATTCAAGATCCATATTCTCGTGCCGCCTCTGGTGTTCATTGTCCATGGAGGCCAGCATGAGGCACTTGGATTTCGCGCTGTCAATTTCCCAGGTCTTACGGATCTCAATATCCGCGACGCTGGAATCTGGACCTGGGACGGCAGGGGCTTTAGTAGTAAGAATATAGCCCAATTTGTCATATGTGATTGCCATCTTGACATTCCTGAGCCAATCTTTATAGTTTGGCCCCGTCAATATGTTTTTATCTAATAGTAACTTAAGGCTAGTCATCTTGGTCACTGCAATTAGGAGAGATAGAAGAAACGCTTTAGAATGATTCTCTTGAAAGTTTAGATTGGTTTTTAGTTTGTCTAAACAGGATGGCTCCCACTATTTCTCGAATCCTTTCTCAAACCATAAAAGAAGAATTAGTCAGGATTATTCTCACGGTACAATACTTGCTTAACCTTTCATCCATGCGAGTGTCGGTACTTCGAGAGAGGTTTTACGATGCTTTCACGAAGTTCCTTAATTAAATAATCTCTTTTCCCTGGAGGCGTAGTCCCGCTAACACCTTTCTAGACACCTACTTGGTTTATAGCATTGATCGTTAAGTGAAAAAATCTCCCGAAGAGTAGCATATACTCACAGTAGGATCGAGATCCAAATATCATCGTGTGATAAAGTCGAAGAAATCCTACCAAAATTACCACACTCCAAATGGTATGCAATACTAGCAAGTTTCAGTTTCGTTAGAAACTCCCGATGTGGATTTTTGCCCCATGCTCTTATAACCTTGACGAAGGCCAACATGTCATAAATCACATGTCAAGTTCTACACGTCATTTTCCAAGTTAATTTGAACCCACCCGTACATACCCTTGACGAAGGCCAAAATAGTAGTACGACTGTCCCAAACCAACGCATCTATCTATACTACAGATGAATATTCAGCAGCTACCAATCACTATGCCTTGGCGAATGTCAAAATACATAACTTGAACACTATTGAATATCCAACTGAAATGACGGAGGGCTACGAATGGTTTTGAAGAAACTGTGAACGTAGTGAACTTGATATAATTGAAGGAACCTGATAGCTTTTAAAAGGAGAGGTTTAAGCTCCACCTTTTAAAAGTTTTGCTGTTTTGAAAAAAAAAACGAGTGGTTTTAAAATTGTTCCAACGATTCAGCTTTGGTTTGTTTACTTTACATTAATATAATACAGTCCCATCAATTAATCTACCATTGCAAAAAAAAAGAACGAAAATACAACGTACGCTTATGCCATCCGCATTCGCCACGGGACCCCGTCATCACCCGTTAGGTTACTTAACTAACGACAGAGCGGGGGCTGGACCGGCGCGGATACAAAACATAAGCAACGCCTACTAGATATCATATATAGATATATATATTCTTCTTACGCAATAATAGGCATTCCAGATCATAAATGAACATATTGGATATACTAGGAGTTCCACGTTTCGTTTGAGCCTGTAACGAAAGACGGATTCCACGGTCGTGATGAATAGCCGAACCCCACCTATACGGGTGCAGAAAACTACCTTCCAAATTCCCGAAGTGAAGCAGCCTCCCTCAAAAAAGTGAGTAGGCCACTCGGCACTTCAAGAACACGGTAGTTTATGCACCCCCACCTTGGGTCTATCCTAGGAGCAGCAACCAGTAAAAGAAATAATACAACAGTGGCTACAACCTCAACCCGGATGTGCCCTGCAAAATAATATTACATCACTTTACAATTTATATTGAATGAAAGATAAAACACTCATCTCACATCCTCGGCTATTCATCCACGACGATCCAACAAGTTTATATACACAAACCATCATAACATCATCACAGATATGTGCAACCCCGACTAATCAACGTATAGCAATTAGTCGACGTTTCCAAACACATATACACATCACAAAGCTTGTAAAGTAACTGCAGCATTAGAATTCTACACGCAATTAGCAAACTAAACTAATTTTTCCAAAACATGAAAAATCCAATGAGCTAAAGTTCCAAAACCGATCGTTTTAAATCAATCCGAGAGTCGAAAAGAACTCGAAACCCGCTCGAATTTTCGTGAAGGAGAAGATACAAAAATTAACTATCAAATGGGGAGCCTCGGGGAGTACCCACCCCTGGGGGCCACCATGAATTGGCCCCCTAAGGTAGGCAAACCCGAGAGCACCCAATTGGGGTGCTCTCGAGGCACCCACCCCTAAGGACACCTTATGGTGGTCTTAGGGTGTGGATCTGGCCTCTGGTCCCCCACGGGGTGCGCACGCTCCACCCTGCGGCTTCTAAATTCAAACTGTGATTCCGCGGGGTATGCAAACAACTCAAAACATCATTTTTGTAACTGTTTTTGTCAGCAATTTTTGCGCGATAAAAACGCGGATTTCTAACATTGCTACAAGCTATCTAAGATTTATGAGAGGCTCTGATACCACTGTAAGTCAATGTCGCGCACCCTGCGTGTTTTCAGGGAGGCGAAAATAGCAAAAAATAATTTTTACGGGCTTCGCAACACCGGCTTGAACCAAGGATCGATCATAAAACCCTAGCTAGCATACTACTTAAGGTATAACTACTCGGATGAATGTTATATCTCATAGTATCGTGTCCTTCTAGTCTTCTTGTTGTTCTCTTCCTCTTCATGAGCTCCTTGGAGTGAAAATGGATCGCGCCTCCTCATCGGCTTCTCGAAGTCGAAGAAGATCCACCCGAGAGTTCCAACCTTGAGCTTTCTCCTCCAAGATGAGGTAATTAGGTCACTTGGTGTGCTAAACTAAATTGCCTAGAGTGAGTAGAGAGTGATAAAGGATTTAGTTGTCTCACAAACCCTAGGGTTCTCAACTTATGAGACAATTAGGGTTCTTGAGGGAGACGAAGAGAGCTTGAGAGGAGAGAGAATCTATTTGTGATAATGAAAGTGAAGTCTTGAGAATGGCTTATATTTTTAACTTTAAGGCAAATGAAAATATCTCTCACAAATATCCCAAAATATCTAAGTCTTCATTTGCCACAAATAGTCCAAGAAAGTCAACAATAAACCATGCTCAATTTCACTAAAATACCATAAAGATTTCCTCCTCACAATATCCACCTCATTAAGCATTTAACCTAAAATGCTAAATCAAATAATGAGGTGTTAATCATCTAGAAGCAAACTTGAATAATTACAAGAATGCCCCTCGCATCCGTATATACTTACCCGTATCCGTATTCCGAGAAACACGAATACAATAAGACATGACTAATCCAATAATCAAATACTAGGATTCGGTTTAAACCAAAGCCCACTAGCATTGTCCGTCCGAACATCATATGCGCACGAATATACGTATGTTGTCGAACGCAGTCGTAAAACCATACGACCTCTATATCGTTTTGCCCAAACCAGGGAAACCCTCTGTGTGGGACTCTAAAGACTCGACGGTACGCTGGCAGTGGGTTTAAAAACAAGCACGTCAGCGGTACTAGCTGCACGTAATGGCTACCCAGGTATCTGTCGATAAGAAGGCCGATGAGCAAACTCATCCGAACTCCTACTGAGTCTGTCTATGGCAATCTTCGTACAGTCTGGTCTGTTCGTCTAAGAGCCGCATATCGGGCCTAGGGGGCGGTAAACGTCAGACCCCTAATAGCGCAATAAGTCGTGTCGGAGTGCAGCCCAAAACACCATGAGAAACTACTGAAGTGCTTACTAGTAAATCTCGCTTGCCCTGGCCAGGGACTATGTGTAATGGCTTTCCGAATCACAGCGCGACATCAACCCCCAACACCAGGAGAGACAAATCCTATCCAACCACCACTGCCTCCAAGTGCTTCGGGACTGCACCCAACTACTACCTGTTTGCACGACTCAATAGAGCCATAGTAGGGTAGTAATCTAAGAACAATGGGAATACACTTGAGGTGAAGTAGCAGTGTCAAGTCAATGGACTATGCTGTACTCATGTCACCTGAGAACTGCTATCTGATGATAGGTATAGTACCAACCAGCAGTACCCCACAAGTCCGTCCAGTGTAACTCATAACCCAATGAGCACCTGCATACTATCTCCAGTACGATGTACTAATGGCTGTGGGACAGACCATCTCCCCTGCTGGGATGAGAAGTGTATACACTAGTCTACTATGGAGTATCGATGCCCTGTCTCGATAATCCTACAACTAGAGACCTGTATAAGGATGTGCTTGTAGACTACCCAGCCCCTACTAGTGTGACTGCCATCACAACGCTGATAGTCAAGTAAACATCATAAGCGCTCTACCAATATGTATTAGCGATACGTTAAAAGAAATATATACACATATTAAGATAGATACAAACTAAATAGCATACTACTATATTGAGCAAGACTGTTATAAATCCGTGTATATATCCCAAGCTTCTAAAATGTAATATACAAACTGGTACTATACCATAATGGCCTCTGGGGCATATTATACTAACATTAAGCAATATATAAAATGAACAAGAATGACAAAAGTAATAAAATAAATAGCAACTTTATTTACATTCATCTTTACATACAACTGTTTGAAAATAAAAAATCAATGAGTAAAACAGTGCCTAAACAATGGCATACAGGAAAGTAAGTGCAACGGAACTAGAAGTCAGGCTGAGCGGTGAGCTGGTCCAAGTCCTCTTAGATCGGCTCGATCTCTTCAGTGTCTGGTCCTCCTGACGAACATTCCAAAGAAGAAACAGAAAAGAATGTCGTCAGCAAACTAACGCTCGGTAAGTCCCAAAAGAAGAACAAGAAGATAGTATATAAAATGAGGATGAACAGGTAAAGTATATGACTGATAGTTATTATAACGTGGTTGTTTGTATCTTGGTAAAGAAGGATTCCTATATACGAGAGGAGTACATCTTATCCCGTGGACTATGGTAACATGTAGTACAAGGCCCTGTCATAACCCACGGGACAACAGCACGAGAATTCATATAGGTGTCTTTTAAGTGACCTCTCGTACCACGATATACGTTCCGTACCAATCTACCCCTTTATCCCCACATAATGTATTGTATAGATTTTGTTTACAAGTCTTGCCGAAACCATGGATACAAAATGTTCAAGTAGTCATATTCAAGATGTAGTCATGTATTCAAGTAGTCAAGTCAAGTTATAACCATGATTCGGTCAAATCAAGTCAAGTATATATATTTGATATTGATGTTTGGATTCGAGTATTCATGTTCATGATCATGTATTCATATTTGATTTTAGATTCAGGTTTAAATTAGACTCAGACTAAGTCAGACTCTTGTAAACAGATTTAGATCTTGAATTAGGTTCAGGAGTTATCGGTAACTGCTGCACATGTACGGCAGGATTTGTGTCTTTTTGCAAGACAATTATCATTGATAACTCCGTTAAGTTGTCTACCTTAAATAGGTAAGCACTCACTTTCTCCGGCTCCCTGGGGCTCAAGAGAATTGATCCTGCTTAAACCTATATTTACTAATGTCCTTAAATATTGTTTTATATATCTCGAGAGGGTTTTATGAAAAATATTTTTAATATAATTAAAAAGTAAATCTCAAGGGTGATTAGTATTACTTAGGATTTTCATGAGTATAGATTTTAAGTATTTGGATATTTGAGTGATATACACTTAACTTGGAAAGTTCATAGTATTTTATTGAAAAACTTGTCCTTTTTTGGATCTTGATAGTATTTTAATGTCATTTGTTAATCTTTCATTTTTTAGAAAAAACATAGGTTTATTATATTTTGAAAATATGGATTTATAATTTTATATAATTTTAATTTTTTTAAAAAAATTATTTTATTTAGAAAATTCGTATTTCTTAAAAACCGTATTTAAATCCTTTCGAGATCGAATGCTCCGTGAGGAGGTCTGTATCTCGCTCTACTAGCTCAAGAATGAGCGATAATCCACACCATCCATTAGCGGGTCCCCTGAAGAGGGTTATAGATGCGTAATCGCAAAGGATATGAAATACCGCTTTAAAAGAAATCCGGTTTTTAAAGTTATGTGGTATTTTATTGTAAATTTTTCTTCGAAACGAAAATACATACAATGAGTATCGTGCTATGAAACCAAGTGCGCATGTGGGATAGGTCGTTACCCTGTGAAGTTTTTATAAGGTATTGTTAAGCAATTACTAAAACAGGTGTTTATAAAGTTCAAGGTATTTTAATGAAAAAGTTCTACTATTGTTGTTTCACATGAGAATTTTAATGAAATTTGATTCTAAATATTAGGGTTTAAGGTTACAAGTATTGTGTAAAAACTTGGTTGATCAAAAAATAAAGGAGAAGGAGTTTCTAGAGTTTAGAAAAAGGATATCGGTATTAACTCCACTTACCGACATAAGTTTTAAAATGGAATTTCAATGAAGAGAAAAAGAGATTGGAAGGGACATATGGTTTAGAAAGCTCAAAGAGAGGTTGAAGAGGAGGGGATGAGTTTCGTGGTGTCGCGGGAGCTCCAGAATAGGTTTCGGTTTTCGCCGGAACCAACTTACTAGCTAACTCCTCTTTACTTCACTTGCACTAGGAACTTTTTAGAGAGTTTTGGCTAGAATTTTCAGAATGGTGCTGAGTCAAGATAGGGATGGTATTTATAGTGGATAATTAGGGTTTGGGAATTAAAAGTGGGGATTAAAAGTATTAAAATTGTGATAAATTGTGAATTGAAAGGTCTCTTTTTGATTGCAGAGAAATCAAACAGTGCAGAGGAGTTAAGGGTAGGTGAAGAGACAAGTGTGCAGAGCCTGGGCATCAATGGACCCATCGTGACCGTTGGCACCGGTCTAAATAAGATTTTGGCCTGTCGATCTCGAGGCAATTGCCTCGAGATTCGTGTCACTTGATCAATCCTCTGTTTAAACCATTTTCCACATGTTTGATTTTTCTGAACTTTTCATTTCCCCGTGTATTGCACGTGTAATCTTTTGGGCTTCCAAAAAGTTTCAAAAAAATCAGAAAAAATAATTGTGTCTGATGGGAATCGAACATAGGGCTGCGTCACAGCAATGCAAAGTTTTACCAGTGAGCTACAAGTTATTTCTTACTGTTATTTAACAAAATTGACTTATAACTCAAACTCAGACTGTAAAACTAATTTCTGGTATATTAACAGTAAAATTTCCGTACAAGATTTTAGAGTCGTTACAGAATCCAAGTCAAGTGTACTCAAGCCCAAACCCAAGTCTAAACAAGCGGGCCTAAACCCAGACCAAGTGGGCCCATACCTAAGTCGAGCCCGAACATGAAGATGCCGGCCTCTCCCATTCCAAGAAGAAAATTATGTAATAAATAAATTTGATGTAATTTTCATATATGGATGTAAAATAAATGGGCAAAAAGTCAATTTTTTGTAAAACTTATGGCTCATATGCAAAAGAAATAAGCACATAAGGCATGTGATGGGCAAAATGCCATTTTGAAAAGTCCAAGGGGCTATGTGTAAATTTGTAAGCCTATATAAGGCAGTATTATGATGAAATGAAAAATAATTCATTCCCCTCAAAAACATTAGGGTTCGGTGCCTCCTCCTTCCTCAAGATTTTAAACCTTCTTCCCCTTTTTGAATTAAATTAAGAGTTTAACTCTTTCTTTCCCAAAAAGAAATACTTTTGCATTATAAAACTCTCGAAGGGGAGCTTAGATCTCCCAACAAATCTCTAACAGGGAGATTTTCAATCTCACCGCCTCTTTTTCTTCAAGATCCAACAAAAAGAGAGGAGGAAGAAGGAGCTTATCTCAAAAGAACCCAATTTAGGAAAGTCTAAGACTTGAAGAGGAAGAAAAGGGAGCTCTTCTCACCATCCAAGATCTAAACCCTTTGTGAGTTTAACTCCAAATCAATATTTGAGGAGTTCAACTCCAAAATCCAAATTCTCAAAGAAGATTAACTCCAAATCTAGATCATTTGGAAGCTGAACTCTAAATCCACATCCAATTTCTTCTCTATGAGTTTAACTCCAAATTCTCTCGAGAGTTCAACTCCCAGATTAGGGGCTAAGCCCTTTCTTCCGCTGGTGTTTCCTGCGGCTGCGCCCCGCGCACGCATCCCGCTGGCGCTCAGCGGCCGCATGTCCCACTCGCGCACAGCACCCACGCGCAAGGCACGTGACCCACTGGCGCTCACACGCCACGCACGTGACCCGCTGGAGCCCAGCGGTCACGTGTTGTCTCACACGTCCTTAGGACACTTCTCACCCCTCTTTTTCCCACACGCTCCATACTCAAAACACATCCTCCGTAAACTCTGAGATACCCCCGATACGTTCAAGACCCTTTCAAAACACAACACACGCACATTGCATGTCATGCCCCGCTTTCCAGTATACGGGCAGAGGACGCGACGAGGCCGCTAGGTATTTACTGTGAAGTAAATACGCTAAGCGTATCTAAGCAATATAAAAGTAAATGCACAAGAGACAAGATATAATAAAACAGCAACTTTATTTATTCACATTCTTTTTGTACAATGCATGGAAAAGTAAATACAACTGAATGAAAGCAATGCCTAAACAATGGCATAACAGAAAAGGAAAGGTACTGAAATAAAAGTGTACAATGAACTAAAGCTCTGGGTCTTCAACGAAATGGTCCAAGTCTTCAGCGCTGGGCTCAATCTCTGACGTGTCTAGGTCACCTGACGACATTCACAGAAGAAAGAAAGAGAATGTCGTCAGCGAACGGATCGCTCGGTAAGTCCCAAAGATAAGAGAGAAATAGAATAGACAGAATAAGAAGGTAGCTTTTAAAGTTGTATTATATTATTATAAAGTAGTGTTAACGCTGTTGTTTGTAGCTTGGTACAGAAGGATGCCGGTGTATACGAGAGGGGTCTCTATATGCTAGAGACTAGGGCAAATGGAAGTACAAGGATCAATCGATAATTCCACGGAACAACGGCATGGCTGTAATTACGTCTTATGGTTGCTGTCTCGTGCCACTTCTAACACCTTTCGTACCAATCTTCCCCTTAAAAACCCCGCGATGTCTTGATTGTATAGTTGTATTGTATTGTCTTATAATATAGATTTTTCAATTGGATGACTTGTCGAAAGCATGATATCAGTAAATTGATGTAACTGAAGAATCATGGATGTAACTGAAGAATCATGTAAATGAAAGTATATCAATGGTTCGGTTCGGTCAATATAGATTGAATGGATTCATGTTGAATTGTAATGTTGTAGATTGCATATTATAGATTGTAGATTGTACTTGAACCATATTCAAGTCAGTTTATTAATGAGACTCAGTCTGAGTCAGACAATTAGAAAAGTAAATTAAAGTCCTGATGGTTTTGATGTTATCAGTAACCGCTGCACATGGGCGGCAGGATTTGTGTATTTTTCAAAAACGATTAACGTATTGATAACACCGTTGTTAAGCTGTCTACCTTAGATAGACAAGCACCCACTTCTCCGGCTCCCTGAGGCTCAAAAGATTGGTCCCGCTTAAAGCTATGTTTACTAGGGTCCTTAGGATAATTTATAGAACTTGAGGGGGTTTTATGTAAAAATACTTTTATATACTTTTCAAAATACACCCCAAGTGTTTAATTATCGTCTTTAGAGTTGCAATAATTGTAGCTTTTATATTTGTGACATTTATAGTGAATAAACCTATTTTCATAATATATGGTATTAAATTGTAATATTGATCTTGTATGGAATTCATGGTATTTTAATTTAAAGTGATTCTTGTGATTTTTGAAAAGAGTTGGAATATTTATATTATTTCAAAATAGATATTTTAATGTTACATATATACATAATTATATAAAAATAATTTTAATATATATTTTATATTTCTAAAAATCTCATTTTCTTAAGATGTCGTATTTTAAATCTCTCGAGACTGAATGCTCCTTGCGGAGCTCTTCATCTCGCACTACTAAACCCATGGATGTGCGATAATCCGCACCATCCCAGTTGGGTTCCCCAAAATGGGTTGTAGTGGCGCTTTGCAAAGATTTGTGTAAAATACTAATCTTTTAGAAAACGGTTTTAATAGTAATGTTATTTATTTGAAATGTTTCGTTTTCCCATATTCCATATTCTCGAAAGGTATTGTGCTATGTTGCATATGAGTGTTGTGAGGAGGTGGGTCATTACCTCGTGATCTATTTAAAGGTATAGCAAGTTTGTAATGTTTAAATGTCGAAAATGAAAAATATATGGTATTTTAATGAAAAAGTACAGTAAAATGGAAATAGTAATTTCTTTTAATATGGAACTTGTTCAATATGATTAGTTAGTGTTTAATAGTCAACATGTAATGGTTTAACAAGATTGTATTAAAGAGAAGTGAGAGTTTTAGAAAGAAACCGAATCGGAAATCGGATTTGCTCCGATTCCGTCGGGTCTTGTAATTCCGTATTTTCAGAAAGAGTAGAGAAGGGGAAAGTGGGACTTACGGGTTTAGCTTAAAGAGGAGAGGGAGAGAGAGTGGACGTAGCTTCTGGTGTGTCGTTTCATCGCCGGGATCTCCCAGGGTTGTCGCCGGAAAAATCGCCGGAGCTTCGCCTTTCACTTCTTCCAAAGTACACTAGGGTTCTATAAAATTTCTTAAGAGTTTGCTCAGAATTTTAGAGTGAGGGGGTAGTGTGTAGGGGTTGTATTTATAGGGTTAGGGTAGGTGAAAGGTTTAATTGAAAATAATGTATTTAAATGCAATAAAATGTATTAAAATAGGGTTTAATGTGATTTAAAGGTTCTCTGGAACCGATCCAAGAATTTAGAGTATGCAGGAGTGATGGGGAGCTGAAGAGACAACTTTTTCATGTTGGCAACTCGGCGGTCCGGCCGAGTCCGCACGTGTAAACTCTTGGTATTCTAAAAATCCAAAATAAAACAATATTAAAAATAATGTGGGGTATGGGATTTGAATTCTGGAGGCTTGGTTCAGCAGTGCAAGGTATTACCAATGAGCCACAAGCTCCTTCTTGCTATTAATTAGCAAAACAAATATTTAACTTGTGCTCAGGCAAAAGTACCCCTTTCTTTAAATTTTGAAAAATTTGCACAGAAAGTTGTACCGAAAATTTAGGGTTGTTACATTCTACCCTCCTTAAAAAAAATTCGTCCTCGAAATTTGTAAAAAGAAAGTGTAACAGATTTAAGAAAAGTTTGGTGACTGAAGTACTGATAGTGTATGAAAAATAACAAAGTGGTACAAGGGTTTTAAAATGTGAAGGAGACTTACTGGTGTTACCTTGGTCAACTGTCTTGGCTTCTACGGCTGCTAAGGTGGAGGCTTGGCATCTCGGCACATTTTTTGTGTATGCCAGTACATCGATGCCTGACTGGGTAGAGGTAGTCCATGTGTAGGTGGTGCTGGGGGTGCAAGACGAGTTGCAGGAGCCTGAATAGCTGGCTGCTGCAGGTAGTTGGTGGGTGTGTGAGCTGATTTGCGTCTATAGGGACAGTTTCCAATTCTATGATCGGATGCGCCATAAATTAGGCACAGGCCTTTTGCACGCGTACAGTCTTCCACAAGTGTCCCTTTCTCCTGCAGTAGTTACAAAAATCTGGGCTGGGACGGTTGTTCGGTACTCCGGGTCGCCTTGGCACAAAAGGTGGCCTTGACGAGGCTCCTCCTGCCATCTGGGTGGCAGAGCGCTTTATACCGGTTGCTTCTGCTTCTGATCGGTTCACTAATATAGCAGTCTACTGCTGCAGTCCAATCAGGAGGCTTCGGATTGCCTCAAGCAGAACCGTTTGCTCGTTGGGTGGAGCAGGAACGGCAGGTGTGATTGGTAGTGGAGGTAGAGTGTTGTTGACATTGGTGCTGGTGTTGTTTGGGGAATCCATAACCTTGAATGAAAATTTTAGATTAGGACAGATTCAAAGTATATGATTCAAGGAATATGAAATTGTAAAATTCAAGAAATATGGATTGTAAAGAATGTTTTAGTTGCTGGTTCTTGTATTTTATTGCTTAGATTGTTCACACAGAACAGAACTGCATGGTAGTGTTTCATACAGCTCTGACCTGCATGGGCCGCCAAAAAAACCGGTCACGCCCCGCTTCCCAGTATACGGGCAGAGGACGCGAAGAGACCGCTATGTATTTACTGTGAAGTAAATACGCTAAGCGTATCTAAGTAATATAAAAGTAAATGCACAAGAGACAAGATATAATAAAACAGCAACTTTATTTATTCACATTCTTTTTGTACAATGCATGGAAAAGTAAATACAACTGAATGAAAGTAATGCCTAAATAATGGCATAACATAAAAGGAAAGGTACTGAAAAAAAGTGTACAATGAACTAAATTTTTGGGTCTTCAACGAAATGGTCCAAGTCTTCAGCGCTGGGCTCGATCTCTGACGTGTCCAGGTCACCTGACGACATTCACAGAAGAAAGAAAGAAAATGTCGTCAGCGAACAGATCGCTCGGTAAGTCCCAAAGATAAGGGAGAAATAGAATAGACAGAATAAGAAGGTAGCTTTTAAAGTTGTATTATATTGTTATAAAGTGGTGTTAACGCTGTTGTTTGTAGCTTGGTACAGAAGGATGCCAGTGTATACGAGAGGAGTCTCTATATGCTAGAGACTAGGGCAAATGGAAGTACAAGGCTCCATCGATAATACCACGGAACAACGGCATGGCTGTAATTACGTCTTATGGTTGCTGTCTCGTGCCACTTCTAATACCTTCCGTACCAATCTACCCCTTAAAAACCCCGCGATGTCTTGATTGTATAGTTGTATTGTATTGTAAATTGTATTGTCTTGTAATATAGATTTTTCAATTGGATGACTTGCCGAAACCATGATATCAGTAAATAGATGTAACTGAAGAATCATGGATGTAACTGGAGAATCATGTAAATGGAAGTATATCAATGGTTCGATTCGGTCAATATAGATTAAATGGATTCATGTTGAATTGTAATGTTGTAGATTGCAGATTATAGATTGTAGATTGTACTTGAATCATATTCAAGTCAGTTTATTAATGAGACTCAGTCTGAGTCAGACAATTAGAAAAGTAAATTGAAGTCCTGATGGTTTTGATGTTATCGGTAACCACTGCACATGGGCGGCAGGATTTGTGTCTTTTTCAAAGACAATTACCGTATTGATAACACCGTTGTTAAGTTGTCTGCCTTAGATAGGCAAGCACCCACTTCTCCGGCTCCGTGAGGCTCAAGAGATTGGTCCCGCTTAAACCTATATTTATTAGGGTCCTTAGGGTAATTTATAGAACTTGAGGGGGTTTTATGTAAAAATACTTTTATTTACTTTTCAAAATACACCCCAAGTGTTTAATTATAGTCTTTAGAGTTGCAATAATTTTAGCTTTTATATTTGTGGCATTTCTAATCAATAAACTATTTTCATAATATATGGTATTAAATTGTAATATTGATCTTGTATGGAATTCATAGTATTTTAATGTAAAGTGATTCTTGTGATTTTTGAAAAGAGTTGGAATATTTATATTATTTCAAAATAGATATTTTAAAGTTACATATATACATAATTATATAAAAATAATTTTAATATATATTTTATATTTCTAAAAATCTCATTTTCTTAAGATGTCGTATTTTAAATCTCTCGAGACCGAATGCTCCTTGCGGAGGTCTGCATCTCGCACTACTAAGCCCAGGGATGTGCGATAATCCGCACCATCCCAGTTGGATTCCCCAAAATGGGTTGTAGCGGCGCTTTGCAAAGATTTGTGTAAAATACTAATTTTTTAGAAAACGGTTTTAATAGTAATGGTATTTATTTGAAATGTTTCGTTTTCCCGTATTCCATGTTCCCGAAAGGTATTGTGCTATATTGCATATGAGTGTTGTGAGGAGGTAGGTCATTACCTCGTGATCTACTTAAAGGTATAGTAATTTTGTAATGTTTAAATGTCGAAAATAAAAACTATATCGTATTTTAATGAAAAAATACGGTAAAATGGAAATAGCAATTTCTTTTGATATGGAACTTGTTCAATATGATTAGTTAGTGTTTAATAGTCAATATGTAATGGTTTAACAAGATTGTATTAAAGAGAAGTGAGAGTTTTAGAAAGAAACCGAATCGGAAATCAGATTTGCTCCGATTCCGTCGGGTTTTGTAATTCTGTATTTTCAGAAAGTGTAGAGAAGGGGGAAAGTAGGACTTACGAGTTTAGCTTAAAAGGGATAGGGAGAGAGAGTGGACGTAGCTTCCAGTGCGTCGTTTCGTCGCCGGGATCTCTTAGGTTTGTCGCCGGAAAAATCGCCGGAGTTTCGCCTTTCACTTCTTCCAAACTACACTAGGGTTCTATGAAATTTCTTGAGAGTTTGCTCAGAATTTTGGAGTGAGGGGGTAGTGTGTAGGGGTTGTATTTATAGGGTTAGGGTAGGTGAAAAGTTTAATTGAAACTAATGTATTTAAATGTAATAAAATATATTAAAATAAGGTTTAATGTAATTTAAAGGTTCTCTGGAACCGATCCAAGAATTTAGAGTATGCAGGAGTGATGGGGAGCTGAAGAGACAACTTTTTCATGTTGGCGACTCAGCGGTCCAGCCGAGTCCGGCGGCAGAAGCGGCCTGAGTCGGCCGGTCCGCTGTCCGATTCGGCCGATCCCGGCCAAGTCGGGTGGTCGGAGCACTCCACGTCGGTTCATCAGTCTCCTGGTATAGTTACTTTTCAGGGTGTAGTAGGGTTTTTGTGAGATATGCACGTGTAAACTCTTGGTATTCTAAAAATCCAAAATAAAACAATATTAAAAATAATGTGGGGTATGGTATTTAAACTCTGGTGGCTTGGTTCAGCAGTGCAAGCTATTACCAATGAGCCACAAGTTCCTTCTTTCTATTAATTAGCAAAACAAATATTTAACTTGTGTTCAGGTAAAAATACCTCTTTCTTTAAATTTTGAAAAATGTTGCACAGAAACTTGTACAGGAAATTTGGGGTTATTACATTGCACATTGAGTTCGCAAGACCGGTTTTACCCGTCAATCAGAGGTTCTCTCGCTCCAAAAGCGAGGGGTAATTAACGGCGGGTTGGTCTGCAGTTGCCGGAGATTCGGATCACCACAATCAATAAACTCCTGCCTACCCCTGTCAGGGAGGATCTGTAATACGTTTGACAAGCGCACGCATTCCTATCTCAATAGAGTGACGAAAAACACTCTACAAATTTGTTAATGATAGAGATGATGAGTTAATTAGTTTAATTTCTAAAATATTTTGAAGATATTGAGGTTAGGAGGTATGTGGTAGGGTTGATATTTGTAAAGGGCGGAGATGATTTAATTAGTTTAATTTAACATATGATGTAAGGTTGAAGTTTGTATAGGGGTGGAGGCTTTGGTGGTGGTGAATTCTTCAATTGGGATTGGGGCAATTTTGATAGAGTAAACTACTCTTAAAATTTGTAAAAGGATTACGCTTATTTTTTTTTCCCTCATTCTAAAGTACATTATAAAGTTGTTTAAGTATAAGAAAATGCTTCTTTTTCGTTGGCGGTGCCATCATGACTGCAATTTGAAAGAGATTCTTACAGCTTGCAAATTTGTTTAAAAATCCTATTGTGATGCAAACTCGTATGAATTGATTAAAAATCGAACTTAAAACCAAATCCAAAATCTAAATCCAAAACGTTAAACTTGATTAAGAAAATCCTTAACTTTAAAAAAATTTACCCTAAACTAAAAAAATTCAAAATCTTGAAATTGAAACGTAAACGTAAAACTAATCCAAATTAAATCTTAAACTAAATGTATGATACTCAATGATAATTTTAAATTTTCATATTCTCATCGATAATCGTATGTAAAAATCAAAACGCGTTGTAGTCCTGTCTTTCAGTTATATGCGTACGGTTTTCGTCATGACATAAAACTACATGAAGGTTGTCAATATTGAGCATTAATCGTTCGTATCTGACATCCATCTCAAAGTTTATACGATTAGAAGACTAGTCGCACTATAACCGATAGATTTGTCCAGTATGGACAAGTTAGGAATGTATAAAGTAAATACATGCATTCACTTATAATGCATTTTCTTATTGACGGACCGAAATCACCAGGAAACAATATCGACGTTTACCTTCGAGCTCTGATCGAAGAGTTAAAATCCTTATTCATCGATGGTGTGGAGAATTACGATACAAATACAGATACAACCTTCACGATGTGTACGGTTTTAATGTGGATAGTTAATGACTTTCCTGCATATGTAATGCTATCAAGTTGGTCCGTACATGGTTACAAAATATGTCCTTACTTCTAACAAGATACAACATCGAGACAGTTGAATTTAGGAACAAGATTTCTTTTTGCGGTCATCAGCGTTTTCTGCCTCTAGATCATCCATACAGGTTTGACAATGTTCACTTTAATGGTCATCAGGAGGTTATGGGCCTCCAGTCCCATTATCCGGAGAGGACATAATTGCTCGGTGGAATGGTTACAAAACATGACCTTCGGGATGGATCCCAGAAGACAGAACACTCCACCCGGCTGGAATAAGTTAAGTATTTTCAATGAATTACCGTATTGGCCAACAAATTTAGTGCGTCATTGTCTGGACGTCATACACATTGAGAAGAGAGTATCCGAGCAATAGAAATCGACCAAAGGGTTCTATTATGGAAGGTTATCTCTTAGATAAAGTAACTACATTTTGTTCCTACTATTTGAATGAAGACATTGAGACAAAACTTAACAGGTCTCATAGAATTCATGACGGACCATATAGTAAGTAGATTATAAGATAATAGAACTCATATTTATCAACAAAATATATCGATTTATTTTCCTTAATAGCGTGTGTCTTGATAAAATTAGAGTGTAAGTCTGTTTTGCATTAATTGTTCTTTATATGTGTGTGTGTGTGAGAGTGAAATAATATAATATTGACTTCGAAATTTAATATTGAGAACAAAATTTATAAGAATGAAGTACGTAGCGGGCATCCTAATTGGAATGATGATCGATTGGAAAAATATCATTATAACACCTTTGAACACGATTAGAATTAATTAAGCGATATAATACGGGTTTTTAATAAATTTTACCAATAATTATTTTCACATATTTTATTATAATTAATTAATATTTTATTTAATTATTTTTGTAAATACACACACATGTACATGTTAATTTAGGGTTAAGTATGTGTTAATCATACTTTGTTAGCCATGGCACTTAACCTATTATATCATCTTATATATATGTATACATATTTATTTTAAGTATAAACTTTACTTTAAAAATATAAAAGAAAAAGAAAAGAATAGAATATTGGAGGCATGATGAGGCATGGGACTAGCATGAGAGGCATTTAATGAAGAGAGATAGAGGGAATGGCCCTCAAAAGCCATGTCTCATCTCAACTCCCTCTCATCTCTCATTCCCTTAACCCTCACTCTCTCTCATTTCCTCTTCCTCTTCTTCTTCTTCGCCAAAATCCTTTTTGATCTCTTTTTCTCCACAAGCTCAAGCCTAAACCAACATCAAAACTCACTAAACCCTTCTCTAATCATATTTAAACCCTCTTGAGGAGTCTTGGAGCTTGATGGCTAGGGTTTCATCCAAGTTTTAGTGAGGTAATGATGTTAAACTGTCAATTAGGCTCTAAAGAAGTTTGTGTGTTAATTAGTTTCAGTTAAATACCTTGATGTCTTAAATTAGTGTTAATATCGTGTTTTGGTTAAACTTGGAGTCTCTGTTGTATCTGCTATCACTATGTTGATCTATAATTAAATCTAGCAATACAGTAGAATAATGTTAGAGCCTTGAGTATATCATAGAAATCCGGACCCAACCCTTCACCTTTCGACCGGCGAGAATCACAATTTTCCCGTCGCCGCCGGTTTTTCAGAAGAATTGGGTGTTAGGTTTTTGTGGGTAGCTCTCTATGGGTCATGTAGGTTATTTGGTATACTTTGTTTCTCTTATTTAATCTGTAGGTAAAATCTGGGACCGTTTAGCTATAATTCAAGCGTTTCGGCAACGTGCGATACGGATTTATCCAACATTTGTTTAAGTGTTTCGTACGTTTAACAGCCATAGGTCTAGGATGTCGCTGCACACGTTTATCCCGCTAAGCTAACACTTGGTAGCTTGTGAGAGTCGATTCATTAGTTGGCGTTGTGTCCGTATTTGATTTGAAAGTTTACTAATTTCATGAGTATTGGTTTTGTGTGATATTAGGATCACAGACGGGGACTTCGGACGCTGCTAGGAAGGGGAAAGAGGTGATCGAATTCACCTAACTTGAGATCGTCCAGTGAGTAGATTTAATATCTACGGGGGATTCGCCTGTATGGCGTTAAACGTCGATGGCTAGATTCAAGTGATATAATCTTGTGTGATATATATATATATATATATATATATATATATATATATATATATATATATATTTTATTTTTTTTTTGATTGTGCATGAGTACCATTTTGTACATCCTATTACCTGTTGTACATTGACATATCATTATAGGGCACTGCACCATTACCAACGGTTCATGTTGCACGAGCACTGATTTATATGCCACACACACCATTGGTAATTGCCATGTCACACACACTATAGAAATAGCCATGGATAAATATATGTTGTACCGCATTCATTATTAACAGTTAGATAACGATTCTAGTACTAGTATGCATCATGATTTGTATTATGCATACATTGCTATAGTGATATATCTCATATGATGTTTTCATGAGATTTCTTTTTCGTGGATTTGGGGAATCGCAAAGTACCTTTTGAAAACTTGAAATATTTAAAAAGTGTGGTTTCCCCTTGATACGATATTTCTTGTCCACCATGAGTTTTCTCGGTTCTGAGCTATGAGTATACCCGACTCGAGATAGGGAGAAGTAGTTTGCGGGTATATGGTGGATCCGTTAATGTACCCCGGGACAAGAAGATCGTAAAGAAAGGCGATGAATCCGGCATGGAAGTACTGCCCGCCAGTGATTGTATGGAAACTCGACGGATATCCGGAGGATACCGTTCGGAGTTTGTCACGCCCCGCTTCCCAGAGTATGCTAAAATGGGCACGTGACATAGCCAGCCATGCTACCTGTGGATAGGAAAAATCCTTCCACAGTCATATTACGGCTGTAGAGATATCAAGAACAGGAAAGTAACTAACTATCTAGTACATGTCCATAAGCCAGAGTAAAAGAGTCAAGAAATAACAATATGCGGAAGCCAAAAGATACAATAAATGAAACACCTGGAAGTGAAACTACATACCGACAGGAACTTCACCGCTCGTCTAACAGCGGCAGTACTCCTGGTCAGTCTGCAACAAGGTAGAAGAATCTGGGCCATGCAAAATCCAGACGTCAGCGCGTCATGTCATCAAGCAATAAAAATAAGCAGGGTAGCAGGCAATGCAAGTATAAACATGAATGAAAAGCAGGTGTAACAGTAATATAAATCAGGGCAGTGAAGGGTAGTGTGCAGTGAGTAAACTAAACTGTTCTATTGGGTTTTCTACTCTAAAGTCTTTGAAATCAATTTGATGAATCATCGATGTAACTCAAAAGTATCCCGTGCATACCCGGGACCACGGTCAAGATTCTCGGACTGAATCCGAGACATGCCGCTAGGCACTAAAACAGGAAATATGTACAGATGAATGATGTCAGCAGCATCATCCCAAGGCTGGCCTAGCCTCTAAAACTGATCAGTATAAGCGAGTAACTGTCGAGTTACAAGTCAGGATTTCATCATTGATTTCCCCATACCCCCAAGTTATATATGTCAAGTCAGGTATTCAGTAATCAAGAACTAATGCCAACACAGGATCAGGTAAGAGCAGGTTTGTCTGGATAGACAACAGGAACGGTCCGTGAGAACTACATGTCAGGTTTGTTGGCATTAGACACAAGATCAGGTAACAGGTCAAGCCATGGTACATCAGGTCAGGTCAAGTAGTGTACGGTACCATGTCGGGTCAAGTAATATATGTGTAGCAAGTCATGTCAGGGTGTAAAAGACAGCATGTGGGTGCTCATAAACAGCTAGCATAATCATGGTTATAAATAATCAAGCATGGATGCACAAATATTTATCAGGGATTACATCATGACTATGTAGGATGCACAAGATCAAGTATGGGATACTAATGTAACAGTAAAATGAAATAATATGGTCTCGGCGTGCAACTAGATATGTAATAAACCGTACGGATACAGACGGATACTATAAAACTATAAATCGGTAAAATTTGATGAATATTAAAACACAAGCACTATTATTTATTAAATAGATATTGATATAATAATATTAACATGGATAACATATTCAAGCCGATTAATAATTATAAAAGTGGTATTGATTAACCATGCACAAGAAAGTTCCGTTCAGAAATTCAGCGTCACCCTGATTTGTAAAAGAGCTTAAAAATAACAAATATTCTCCAAAAGGGACGTGTCTTATACCAAAACAAAGATAATTCAATAAGATTTTCATTTTTATAAGTATAAACATCTCAGGTTATCCTTACAAAAAGTTATGAACATCCGAAATTGAAAGTTTGCTGATGGAATTTGCCTGGACAGCAGTTTAAAGACATATTCATTTGCATTTTACGTTATTTAAACAATTTATTTTGCAAGTAAATATTTCATAGAGTTATAGTATTCTGAGTTAGCTTCGTAATGAACTAAAGAATGTATACTACTGATTTTTCTATGATTTATAATGAATTTTATAAGATAAGGTGTACAGTAAATTTCAGATTTGTCGTATCCGCTTTGCAACGACGTTTCATGTGTAAACTATAATATTTTCAAATGTATAACATTATAAAATGCAGATTATAAACTAATTACATATAACAATAAGAAATATTACGACGATATATATTTTAAATGATATGGATGCAGTATAATGTAATTTAGTATGTCACAAGATAAGTTTTCATGATCTAGATTTAAAATGATATAAACGGATGCAAACGGAACATCGAAACGTTATAAAATTAAACATGGGGTACTAGATTTAAACTATAGGTATGGTATTTATTTAAATAGGAATAAAATGAATTATATAGCATGTAGCAAGATTAACTTGCCTAGACGGAACAAGAACGGATGTGTACGGAACGTCCTTCGTCGGCGAAATGTCGCGACGCGCGCACGGTACGCGAAACGGTTCCAAACGCACGAGGGTGATCACGCAAGTCAGGTACGTTCACTGGATCACTCGGATCGTCAGCGACGAGCACGGCTCCGGCGGTGATCACCGGAATTAAGAAACAAGATCAAGAAAAAGAAAGAAGAAAGAAGAAGAAGTAAGAAGAAGAGGTTGCGTATTAAATAAGGAAAGAAAAATTAAATAAATAAAAAATAGATATAAATAGATATATGCAGAGGAGAGAGAGAGAGAAAGGGGTTGTTGGTTTGTTAGGAAATTAGATTTAAAATTTTAAAAGATTTTTAGATTTAAAATTTTAGATAATAGGTTTCGGTTTGTTAAAGAAATCATATGAAAATATTTAAACTAAATTTTAAAATCAAATAAATTGAATTTTGGAGGGATACAAAAATATTTCAAAATGCGTCCGGGTCGGGTTTAAAAATTCAGATTTAAAATACGAAAAATATTTGCGACCTTCAAAATTCAAAATGAATGCTCAGGTAAGGAAAATGCATACCCCCAAGAACGGATGCACGTACATGCACGTAGCCATCCAAACACGTCTGTTTCACTGAACGGGACAATAACAAGATGCGCGGATGCTACCACGGGGTTAAGGGTATTATGCAAGCTATGAAATGCAATTTTAAATTATTTTACATGACCTAAAATGTTATATGGTAAAAGATGCAATGCCAGGTAAAATGCCAGTATGCAGTATACATGAGATGCACGTGTCTATGTAACAAGTTAGGTTAATCTATAAATATGAATCAAACAAGTTCAAGCAAGCGGGTGGGGTCGAATGCAATGTAAAATGTAAAATTACCATTCGCACCCAAAAACCCGTTAAATTAAGAAAATACCACTGATAAGTAAATACGGGAATTGGAATTGGTATAAATGAACTCGGTTGTTACATTATACCCAACTACAAAAAGAATTTCGTCCTCGAAATTCCAAGAACAAGAAAGGATAAACAATCAAGAAACTACAAGAATAGATGTGGAAACTTCTGCTGGATTTCATCTTCTCGTTCCTAGGTTGATTCTTCATGCGAGCGATTTTCCCAAGAAACAAGTACAAGAGGTATAACCTTGTTCTTAAGAACATTTTCCCTTCGATCCACAATCGACATCGGTCGCTCCTCAAAGTCAAATCTTCTCGTACAGTCAGCTCCGAATGATCCAGCACGTGTGTTTCATCTCGAATATATTTACGGAGTTGAGATACGTGAAACACGTCATGAACATTCGCCAAGGATTGCGGTAACGCCAATCGATATGCTACTTCTCCAACACGCTCCAAAATCTCAAAAGGTCCAACGAATCGAGGACTAAGCTTTCCTCGACTTCCGAAATGAATCACTCCTCTAGTCGGTGATATCTTCAAGAATAACAAATCACCAACGGCGAACTCTAGAGGTCTTCTCGATATATCTGCCCAACTCTTTTGTTGGTCTTATGCTGCTTTCATATGATTCCGGATAGTGTTAACCTTCTCAACTATTTGCACGATCAAATCCGGTCCCAACAATCTTCGTTCTCTAACATCGTCCCGCAAACAGGTGAACGACACTTGCGACCGTATAAAGCTTCGAATGGAGCCATCTGAATAGTCGCCTAAAACTGTTGTTGTAAGAAAACTCCACCAAATGTAGATGATCCTCCTATAAACCCTTGAACTCTAACATGCAAGCTCTCAACATGTCTTCAAGAGTTTGGATCGTTCTCTCCGACTGGCCATCTGTTTGAGGGTGATAAGCTGTGCTAAACTTCAATCGAGCCCCCAAACTTTCCTGTAAGCTCCTCCAAAAGTGTGATAAGAAACGAGTGTCACGGTCGGACACGATGCTCACCGGTACTCCATGCAATCTTACTATCTCCTGCATGTACCACTCTGCCAAAGCTTCTGTTGATTGACCAACTCGAAATGGTATGAAATGAGCTGCCTTGGTCAATCGATCAACAATCACCCAAACTGCATTGTTGCCCTTTGGACTCCACGGTAGAGCTGTCACGAAATCCATAGTTATATGTTCCCACTTCCATTGAGGGATCGGAAGTGATTGCAATAAACCAGCAACCCGTTGATGTTCATCCTTAACTTGCTGACACACCAAACACTTTGCTACAAAACGGCAATATCCCGTTTCATGTCTTCCCACCAGAAATGCTGTCGTATATCTCGGTACATCTTCGTGCCTCCTGGATGTATGGAATATGCTGAACTGTGCGCCTCCTTCATAAGTTCTTCACGAATGTCTCCTTTTGGCACACACAAACGGCTACCATATCGCAACGAACCATCTTCATGAATTAACAAGTCCGTTCGAAGTCCAGCTTCAACCTGTTCTCGAAACCTTTGCAATCTTAGGTTTTTTTTTGACTGCGCTGCTTTAATACTCTCGATCAATGACGACTGTACTTGCAGCGACATCAACTGTCCTGAAGAATGCGGTAGCACGATCTCCAACTCGAATCTCCGAAAGTCTTCAATAAGTTCCTTTTTGTGCAGTCAACATCCGAATTGCTGGTAACCGACTAAACGCATTCGGCACAACATTAACTTCCCCGGATGGTACTTAAGATCAAGATCGTAGTCAGCCATCAGCTCCAACCATCTACACTGCCTCATATTAAGCTCCTTCTGTGTGAACACGTACTTTTGGCTTTTGTGATCGGTGAAAACTTCGCCCCTTTCGCCCAATAAGTAGTGTCTCCAAATTTTCAAAGCGAAAATCACTGCTGCTAGCTCCAAGTCATAAGTTGGGTAATTTTTCTCATGGGTCTTCAACTGTCTCGATGCGTAAGCTATAACATTCTCATGCTGCATCAAAACACATCCCAATCCTTTCACAGATGCGTCGCTGTGAATCACCAATCCTCTAGAACTGTCTGACACGGTTAAAATAAGAGCGGTTATCAATCTCTGCTTCAATGCCTCAAAAGCTGACGCACACTTATCCGTCCATACAAACGGTACTTCCTTGTGCGTAAGCTTGGTCAAGGCTCAGCCAAACGAGCAAAATTCTCCACGAACTTTCTGTAGTATCCTGCAAGTCCAAGAAAACTTCTGATCTCTATAACGTTCTTCGGAATCGGCCAGTCTTGAACTGCTGCAATCTTCCCTGGATAAACGGCGGTTCCATCTCCAGCTACGATATGCCCCAAAAACTTCACTTCTTCAAGCCAAAACTCGCACTTGCTCATCTTTGCATACAATCTTTCTTGCATCAATGTCTGCAGTGCGATCTTCAAGAGTTCTGCATGCTCTTCAATGCTCCTCAAGTAGACCAGAATATCCTTAGCGAACACCACTATAAACTGGTCTAAGAATGGTGAAAAGATTCGATTCATCAAGTCCATAAATATCGCCGGTGCGTTCGATACTCCGAAGGGCATCACTAATACTCGTATTGTCCATGCTGAGTTCGGAACGCGGTCTTACAAATATCTTCTGATTTAACTCGGACCTGATGATATCCGAACCGCAAATCCAGCTTCGAGAATACCCTCGCGCCACTAAGCTGCTCAAACAATTCGCCAATGCGAGGGATCGGGTACTTGTTCATAATAATCACCCGGTTTAATTCTCGATAATCGATGCACATCCTCCTTGTGCCATCTTTCTTCTTTACTAGAAGAACTGGAGTTTCCCAATGCGAGATACTGCTGCGAATCCAACCCTTCTCAAGTAATTCAGCAACTTGCTTCTTGACTTCTTCCAACTCCACTAGTGCCATTGGATAGTACGTCTTTGAGATTGGCGCTGCACCAGAATCAATCACAAACTCCACGCCTCGTTTTGGCGATAATTCCGAGACGTCTTCTAGCACGTCCATGAACTCTCGAAATATAGTCGACGCTTCTTCCTTATCACTTCCATCAACGAAAGATCATCATTCGTCGGCCTAGCCCTAAACTCGACTGGCCCGATGGAACTGCTTCCTTCGGTAAAACAAACTCCGGATGTCCAGAAATCTGGAAAATCACTTTTCTTTCCTTACAATCAATATGAGCATGGAAAGTGCCGCGAAAATCCATTCCCAAGACAACAACAAATAAGGGAATGCACTAGGATTGAACAGTCCTAATGCGGGGAAAACAAGAACAAGTAAGATATCTAGATGACTTTATCCGAAGTCAAGATACTGAAGAGGATTAAGCACGGTAAACATGATTCAAGCTGGCGATGGAACAATAACTGGTAAGCAATGAAACCGAGAGAAATAAGGTAATGTAATGATCATGGAATAGGGAAGTGAAACAAGACCAGGACTCCAAGTTACTTAAATAGAGTACCGCATTGTAACCATGCTGCAGTTCATGGGTACAATTACATAACTCCACCCAAGTCGTCCAAATCCTAGTATCAGAATCAAGAAACAGGGAGAAACAATAGAGAACCAAAAGATTTCAGGTCGAAATGCAAAGTGGTTTGCATATCACCCAAACAAGAGATCAAGAGAAGGATATGATTCAACAATCACGATAAACAAGGTGGCAGGATATGTTCCTAATCACGAGTATTCTGATTCGTGTATTGGGTCCAATACCCAACTACAAAAGAATCAACCCGATTAACCTATATCCTATGGCTCTGATACCAAAAGAACCATGTCACGCCCCGCTTTCCAGAGTACGCTAAGATGGGCACGTGACATAACCAGCCATGCTACCTGTGGATAGGAAAAATCCTTCCACAGTCACATTACGGCTGTAGAGATATCAAGAACGGGAAAGTAACTAACTATCTAGTACATGTCCATAAGCCAGAGTAAAAGAGTCAAGAAATAACAATATGCGGAAGCCAAAATATACAATAAATGAAACACCTGGAAGTGAAACTACATACCGACAGGAACTTCACCGCTCGTCTAACAGCGGCAATACTCCTGGTCAGTCTGCAACAAGGTAGAAGAATCTGGGCCATGCAAAACCCAGACGTCAGCGCGTCATGTCATCAAGCAATAAAAATAAGCAGGGTAGCAGGCAATGCAAGTATAAACATGAATGAAAAGCAGGTGTAACAGTAATATAAATCAGGGCAGTGAAGGGTAGTGTGCGATGAGTAAACTAAACTGTTCTATTGGGTTTTCTACTCTAAAGTCTTTGAAATCAATTTGATGAATCATCGATGTAACTCAAAAGTATCCCGTGCATACCCGGAACCACGGTCAAGATTCTCGGGCTGAATCCGAGACATGCCGCTAGGCACTAAAACAGGAAATATGTACAGATGAATGATGTCAGCAGCATCATCTCAAGGCTGGCCTAGCCTCTAAAACTGATCAGTATAAGCGAGTAACTGTCGAGTTACAAGTCAGGATTTCATCATTGATTTCCCCATACCCCCAAGTTATATATGTCAAGTCAGGTATTCAGTAATTAAGAACTAATGCCAACACAGGATCAGGTAAGAGCAGGTTTGTCTGGATAAACAACAAGAACGGTCCGTGAGGACTACATGTCAGGTTTGTTGGCATTAGACATAAGATCAGGTAACAGGTCAAGCCATGGTATATCAGGTTAAGTCAAGTAGTGTACGGTACCATGTCGGGTCAAGTAATATGTGTGTAGCAAGTCATGTCAGGGTGTAAAAGACAGCATGTGGGTGCTCATAAACAGCTAGCATAATCATGGTTATAAATAATCAAGCATGGATGCACAAATATTTATCAGGGATTACATCATGACTATGTAGGATGCACAAGATCAAGTATGGGATACTAATGTAACAGTAAAATGAAATAATATGGTCTCGGCGTGCAACTAGATATGTAATAAACCGTACGGATACAGACGGATACTATAAAACTATAAATCGGTAAAATTTGCTGAATATTAAAACACAAGCACTATTATTTATTAAATAGATATTGATATAATAATATTAACATGGATAACATATTCAAGCCGATTAATAATTATAAAAGTGGTATTGATTAACCATGCACAAGAAAGTTCCGTTCAGAAATTCAGCGTCACCCTGATTTGTAAAAGAGCTTAAAAATAACAAATGTTCTCCAAAGGGGATGTGTCTTATACCAAAACAAAGATAATTCAATAAGGTTTTAATTTTTATAAGTATAAACATCTCAGGTTGTCCTTACAAAAAGTTATGAATATCCGAAATTGAAAGTTTGCTGCTGGAATTTTCCTGGACAGCAGTTTAAAGACATATTCATTTGCATTTTACGTTATTTAAACAATTTATTTTGCAAGTAAATATTTCATATAGTTATAGTATTCTGAGTTAGATTCGTAATGAACTAAAGAACGTATACTACTGATTTTTATATGATTTATAATGAATTTTATAAGATAAGGTGTACAGTAAATTTCAGATTTGTCGTATCCGCTTTGCAACGACGTTTCATGTATAAACTATAATATTTTCAAATGTATAACATTATAAAATGCAGATTATAAACTAATTACAGATAACAATAAGAAATATTACGACGATATATATTTTAAATGATATGGATGCAGTATAATGTAATCTAGTATGTCACAAGATAAGTTTTCATGATCTAGATTTAAAATGATATAAACGGATGCAAACGGAACATCGAAACGTTATAAAATTAAACATGGGGTACTAAATTTAAACTATAGGTATGGTATTTATTTAAATAGGTATAAAATGAATTATATAGCATGTAGCAAGATTAACTTGCCTAGACGGAACAAGAACGGATGTGTACGGAACGTCCTTCGTCGACGAAATGTCGCGACGCGCGCACGGTACACGAAACGGTTCCAAACGCACGAGGGTGATCACGCAAGTCAGGTACGTTCACTGGATCACTCGGATCGTCAGCGACGAGCACGGCTCCGGCGGTGATCACCGGAATCAAGAAACAAGATCAAGAAAAAGAAAGAAGAAAGAAGAAGAAGAAGTAAGAAGAAGAGCTTGTGTATTAAATAAGGAAAAAAAAATTAAATAAATAAAAAATAGATATAAATAGATATATGCAGAAGAGAGAGAGAAAGTGGTTGTTGCTTTGTTAGGAAATTAGATTTAAAATTTTAAAAGATTTTTAGATTTAAAATTTTAGATAAGAGGTTTCAGTTTGTTAAAGAAATCGTATGAAAATATTTAAACTAAATTTTAAAATTAAATAAATTGAATTTTGGAGGAATAAAAAAATATTTCAAAACGCGCCCGGGTCGGGTTTAAAAATTCAGATTTAAAATACGAAAAATATGTGCGACCTTCAAAATTCAAAATGAATGCTCAGGTAACGAAAATGCATACCCCCAAGAACGGATGCACGTACATGCACGTAGCCATCCAAACACGTCTGTTTCACTGAACGGGACGATAACAAGATGCGCGGATGCTACCACGGGGTTAGGGGTATTATGCAAGCTATGAACTGCAATTTTAAATTATTTTACATGACCTAAAATTTTATATGGTAAAAGATGCAATGCCAGGTAAAATGCCAGTATGCAGTATACATGAGATGCACATGTCTATGTAACAAGTTAGGTTAATCTATAAATATGAATCAAACAGGTTCAAGCAAGCGGGTCGGGTCGAATGCAATATAAAATATAAAATTACCATTCGCACCCAAAAACCCGTTAAATTAAGAAAATACCATAGATAAGTAAATACGGGAACTGGAATTGGTATAAATGAACTCGGTTGTTACAGAGTTATATGATGAGATGGATATGAGGTCGGATCATAGTGACGGCGCCTGAGATATTAGGATTTGGAGTGTCGTTGATGGACACCGGATTTCTATGATGATGATTTATTGAGGACAGCTCTATTTTTATCCCACACTCAGGACTTTTATGATATACTCTATACCGTTGTACCTCGACATAGTACCTTGATTTGGATTATGCTGTATCTCATATTATTGTACATATGCTATCATGACTGCATACGTAAGGTTGGTTGTTTATCGTGCATGCATGTGATTACTTATACGATGTTATTTACTTCTCACGAGTTGGCAACTCACTTCCATTGTGCCACAGTATTTTGCAGGGTTGACCCTCGGTATAGTCGTGGCAGGGCTCTTTATTGCATCATTTTCAGTGGATACCGCTACTGTTGGGTGTGAGACCTTTTGTAGGTGGGTTTTTGTGCGGGTATCCATATACTTCCGTTTGTATATCTTATTTTGTATCTAGTACTCTCCATCTACCACTTATACGTTTTTAACTTAGAAACGAGACTGAGAGATTCGGTATTTGTATATTATTTGTGCTTCTGGTTGTCGTGCTCGTGTGAGCCGGCTTTTATTTCATGCTGCGATGATATTTTACCTCTTATTATGCTATTTTCACTTTTTATTTGCTTATTTCTTCACTACGGCGTCGTATATTTACCTGTTGTGGTTGTGTTCCGCTTTAGGCGTAAGTTGCTCCCGTTTAGGGATAACTTTTTATTTAATGTTTTGTGCCCGTTTGGGGATAGTTTTTACAAAGGAGATACTGCCGAAATTTTTAAGAAAATAAATTTAAGTTTTGAGATTTTTAACTTGAAATTTTAAATTCTTTTAACTAATATTTTATCACTCTATCTTTTTATGATTTAGATTTCTGGGTTTTCGGCTTACTTGATTTACGTTACGCTTTTAGACTTGCGTGATTTAAGTGCCGATCGCGTTCCTAATTTGGGTCGTGACAATCATCAGGACAATTTTTCGAATGGTTTGCACATCATGTAAGATATTCGAATCTCATGTTTTTGCGACTACTTTTAATCTAAACTTATATTATTATGTAATTGCCGCATAATTTGTTTTGTCAGATCTAAGATCCGAACATATTTGTATCATTAGAGAAAAACTTGAGATGTCTAGCTTAGTTTCTTAGCATGGAGATTGCGTACTATTGTAGGGTGTTTTTCGTCACCCTATTGAGATGGGAATATGCGTCGCTTGTCAGGCGCATTACAGATTCCCCATGCCTAGGGTAGGCTGGGCTTTATTGATTGTAAGGATCCGAATCTCCGGCAGCCGAGGACTAAGCTGCCGTTAATTACCCCTCGCCTTTGGAGCGAGAGAATCTCCGATTGACGGGTCAAACAGGTCATGCGAACTCAATGTGTAGTGTTGTGTTTTGAAGGGGTTTTAGATATATCGGGGGCCCCATAGAATTTTACGGGGGTCCCGCTACCCGGATAGCGGGCTGGGGATCAAGGGGGCTAGCAGCCCCCTTACGGGGTGTGGGGCAGCTCCCCGTTAGAATTTTTTTCTAACGGAGAACGTGTTTTGAGTGTGGAGTGTATAAAAAAGTGGGGTGATGAGCGTCCTAAGGACGCGTGAGTGGCGCGTAGGTGCTGGGCGCCAGCGGGCCACGTGCATGGCGCGTGGGCGCTGGGCGCCAGCGGGCCACATGAGAGGCGCATGGGAACTGGGCACCAGCACCTCACACGCACGGCACTTGATCAGGAGTTAAACTCCTGCAGAAAAAAGGGCTTAGCCCCGGGATTAAGAGTTAAACTCCCAAAAGAGTTTGATTTGTGGAGTTAAACTCCAAAAGATTTTAAATGGAGTTAAACTCCCAGTGGTTTTGAGAAATGGAGTTGAACTTCCAGAAATCTTTGAAGATGATCAAAGGGGACCCCTTTCTTCTTCTCTGAGTCCTGAATCCTCTCCTAAATCTCGGATCTTCCCCAAAGTGGGATTTTTGGAGGTGGGTCTCCTTCTTCCTCCTCTCTGTTGGCTGGATCTTGAAGAAAAGGGGGTGAGATTTAAAAATCTCCCCTTTTGGAGATTTGATGGAAGATCTGCATTTCTCTTCAAGGATTTTGTGGTGAAAAACTATTTGTTTTGGAAAAGGAAGAGTGAAACTCTTGATTTAATTATAAAAAAGAGAAGGTTTAGAACCTTGAGGAAAGAGAAGGAGGCACAAAAACCTTACTTTTTGAGGGAATGGAAAAGGTCCTTTTCATTTCATTATCCTGTTGCCTTTTATAGGCTTACAAATATGTATATAGCCCCTTGGGCTTTACAAAATAGCATTTTTGCCCATCTCATGCCTCATGTGCTCATTTCTTTTGCACATGAGCCATGAGCTTTACAAAAATTTGGCTTTATGCCCAATTTTCTTATATTTATTCATAAAAATTACATCAAAATTATTTATTACATGATTTTCATTTTGGTATGGGAGAGGCCGGCCGCGGGGCTCGACTTGGGTATGGGCCTACTTGACCTGAGCTTGGGTCCGCTTAGCTTGGGGTTGACTTTGACTTTGACTTGGTCAGCCGTGATGCAATTTTTGACCCTAACAACTATAAAGGATTCGGTATCTTTGAGTATAAATTTAAAGTTAAGAACGTTGAAGAATCTCGAACCATTCAAAATAGTGGGATTGCGACCGTTGACTCGGATGGTGTAATTTATTATGGGTACTTATATTACATACTTGGTATCCAATATTCTGAACTAGCAGAACCATTTTATATATTTCAGTGTATTTGGTATGATACTCGAACCGGAACTGAAAGGTGGAGGGATAATCTTGGGATTTGGAAAGATAAATATGGATTGACTAACATAAACACACGTCGATTTTGCTTTGAGAATGATCCATTTATATTTCCGCAATAAACATTTCAAATATACTATTCAAAGCACTTGAAGCATCTGAGATAGAGTGTTGTATGCCGATGGAAGCCCATGGATATTTATGATACCCCGGAATTCGAGGATCACATGGATGACAGTGATGAGGAAGAAGAAGAGAGAAAACTTAAAGTGCTCCAATCGTTTGTCTCCGTAGAAGAGCTATCTTTGGATGTCTCCATAGAAGAGTTATCTTCGGATGAGCATGAAGTTACATGGGTTAAGAATGATATTGATGATCAAATCCAAATAGATATTTCTAAACGTCTAATACGTCTATGAAACGAAAAAGATAATCATTAATATTATATTATGAATTTACATTTTTTATGATTTAGACATGTATTGTTATTATTTCTCTTACATGCATGTATTGCATGCATAAGTAATGATTGTACTTCTATTGAGGGATGATGGCGACATCAGTATCAGCGGGGGACGGGGGTACCAGATGCGGCTTCAGAGGCAGGGATAGAGCGATTATGCCCGAGGAGTTGCGTAGGGAGCAGCTCTTACAGCAGAGGGGAAGTGTTGCACCCCCGTCCGGATAGAACCCAGATGAATCTTTCCCTATGGAATTTACCACACACACATGTAGGTATATTTATATATTATATATTGCAAGGATATTCATTTTGAACGATATATTATTGATATACACGCATATTCATTTTAAAGTTAATTATATAGTTATTTTTTATTATCTGGAGGCGATGCCTTCACATCCGGGATACAGGTCGTTCCCACACGATCCATACTCTCTGAGCACTCTGCAGGTTGGTATTTTTTACTATATAATACGTCAAATTGTTTATGTATTATTTTATTCAGAATTTACTTATATAATCATTATTTATTATCTAGTTGGAGGGGATGCATCCACATCTGGGTCGCCGGAAACTATCGTCCCGTTCGTGATGCTGTCTGGACGCAGGCTCGTGGTGATGTCGTTGGAGGTATATACTATATTTCAATTTTCATTAATTCTAAAATTATAAATATTGTCTGTATTATATTTGCGAAATGTTGTATATTTTGGATATCGATTGTTGTATATGATGATTATGATTATGATTTTAGAGTGATTTTGTATTGTGTTTGTTTATTTTGTGTTTTTACATTTCTTTATTCCGTTATATATTATGCGTGGGATGTTATTGATATATATTTTTGTATTTAGGTATATAATATAGTGTGTGATATATGCTATTGTGTAAATGGCGAACAAAAAATAGAAGGCGGATTTTTTTTAAAAAAAATTTAAAGTTTGCCTCTACAGTTAGCACCGTAGGGACACAATTAGCCCCTACAAATTCCACTGTATCAGAAAAAAATTGATACTCTATCCCTACGGTTTACACCGTAGGGACAACCTTTATCCTTACGGTGACCACCATAGGGATAAAGTACCAGAAAAAAACTAATACTATGTCCCTATGGTGGAAACCGTAGGGGATAAGTTTGCCCGGTATTAAAATATCTAAATTTGTCTGATATTAAATTTTTTCTTTTAAATGTATAAAACGATGCTGCCCCTACGTTGGAAACCGAAGAGGCAGTGACCCCTACGGGTTTCGCCGTAGGGGTAAATTTGTAACTGTAGGACATTTATCTGTCCCTACGGATCATAATTTTGTCTCTACGGTGGACACTGTAGGGACAGTGGTTTGGCCCTATGGTTCCAACCATAGGGACAAGCCATATTCATAATAGTGCGTGTCCCGGTGTCATGTAATAGCCTGTCACTCTAGCTTGATCTTTAAAACCTATAAATTTGGAGCCACAGGGATTTTTGCATTGTCCCGTGTTCGTTTTTAGGTTAGAAAATAAGTGAGTGAGGCCCCAAATCATTGTATGCGGAGTAAAATGGCCTAGAAAACATGCACAGAAAAAATTAAAGAGAGGTAGGGTAGAGATGTTAAGTGAGTCATAAAGATTGAGGTTTAGATGGTTCATGTTCGTATAATTATTTAAACAATCTTAAGACCTTGTTCAAGATCAATTTGTTTATTTGTCGACCGGGCATATAGTTAATCTGAAACGTATCTTAAATTCAGTAAATCAGCAACGAAAACAATCATTTAGATATTTAATCAAATTTTTGACAAATCAAACAGTAAGAAATATAGCTATTATAAGTGAATTTGAAGTTATTAATCATCTAAATTTTTTAATATTCGACTCAAACTTTCCTACGGAAGTGTTAATAACTATGATCTTTATGATTACATAACCATTTTATTATGGCTTATTTTTAGAAAACTCCCCTTCATCGGTTTCAAAACTACATAAAACTATCCTTTTTAACGGTCATTAGCGGTCAACGTCAAAAAATGTTAGTTATAACCATTTTACCCTTGTACTGCATATAATTAATTAACTTAAATATTTAAATTATTAATAATTATAGTAATTAGAGCTAGGGTTAAGGTTTGGTGATGGGGGCGAGACGGCGGCAGCGAGACGGTGGCGAGGGGAGGTCGAGATAGGTCGAGGAGGAGAGGACAATGGTGGGGGAGGCAGCGAAGAGGTCAAGGATGAGGGGAAAGGGGTGAGGGGAGGAGGCATTGGTCGGGAAGGCTTGGAGAGGTTGGGGGAGGGGGGAGGGGGAGAAGGAGGTCGTGGAGGGGGCAAGGGCCAGGGACAGCAAGCGACGACGACGGTGATATAACGGCTAGCCTAGGGTTAGGGTTAGAATTTGGAGAAGAAGTTGAGGATATTTTGGGGAATAAATGATGATATGGCAAATGACGTAGAGGGTTAGGGCTGACTTGGCCTCGTAAAAATAAGCTTTTTTATAGTTATGAAAATATAGAACAATTTTTTGAAAAACACTGATACTATAGTGGAGATTTTTTAAAATAAGCTTTTTATTATAGATTACTACTTAGTCAGGCATAAACTATCTGTACTTGTTTCTTCAATTTAGCAAGTTTAGATTTTTATTTAAGCTCGTCTTATTTAGTTGTCGAACAAGCTCTAACAAGCTTAATTTTATTGAGTCGATTTTGAACCGAGCTCCTAGCTTTTTTAACAACTCTCAAGAAAGGGTTGCAAATCTATGATCGAAAATAGGGGATTAGTCGCAAATCAAAGCTGAGAGTAAAAACTCCTAGGAAATTTGGGATAGGGAAGGGGTATGCAAAAGGAGAGAGAGAGACCGGCATCACATATAGATATTGTTGTAGCCGCAATCGACCAGTGATTTCATTGTTGTTTTTTGTTTCTTGTTTGAAATCAAACCTGAATGGGATTGAACTTGTGATCTCTCGCTTTGGAAAGGAAATTGGTATTAACTGAGCTAAGCCTAGTTGGTGATTTCATTACTGTTGCCCTTAACAAAAATGAGGGTAAATCCAGAGGATAGAGTCCCTAGGTCAAGTTGGGATGAGACCATCTTTGCCGCTGTGTCTGTGTTTGCTTCGTTGCAGTCAATCGCAACCTTTTTTTTTCCTTTTAGCGCCGTAAGGCTTTCTTTCTCACGGCAATTTTACTCTATTCAGCTTCTAATGTTTTAAATTTTGCAGCATATCTCACATGGAGGTTCAAAGAGATGGAAACATTGACAAAAATCCAGAAATAACATCCGCTACAAAACCAAGTGCCCTAGAGACTAAAAACATCGACAAAAACCCCTAGTCCAGAACCACAACACAGCACAAAAAAATCACTCGTCTACAAAAGACAAATACTCAATAAGCAAACTTCGACACTCGATAACAGTAAGCTTAGCGATTTCGTCGAACGGACTTGGTCTGGTTCCTTTTCCAGGTGGCTCTTCGAGATGGCCTGTTCTTGTGGTACAAATGGCCTTTTCCACGAAGCCCCCTGTATTTTTTGCCAGCCGATGTAAGCCCCCGAAGCTCACGGTGCTTGTGGACCCCCTTGCAGATCCAGTTGATCCTTGGTTCATTGCGGATTGCGTTGTGGACCGTGTCTATGAGGATGACCTAAAAGTATTTGTAGGTAGAATCCTACAATATTTCATATGGCGAAAGTTGAGAGGCAAGACACGAGGTAAGGCTACATCAACACTAAACTAACCTCAGGACCAAAACCAAAAAACAGAGTTTTTTTTTTTTAAATTACAGTAATCTCCCTTAACTTTTGTTTCAAGGGAGTCTTTTTCAATAAAACAACCTTTCACGCAAACGAATTACCGAAACTTATATAAGTGGATTTGGGGCATGACATAAGTGGCATCAAAGCACTTTGAGGGAGCTTGCTGTAATAAAATCCCTTAAGGTAGTTTACACAGCAGCACTACACCATAAAGAAAAGAGGTTAATTGGTCTAAGGTGCCAGATGAGGAACATGGCGCATGGAATTCAGCTCTCCATTTTATGGATGAGTTTAGATCATCGTCATGTTCTTCATAATACGAAATTTCTATGCTACTCTCCCTTGCATCAAATGGTTGTTGAATTATCGGCTTACAAGAATAGAAAATAATACAACTCCGTTATCAGTGGCAAATAGTACGTAAATCATACTCCCTCCCCGTTTCACAATACAAGTCTTTTTTTGCTTTTGCACACTTATTAAGAAAAAGTTAAGATCTCTTAAATCTATGATATTATAAATGTAAATTTCCCACTTTATCCCTATTAAATGTTCGTTAATTTCTTGATATCTGAACAATCATAAGATTTATTAAGGATTAATTTAGTAAATGTAGCATTAAAAGTGCATTGGTAATCAAAGCTTCTTCTCGGTAAAGATACTTACATTTTGATGAAAGGAAAGAAGCAAAAAAAGACTTATGTTGTGAAACGGAGGAAATATAAAGTTTGGTGTAATTATTAGATTTTAATCCCCGATGCCAAGGACGGTGTTGATCGGAAAAATTTTCCATGTGCCGGCCGTATACAACCGGGCAGGAGAGAGAAAGAGATGGAGAATTCCGGGTACCCTTCGAGCAGCTTGGTGGGGTCCGCGTTCCTATTTCTTTCTCTCTTCTGTCCGGACGTATACGGCCGGCACATGGATGTTGATCAGCCAAAAAATTGGTGAGGCACCGACTTTTGAGAAACACATAACCCTAGAAGAAAGTAAATATTATGGAAAAATCAACCCAAAAAATAATTGAGAAACACCTGCCAATAATAGCAATATGTTAATCTAAGTAGCATGGGCTGGATTTTTAATTTTCGAGGAGTCTAGGAAATGATGGTTCACATGGACACTCATCTTTTGTCGTTAAAATATAAATACTTAATTAAAAAATATATTGGCAAATCTAACCTAAGAGTAAGGATAATTTGTCACCTTTAATGTGTAGATTATTGTTGTCTAAGCCATCTATACATGTTCGGTACATCTGGAATAAAATCTAAATTCCAGGATGAGACATGTTATGATAAAATCAACTCATAAGGTAACTTTTATTCAGACACATTAGTGCTTAAATTGAAACATTTCACATCACTGCCTCAAAAGATAAAAAAAAATTTACATGAGTCGTTCAAACACAACAAAGTTTGCAAATTTATTTATACCTGCTAGGCCTTGAAGCCGAGGCGGCGGGCCTTATTGGGCCGGATCAGCCTGGTGACACGAACGATGGAAGGATGTTGGCGATACTCCCAGCATCGAACCCTCTGCAAGAACCTCATCACATCCGATTGCTTCTTCCTCCATAGCTCCGACACGTACTTGTACGATCCTAGTCAACACAAAAGATCGAATTTTGAGATGAGATTCGAGGTAAAATGTAGACGCAGAACAACAAAATTCAATTTTTTGAATGAAATTCACCTTTTCGTCAAGGGAATTAGAAATGTGGAGGGAATAAGCACCTAATTATCTTCAAAAGAAAAAAAAATCGAGTTTTGAAATGAGAATAGAGGTGAAATGTAGGTGTAGATCATCTTCAAAAGCCAAAAATTTCGAATTTTGAGATGAAATTTCGGTTCAAAACACAAACATTTGGCTTCGAAGATGATATTAGAAGGGAATCAGAGATCGAACCCATGTTGCGAAAGAGCTTGGGGCCTCCTAGGGTTTGCGAGAAAGAAGAAGATGGCGGCGGCGGCGGCGGCGGCGGCTGCAGGAACGAAGTGGTTAGGGCTGATGAACATTGTGGGCCTGATTCGGTTTAGGCCTTGTATCATAGCCATATTCAGACCATTAAATGAGTCCAACACACAACTATTTCGTTACTTTTCTTTTCTTTTCTTATATAAATTCCCGCAAAAAAGGGATTTTTTTACTTGCCCAACACCCCCCCCCCAACCCCAAAAACATACCTAATTTCTTTCTACCCTCCAAAAACTTGATATTTACATTTTACCCTCTAAATTAATATTATACAGGTTTTTTTTTAAATATCCCAATCACTCTTCTTTTTTGAAAATACTCGATTTCTTCCTCAAATTGAAATTAGGGTTTAAGTTTATATTGCACATTCTCAAAATCGATCATAAAATCAGGAACGCCTTCAGTATTCTTTCTCTAGCTATGAAGAAGTTGAATATTTATGTGGTCTTACTTGTTGTATTCAGGTAAATTGTAAACCTAAAATTTATGGAGAAAAACTAAAACTAAAGTTAACAGGGTTCTTTTCTGACGGAAATCGTAAAGTGGGTAAAATGATATAACTTATTAGTTTTGGAGGTAAAAAGTAAATACCAGGTTTTGGGGGGTTAGAAATGAATTTGGTATGTTTTGGAGGGGCTACAAGTAAAAAACCCAAAAAAACATGAGTTTCAAAGATGTAGCTAATTAGGTATGTGAAAGATACCTGACCTGATCCCAAAAATAATTAACTGAACGTGCTGAGTTTCTAATCGGGATATCCCGACCCGACCCGTTTACGGGGCAAGTACCCGTACGACCCAAATACATTATGTCCAGAAAGTTTGTTTTCTCTCTTAAATTTGGCATTTTTAGGTTATATTTTTTTAATATCAAAAATTTATAATTAACGTCAATTTTGTAATGGTTAATTTGTATTGCTCATGCATAAAACAAAAGAAAATTAAGAAATCAATTTAAGTCGGGTTGGATGACCCGACTATGACCCAATCCGAATATGAAATGGATCGGGCCATTCTGACTTGAATATTACACTGATCGGATATAGGTCATGAAAAACTCATCCTAAACAATTGTCCATGTCTCCCTCATTTTTCTTTTTCTTTTTTCTTTTTTCTCGGATGCCCAAGAAGGGTTATAAAAAATAAGAAAACTCTCCAAATGAATTTTCTCATTTCAACAAAACCACATCATCAACTTTTCGATTTTTTAAAAAAGTCTTTTCAAAATTAAATATCTGACTCCTTTACACTTTTTCCAAAGATATCTATATCATTATTTTTACTATTACAATGCATGTACGACCACGTATGCATATAATGTATAGAAATTTTTTATTCTGAACATTATATTACATAAATATTTCTAAACATGTCTATAGTTTTTCTAAATTTAAATTAAATGAATACGGTTAGTGGTAAAATCAAGAAATTTATGAGTTATACAAAATAAAAAAAATAAAGGTTCATATATAAATTTGAAAGGTATATGTAGTTTAGTTTTGGGATTTGGAGTATGAGAGAAAATGTGTAATGAATGAGAGAGAGAGAGAGGATTGTTGACTTTTCAATTTATCATTTTTGTCTTTTGCAGCGGATGAGCTCGCTCCTTGACAGGTGAATGGTAGAGTTTGATGATGGACGTCGCCAAATCTCAACTTAGACAGTTGGAATTATGTCATTTTCTTATCTTTTATTTTGTTGATTAATGAAATTATCTAAGAGACTTTAGTTATAATCTAATCCAATCTGAAATACTCGATGAAGTGAAGGAAAATTTTGGAAGTCACTTTTTGATATACACATTCCTTATTTTAAATTATGTCCTTTAATACTATTAAAAGCCTATCAGAAAAGTAAATTTAATTTGTAAGGTTGTTATAGCATGTATATTTACTCCTTTTTCTTTTTATAAGCCCTATTTTTGGTTTAAAAGTTATTTGGTGATAAAATTAGATTTGAAAATGGTAAAATGATAAATATCATATATCCACATCATTTTTTGTAATTTTCTCTCTATTATTAATGATACCCTATTTTATATGTATTTATAATCTCATTTATCACTAGAAACTTGAAGGCCATATCATTTTACACTTAATTAACCAATTATCTAAATCAAAATCTCTATAGAGTGAAAATAAATAGCTTGTTTTTTTGATATTCCTTTATATATTTAGAATCTCTATTTAGGTGTGCACTTTCTCTTTCCAAATAATAATTGACGTGAACACAGAGAATAAATGTGTGACTTTAGCCTTAGAGGATTTAATAAAAATGGAGTATTGATCATAGTCACAAATTCGTCGTTCGGAAATAATTCGGCGAGGTCGAAAATTCGGATTCGGAGAACTATTCGGAAAAAATCGGCAGGTATTCGGAAAAGATTCGGTAAGTGTTCGGGAAATGTTCGGGAAGGATTTCGAGCAATAAATTAATATATGAGACGCTAGGTTTTGATTTTGTGAATTATTCGTTATTTTTTTGAATTATTCGTTATTTTTCACATAATTCGGGAATAATTCGCGAATTATTCGCGAATAATTCGCGAATTATTCGGCCAGTTCGGCAATGGCGATTAATTCGGAGATTAATTCGTCTGATCAAAAATTCGCGAATTATTCGCGAATTCGGCGAATAATTCGCGAATTATGTGAATATGGTATTGATAACATAATAATGAATAATAAAATAAATCTACAAGTTGCTGTAGCATTAAGTAGAAAGATGAAAAGGCAGGTAATGGGAAGTATTAATTTGTTAATCCATTGATTCTTAATTAATTGATAAATTAGTTTAGGAGGACATTTAAGGAATTATTTTTCAATTAGCTAGCAGATTATTATTACCAACTAACTATTCATTTGCCAATTAATTAACTCATAAGAAAGAAAATTGAAGATGCTCGATATCGGCGATCTCCCAGATCGTGCCACGTGGCTGATGACGTGTCCCGAAGCCCCCAAGAAAGGACCAAGAACAGCACGTCGGAAGAACACCCGGGTCTGCGACCCTTGGATGTGGTCGACCCTCTATGACCGACCACGCAACTCCTGTGTCCGCTTTACAAACAACTGTTGGCTCACCTTCGAGCATCCGCACAATTGGCCTCCTCGGCCCCCTCAGCTCATCTCCGGGCTTTAGCAGAACCAGGACACCTCGGCCTCCCGCTCGTCCCCGAGCTACCCGCCGAGCTAATCCTCCTCGGTCTCATCCTGACCGACCCGCAGCGCTGATCACAGGCTCCCACGCCACGGCTCCGCGAATCTCGCCATGTACGAGATATCCGTCGCCCACGATCTCACGTTCCACGCTATCACGATCCCCCATTAACGAGCCTGTCTCGCCATTAATGCGGGATCCCGCTTATCACGCGGGCATGATGTCGGGAGCGTAACGGCCGGCGTGATTCTCGCGCCCGCCCACCCATCGCTTCCGATATATAAACCCCTCCCTCAGACGATCAAAGTACGCAATTCTCTCTTCACTAGGCCGCTGCTCTGCCCAAATTGCACCACTAACTTGATCGTCGGAGGATCCTCGGTGGTACAACCACCCCGGGACTTCCTTGCAGGTAGCTCGGCCACCACAACCTAAAACCCATTGAGAATCCACACGCTTCAGGAGTCAACCTCCAAATCAATCTCATCCGTCCATCGTCGCTCGACAGCCGCTCTGCGGAAGGTAACATCTTGACGTGATACGACGCACGTCAGCTGGCGCCGTCTGTGGAAGTTCTTGATTCCACTGAACAAAGTTCATATTCAGATCTCCATTCAATGGGGAGCGATCACCGCGATGATCCGAGCTCCAGCCGCCGCCTCCCCCACAACGGAGGCGCAGACGAATCTCCTCCCCCGAACGCTATCAACGCCCTAGCCGTCCGGATAGATCGACTCGCGTCCGTCGTGGATGCGCTCTTCCATGTCCAAACGGCGGGCCAGGCTCCCTAGGTCGCCGCTCTCCCATCTCGGGATCGAGACCCCTACAGAGGGAGAGAAGTCTCTGCACACGTCGGCACAGCCGACCACCGCCTCGATGCCTCCCACGGCCGCCAATCTCCCGGGCAAATATATTCTATGACCCGCTGAGCGCCCCACAGTTCAACAACGAGGTCTGCCGCCCAAGCGCCTCGCCCTGAGCCTCTACGCGCTCCTGTCCCTCCCGAGGAGATGTCGGTCAGCTCGCCTGCTCGTAGGCAAGACCGACGCCCCCTCCCTAGACGGGGTCGCACGGACGGGACTCGTCACGGCAGCTCGAAGACTACCTCTCAAGGCGACCTAAGGAACCTCATCGAGAGGAACCGGGGCCGCGGCTAGACACAGGTTTCCAACATCAGAGGCAAAGATCAGAATGTGCCGAATCGTCAGGATACCACGGCCGACTCGATGCCCTCGAAAAGAAGATCGAAGGTATGTATCGGGAAGGTCGTCATTCGAATGACGGGGATAAGTACGCCTCCGACTCGCTCACAAAACCCTTCACCGAGGAGCTACTCGTCGTCTATGTCTCCTCCCGAAACAAGCCCCCAAAGGTCTCTCTCTTCAATGGTAAGTCCGACCCGAAGGACCATCTGGACGCATTCACCGCAGGAATGAGCTTCCAAGACAACTCTGACGCCGCCCAATGCCGAGCTTTCCCGGCCACTCTCATCCGCTCCGGACGGGACTGGTGCCGAGGACTCGTGCCACGCTCGATCTCAACCTTCGACGAGCTGGCCACCCAATTCCTCAGCCACTTCGTCGGGAACAGACGGCAGAAACGGATCGTTGTCTACCTCTTCACAATCAAGAGCGGAGACAATGAGACATTCAAAGGGTACGTCACCCGCTTCTACAACGCCCTTCTTGAAGTCCCAGAACATCAGGACGAGACGGTTATTACGACACTTAGGTCTGGTCTTAGGCACAAGGAGTGGTTATGCTCCTTTGCATTAGCGCAACCTAAGACCATGGCCGGGGTAAAGGCCTGGACCAAGCGCGAGATCCAGCTCGAGTCCGAGATAAACGAGAATCTTCCCGGGGCTGAGCAAACTGACTCAAAGAAAAGGGCGAGGGAAAAGAGAAGGAGACTTGAGCAATCAAAACCCTACTCCCCAAAGTTTCAGGAGTACACCCCGCTCAACGTCTCCCAGACGGTACTGCTAGAGGAGGCTAAGGGCGAGGGTTTCTTCAAGCTCCCCCGATCTTGCGCATGGCGGCAAAGCGCACCCGGGGTCCTTACTGCGGTTTCCACAGGTCGCAAGGCCACTCCACAGAAAACTGTAAGCAGCTCCGAGACTATATCGAGGAGCTCATCCGTTCGGGACACCTAGCAGCGTACTTACGGGACAAGCGGCAAGCTGACCGCGAGCAAGAGCAGCGTCCCTCTCCCGGCGAGTTAACAATCGGCCAGATCATGGTCATCTCGGCGGGGGGTACGTCGGATACCTACGAGGCTCAGCACCCCACGCAGTACGCGGAGGCCAACAGACATCCGAGGAGTTCAAACCATGCCAATGAAAAGAACATCTACTAGCCTGTACTTCTTTTACTAAGGCGATGTAAACTTTTCTCAAAATCTTTCTGTTTATATAATAAGAAGGGGTCAATAAATCATTGCAAAAAGAAGAGTTTATTTAGTCAAAGGGTACTGTAGGCTCCTCAGCCGTACACCAAAAAAGAAAATTACAATAGCGGGGGAAGGGGGTGCAGGAAACACTGCTCGTGGTACTCCAAGCATATTTCCTCCAGCCGAGCTCTCGCCGCTTCAGCCCTTTGCCTCTGATGCCACCCACGAATGTCGGCGTGGTGCCTCAATTGATAGCACTCAAGGATGAGCGCCACCGAGCGATCCTGCCGATCCGCAGAGATCAGGCCGAAGCGCCGCAAAGACCTTAGCTTACCAACCGCCTCGTCCCTCAGTTGTTCGGACAAGGGGTTGTAGAGCCCCGGCGACGCCCTCCAGATGAAGTACATCAACAGCTGGAGCAGGGGGAGCACCGGGGAAGCAGTTGGCCGAAATGATTCTCAATGTGGCCAATCACTAGCCGCACCGTGTCCTCGGTATAGTACTGGTCATAGAGGTACACGTTCTCACAATTTACGATGTCGGTGATCGTAAAAGGGAAGTCCTCCATTCTTACATTTTGGGTGTGAAGGAAGGAGTGATCAACGCTCCCTCCGCTTTATAGCCCGCGACACCCTACGAGTCCAACAGTCACTCGTTTCACCCACAATTGTACCGCCACGCGGCAGGCATCGAGCCTTTCTCGTTGAAATCGAAACGACGCGGCTCCGGCGCTCCACCCCCCCCATGCGTTCATGACACGTGTCGCCCGCGATCGTCCCTCTTCCCCACACTCGCACTGGGAAGGTCGAACAGAACCTCACGAATCGACTGGGTGGCTTCACTGCTCGGTCCGTCCTTAACAGGCCTCTTACGGCCCTTCCAGCACTAAGGATCGAAGCCCTCGCCCAGAGGCGGCCGAGCGGCTACCCTACTCGATTATCCCTGGCTGGTAGTTTCCTACCCCCACGACGCCAGGGATCAAAGCACTCACCAAGAGATGACCAAGCGGCTACCCTGCTCGGCTATCCCTAGCTGGTAGTTTCCTACCGCACGACGCCAGGGATCAAAGCCCTCACCAAGAGACGGCCGAGCGGCTACCCTGCTCGGCTATCTCTAGATGGTAGTTCCCTACCCCACGACGCCAGGGATCAAAGCCCTCACCAAGAGGCAGCCGAGTGGCTATCCTGCTCGGCTATCCCTGGCCGGTAGTTCCCTATCCCATGACGCCAGGGATCAAAACCCTCATCAAGAGGCAACCGGACCCGCCCTTGCTCGGTTATCCCTGACTGGTAGTTTCCTACCCCACAACGCTAGAGATCAAAGCCCTCGCCAAGAGGCACCGTGCAGTAACCCTGCTCGGCCCGTCCTTAAGGATCAAAGCCCTTGCCAAGAGGCACCGGGCAGTAACCCTGCTCGGCCCGTCCTTAGTAGGCCCCTTACGGCCCCTCCCGCGCTAAGGATCAAAAGCCCTCATCAAGAGGCAACCGAGCCCGCCCCTGCTCGGTTATCCCTGGCTGGTAGTTTCCTACCCCACAATACCAGAGATCAAAGCCCTCGCCAAGAGGCACCGGGCAGTAACCCTGCTCGGCCTATCCTTAAGTATCAAAGCCCTCGCCAAGAGGCACCGGGCAGTAACCCTGCTCGGCCCGTCCTTAGTAGGCCCCTTACGGCCCCTCCCGCGCTAAAGATCAAAAGCCCTCATCAAGAGGCAACCGGGCCCGCCCTTGCTCGGTTATCCCTGGCTGGAAGCTCCCTACCTGTAACATTTCGGAAAAATAAAATATTATTTTTGGGAATTTTTATAATTAAATAATAATATATTGAATATTTTAATAAGACGGTATAATTAAATACCGATAAATGGGGAAAATTTTGGAAAATTATAGAAATTACTAAAAAGTGGGTGCTTTATCTGATTTATGCAAATTATAAGTTTTTTATGATTTATTATACACTATTTTAATGCTAATCACGATTAAATATCGCTAATCGCACATTAAGCTAGTTTTGTGCACATGACACGCACCGTGTTATTTTTACACATTTCTACATTTTTCTACCATGGTTTCATTTGGGTTTCCTATTTCAAAATTAAAAGAAAACAAAACAAAACAAAACAAAAGAAAAAGGAAAAGATTAAAAAACTAAGGTATGGGCATGAGAGAGAAGAAAGAGTGAGATGAGGGGTTCATTGACCTAGTCTGCATTCTTCATCCCCTTCATTTTTCTCCCCCTTCTCCTCACCCATGGCAGCACATTTTCCCCTTCCTCTTCAAACCTCACAAACACCACAAAAAATCATCAAAACTTCATCTCATCTTCATTAAAAGCATGCACAAGACTCTCACAAATACTGTGGACCAAGAAAAATCTGATTTTGAGCACTTGGGGCAACTCAAGAAAATTCTTAAGTTGCCAAATGAGGTAATTCCTATATCATTTGCATTGTATTCATTCATTTTAGTTTCCATGTTTGATTAGAAGTGTTTTAGTGATGTTTAGTGAGGATAGGAAATTCCAAGTTAGGGTTTAAGGAAAACTTAAATTGTGATAGTGTAATTGAGGTTTGTTAAGGCCATATAACCCCTCTAGTGTAAGTTTCATGGACTGAAACCATAGACTTAAACCCAAAACCCCAACTTAGAAACCCCGATATCGGAGAATTGTGGATTCTGTGAGGGTATATTGACATCTGCTATCACCCGGAACACCTAAAAAATATTTAACAAGCATAGTGATGTGTGCAGGTGACCAGGAGACTACCATTGAAACCCCAGCCCCTAACTCCTAACTAAGTCCGCAAATATATCCTTTCTGGCCGCAAATTGCGGCCAGAGCAGGGAATTATTGGTTTGTTCTGGGTCCAGGGCTTTATCTCCAGTAAAATAGACCCTCCATATATGCAAAATTGGTTAATTTGACCTAGGGTAAAATCTGGGACTATTTTCTTGTGTTGCTGCACTGTTTTACGACTTCGTTTTTAACTTGAGTTTTAGTATTTGATATTGTATTCCGTCGTGTGGCGTTTGAACGTCAACGACTAGGGTTACTGATCGAGTTTTGCATGCGAGGCTATGGGTTTTGACCTATGAACGAAACACGTGCCGATTTGGATTTCGTGCGCTATTTCCATTTACGATGTCTTGTGGTATGCATGTAGGTACCCTCGAGTGGGTTCGGAGCAACAAGGAGGAGCATGGCGACATCGACATCGGCAAGCAAGAGCAGGTGAGTAGATATATATCTACGGGGGAAGTCGGGTGGATGGCGTATAGCACCCCCGCAGTTCGAAGTATAGTATACTATATATATGTTATATATGAGATATTGTTATGTGAAACATGGATATTCAAGATAGGTTATAGGGTTCATAGTAGTGTAGTATAATTAGAAATAACTTAGTTTAACCTCTTAGTCGCGAAACCCTAGATTAGGGATTACACCCACACGCGCACACACACACCTGCATTCATTTTATTACCTGTGCGTATATGGGGATATGTATATATATATACGCATGGGTATGGGACTATGTATATATATATATATACGTATACATACACACACACACACACGTATACATATACATGGATTATGAGGATAGTACATGATGTTGGGAGATGAGTCGATGAGATTGGGCTGGATTGGGCTGGATGCCATGAGATCGGTGATATGACGTGGTTCGTATTATGAGATACGACACGATATTTAGCAGATCCTTTAGGCGTGGTGTTTTCATACACACGCATACATACATAGATGGTATCAGATTGTACTAGACGTAGATCAGTACCCCCATATTATGATATATGATGAAAATGATACCAGATGAGAAATGAGATAAATATGATATTTGACCCATACCCAGATTTGGGATGTCGTACGATGGATTTACCGTACGAGCTATATTGATGACTGATCCGCACTGTTGACTCGAGAATGTCATATTATATAGGGTATCATATGGGATACCATTGAGGCGGGATCACCGACTATTATATATATATATATATATATGTGTGTGTGTGTGTGTGTGTGTGTGTATCGACTCAGATTTAGGTGGTTTTTCCTTACCCTTTGATTAGTCTGTTAGTTTCGACCTGTAGTTACCTGTAGACTCGTTTATATTATTGCATATTCATTATTGTTGTGTTTACTATTCATCTCCCGCATATTTCTGCTGCTCGCATCGCATTTGCATGCTTATATTGTGTTTTTATATGCCATTTTTGAGATCATGCTGTCAGGACACCAGCACCATTACCGATGATGCGTATGCTCCACGTACACTTGCTTGCCGGCTCACACACATCATCATCGGTAATTGCCATGTCACGTACACTTTAGTGAATATTATTTCATCGACATAGACGGCTAGCTGATAGTTGAAATATGTTATCATTTTCATATACTAGTTTAACTATTGCACTCATTGCATGACATCAGATGCATTCATATATTCATTGGTTATGCAATATTTTAGGGTTTTATGCCGATATTCATTGTTTACTTATTCTTGATTTTTGGATACTTGGATTTTCATGAGATTTCGGGATTTGGGGGGAAACCGTAAGAATATATATAAACTTCTCTCTCTCTCTCTCTCTCTAAAATACAAGTTGCGGTTTTCTTCTGATGTATGAGTCGTCCACCATGAGTTTTCATGATAGCTGTTGGATTTCGAGATCCGTTTCGAGGAGTAGTATGAACCATCTCGGGTACATGGTGGACCCGGTATGGTACCCCGGGGCGAGAGTGATTTCATGGAGGAGGATGAGCCTGGCAGGGGCAGACTGCCTATCGGTGATTGTTTGGCGTGGCGGATATCCGGAGGATACCGTCTATGGTCGTGTGATTTGATGATATGGGCCGATCCGGACTGACGGAGCCCGAGGTATTGAGACACTGTGATATTGAGATATTGGGATTTATGTTTTGTGTCGATGCTAGACACTGATTCTGTTGATTTCATTGATGATACCTTGTGTTATATAAACATAAATCTCACAAAAACTAGAAAACAGTTTCTTCATTTACATGTATTCTGTTTTCATTACATTACATTCATACCTCATACATATGATACATTGCTACCTGAGGCACTGACACGAGCACATGGGATTACACTTTGGTATAGATGTTTACCCTTGCCACCTTTCATGCTTCAGACTTTATCATTTGAGCTTTTATATATATTTGATCGTATTGATCTAGGATTGAGTCATATATACGATTTCTGCTCGATGATGTTTTCTACTCACGAGTTGGAAACTCACCCTCGTTGTACCACAGTTTTTTGCAGGTTTTGCCATACAGGTTTCGTTACGGCTTTGCTGGCACACTGCTTCCTTCCGGGTGATTGCTTCGGTAGGTGGGTTCACTTGCATCGTGACCACCCTTGTATTTTATTACATTCAGCTGTATCTAGTAAACTCCATGTCACGCCCCGCTTCCCAGTATACGACGAAGGGGACGCGACGAGGCCCGCTACGTATATACTCAGAAGTACATACGCTGAGCGTATCTAAGCAATATAAAAGTAAATCACAAGAGACAAGAGATATAGAAATAACAGCAACTTTATTAATAACATTCTTTTGTACAGTGCATGAAAAGTAAATACAACTGGGATGAAAAGCGTTGTCTAAACAATGGCATAACAAGAAATGAAAATACTGAATAGAACAGGGTACAATGTCTAGAGCTCGGGGTCTTCGTGAAACTGATCCAAGTCTTCACCGGTAGGCTCGATCTCTGCTGGGTCCAAAGCACCTGACGACATTCAAAGAAGAATGAAATAGAATGTCGTCAGCGAACAGGTCGCTCGGTAAGTCCCAAAGATAAAGAAAAATTAGAAAAGACAGAATAATAGGTATTTTCTAAAGAGATTGTAAAATATTGTAGAATATTGTGTTAACGCCATTGTTTGTAGCTTGGTACGGAAGGATGCCAGTGTATACGAGAGGGGTCTCAGTATGCTAGAGACCAGGGCAAATGGAAGTACAAGGCTCCGTTATAGAACCCGGAACAACGACAATTGGATTCATGTTAGATGTCTTAATCTTACCGCCTCGTGCCACCTTTAACACCTTCCGCACCAATCTACCCCTTAAACCCCGTAGTGTTTTGATTGTATTGTTGTGTTGTATTGTATAAGTTGGATGACTGACTAAAACCATGATATCAGTAAACAGATTGTTACTGCATAATCAGGTAAATGGAATAACGGAATAATGGATGTATATCCATGGATTGATTCAGTCAAATTATATAGAATGTTAACTGGATTCTGGGATTCATGTGTTCATATTGAGTTGGGATATTAAAAAATATAGATTGACTTGAATCATATTCAAGTCAGAAATAATCAGACTCAAACCCGAGTCAGACTAAAAGAAATGTAAGTCGAAGTTCTATATTTGTAAGGGTCATTATTGTAATTTATAAAACTTGAGGGGGTTTTATGTAAAAATACTTTTGTATAGTTTTCAAGATACACCTCAAGTATTTATTATTCGTCTTTATTGTTATAATGAGTGTGATTTTATTTTGTGATATTTCTAGTGAAGATATCCTAATTACATAAATAAAAGTATTAATTTGTAATATTGATTTAATTGAAATTCATGGTATTTCAATGTAACTTTTAATCTTGTAATTTTTAGGAAAAAGTGAAAACTTTATCTTATAATAAAATAGGTGTTCAAATGATAAATATACATATGTTTATACAAGAATAATTTTTAATAAATATTTTATTTTCCAAAAATCTCATTTTTCTTAAATGTTGTATTTTAAACCTTTCGAGACCGAATGCTCCTTGCGGAGGTCTGAATCTCACACTACTAAGCCCGAGGGTGCACGATAAACCGTACTATCCCTAACGAGTTCCCCAAAGGTGGGTTGTAGTGGCGCTTTGCAAAGATTTAATAAATACTAATCATTTAGAAAACGGTTTTATAAAGATAAGGTATTTATTTGTAAAAGGATGTAAATTTCCGTATTTTAGATTCTAGGGTTTCCTAAGACAATTAGCCTATTTCTAAATGGTCTAAACGACAAGTCATTAGAAGGCTCAAATCGCCTCTTCATCGCCAATTGTGGCCAGGTAAGTGCCAGGTGAGTGGGAGGCTCTCCACTACAAGTAGTGGCCCTAATTAAGTAACCACTCGCCTTAGACACACTTGCCTAGACACCATAAAGTCAGGTTTAGATAAATGATCGATATCCACAACTTATCGTATTTTCCTATTAAAAGATATTGTTTTAAAATTGTTTAAAACTTAGAACTTTTAGAAAAGGTTTTATTAAGAAAAGGGTATTTAAATGTAAAATCTTGTATTATCGTATTCTAAGTTTTGATGATATCAATTAGGGTTGTATTTGCGTGTGTGTGGAGGTAGGTCATTACCTCATGATCTACTTTAAGGTATAGCAATGTTAAAGGGTTAAATGTGATAAACTAAACATGGTGGTATTTAAGTGCAAAAATACGGTATATTGCAAAAGCTATCATTTCATATGTGAAAACTTGTTCAAATTAATTTTTAAGTGATTAGTAGTCAACATGAAGGTATTTATGCATTATGAAATTGGTGATAAGTGAGATTTGATAGAAAACCGGATCGGAAATCGGTTGTTCCGATTTCCGTCGGGTTTATAAAGTCGTATTATTATGAAGGAAAAGAAAGGTAGAAAATGGGGACTTACGGGTTTGGACAACGCTAGAGAGTGAGAGGGAGATAGAGGGTTTGTCGGCGCGTCGAAACGTCGTCGAGAGCTCCTAGCACGATCACCGGAAAGTCGCCGTTGATTTCGTCAGCGCTTCGCCTTTCGCTCGTTTTCTAACGTACCAAGTTCTCTTGGAATTTTGAGAGAGTGGACTTAGGAATTTAGGATGAGAGGGTAGAGGGTAGGGGTGTTTATATAGGGTTAGGCTAGGGTTAGGGTTTTAATTAAAAAAAATATAAAAATATATGAAAAATCATTAAATTCATTAAAAATTGGGAGTAAAAGAGGTTTAATGGTCATTTGATAACTGACCTGGGAATTTAGTTTATGCAGGTGAGAAGACCAGGTCAACACGGACTTTTTCCGTGTTGACGACTCGGCCGTCCAGCCGACTCGGCCGAGTCGGGCCGAGTCGAAGGCTCGTCGGATGGGGTTTTTCCTGGGGGGAATTTTGGTGTATTTAGTTTTTGGTCTTCAGTTCAAGTTTTGTGAGTTATGGCCTTTTGACTGTTGACTTTCCAAAAATTTAAAACAAAATAAATATAAAAATAATGTGGGGGCATGGGATTTGAACTCTGATGGCTTGGTTCAGCAGTGCAAGGTATTACCAATGAGCTACAAGCTCTTTCTTGTAATTATTGTGAGAAAATAACTACTTAAAGTGGTAACAGCAACATTAAATACCCCAAGTATTACTTTAATTTTAAAACAATTTTATGTACACTAAAAATGGAGTTATTTAAAAACAAAATAATTACTTATATATATATTGTGCTCAGGTTAAAATACTCCTTTATGGATTTTAAAAAATTAAAAAAAAATTGTATAGAAAAGTGTATAGGAAAATTATGGTTGTTACACTCCATCAACCAGACATGTATTTATTTCAGACTTAGAGGCATGTTGTATTATTATTTCGACCTTAGAGTCGCGCATTGTATTATTGTGGTTTTCATGTTGATTCGAGTTTCCTTTTGAGTTTTGATTCTCGCCCTTCGGCGTTGTATATTATATTACTTGCGTGGTTATGACCGTCGATTGACGAAGAGCTAGCTCCCGCTTGGAGATGCCTTTTATCATTCATGTACATATTTATCATGTTATACCCCGTTCGGGGCCAGTATTTACAAAGGAAACTTTGCCGAAATTTTCAGAAAAAACTTGATATTTTAAAAAACGCATAACTCGGCTTATGCTATTAAAACCACTCATTTTTAAAATAAGTTTTTTCTTACTTAAAATGGTTTTAGATTTATGGGTTTTTGGCTTACTTGAATTAGATGGGGTCCTATAGACTTCATATGATTCAAGGGCCAGTCACGTGCCATTTCGGGTCATGACAAAGTTGGTATCAGAGCGTTAGGTTAACCTTGGTTCGAGTCTAAGTTTGACTATGCGGAGCCTAGAGCGTATGTATATATTCGGAACTTAGGCTTGACCTTACGGAACTTAAGACTTGGTCGAGGGGGTATTAAACCCGAACTTTCATCGCATAGGTTGACCTTGGTTGATGGAGTAGGTGACTTAAGGAGAGTGATGTACCGTGTGTATGTTCCGCGGCATACTTACGATACGCTACTCCGTTTAAAAAGCCTTAGCATGTACATTTTCTTGCGCAACATTATATTCATTCATGACCTATCCTCATCAATATCGGTTTATGGTTTTGCTGCCACTATTATACGGGCAGAGAGAGCTACGGCTAGAGTTATGGTCAGCATGAGCTCGTCCCGGACAAAGACTGACCACGGTGTGATTCCAGGGGCATACGATTGCATATAGAGGCGTCATTTTATTGTGTTTTCGCGCCATGAGCGTTTGATGGATCGTTGTTATGAGATTTCTCGGACGTGCAGATTTGCACCAGGGGATTGAGCCACTGATAGAGGCCAGCCAGAATATGATGACTATTGATGTATCGCTTATTCATGATGATTGAGGCACTGTTCAGCGTGCAGACGAATGAGCCAGTTGCTGCTGTGATTGACGAGATATCGCCCCAGATGTTCGAGCTATTGCAGTACGAGTTGTACTTAGAGATATGATAGCAGGTCGCTAGTCACCTGAGGATGAATGACTAGGACATATGGTTCGTTCGTTTACCCCGATGCGAGGTCATCAGATAGATTGGTTCCAATTAGAGACGACTTCACGCAGGTACGTTGAGAATCGATAGAGGCGATCGAATGTCAGAAACCCATATTCCAAGTTTAAAGTATTCAGAAAGACATGCAAGCAATTCTATGGACCCTCTAGAAGAATGAAAACCCTAACTCGGCATAATGACCATGTGAAAGCCTTTGAATCTTAGGGTTTGCGGCAGTTCCGCGGTGCCATTAGTGAGGCTTGGGTTTGCCCTTCTACAGCTGGTCCACCGGTGCTGTGGTATGTACTCGATACTATTAAACTGTACCCGAGATATTGAGCTCTTGGGGTATTATGAGGTTTTGACGAATCGATCAAATGGTTCGACTTCATTCGGATGCTATGTGATGAGATGCATTGCTTGGGAGACTCCAGATACGAGTATAGCTGTTGGAGCGCAGTCCATGCAGCCACGATGAGACGAGTCCGAAGCAGTCGACATTAGAGAAAAGTAGAGTATGAGGTTCGTACGAGATTTCGACGAGATGACGTTCCACTCCGCCGACATCAAAGATGTGACACGCATACAGAGGCGTTATATATGGATATATCTTCCAGAAGGAGCCGCGATGAGGATGCAGCCGTTCCGGAACAAGAAATAGATTTAGTAAAGGACGATGACTTCCGGGCAGTTCGACAAAAACGAGATTTGGGAGAGACCTCGACAGGACCTTTCTGGAATAATTTACGAGAAGACTTGGATCCAGGAGCGGTCATTTTACGCACACCCAGCAGACCAGAGTTCGGCACCGTCGATGAAATATGTTATGAGTCACCATGACAGTTGGCCAAAGATTCTTAGAGGATGTGCTTGAGCGGGACTATTCCGCCATACTTGATTTAGGTATTTTGGGCGATTTATTCGCACGATTGAGTTTTGATGACTGAGTTTCATGATATTTGTTTTCATGCACCATGGTTGCACCTACTGGGTATTCATATTTTGTGCATAGTTATTACACTTGAGATATGCTTTATACACCGTTGTGTTGATTTATGATTTGTGCACAGTTATTGCACTTAATATCGTTTTTGTGCCTTGGCTGTACATGTTTATGATTTCATGGATTTCATACAGTTGGGTTGATTTTGTGCATATGGTACGCACCCGATTTGGTTTTTGCACTCGGTATAGTTCACATATGCTTGCAGTGCATTAATACGTATTTTGTGCACCACAGTTGCACCTGACTTCGGTTTGATATCATTAGAGATGTTGATTTTGATTTCATGCCTATGCTATGCATGTGATTTGACTTATGCTTTCGGCATAGTTTTCATGCACTTTTAGTATTTTGATTTGCTTTTGTGCATGCTGATGCACATGGTTGTGAGATTATATACCACAGTATACCCGATTTGGACTTGGATTGAAATGTGTTGTATACCGTCGATTTCGATTGTTATACTCGATATTTGTTTTGTGCACCTTGTGCACCTGATTGGATTCTTGCACATATTTGACGCAATTGGATTAGATTTTGCGCATGTTCGGCGCTTGATATTGGATTTCGTGATTTCGTGCATGATGGATGCACCTGATTTGGATTTCCGCGCATGTTGGGCGCATGATATGAGATGCGATTTTGGTGCACGTCAGATGCACTAAATCGAGATTCTTCGTGTATATCGGATGCACCTGATTTTGCTGTCAGGCACACCGTTGCCTTTGACAGGTGTTTCGTGCACACCCGTTGCACTTAGATTTTGTTTCTGTACACATGTATGGCACATTCATGAATTTCGATTTCCGTGCGCACCAGACGCACGCGGCATTCTTATGCACATTTTGGGATTGATTTCTTATGGAACAGTATGTTTTTATGATATTTACTATTTGTTTTCGTACTGAGCAGGAGTAGTCAGAGGACAGTATCTGGATATACTTTGCATGCATTGATAGCGATCGAAGGGATTTCCAAAAAAGGAGCTATAGTCTCAGTATTTACCTACGTGTCTGAGATGACACGAAATATTTAAAAACAATGAAACCCTTCTAAATTATTTTCAAAACGGCGAGACGTGCATATTAAATAAAGAATATATATAGACATAGCTATTTTCTTATAATAAACGTCCGCCACCGTGCCGCGTTACGTGCATCGCACAACAACTTAAAAAGGTTTTGGCATGCATCTCTTCCCGATATTTTAATGATATTTAAAGGTATAGTTTGAGTACATCATATTGGTTTCGTTTTGGATTTTGACATTGGTGTCTTCACCATGACTCCGATGATTGCGGGATACTTGATGGAGTTTGATTTTGAGTTATCTGCTCATTGTTCATGCGCATGTATTGCACTACGATGCGTCTTGTGTATTGATGATTTCGGAGCCCCGACGACTTGGACTTTTTACTAAAATGTTTTAGTATTTGAGGGGTTTAAATTTAAATTCGGGGACCGAATTTCTTTAAGGGGGGAACATTGTAACATTTCAAAAAAATAAAATATTATTTTTGGGAATTTTTATAATTAAATAATAATATATTGAATATTTTAATAAGGTGGTATAATTAAATACCGATAAATGGGGAAAAATTTAGAAAATTATAGAAATTACTAAAAAGAGGGCACTTTATGTGATTTATGCAAATTATAAGTTTTTTATGATTTGTTATACACTATTTTAATGCTAATCGCGATTAAATATCGCTAATCGCGTATTAAGCTAGTTTTGTGCACATGACATGCACCGTGTCATTTTTACACATTTCTACATTTTTCTACCATGGTTTCATTTGGGTTTCCTATTTCAAAATTAAAAGAAAACAAAACAAAACAAAAGAAAAAGGAAAATATTAAAAAACTAAGGTATGGGCATGAAAGAGAAGAGAGAGTGAGGTGAGGGGTTCATTGACCTAGTCTCCATTCTTCATCCCCTTCATTTTTCTCCCCCTTCTCCTCTCCCATGGCAGTCCATTTTCCCCCTCCTCTTCAACCCTCATAAACATCACCAAAAATTCATCAAAACTTCATCTCATCTTCATTAAAAGCATGCACAAGGCTCTCACAAACACTGTGGACCAAGAAAAATCCGATTTTGAGCACTTGGGGCAACTCAAGAAAATTCTTGAGTTGCCAAATGAGGTAATTCCTATACCATTTGCATTGTATTTCATTCACTTTAGTTTCCATGTTTGATTAGAAGTGTTTTAGTGATGTTTAGTGAGGATAGGAAATTCCAAGCTAGGGTTTAAGGAAAACTTAAATTGTGATAATGTAATTGAGGTTTGTTAAGGCCATATAACCCCTCTAGTGTAAGTTTCATGGACTGAAACCATAGACTTAAACCCAAAACCCCAACTTAGAAACCCCGATATCGGAGAATTGTGGATTCTGTGAGGGTATATTGACATCTGCTATCATCCGGGACACCTGAAAAATATTTAGCAAGCATAGTGATGTGTGCAGGTGACCAGGAGACTACCATTGAAACCCCAGCCCCTAACTCCTAACTAAGGCCGCAAATATATCCTTTCTGGCCGCAAATTGCGGCCAGAGTAGGGAATTATTGGTTCGTTCTGGGTCCAGGACTTTATCTCCAGTAAAATAGACCCTCCATATATGCAAAATTGGCTAATTTGACCTTGGGTAAAATCTGGGACCATTTTCTTGTGTTGCTGCATTGTTTTACGACTTCGTTTTGAACTTGAGTTTTGGTATTTGATATTGTATTCCATCATGTGGCGTTTGAACATCAACGACTAGGGTTACTGATCGTGTTTTGCATACGAGGCTATGGGTTTTGACCTATGAACGATACGCGTGCCGATTTGGTTTTCGTGCGCTATTTCCATTAACGATGTCTTGTGGTATGCATGTAGGTACCCTCGAGTGGGTTCAGAGCAACAAGGAGGGGCGTGGCGACATCGATATCGACATTGGCAAGCAAGAGCAGGTGAGTAGATATATATCTACGGGGGAAGTCGGGTGGATGGCGTATAGCACTCCCGCAGTTCGAAGTATAGTATGCTATATATATGTTATATATATGATATTGTTATGTGAAACATGGATATTCAAGATAGGTTATAAGGTTCATGGTAGTGTAGTGTAATTAGAAGTAACTTAGTTTAACCTCTTAGTCGCAAAACCCTGGATTAGAGATTACACCCACACGCGCGCACACACCTGCATTCATTTTATTACCTGTGCGTATATGGGGATGTGTGTGTGTGTATACGCATAGGTATGGGACTACGTGTGTGTGTGTGTATATATATATATATACGTATACATATACATGGATTATGAGGATAATACATGATGTTGGGAGATGAGTCGATGAGATTGGGCTGGATGCCATGGGATCGGTGATATGACGTGGTTCGTATTATGAGATACGACACGATGCTTAGTGGGTCTTGTAGGCGTGGTGTTTTCATACATACGCATTCATACATAGATGGTATCAGATTGTACTAGACGTAGATCAGTACCCCCAGATCATGATATATAATGAAAAGGATACCAGATGAGAAATGAGATAAATGTGATATTTGACCCGTACCCAGATTTGGGATGTCGAACGATGGATTTACCGTACGAGCTATATTGATGACTGATCCGCACTCTTGACTCGAGGATGTCATATTATATAGGGTATCGTATGGGATACTATTGAGGCGGGATCACCGACTATTATATATATATGTGTGTGTGTGTGTATCGACTCAGATTTAGGTGGTTTTTCCTTACCCTTTGATTAGTCTATTAGTTTAGACCTGTAGTTACCTGCAGACTCGTTTATATTATTGCATATTCATTATTGTTGTGTTCACTATTTAGCTCTCGCAAATTTCTGCTGCTCGCATCGCATTTGGATGCTTATATTGTGTTTCATATGCCATTTTTGAGATCATGCTGTCGGGACACTAGCACCATTACCGATGATGCGTAAACTCCACGTACACTTGCTTGCCGGCTCACACACATCATCATCGGTAATTGCCATGTCATGTATATTTTAGTGAATACTATTTCATTGACATAGCCGGCTAGCTGATAGTTGAAATATATTATCGCTTTCATATGCTAGTTTAACTATTGCACTCATTGCATGATATCAGCTACATTCATATATTCATTGGTTATGCAGTATTTTAGGGTTTTATGCCGATATTCACTGTTTACTTACTCTTGATTCTTGGATACTTTGATTTTCATGAGATTTCGGGATTTGGGGGAAAACCGCAAGAATATATATAAACTTCTCTCTCTCTCTCTTTAAAATACAAGTTGCGGTTTTCTCATGATGTATGAGTCGTCCACCATGAGTTTTCATGATAGCTGTTAGATTTCAAGACCTGTTTCGAGGAGTAGTATGAACCGTCTCGGGTATATGGTGGACCCGGTATGGTATCTCGGGGCGAGAGTGATTTCACGGAGGATGATGAGCCTGGCAGGGGCAGACTGTCTACCGGTGATTGTTTGGCGCGGCGGATATCCGGAGGATACCGTCCGTGGTTGTGTGATTTGATGATATGGGCCGATCCGGACTGACGGAGCCCGAGATATTGAGACACTGTGATATTGAGATATTGGGATTTATGTTTTGTGTCGATACTAGACACTGATTATGTTGATTTCATTGATGATATCTCGTGTTATATAAACATAAATCTCACAAAAACCAGAAAACAGTTTCTTCATTTACATGTATTCTGTTTTCATTACATTACATTCATACCTCATACATATGATACATTGCTACCTGAGGCACTGACATGAGCACATGTGATTACACTTTGGTATAGATGTTTACCCTTGCCACCTTTCATGCTTCAGACTTTATCATTTGAGCTTTTATATCTATTTGATCGTATTGACCTAGGATTGAGTCATATATACGATTTCTGCTCGATGATGTTTTCTACTTACGAGTTGGCAACTCACCCTCGTTGTACCACAGTTTCTTGCAGGTTTTGCCGTACAGCTTTCATTACGGCTTTGCTGGCATACTGCTTCCTTCCGGGTGATTGCTTTGGTAGGTGGGTTCACTTGCATCGTGACCACCCTTGTATTTTATTTACATTCAGTTGTATCTAGTAAACTCCATCAACCAGAAATGTATTTATTTCAGACTTAGAGGCCTGTTGTATTATTATTTCGACTTTAGAGTCACGCATTGTATTATTATGGTTTTCATGTTGATTCGAGTTACCTTTTGAGTTTTGATCCTCGCCATTCGGCGTTGTATATTATATTGCTTACGTGGTTGTGACCATCGATTGACGAAGAGCTAGCTCCCGCTTGGGGATACCTTTTATCATTCATGTACATATTTATCATATTGTATCTCGTTCGGGGCCAGTATTTACAAAGGAAACTCTGCCGAAATTTTCAGAAAATACTTGATGCTTTAAAAAACGCATAATTCTGCTTATGCTATTAAAACCACTCGTTTTTAAAATAAGTTTCTTCTTACCTAAAATGGTTTTAGATTTCTGGGTTTTTGGCTTACTTGAATTAGATGGGGTCCTATAAACTTCATATGATTCAAGGGCCAGTCACGTGCCATTTCGGGTCGTGACACTACCCCACAACGCCAGAGATCAAAGCCCTCGCCAAGAGGCACCGGGCAGTAACCCTGCTCGGCCCGTCCTTAGCAGGCCACTTACGGCCCCTCCCGCGCTAAGGATCAAAATCCATCATCAAGAGGCAACCAAGCAGCTATCATGCTTGGTTATGATGGATGTCGTTCACTACCCCATGAAGCCAGATACCTAAGCCCTCGCTAAGAGGCAACCGAGCATTTACCATGCTCGGTCATCCGTAGTAGGTGCTACTAACCGCCGACGCCACGATCCAAGCCTTCGCTGTTCCCTCATAAAAATATCGGGAAAAACCCCAATGGGGCATCACGTGCTCACACGTGCCCAAGGGCCACGTGCTGACACATGATGGTTTCCTGGGGACTCTGTTATAATAAAATTGAATTCTAATCAACAGGAATCACGCGCTCACACGTGATGGGCCTTTAAACCCACTGAAAAGAATTAAAAGTATAATAAAGTAACGAGGAAATATCCCAATGGGGCATCACGTGTCTACACGTGACTAAGGGTCACGTGCTGACACGTAATGATTCCTTAGTTCTTTAAAACAGCAGAATTAAATTCTGGTTAAATGTTTAATCAGGTGGGTCACGTGCCAGCACGTGATAGGCTCTTAAGCCTTCTGAACTAATAGAATTAAATTTTAATTAAGAGGGAATCGAGAACCTTAACTGAAAAAATATCTCTCTAAATTTTCCAAACAAAAAAGGTTGTGCTCTATAAAGTGGAGCATCGTTGAATTAAAAATCCAATGGTGATTAAAAATCACCAATTTATAGAAAGATTCTATACAAGGAAAGATTTCCCTGAAATTCACCAGGAATAACAGATAAAAGATCTTTTGGATTAAAAATCCAATGGTGAATAAAATTCACTGAGTGATCTAAAAGATCATGTTGGTTACAAAATCAATTAAAATTTTTCAATGAAAGATTGACTAAACAAACTGATTCTTTTCTTTCTCCTATAAATAGGAGCCAAGAAGAGAAGAGGGGGATCGACTTTTTTTTGGAGATATACAAGAACAGAGAGAAAAAAGAAGAGAATCTAATTCTCCAGATAGAAAAGAAGATTTCCTTAGAGGAGAAAGAAACCTTAGGTGAGAAAGGGAAAGAAATCATAAGCTCCACAAAATAAGAAAGAGAATTTAATTCTCAAACTAAGAGTTTAACTCTTCTGAATAAGAACTTAGTTCTTCTTTTGGTTGAAGATCTGCAGAAGCAGATCTCCCCATAAGTTGAGAATTTAATTCTCATTGGGGAGATTCTGCCATGCAGATCCAAAACTTAGAGGGAGAATTAAGTTTGAAGAATTTAATTCTTCCAAATACTTAGGAATTTAATTCCTCCAACAGAGACTGGGTTGAACCCTTAAAACAAGAACTTAGTTCTTCTTCATGGTTGAAGATTTACAGAAGCAGATCTCCCCATAAGTTGAGAATTTAATTCTCATCAGGAAGATTCTGCCATGCAGATCCAAAACTTAGAGGGAGAGTTAGGTTTAAAAAATTTAATTCTTCCAAATACATAGCAATTTAATTCCTCTAAATTAGGGTTTAACCCTACAAAAGAATTTAATTCTTAAACAAGGGACTTAAAACTCTCCATGCACGTAAAGAAGTCAATATCCAACCCGATCACGTGGCAACACGTTGTTCCCCTCCGAACGGCGACCAAGACATGGACGTCTTGGCTGAAATTCGGGGAAAATGCTATTTGGTTTTATCCGTCCACCTCTTCGAAGATGCCAAGTTGATTTATGGCACCGTGTATCGGAGGTTTGGACGGATGCGGCCGATGTAGCAGATTTCGTCAGATTCTCCCTCGCTTGAGGGGTTTTTGATTGTGGGGATGCTCTTCCCTGCAGGCGCAAGCCCCTGCAGTTAATTACGATACCGCATCGCGGTAACAACTTTCGCCTTCTCCAGAATTTCACTTTGTGTTATGTGTGTTTGTTTTGTTTGCGGATGCCCGTGGATTGTATACGGAGACTAAGTTATGCCGTCGCCCGTAGAACGTGGATTAGTCCAAATCCGTATTTACTTAGATTTGGGTTTGGTGTTTTAGTTTAAGGATACGTTAGCCCTATTTAAGGCTAAGATCAACTTAAACTTTTGTTAAGGATACGTTAACCTAATTTCCAGACTAAGATCAACTTAACGAGATCGTTTGGATCCGACAAGAGAGCAATTGACTCTATTGTTTAGTTTAATGACGTTGCGGTCGATTTCCAGTTTAGGGACATGGTGGTCCATCATTCCCATTTGGGGACGAACATTAGTTTAAGGACATTTCGGTCCAACGTTCCCATTTTGGGACGAATATTAGTTTAAGGACGTTTCAGTCCACGAGTTTGAGGACCCCGCAGTCCGTATTGATGTGTGGTTGTCGGGACCCGTCACCTTTCTGACGTCGTTGAAGGATTACAATGATAGGTGTCAGAGAAGTTCGGAGATGTACCCTTGAACCGGATGTAAATTGATTTAGGAAAGCAGTCTTGCTCAGTCAATTTAATTTGAGGACTTACGGCTATGATTGGGCTAAGTCCAGTTGAGAATATTCAACGTTTTTTTTATCTTTGGCCTATTAGGCCTGTGCTAGGGCTTTGCTCCTGTTTAATAATGCATGTCATTTTTATTTGGTCTATTAGACCTTTACTTGGGCTCTGCCCCTTTTTTAAAATAATGCATTGCATTTTTAATTGGGCTTGGCCCTTCTGCAGTGCATTAATTACTTGACAGTGGCTTGTCAGGCGCTTTGCGCCAATTACTGAGCGCAAGCGCTTGTCGTGGTGACACGTATCATACTCTGGTGAGCGCAAGCACAACAGCGCAGTGCGCTGCGCTGTTGCGCTACTGACACGTGGCGCGCTCTGGTGAGTTGCGCCAACTTTAAAGAGCAATGCTCTATTTTAAAAGCGCATAGCGCAAGTGGTTCTGGTGCTGACACGTGGCGCTCTCTGGTGGCTTGCGCCAACCCAGGAGCGCAACAATGCAGTTTTGCAAGTGCAGGGCACTGTTTTAATAACTTAATCCAATTTTGGATTTAAGAGAGAAATCTTTAAGATTCCAGAACCAATGGTTCATAAAAAAGTGCAAGACACTGTTATTATTTATTTATTTATATATATATATATATATTTTTATTGAAGATCATTGATTTTGTTCTTAGATCAATGATCTAATCAGAAGAAATTCTTCTTTTATAAAGGTTTTTAGCTTTTTTCTTTTCTTGAGTTCTTCTCACAATTCTTCAGAATTCTCTCTGTTTCTGAGTTTTTGTTTTCTCTCCGTTGTTTTTGAATTGGGGTCTAGGGGCCTTTATATAGTACACATTAATTTGTTAAATTTATTAAAGAGATCCTTCTTTGAGTGATTTGGGGAATTTTCCCCACCGTTGGATCTTTGATCCAAGGGCTTCTGTTTTACAGAAGACAATTTTCTTGTTTTAATAAGAACAGAAAAGATCTTACTGGAATTTTAATTCTGTTTGGCGCAAACGCACCAGTGCTTGACACGTGTCGCACAGCGCACAGCGCAGCGCAGCTGTGCTTGCGCAACTGCGCTGACACGTGTCGCGCAGCGCAGCGCTTGCGCAACTGAAGTGTTGCTTCCTTTAATTTTTGTTTTTAAATAGTGCCTTGCTCTGATTGGGCGCGCTGCGCTAACGTATCAGCTTTTGACTTGTGGCGCGTTGCGCGCAGCGCACGGAATTTGAAGCGTTGCTTCAATTTTTGAATTTTTGAAATTCAAACAGAGCTTTGCTCTGATTGGGGGAAACAAATGCCCCCCCACCGTTGCGCTCACGTGGCGCGCACGTGAGTGCAGCGGTGGCAACATCTTGGCCGTTGGATCAACGGGTGAGTTGAAGGGGCGCAGGCACCTATAAATAGGACCCTTGGTCCTTAGTAAATGTTTTACCATTTTCAAGAATCTTGAGTTTTCAGAGCCTTGATCTTGTTTAAGAATTTTATAGCCTTGCTCTCGTTTCTTCCCAAGAACTTCAGAGTTCAAAACCTAGAATCATCTTAGGTAAAATTTAAATTAAATTAAAATTTAATTTAATTTAATTAACAGAGCCTTGCTCTCATAGATCTTTGATCTAAAGGAAACCCCTTTGGGGTTTCATCAACAGAGCCTTGCTCTCAAAAATCTATAGATCTACAGAGATCTTGTTCATGGGTTTTAACCCATGAACAGAGCTTTGCTCATGAATCAAATGCAGATCTTTTTTGATCCAAAATGGAGAACTTTTTATAAGTTTTCATGGATTTTTTTTTAAGATCCCAAATTTTTAATCTTTAGGAGTTAAAATCTTCTTTTGATGGATCTTTCCATCATTATTACAGAGCTAGGCTCTTTTTAGGAAATTTTATTCCCTTGGGACTAGAGTTTGACAAATGTCACTCTGTGACAGAGCTTTGCTCTGAAAGAGGAGATTTTCTCCTTGTCTCTAGGGATTTCCCATTAATGAGAATATTCTCTTGGGGATTAATTGACAGTCTCATCCAATGATGGGGTTGTCTTATTAACTGATGCACTGTCATCCAGATTTTGTGGGTCCCCCTTTAGTCCCCTACCCACTGCATTGCAGTGTGGTATAAATTTTAAAATGTCAAGCGTTGGAATTACAACACTGACGGCTGATTTTTGTCCCCTTGCAGTGAACATGTCTACTGATTTGTCTTTCCCGTTTGTTCGCTTAGAGGGAGGATTTCCACAGGCACCAGTGGACCGAGTGGTGCTCGCTCTCATCAAGGATCATGACCCCGAGCACAAGAGGCTTCACCTGTGGGGTAGGTGGTATAATGAGATCATCCAGGGTCGCCGAAGTTTCAGTTCCGCCACGCCGTCTGAGCCCATATTTTCGCTCCCCTATGCGGATGAACCCCCGGTGAAGTATGCCGTGGAGGTCAAAAATTGAAATTCGGATGACCTCCTCCAGCCTGCAATTGGGGCTATTCCCTTGCAGCCGCCGCCGACAATAGACATTTTGGGGAGGCGAATCTGTCAGGATGAAGCACGCCCTTGGGGACAGGCCTATAACATTGGATTGATCCCGCGACCGCCCGCCGGATATTTGTAGTGGGTCCGGTATATCTTATCAGCGAAGAGGACTCATCTGATGAAAATTGGTTTGTATTCGGCCATCTATGTTTCGCTCTTTGAGTATCCCTCTCCTCCAACGTGGTGGGTTAAGGCTTTTATTGAACAATGGAATATCCCCACTCACACCTTCCTGATGACGGACCGGGAAGTCTCTATCTCCTTGGAGGAGTTTGCTGAAATCTCGGGTCTGCCGATGAGGGAGGAGCATTACGAGGAGCTGCTTCCTCCTGATGAATACGTCTTTGCCACCAAGCCGTTGGTGTTTGATCTGACGCCGGAGAACGCTATTCAGCACCAGTTTCCGGGCTTGGTGAAGGTGCTGGAGATCTATGAAGGGCTCTATCTGGAATCGGGCACCCGGGGAGTCAGTTTCGCAGATTTTATCGCCCGCTTCATTCGACCGGAGTTCCTATCGGAGAGGAGTGAGAAGTTCGCCCAGCTTGATGACCCTTTTGGCTTCGGCTTGGACCGCCGACCCACATCGGAGGATGATCATAAGGACTTTTATCTCCCCGGTGCCGCCGTCATGCCCTTGTCAGAAATCGCCGTCCCGGGCATGGATGAGGAGACCTTTTTTGTAGGGTTCCTGGGATTGTGGTTGTGCAGCTTTGCGCTCCCTATGCACCCGCGCCATATGCGGCCATCTGTTTTCTACCCAGCACATCGGATGGTGGTTGGTCTGCAGTTGACAGTAGGAATTGCCGGGCTGGCTCATCTTTATAATGGACTTAGCGTAGCGGCGGACGCTAATGAGCCTGGGGTGCAGCCTGCTAACTTCCCGATGCACTACTTCACCTCTTGGATGGAAATGCATGTGCACGGGGTGTTCGGTGCCCATAAGATCCCTCCGTTTTTTGAGAAGTGCAGACTCCAAGAGTCATGCGGTTGGTCGGCGCTTCGATCGTGGTTGCACCTCCGCGGGAGGCTAGGGGGCTGCTCCTTCGTCCACACCTGGTCGGAACGAAGGTTTCTTTTTTGGATAAAGTCATAACCATAGGCTCAGAGACCACCAAGTCGGTAGTGCCGCTGCGCGATGATTTTAAGGACGGGGCCTCCATATTGAAAGCTCGGGAGATCCTCCACCTCTACTCTATTCGGCCGGGCTACCTGGTGTTTAGGCAGAATGAGACGGCACTCTTCATGAAGTATAACCCTCACCGGTTCGCTCAGCAATCGAGCTATCACCAGGGGATCCTGATAGAAGCTTTCTTGGAAAAGCCCGTGGCCAGCCGAGAGGGGATAAGGAATGCAATGCACCATTTCATGCGGCTTAACACGGGTTCCTATTTCTTCATCAGCGAGCCGAGCTGCGTCCCCAAGGTGCTCAACGCGTACGTGGCTTGGTACGCGCATGCAATGGGTCCAGTTATCCTTATGGAGAAGCGCATGCTGGTTAACCGCAAGGGTGCGCCTCCCGGCGGCGATCGCAAGGCTCCCTTGAAGCCAAGGACCCCGGTCATTCCTCCGCTGAAAGATGCCGGAACCGTAGCACCGCGCGTGTTGAGCCCTCCGCGCGGACTGCCGCTCCGTGGTACTGCGGATGCACCACCAGTGCCCCGTGCTCCAGTGGAGACGGTAGATGTGGTTTCGCCGGAGTCCGGCGTGGGCGCGGATATCGGGACCCGCCGCCCTAGGGTGCCTGCAAAGCGCAAGTCGATCTCGGGTGCACCCAGGGCTGGTGGGCAGAAGAGGAAGAAGAAGTCGCTCCTCTCTCTCGACGCGATCCTCGGTTTAGAGCCCCAGGCCCCTCTTACCGAAGGTATAAAAGAGTATGGCAGCAATAAAGGCTTCTCGGTAGACCCCGCAGATACTGACCTGGCGGCTGCCATTGCGGCTTCTGCGCGATCAGCGAGGCTCGAAGCGTGGTTGGATAAACTCGCTCAAGCAAGTAACCATTAGCTGCACTCTTCATCATTTTATAGCATTTTTATTATTATCTTCGACTAATGCTTTCCCCCTTTTTTAACAGGTGTCACTACCGAAGAAGCCGTCGCTGCCTCTTTAAAAACCTTTCAGGAGGAGGAAGAGAAGCGTGCTTTAATGGGCATCGGTACGTCTCGCCTTATTAAGTTTTTATCCTCTTTTCTGGTGGTCAACCTAACCTTCTTCCTTTGCTTCTTTGCAGGGGATGCGCCAGCTGATGTGGGGACTCTCCCCGGGCCTGCTACAGAAGTCCCAGTCTCCTCGGGGCTGCCGCGAGAGCTTCAACTCGACAAGTCGACGAGGGATGCCTTGAAGGATTTGGAGGCATCCCTGTTCACAGACGAGGACGTCTCAATGAAGGAGGCTTTGAAGAGGTCTGTCTCAACGGCTCAGGAGGAGAGAAAGCGGCTAAGGCGCGAGGCGAAGGCACGCAGGGCTGCTTTGGCCGTGGGAGCTGGCCCAAGCACCGTCCCTCGTGCTGCTACTCCTTCGGAAGAGTCTCCGGTCGCCCTGTCCACTGCTCATAGGCGGGCGTTGCATGCAGCTCGGGAGACCAACGATCAGTCCACCTCAGGTAGTGTGTCTTTCAAGATTTTGTTGTAAGAATTGTAAACCTATCGGTTCTTATATATCTCGTCCTGCAGGGCCAAGTCCAATCGAAAGGGAGGCGGAAACCGTCGAGCCTAAGGGGACAGTGGATGAGGTATTGGCCGAACCCGAGCCGACGGTGGGAGACGTAGCCGGGATTGCCGGGCCCGAGCTAGTGGCTGACGAAACAGTCACGTCCACTATGCCTGAGAAGGTGGCCGATGCCGAGCCCGAGGTAGCGACGGATGAGACAGCTGCTACAGCCGGGTCTGGGGCAACAGCGGATGGAGCGCCTGAGACTGATGACCCCGTGGCAACGGTGGAAGAGACGGCTGCGACTGCTGAGCCCGAGGGAGTAGCGGGTGAGGCGGGCATGATTCCTGAGGACGAGCCGGCCGCTCTTTCTCAAGAGTCTGGCAATGCTCCAATCATTGCTCTCCCCGCCTACGGTCCTCCGCCGTCTCCTGACCTCGCGAGCACGACGACGTCCCCCGTAGAGTCTGGTGATGAGGCTACGGGAGGTGGACTTATGTCGATGGAGGAGGGAGACGCCTCTGTCTCGGCTGGCGGCTCATCAGGTAAATTTCGGGTTACTGTCCTTTTTTCTTTATCTTGCAATCCTTCCTGACAGGTTTATCTTTATTTTTAACGCAGGTGCGGCCAGTGCTGATGCTCCATTGCTCGGGGGAGCGCCGTCGACTGCTGCCTTGGCGGTGGTCACCTCTCAACCTTCCCTTGTACCATCGCAGATGTTGGAAGGTATGGATTTGCAACCCATTAGTTTTATCTTTCAGCCGCATAATTTATGTACTAATGTCGTACAGTTGCGTCTTTTCAGAAGTGCTTTTTGATCATCTCTATCAGGTGTTGCACCCGCACTTCTCCTTCCCATCTGAACTCGCATCTTCCTCCGGTGGCGTTGGTGAGTATAGTTTCCAATTGATGTCTTTCCTCCTTTTTCTAGTAATGGAATTATTTCTGACTCTTTTTGTCCTGATTGCAGTGCTACAAATCAAAAGAGGAGATGAAAGATCGGTCACACCACCGGCCCTCCCGGCCTTGCCGCCTACTACAGCTGGTATAGTAAACTATCGCATTGATGACTTTTTTTTTATTTCTTGAACCGTCATCTAATCGTATTTTATTTTTTCAGCTGTCGTTCCAATCCCGGCGCCCTTTAAGTCTCGTGTTATAATGCCAGCAGGCCTCTTCCTAAGGCGTCCGTCTTCAAAGGGGGCTGTAATGAGCTTGGGCATGCTGAGCGGATACGTCGAGGAGCTTGACGCAGACACTCTCCCATCTGCTGCGGATTTCGCTGTGGAGGTTAACCCAATGTTGGCGGCGCTTGTGAATTTTCATGATGGAGGCGTCGTCGAGCTTTGGGTCAATCACTGCAGGGAAATCGAGGCCAGCTTGCATCAGTTGGAGTTTATGCGCCCTGCTCCTGAGACCTTAGCCACAAGCAATCAAAGAGCAGCGTGGATCGAGCAAAGCGCTTCCTATTTCCGTCACCTAGAACAAGAAGCGGCTTTAAGGCTGAGGGAATGCCAAGAGACCTCGAACGAGACGGGTCGTCTGCGCACTGAGGTTGAGGCGAACGCTGCCCAGGTGAAGGCTATCTTCGAGGGCCTTCTGGAGCGCATCTCCAATGGACTAAACTTGAAGCGGAAGCTTGATGCCACCGAGCGTGACGCCTAAGGCCGTGAAGCAGCTCAGCAGGCCGCCGGGGAGCAGCTTGCATCCTTCTTGCAGCAGCGGGCTCAAGTGGAGGCGGAACTGGCGGTGATAGCTGATCAGGAAAAGGCATGGAAGGAAGTGCGCGAACAACTGATAGGGCTATTTAAGACGCTTCCTTCCCAGTAGCTGCCTTTGTATCAATATAATTGTAAAAAAAATTCTTTTTCGAATAAGATGTATCCATTCTTTATTCTTTTTGTACGAATCACCTTGTATTTGATTGAATTAATAAAGATACACATTTTTTCTCTTTGCAATGTCTTGTATCATTTATTTGCTTTTTCCCTTCTCTTATTATTAGCATGTCGTTTTGATAAACATGGTTGACAGATAATAGAGTAAGCATCTTGGTTTCTTCACGAGATAGCGATGGCTTAGGCCGCAGGTTCAGATCTGCTGCCTAAGACTTTTCAATTTTATGAGCCGTGAGGGTCTCACAGAGACTTTTCTCCCTACGGATCGAGAGGATCTCGTAGGTGGATTTTCTCCTTAGGAATCGTGAGGATTCCTAAGTGCGTTTTCTCTTATAAGTCGTAAGGATCCTATAAGAGAATTTTCCCTCTTACGAGTCGAGAGGACTCGTAAGTGGTTGTTTCCCTCCTTATCGAGATTCGATTTTGGAGAGTGAGACCCGTGGATAGTATGAAAGAGACCATTTTAGACCGACTTGCAGGGTCCCAGTGCTTAGGAAACAAGTTTTTTGATCCCTGTTGCCTAAGGCTTTATCTTGCAAGTTGAGACGAATCGGGAAGTTCTCACGGAGACACTGGTTTCTCTGCGGGCTGACGCGAATCAGGAGGCTCTCATCAAGGACGCTAGTTTCCCTGAGTTGAGGAGGTTGCCAAGGACACTGGTTTCCCTGGGGTTGAAACGAGTCGAGGTGTTCCTGCAAAGACGCTAGTTTCTCTACGGGTCGACGTGAATCGAGGTGTTCTCGTCAAGGACACTGGTTTCCCTGAGTCGAAGGATTTTGCCGAAGACACTGGTTTCCCTGGGGTTGAAACGAATCGATGTATTCCTCCAAAGACGCTAGTTTCTCTGCGGGTCGACGCGAATCAAGAAGTTCTCGTCAGGGACACTGGTTTCCCTGAGTTGAAGGATTTTGCCGAAGACACTGGTTTCTTCGGGGTTGAAACGAATCGGAGTATTCCTGCGGAGACACTGGTTTCTCTACAGGCCGACGCGAATCAGGAGGCTCTCATCAAGGACGCTAGTTTCCCTGAATTGAGGTATTTGCCAGGGACACTGGTTTCCCTGGGGTTGAAACGAGTCGAGGTGTTCCTGCAAAGACGCTAGTTTCTCTGCGGGTCGACGCGAATTAGGATGTTCTCGTCAAGGACACTGGTTTCCCCGAGTCGAAGGATTTTTCCGAAGACACTGGTTTCTTCAGGTTGAAACGAATCGGAATATTCCTGCGGAGACACTGGTTTCTCTGCGGACCGACGCGAATCAGGAGTCTCTCATCAAGGACCCTAGTTTCCCTGAATTGAGGTATTTGCCAGGGACACTGGTTTCCCTGGGGATTAAACTGATCTGTGGCGGTCATTCAGGTTTTTTATATAAATTACCATCAAAACCGTGAAGCTAGGAATTTGATCTTCGCTTTGTTTGCTGGCACTGCGCCTACTGTGTCGAGACGAATGTCATGGTTGTCTCTAGGTTGTTGGTGAACTGTCGAGATTTGGCTTTGCTTTTTTACGGAGCCTGTTAGGGAGGTATGGTTCCCACTTTGTTTGTGCTCTTGGATTGTATACAGGGATCGATGTGATCTCAAATGTAGGGCAAAAGTTTCATCATCATTTTTTTATTGCTTTATTTCCGCGATGCTCTATCATTTCAGCTTTTATATTACGAAGGTCGCAATCACCCAATCATTTCGGCTATTTTCCGCGGTGGCCAATCATTTCGGCTATTTATTTTATTTTTACTCGCCGCTTTTTATTGCGAGTTGCCCAATCATTTCGGCTATTTTGTGTGCATACGTTTTTACTTGCTGCTTTTTATTGCAAGTTGCCCCATCATTTCGGCTATTTCGTATGCATGTGCGGCCTACTGGTTTTTTGCCGTAAACCTGAAATTAGACACCGATTTCGGCATTGTTCCCGCCAAAAATTTCTGCGCAAAAGAGTCCAAGGTATCAAATGGCAGCGATATACTTAAGGAAATGCGAACCAGTATCTTCCGGGCTGTTTTTTTGACAAACTCCCGAATGACGAACAAATAAATTCTGATGGTATCAAAAGCGTCTCGAAAAACCCTTCGATTTGATATATTATGGGCTTCATAATTCATTCGGGATCAAAAGTTATGAGGCATCACGTGTCCACACGTGATGGGCCCTTAAGAAAAGAGCTGGAGGAGTCAAAAGATATAATAAAAACTCAGAAAAGACCCCAATGGGGCATCACGTGCACACACGTGACCATGGGTCACGTGCATACACGCGATGGGCTTTTAAAGCCTCTAAAAATAATGAATGGAATTTAATTCTAAAAGTCAGAAAATACCTCAACGAGGTATCACGTGCTTACACGTGACCAATGGTCACATGTTGACACGTGATGGTTAAAACTGAAACATAAATAAGCGGCTGAGAAAGGAACCCAATTGGGGGTCACGTGCTCACACGTGACCAAAGGTCACGTGCCAGCACGTGACTGGCTTTAAAAGCCTTATAATTTAATAGAACTGAATTCTAAAAGTTTCTGAATCTTTCCAAATGGAAAAGGGTCATGGGGAACCGTTGGATAAAAAATCCAAGGGTGATTAAAAATCACCAATTTATGGAAGAATCCCAAATAAGGAAAGATTCCCCCTAAATCTAACCGAGATAACAAATAGAATATCTTTTGGATTTAAAATCCACGGTGAATAAAATTCACTGAATGATCTAAAGGCCCAGAATTAATGATAAATATAAATCAAATCTCTCAACAATCAAATCAAATCTTTCAATAAGAGATTTGCTAAACAAATTGATTCTTTTCCTTCTCCTATAAATAGGAGCCAAAAAAGAAGAGAAGGGATCTACTTTTTTTGGGAGAGAAGAAACAGAGGGAGGAGAATTTAATTCTCAAGAGAAAAAAGAAAAGAGAGGAGAATTTAATTCTCTGCAAAAGAAAAACCCTAGGTAAGAAAAGAGAGGCTTAAAAAGAGAATTTAATTCTCAAAAGAGTTTAACTCTTATATAAAGAAAAGAACTTAGTTCTTTCTCTGGTTGAGGATCTGCAAAGTGCACATCTCCCCATGAATTGAGAATTTAATTCTCATTGGGTTGAGATCCTGCCATGCAGATCTAAAACACAGAGGAGGAATTGAGTTTTGAGAATTTAATTCTCCCAAACTCACAGGAATTTAATTCCTCCTAAAATGAAACTAGGGTTTAACCCTAATCAAGAATTTAATTCTTTTACATACCTGGGAATTTAATTCCTTTAAAAAGAAATCAGGGTTTTATCCTAAATAAGAATTTAATTCTTAAAGATAAGGAGAATTCAATTCTTAAAAGATCTCTGTTCATGAAAAGAACTAGGGTCACGTGCCCCACGTGACCCCTGAACAGATCCCCCAAAAATGACAAGAGGAAAGCTTTGAGGCAATACCTCACGTGTTCCCACGTGACCCTCACTATATATGGAACAAAAGCAAAGGCAAAAACAATTCTGGGCGCTCTCACGTGTTACCACGTGACCCCTAATAAATGTTCTAATAAATCAGGGCATGATTATACATCGTGTGCCCACGCGTGATGGCTATGAAAATTAAAAGTGTTTAACACTTGTTTGCAGAACAAAATAAAGGGGATCTGGCCCCGCTTTTTGATGCCATCACGTGCTCCCATGTGACTCCCAAAACGCAGAAAGAAAGATCAATGGAAATGAAGGCTTTGGGCGCTCTCACGTGTTTACCACGTGACCCCTTAGCAAACATTTTAACAGTCAGCGCATAAATCCTCATCACGTGTCGACACGTGATGCTCGAAATAAAAAGGAAAAGTGTTTAACACTTATTCGCAGATTTGAGGATAAAACAAAGGAGATCTGGCTCCACATTTAGGGCGCCCTCACGTGTCATCACGTGATCCCTAATGAGCATTCTAACAGACCAGAGCGGGGGCCTCCATCACGTGCTCACACGTAATGGCCGTCAGAATTAAAAGAGTTAAACACTGATCTACAGAATAAAATAAGGGAAATCAGGGTGCTCTCACGTGTCCACACGTGACCCCTCTCTCCTTAGTATTTAACACTAATCTGAAGACTTTGTTCTCAGTGTTTAACACTGATTTGCTTTAGTGTTAAACACTAATTTGAAATCTCTGATTACCAGTGTTTAACACTGATTTGCTTTAGTGTTTAACACTAATTTGAAAGCCCTGTTGCTAGTGTTTAACACTGATTATCTTTTAGTGTTTAACACTAACTTGTTGATCTTATTCCCAGTGTTCAACACTGTTGACCTCTAGTGTTTAACACTAGCTTTAGTCCAATTGGCTAAGTTTCTAGAGGCAAACCCTCTCCTTCAATGGACCAACAGAGGGCCAATATTTCAAACATAACTGGACTTAGCCCAAACTGGCCATAAGTCCTCAAATCATCTTGAACTGAGCACATCTGCTCTTTCAACCAACTCATTGGTTCAAGGATACATCTCTGAACTCCTCTGATATTTGTCGTTGTAATCCTTCAACGTCTTCAGAGAGGTGACTGGTCCCGACAACCATACATCAACACGGACTGTGGGGTCCTTAAACCCGCGGACATATTCGTCCTTAAACTAACGGACTAATGCGTCCTTAAACACACCCATATGGACTGTGTGGTCCTTAAACCCATGGACTTATCCGTCCTTAAACTACCTATGGACCACCATGTCCCTAAACTGGTATTGGACCACCATGTCCCTAAACTGGTATTGGACCACCATGTCCCTAAACTGGAACAATAGAGCCAATTGCTCTTTTGTCGGATCTAAACGATCCTGTTTAAGTTGATCTTAGCCTCAAATATGGCTAACGTATCCTTAAACCTTCAAACAGACTTTAGTCCCAAATTGGACTCTAGATCCCCCAATCAACTTTGGCTCAAGGGTACATCTCTGAACTCCTCTGACATTTGTCGTTGTAATCCTTCAACGTCGTCAGAGAGGTGATGGGTCCCGATGGCCATACATTTAATGGACCACCATGTCCCTAAACTGGAACAATCGAGCCTCCAAACGCTCTTTTGTCGGATCTAAACGATCCCGTTAAGTTGATCTTAGTCTCAAATTGGACTAACGTATCCTTAACAAACGTTTAAGTTGATCTTAGCCTCAAATATGGCTAACGTATCCTTAAACCAAAACCCTAAATCCAAATCTAAGAAAATACGGATTTGGACTAGTCCACGTCCTACGGGCAACGACATAAATCAGTCTCCGTATACAATCCACGGGCAACCACAAACAAAACAAACACCCATGACACGAAGTGACCAGCTGAAGAAGGAGAAAGTTGTTACCGCGATGCGGTAGCGTAATTAACTGCAGGGGCTTGCGCCTGCAGGGAAGAGCGTCCCCACAATAAAAAAAAAACCCTCAAGCGAGGGGGAATCTGACGAAGTCTGCTACATCGGCCGCATCCGTCTAAACCTCCGATACACGGTGCCATAAATCAACTTGGCATCTTCGGAGAGGTGGACGGATAGCACCTATTAGCATCTGCCCCGAAGCTCAGGCGAGACAGCCCATGTTTTGGCCGCCGTTCGGAGGGGAACAGATTCTTGGCACGTCCGGTGGGACCTTTTTCTCTTTCACTCCACACTTCGTGTGTCGTGTTCGCGAACGAATCGCGGTTTGCTAATGGTTGCCCGTGGGTTTCGAGGTACTAAGATTTGGCGTTTTTCTTGGTGCAGAAAGCAAAGGATCAATGGCGTTCACCTGCTCAAAGTGTTCCACATGCAACTGCAACCCACGTCTTGCCTCAACTGGGGGTATATCTTATGGGCCCCAAGCGGCCTCCCTTTTCAAGATGCCAGTGGAGCAGGTAACTCAGGCCACCACTGGATTATTCTTCGGGACCATGCTCCCACCGTTGAGCTTCAATGCCACAATGTCGTTGCAAGAAGCCCCAAAGAAGTCGGTCTTTGATCGGCTCACCACTGCCGCGGCCCCTCTCAACGGGTCGCCCAACTCTAATACCTCAGTTTTCAACAGACTGGGCCAGGACGTCTACAAGCCCGCAATACCCGAAGCTGCCATCCCAAAGTGGATAGCTATCCCGGCTCAAGCGGACGAAATCATTAGAAAGGCTCCTCTTTCCAAGAAGTTAGTTTTTACAAAGCTGGCCATTCCGGTTGCTGCTCCAGGCGAGGTCCTCAAAGCTGCTTCCCCTGTCCAGAGGGGGCACGACGAAGTCACCCTTATAGCTGAAATAACTCCATTCGCACGACACGCTCGACGTCGCCATTGGCGCCGAGTGAGGAAGGCTGGGGGCAACTCCCCCTCTAGGATAATTCCGCCAGCTCCAACGGTGGGGATCGATGCTGCTGTTCCAACTGGGAACAGCTTTGAATTGCTGAACAAGGTACGCAGAAATTCGCCAACTGCGGTGCTCAAAAGATCTCCTCCACCGGTAGAGGCCGTCGTGGAAGCAAAACCAGAAAAGCCGGAGCAGTCTCCTCAACGGCTGTCTTCCAGGATCTACAAGACTTGGCGACGGGTCCGAGAATCAGTGATTGATCCGAATTTTTCTCATCGACAGAAAAAGATGAAGGTCTGGCAGGAAGAAAATCCCCCTGTCAAGCAACGAAAGACGACGACCACCTGGGTGCCCAAAGCAACGGTCCCCTCAGCTTCGACCGCTCACAGAAGAAGGAGACCGGAGAAGATCCATGTGTCTTCGGCAAATCGCAAAGACACTGAATCTAAACGCCCCAAGTCTGGGGGCATGGTGGTGCACACCGTTTATATGGCTTCCGGAAAGGAGGAAAGCCGTGCTTCGACAGGTCACCGACCGCTCACCCGATCCATGACGAAATCCCAGGAGCAACAACAGAAGCTTCAAGAGATGCTGACTACAATGGCCGCACTCACCGGGCCAAAAGAAAGCTCGGAGGCATCGTCAGAGCAGCGTCACGAACAAGAAACCGATGCTGACTTCTTACGCAGAGTCCTCGAAAAGAAGGACAAAGAAGCCGCAGAGCAAGTGGCTAACATAAAACAAATGGCGCTCCTCTTCCAGGATATGGTAGGGATGATGCTACAGCCGGACCCTCCAGCTGAAGAACCTCCGATCATTATTGAAGACGATAAAGAGGAGACATCTAATCCTCCGCCGGCTCTTTCAGCAGCCAAAGAGGAGACAATTTTCAAGGCTGCACTGGACAACTATATAGATCAGCAAATACGAGCTCATCAGGCGAATGAAGCGGCTGGGCAAATTGTTAGAACTGGACGACCCTATCCGGGCTGGTATGACCAAATCAGTTACCCGCCGGGATATACGATCCCTAAGTTCTACGTATATAAAGGGACAGGGAACCCACATCAGCATGTCGCTCAATTCAGGGCCTTATGCGGCAATACTGGAGGCGATGACAGACTGTTGCTTCGACAATTTGTCGGCAGCTTAGCGGAAACGGCATTCGAATGGTACTTGGAGCTACCTAACGACTCCGTTAAAACATTTGCGGAGATGGAGCTACTGTTTACACAAAGATTTGCAAGCGCCAGCGAGCGTACCCCAATCACGGAATTGATCAATGCCAGGGTGAAGCCTGCAGAAACTTGGGTCCAGTATGCGATACGGTGGCGTAATCTATGGTCAAAGTGCGAGCAGCGCATCGAAGAAGCTCCTGCCGTAGGCATGTTCATGGGTACTCTCGACCCTCAAGCGACCATCTCCCAATTCATGATGTTTTTTAAGCCGACCACCTTCCAGGCCTTGATTGACAAGCTGGCCCAAATGGACCAGGTGGGCCATGAACCATCTCCTTCAAAGACAGAGCCTTGGAATGAAAAGGGCAAAGGGAAAGCAACCTTTGTTGCCAATACTCAACAACGGTCGAGCAACTTAAAGCCGGTTGTCCGTCAAAACAATATGCGTCCACGCCCATCCCTCGAGGAGAGACTGGGACGTCCTTACTCGTTTCCTCAGGATAAAACGAGAAAACTGTTCGAGCTGGCAGTACGCAACAGACTCATCAATCTGCCGACTCCAAAACATCCGTTGCAACCAGGCGATGTCAACGATCCCAATTATTGCTCTTACCACCAAACGGTAAGTCACCCGATCGAAGATTGTTTCGTCTTTAAGGGGTGGATCGAGGATCAGTACCTACAAGGAAAGTTCGCGCTATCTGAAAAGTGGAAAGTAAACCCACCACATCCGCACACTCCAAAGAAGACGGATACACCGGGGGCAACTTGTTCTTTCATTGAAGAAGCTCCGTGGGAAATCGTGCTTTCAGCAAAGACCAAAAGAATGCTGAATGAGCTTCAGACATGCCCGGCGATCAGGTGGAAGAACCCGCTGGAACCCCAAATCACTGAAGGGATGCTGAAGCCGCGCCCAACTCCAAAGATCGGTGGTGATGGCCCAAGTACTCACACATAGCCGTCGAAATCTTCAAAGAAGAAGAAGAAGAGGTCCAAAAAGCCCGTGAAGCCTGGTGACAAGTGCACGGACTTACAGAAACAAATTGACGCGCTAGAGGAGTATAATCAAAAGGCGCAGACTCCCATCACACTCCAAGAGTTCCTCAACCACGTCTTTCAGGGGGAAGATGACGGAGAAAGCTTGTCGGATGAATCCGAGGGATACGTGGCGAGTTGTCATGTGATCTCCCACTCATTTACGGACGATGAAAAAACTCCTTGCACCGAGAAACTGGGGGCAGAGCCTGAGCCGGAATTCGTGTGGCCGTCAGACGAAATGATCGACGCTTTTCTAGATGAGATTCGTCTAAAAAGTAAAGCTGATCGGGAGCGCGAGATAGCCATATTTGAAAAGGCCAAACGCCGGAGACTGGACAAAAGGGTCGAAACACTCCTACCAGATCAAAGTACATCCGCCGCAAATGAAAACAGGATCAAGACGAGGAAACGATTCGCCAAAGCCATATCAATAGGGATGAGACCACCCTCTTTCAGAGAAAATTCTCCTAGTGGTATACATCTTGATGAAGCGAACGTGCATCCTAACTTCTGCTTATATCATCAGAAGATCGCACATCCTACTAAGGACTGTAACTCCTTTAAGTGTTGGTGGCAAGGGTATGTCGCTCACAGGCAACACTTCAACAGGACAAAGCGGGAAGCTCATAAACAGCAGAAAAATGCGACAGATGAGCGTAAAAGAATTGCCGGCAATTGTCATAGGGTTGATCCCGAGGGACCGCGAGTTCTCACATTCAGGAGCAATTCCGATGAAAAAGTATCCCTCGGCCCTCTTTTCAAAAAGTCCATCTCTAAAACGAAAGAATTGAGGAATTGCGAGAGCATTCAGCCTTGCAATTGCACGATACCCGGAAAAATTCTCGGCCCCGCAAACAAAGGATCGAGTAAAAAGGATAAAGGGAAGGGAAAAATAGCCCTCGTAGCCAACACTCAACAGCAATCGAGTGGCCCTAGACCGGTTGTTTGCCGAAACAACAAGCGGCAACCCCTCTATGAAAAGTTGAAACGTCCTTACTCATTTCCCCGGGATGAAACAAGGAGGCTGTTCGAACTAACAGTGCGTGACGGGCTTATCACTCTACCAGAGCCGAAATGCCAGCTACAACTGAATGAGGTCAACAATCCTAATTACTGCCCTTGCCACCAACTATTGGGCCATCCGATCGAAAATTGCTACGTCTTCAAAAACTGGGTTGAAGACCAGTACCAACAGGGCAAGTTCGCGTTGTCCGAAAAATGGAAGGTGAACCCACCACAACCACATGCTCCGAAAAAGATGGATATGCCAGGGGCATCATGCTCATTCATAGAGAAAGCCCAACGGACCACTATGTCCTAAAACTGGATAATAGACCGAAACGTCGTTAAACTAACAACAGACCACTACGTCCTAAAACTGGATATGGACCGAAACGTCCTTAAACCAACGGCGGACCGCAATGTCCTAAAACTTGCAAATGACCGAAACGTCGTTAAACTACTCCCAACCCGCAGCATATTCAGGCTGATGTAAAAAAAAAAAAAGAAGAACGGTACGTCCACAAGCAAAATGGGCACGGATGAAAACCCGAAAGGGCTCCGTGAGTAAAAACAGCAGGACTACCGGCGAGTGTTTGTGAAAACCCGAAAGGGCGCGACCTCGTTAAAAAAATAAAAAATAAAAAATAAAATTTTTTAAAAAGAACGGTATGTCCACAAGCAAAATGGGCACGGATGAAAACCCGAAAGGGCTCCGTGAGTAAAAACAGCAGGGCTACCGGCGAGTGTTTGTGAAAACCCGAAAGAGCGCAACCTCGTTAAAAGACACTTATAGGGTCCTCTCGACCTTGTAAGGAGAAACCATCCGCGTGAGATCCGTACGACTCACAAGGGAGCAACACACTTAGGGATCCTCACGATTCCTAAAGAGAAATTACACTTACGGGATCCTCACGACTCGTAAGGAGAACTCTCTTATGGGACCCTCACGGCTCATAAGATTTGAAAGTCTTAAGTTACAGAGACCTGAACCTGTTCTTAAGCAACCCCTACAACCTCTGATACTGCCCTACAAGTGGTCCTATATTGGCCTTTGTATACAATCCACGGGCGCGAATAAACATTTCCCTAACCAAGTCCCATCCGTGACTGGGGATATGTCCACACGGTGAACAACCCTCGTGAGTCCTCTCGACTCATAAGGAGATAACACTCTTGTAAGATCCTTACGACTTATAAGAGAACATACACTTAGGAATCCTCACGATTCCTAAGGAGAAAACGCACCTGCGAGATCCTCACGACTCGTAGGGAGAAACACCTTTATGAGACCCTTACGGCTCATGAAGTCAAAAGCCTTAACCGACAGGACCCTTAACCCTGTTTACTAAGCCACCTTTCTTCAACATCGACAGAGGCAAATGATGATTCGCTCCTGACAATATCCCAGTTGCAGCGATGCTGATGCCTAAACCGGTATCAAATTCCAAGCCCTTTCAAGGCAAATAATGATTCACTCCTGGCAATATCCCAGTCGCAGCGATGCTGATGCCTAAACCGGTATCAAATTCCAAGTCTTTTCACGGCAAATGATGATTCGCTCCTGGAAATATTCCAGTCGCAGCGATACTGATGCCAAGATTGGGATCAGATCCCAAATCCCCTACTCGCAAAAAAAAAAAATCGGCGAGCCAAAAAAAAAATGCATACAAAATAGCCGAAATGATGGGGCAACTTGCAAACAAAATCAGCAAGTAAAAATGTATGCATGCAAAATAACCGAAATGATTGGGCAACTCGCAATAAAAAGCAGCGAGTAAAAAGAAAAATAGCCGAAATGATTGGGCACCGCGAAAAATAGCCGAAATGATTGGGCAATCGCGATTTTCGCGATATAAAAAGCTGAAATGATAGAGCATCGCGGGAAGAATAAAAAAAAAGAAAGAATGAAACTTTTTGCCCTACAGGTGAGATCACATCGATCCTTGTATACAATCCAGGGGCACAAATAAAGAGGGAACCATACCCTCCCAACGGGCTCCATCAGAAAGCGAAGCCAAATCTCGACGGTTCATAGACAACCCAGAGACAACCTCGACATTTGTCGCAGTATTGCAGACATAATGTCAACAGACGAGGAAAAAGGAAGATCCCGAGCTCCACGGTCTTGACGTCAACATCGACGACTCAGAGATCACCAACGGCGTTTCTCCTCATTCCAACCAGATACAGACATAACGTCAACAATCGACCTCAGAGTCGCAACGAAATGGAACCATGGCAAAGTCATTAGTTCCAAATCTCAATGGCCACATCTGCAGCCCAGAGACCAACAACGGTAGGCCTCCTCATTCCAACATGACACAGATGTTACACCATCAAACGGAGCCATGGCAAAATCCCAGTTCCATCTCAGCATTCGTCTCGATACAGCAGATGCAATGTCAACAACGGCGTTCCTTCGCAGTCCAGCAGGATGTAGATGCAACGTCAATAAGAGACCCCATGGTCGAAACAATGCGGAGTGACGGCAAAATCCCAACTCCACTTTGGCATTCGTCTCGTTACAGCAGACGCAATGTCAACAATGGCGTTCCTTCGTGGTTCATCAGGATGCAGAAGCAACATCAACAAAAAGACCTCATGGTCGAAACAAAGCGGAGTGACGGCAAAATCCCAGCTCCACCTCAGCATTCGTCTCGATACAGCAGACACAGTCAAAGCAAACGAAGCAAAGGCCACATTCCTAGCTTCAACGTCTTGACGGTAACTCATATAAAACCGGAAAGACAATCGGAGATCATCTCGCACCAGCACGGAGTGGTCACCACCTCGACGATCGTCTCGATACAGCAGATGAAATGTCACCCCAGCGTTCTTCCCCTAGCAGGATTCGGACGCGCCAAAGCAAACGAAGCGAAGGCCAAATTCCTAGCTTCATGCGTCTTAACGGCAAGTCATATAAAACCTGAAAGACCATCAGAGATCATCTCACACCAACATGGAGTGATCACCACCGCGACATTCGTCTCGATACAGCAGACGCAATGCCAGCAAACGAAGCAAATGCTAAATTCCTAGCTTCAGGGTCTTAACAGCAAGTCATATAAAGCCTGAAAGACTATCGAAGATCATCCCACACCAGCGCAGAGTGGTTATGACTCATCGGGGCTCTCCAAAATGAGCCTAAGCTCAAGTAAAAAGCGGCATGGCAAATTCCTAACGCTTGCTCTTCCGACGGTCAAACTGCCAAGGAGGATTGCTTGAAGACGTCTTGTCCAGCCCCCGAAGGGATCAGAGACACGGCAGTCGCAGGGCTACTCGAATAGCACAATTGCTTATCGAGGAATATATCAGCTCATGCGATGGTACGACGGCCAAAACCCTAAGTACCACAGACCCTAACGGACTTCTGTCGTAAAGAGCAGAGGTTAACTGTGACGTTAGGATATTCTTGCGAGATCTGCTCGATCCGTTTCGACTCGTGAGGAAATTGATGTCTTTGCGAGAACTTCTCGATTTGTCTGGACTCGTGAGATAAAGCCTTAGGAAGTAGGGATTAAAAAACCTGTTTCCTAAGCACTGGGACCCTGCAAGTCGGCCCAAAACGGTCTCTTGCATACTATCCACGGGTCTCACTCTCCAAAGTCGAATCTCGACAAGGAGGGAAATAACCGCTTACGGGTCCTCTCGACTCGTAAGAGGGAAAATTCTCTTATAGGATCCTTACGACTTATGAGGGAGAACACACTTAGGAGTCCTCACGACCCCTAAGGAGAAAATACACCTACGAGATCCTCTCGATCCGTAGGGAGAAAAGTCTTTATGAGACCCTCACGGCTCATAAAGTTGAAAAGTCTTAGGTGGCAGATCCTAACCCTGTCTCCTAAGCCATCACCGCCCTGCAAAGAGGTCAAGATTGACCATCTATGAGCCAGACTCGCCAAAGCTACATGCTACTGAAACGGAAAAGCTACTCATGAGCATATAAACTATTTCACGCCAGAGTAAGATATGAAGAGATAGAGGGGTGCGGCTCATGGAGTTAAGGGTTTGGAACTATATCTCTTAAGAGTCGAGTTCTGAGTCAATGATAAATGACGACGCTTGTGTCCGCTCGTTATCTTCTCAGATCAAGATTCTGAAAGTAATATACCAACCCGAAACTGGTTATACGCTATGCATTACTTTGCACTACTTCACCCACGTAAATACTTACGTGGGCAAAGTAGTGGAGGGCATTTGTTCCCGCCAAAAATTTCTGCGCAAAAGAGTCCAAGGTATCAAATGGCAGCGATATACTTAAGGAAATGCGAACCAGTATCTTCCGGGCTGTTTTTTTGACAAACTCCCGAATGAGGAACAAATAAATTCTGATGGTATAAAAAGCGTCTCGAAAAACCCTTTGATTTGTTATATTATGGGCTTCATAATTCATTCGGGATCAAAAGTTATGAGGCATCACGTGTCCACACGTGATGGGCCTTTAAGAAAAGAGCTGGAGGAGTCAAAAGATATAATAAAAACTCAGAAAAGACCCCAATGGGGCATCACGTGCACACACGTGACCATGGGTCACGTGCAGACACGTAATGGGCTTTTAAAGCCTCTAAAATAATGAATGGAATTTAATTCTAAAAGTCAGAAAATACCTCAACGAGCTATCACATGCTTACACGTGACCAATGGTCACGTGTTGACACGTGATGGTTAAAACTGAAACATAAATAAGCGGCTGAGAAAGGAACCCAATTGGGGGTCACGTGCTCACACGTGACCAAAGGTCACGTGCCAGCACGTGACTGGCTTTAAAAGCCTTATAATTTAATAGAATTGAATTCTAAAAGTTTCTGATTCTTTCCAAATGGAAAAGGGTCACGGGGAACCGTTGGATTAAAAATCCAAGGGTGATTAAAAATCACCAATTTATGGAAGAATCCCAAATAAGGAAAGATTCCCCCTAAATCTAACCGAGATAACAAATAGAATATCTTTTGGATTTAAAATCCACGGTGAATAAAATTCACTGAATGATCTAAAGGCCCAGAATTAATGATAAATATAAATCAAATCTCTCAACAATCAAATCAAATCTTTCAATAAGAGATTTGCTAAACAAATTGATTCTTTTCCTTCTCCTATAAATATGAGCCAAAAAGAGAAGAGAAGGGATCTATTTTTTTTGGGAGAGAAGAAACAGAAGGAGGAGAATTTAATTCTCAAGAGAAAAAAGAAAAGAGAGGAGAATTTAATTCTCTGCAAAAGAAAAACCCTAGGTAAGAAAAGAGAGGCTTAAAAAGAGAATTTAATTCTCAAAAGAGTTTAACTCTTATATAAAAAAAAGAACTTAGTTTTTTCTCTGGTTGAGGATCTGCAAAGTGCACATCTCCCCATGAATTGAGAATTTAATTCTCATTGGGTTGAGATCCTGCCATGCAGATCTAAAACACAGAGGAGGAATTGAGTTTTGAGAATTTAATTCTCCCAAACTCACAGGAATTTAATTCCTCCTAAAATGAAACTAGGGTTTAACCCTAATCAAGAATTTAATTCTTTTACATATCTGGGAATTTAATTCCTTTAAAAAGAAATCAGGGTTTTATCCTAAATAAGAATTTAATTCTTAAAAATAAGGAGAATTCAATTCTTAAAAGATCTCTGTTCATGAAAAGAACTAGGGTCACGTGCCCCACGTGACCCGTAAACAGATTCCCCAAAAATGATAAGAGGAAAGCTTTGAGGCAATACCTCACGTGTTCCCACGTGACCCTCACTATATATGGAACAAAAGCAAAGGCAGAAACAATTCTGGACGCTCTCACGTGTTACCACGTGACCCCTAATAAATGTTCTAATAAATCAGGGCATAATTATACATCGCGTGCCCACGCGTGATGGCTATGAAAATTAAAAGTGTTTAACACTTGTTTGCAGAACAAAATAAAGGGGATCTGGCCCCGCTTTTTGATGCCATCACGTGCTCCCATGTGACTCCCAAAACGCAGAAAGAAAGATCAATGGAAATGAAGGCTTTGGGCGCTCTCACGTGTTTACCACGTGACCCCTTAGCAAACATTTTAACAGTCAGCGCATAAATCCTCATCACGTGTCGACACATGATGCTCGAAATAAAAAGGAAAAGTTTTAACACTTATTCGCAGATTTGAGGATAAAACAAAGGAGATCTGGCTCCACATTTAGGGCGCCCTCACGTGTCATCACGTGACCCCTAATGAGCATTCTAACAGACCAGAGCGGGGGCCTCCATCACGTGCTCATACGTGATGGCCGTCAGAATTAAAAGAGTTAAACACTGATCTACAGAATAAAATAAGGGAAATCAGGGCGCTCTCACGTGTCCACACGTGACCCCTCTCTCCTTAGTATTTAACACTAATCTGAAGACTTTGTTCTTAGTGTTTAACACTGATTTGCTTTAGTGTTAAACACTAATTTGAAATCTCTGATTACCAGTGTTTAACACTGATTTGCTTTAGTGTTTAACACTAATTTGAAAGCCCTGTTGCTAGTGTTTAACACTGATTATCTTTTAGTGTTTAACACTAATTTGTTGATCTTATTCCCAGTGTTCAACACTGTTGACCTCTAGTGTTTAACACTAGCTTTAGTCCAATTGGCTAAGTTTCTCGAGGCAAACCCTCTCCTTCAATGGACCAACAGAGGGCCAATATTTCAAACATAACTGGACTTAGCCCAAACTGGCCATAAGTCCTCAAATCATTTTGAACTGAGCACATCTGATCTTTCAACCAACTCATTGGTTCAAGGGTACATCTCTGAACTCCTCTGATATTTGTCGTTGTAATCCTTCAACGTCTTCAGAGAGGTGACGGGTCCCGACAACCATACATCAACACGGACTGTGGGGTCCTTAAACCCGCGGACTTATGCGTCCTTAAACTAACGGACTAATGCGTCCTTAAACACACCTATATGGACTGTGGGGTCCTTAAACCCATGGACTTATGCGTCCTTAAACTACCTATGGACCACTATGTCCCTAAACTGGAGATGGACCACCATGTCCCTAAACTGGAACAATAGAGCCAATTGCTCTTTTGTCGGATCTAAACGATCCTGTTTAAGTTGATCTTAGCCTCAAATATGGCTAACGTATTCTTAAACCTTCAAACAGACTTTAGTCCCAAATTGGACTCTAGATCCCCCAATCAACTTTGGCTCAAGGGTACATCTATGAACTCCTCTGACATTTGTCGTTGTAATCCTTCAACGTCGTTAGAGAGGTGATGGGTCCCGACGGCCATACATTTAATGGACCACCATGTCCCTAAACTGGAACAATCGAGCCTCCAAACGCTCTTTTGTCGGATCTAAACGATCCCGTTAAGTTGATCTTAGTCTCAAATTGGACTAACGTATCCTTAACAAACGTTTAAGTTGATCTTAGCCTCAAATATGGCTAACGTATCCTTAAACCAAAACCCCAAACCCAAATCTAAGAAAATACGGATTTGGACTAGTCCACGTCCTACGGGCGACGACATAAATCAGTCTCCGTATACAATCCACGGGCAACCACAAACAAAACAAACACCCACGACACGAAGTGACCAGCTGGAGAAGGAGAAAGTTTTTACCGCGATGCGGTAGCGTAATTAACTGCAGGGGCTTGCGCCTGCAGGGAAGAGCGTCCCCACAATCAAAAAAACCCCTCAAGCGAGGGGGAATCTGACGAAGTCTGCTACATCGGCCGCATCCGTCTAAACTTCCGATACACGGTGCCATAAATCAACTTGGCATCTTCGGAGAGGTGGACGGATAGCACCTATTAGCATCTGCCCCGAACCTCAGGCGAGACAGCCCATGTTTTGGCCGCCGTTCGGAGGGGAACAGGCATCAGTACCGCTACAACTAGGATATTGCCAGGAGCGAATCATCATTTGCCTCTGTCGACATCGAACAAAGGTGGCTTAGCGAACAGGGTTAAGGTCCTGTCGACTAAGGCTTTCGACTTCATGAGCCGTAAGGGTCTCACAAAGGTATTTCTCCCTACAAGTCGTGAGGATCTTGTAGGTGTGTTTTCTCCCTAGGAATCGTGAGAATTCCTAAGTGTATGTTCTTCTATAAGTCGTAGGGATCTTACAAGAGGGTTTTCTCCTTGTAAGTCGAAAGGACTTATAAGGGTTGTTCATCATGCGTACATATCCCCAGTCACGGATGGGACTTGGTTAGGGAAATATTTATTCGCGCCCGTGGATTGTATACAAGGGTCAGAATTGAACCACTTGTAGGGCAATATCGAAGGTTGTGGAGGTTGCTTAAGCACAGGTTTAGGTCTCTGTAACTTAAGACTTTCAAATCTTATGAGCCATGAGGGTCCTATAAGAAAGTTCTCCTTACGAGTCGTGAGGATCTCGCAAGTGTATTTTCTCCTTAGAAATCGTGGGGATTCCTAAGTGTGTTGCTTCCTTGTGAGTCGTAAGGATCCCACGCGGGTGGTTTCTCCTTATAAGGTCGAGAGGACCCTGTAAGTGTCTTTTAACGAGGTTACGCCCTTTCGGGTTTTCACAAACACTCGCTGGTAGTCCTGCTGTTTTTACTCACGGAACCCTTTCGGGTTTTCATCCATGCCCTTTTTGCTTATGGACATACCGTTTTTTTAATTCTTTTTATTCTTTTTTTTTAACGAGGTTGCGCCCTTTTGGGTTTTCATAAGACTCGCCGGTAGCCCTGCTGTTTTTACTCACGGAGCCCTTTCGGGTTTTCATCTGTGCCCATTTTGCTTATGGACATACCGTTTATTATATATATATATTTTTATATATTTTTTTATAGTTTTTTTATTCATCTCGTCAGCCTAAGGATGCTGCGGTAGTAGTTTAAGGACGTTTCGGTCCTTCGTTAGTTTAAGGACGTTTCGGTCCGTCATTGGAGAAGGCCGGTTACTACTTATAGAGTTTGAGCTCTGGAAGATAGTGAGCGGACATAGTCGTCGTCATCTATCACTGACCTAGGCGGTAACTCATTAAGCGTAGTATTTCTTTAGGAAGCGACCGTTTATTGGCCTGAAAGGCCTTACACCGTACATATCCATGAGTAGATAGGCTCCACCCTGGTAGACCTTGTCTATGATGTATGGGCCTTCATAGTTCCGCTCGAATTTTTCCCGCTTGGCGCGATTGGGGATCATAGGCCTTTTGACCACTAGCACGAGTTTGCCTTGGCGGAATGTCCTCGGCCAGGTCAATTTTTCATATGAGCGCGTCATCTTTGCTTTATAAGCCTCCAGATTTTGTTGCGCTATGAGCCGGTTTTCATCAAGGGCATCAAGCTCCTCAAGCCGAAGGTGAGCATTTTCTTCGTCCGTCAGCTCGTAGTGGACTGCCACTCGTAGAGAAGGCAGCTCTATCTCGAGGGGGAGTCCTGCTTCTGTACCGAATACCAACGCGTACGGCGTTGTGCTCGTGGCTGTCTTGAACTTAGTTCGATACGCCCAGAGAGCTTCTTGCAGTTTCTCGTGCCAGTCCTTCTTATTTCGGGACACCGTCTTCTTCATGATCTTCGTCAAGGTCTTGTTGAAGGCCTCGGCTAGACCATTAGCTCGCAGATTATAAATTGAGGAATATCTCCAGTCTATATTATGTTGCTGCGCGAAGCAACTGATCTTGTGGCTTCTGTAAGCTGGCCCGTTATCGGAGATGATCCGTCGCGGAGCTCCAAACCGATAAATGACATGCGTTTTGAAGAAATGGAGGATATTCTCCGTTTTCACTTCCCTCAACGGTACCGCTTCTGCCCATTTGGAGAAGTAGTCAGTCGTCGCCAGGATGAAACGATGTCCTCTAGACGATGCTGGTTCGATAGGGCCGACTATGTCAGTTCCCTACATTTCGAATGGCCAGCTAGCCACTGTCGGGTGTAGAGGATTTGGGTGTTGATGGATGAAGTCCCCATGAATTTGGCATGAGTGGCATTGCTTCGCATACTCGAGGCAGTCCTGAATCATCGTTGGCCAATAATAGCCCATCCGTTTAATCTTCAACTTCATCTTTAGGCCTGCTTGGTAAGAACCGCAGAGTCCGTCGTGAATTTCCTGAACGACTCTTTTTGCCGCTTCAGGTCCCAGACATCTCAACCACAGAGAATCAAACGACCTCTTGTACAGAGTATCATTGACGAAGGCGAAAGACAGAGCTCGTTTCATAAACTGATGTCTCGAGGACGCATCTTCGGGCGTTCGACGGTATTTGAAGTAGTCTATAAAGACTTCCCTCCAATCCTCAGCCTTTCCCCGGTTATTTATTTGCATAGCCATTTGCTCAGTCGCTCCCTTTTCTTCGGATGATTCCGGAGATATTTCTGCTGGGTCAAGCACCCGACGGCTTTGTACCACGATTCTTACGTCATAGAGGTTTTCGTCGGCCGGTTCTTTAGCGAGCTTGGCCGACGCGTCTGCCTTGCTATTTTCTGCACGCGATATATTTTCCAAAGCGTAGGAAGGAATTTAGGTCAACAGTTGTTGCACTTTTTCGCCGTACTTCACCAGTTCTGGCTTGCACGTCTGATAGTCGCCGTTTACTTGAATAACGACCAGTTGAGAATCTCCATATATGAGGAGGTTTTCAATTCCCATGTCGACGGCGATCTTGAGACTTGCTATTAAAGCTTCGTATTCGGCTTCATTGTTTGTCCTCGGTTCTGTTAAGGAGAAAGCAAGGCGCATTATCCCTCCTTGTGGAGTCACGAAGATAAGGCCCACCCCCGATTTGATTATGGGCGTACTTTGTTTGCGCTTCTTCATGGAAGATACTCCATCGAAATAAAGCTCCCATCGGGTATCACCACCGTCGATTGTGTCAAACGCATGTTCGTCTGGCAGCTCGCAATTCAAAGGAGAATCGGCGGGTATCGGATGTTCAGCGAGGAAGTCGGCAATGGCCTGGCCTTTCACTGCTTTAAGAGGTTGATACGTTATCGAGAACTCCATCAAGAGCAGGGCCCATTTAGCGAGCCAACCTGTCAATATGGCTTTCGACATCAAATATTTAAGAGGGTCCACCTTCGAAATGAGACGGACTTCATGCGCCAACGCATAGTGCCTGAGCTTTGTTATCGCGAAGATCAACGCCAGGCGGTGTTTTTCAATGGGGGAGTAGTTGCTTTCTGCCCCCAGTAGAACTCGACTTAAATAGTAGAGTGCTCTTTCCTTCCCTTAGTCGTTCTCTTGCGCCCATAATGCGTCTAAGGAACCTTCGAGGGCGGTTGTATAAAGAATGAGGGGCTTTCCCTTGACCGGAGCAGCCAACACTGGCGGGTTCTGCAGGTATTGTTTAATCTCGTCTAGCGCGCTTTGGCATTTTTGGTCCCAGACGAACGGGGTTCCCTTCTTCATCAGGTGGCTGTAAGGACGGCATTTGCCTGAAAGGTTGGCTATAAATCGTCGTATATACGCGAGCTTCCCTTGGAAAGACCGCAGCTGTTTGAGAGTTCTTGGCGGGGGCATTTCCGTGATCGCCTTCATCTTTGATGGATCTATCTCAATACCTCGGTGTCGGACGATGAATCCCAGGAATTTGCCCGAAGAAACTCCGAATGCACACTTGAGAGGGTTCATCTTCAAGTTGTATTGTCGAAGGCGTTGAAATACGGTCTTCAGATGCTCGAGATGTTCCTCGTATGATTTGCTTTTAACCACGAGATCGTCGATATAGCATTCGACGATTTCGTGTATAAGGTCATCAAAGATCTTCGTCATAGCCCTCTGATAGGTGGCACCGGCATTCTTTAAACCGAAGAGCATACCTTGTAGCAGAATATACCCAAAGGGGTCCTGAAGACGGTGTGCTTCTGGTCTTCGGGATGCATCTTTATCTGATTATACCCTGATGAGCCGTCCATGAAGGAGAAAACCTCATGAGTGGACGTATTGTCTATCATCAGTTCGGTGACTAACACTGGGAAATCGTCCTTCGGGCAAGCTTTATTGAGATCCCGGAAGTCCACGCATATGCGCACTGTCCCATTTTTCTTCATCACCGGGACGATGTTGGCGATCCAATCGGGATATTGAACCTCCTGGATGAAGCCAGAGTCGATCAGTTTCTTGACCTCAGCATTGATACTCATCTCAAGCTCGAGCCGCATTCTTCTTGGCGTCTGTTTGACCAACTTGACGTCCGGAGATATTGCCAATTTGTGCACAGCAATTTCTGGATCTAGTCTCGGCATTTCGGAATAGTTCCATGCGAAGCAATCTCTATGCTGCATAAGCATGTCTTTTAACGCAGCCACCCTTTCTTCAGATAGCAGCTCACTGACGAATGTCGGTCGCGGGTCATTCGCCGTCCCCAACTCAATTTTCTTGAGGTTATCTGCAGTAGTATGTATTCCATCCTCCAACTCTTTCGGTGCTGGTGGAAATTCTGAGATCACCTCATCGTTGCTGTTTTCGAAGCACCAGAGAAGGTCATCCATATTCTCGGGCTCTTCTTTTGCTATTGTTATCATGTGACAAGTACGAGCTCGCTTCAACGACCGATGTGAATCTGGTTTTGCTTTCGTGGCTTTGGGTTCGTGCTTCTGTGGCGGCGTTACTCTCCAACTGTCAGATAGAGCGAACTTGCCGAGCTGATACTGATCTTCCACCCAGTTCTTGAAGGTGAAGCAGTCTTCGAGAGGATGCCCTATCACTCGGTGATAAGAGCAATAGTTTGGGTGTGAGACTTCGCCTGCTTGTTCGGGGTGTTTAGACTCCGGCAGCATAAGCATCTGGTATTTTATAGCTCGGTCAAGTATCTTCTTCGTCTTGTCCCGAGGAAAAGAGTACGCTCGACCCATTTTCCTCATGAGGGATAGATCGGAACTGCTCGATTCCCGCTTGCGTGGCTTCTTAGTCCCGCTTTGTTGCTGTTGAGCGCCTTTTTCGCCTCTCGACTTAGTTCTGCCTCTGCGTCGAGCCTTTTTTTATAACAGGTTGACAGGGAGCGGCATTTTCATCTTTCACAGCCTGTTGGAGGAGGCGTTGCATTTTGGTTTTCTCATAGATGGCCATTTCGCGGTTATGGTCGTCCCGGACTTTTTGATCAGCTTCCTTTATAAGCTTGTCCATTTGTTCTTCGAACGACGGACTGGGCATTTTTGCATCAGGAACTTTTACTGGTTCAGGATTAGCGTCCTCCCATTGAGCATCCGCTTCTTCATCGAAGTCATGCACGACGTAGCAACCGTGGAGTAGCTCTCGTTTCTTGGACCGAATGTAACCAAGCCCGATTGTTTCCATTCTCCCATTAGGCAACTTGTGCTGAGTCCCGGGAACGTTCCAGACCCTGTCATAGATTTGGCTTTTCGAGCGGTCTGTTTAAAGGATATCCCTTGGCGCTTTAGCAGCCTCTTCAAGCCTTCTGTATAATATCCGGGGAGATGGATAGGCTGAAGTCTGTCAAGCGTAGGATCCATACCGTGCCAGATTTCTTTATCCAATTTGGTTTCCTCAGAGCGGTAGAATAGACTTGCTTTTTCGCCCTCTCGCCTAGGAGGAACATAGAACGTCCGCAACTCCTCTACACTGTAGGTATCGAGCGCATCCAGTTCTTTATAATGTTTAAGCGGCACCATGGCGACTTGCAGACTTTGCTCTTCGTTAGCGGACGTTTGTATTGAAGGTCGAGCAGAGAACACAGCATGGACCTCATCTTCCGAGTCACCACCAAAGATCAACGTAGGAGCGGATGGTCCCGGCTTGTTGTATTGGGGTGGACCCGAATAAACTATCTCCTCCTCCTCCTCGGTATCACTCCCGAAGACAGGGATAGTGGCGTTAGCCTTGTTCTCCGGCTTGTGACACCTCTCCGTATCTTCGAAATCCGGTAAGAAGTATTTGGCATCTTCATATTTGCGGACTTCGTTCACGGAGAACGGGTTCAGTTCTCCCGTCACGGTATACTCGAGACCATCCTTAAAATATTTCATACATTGATGCTGTGTAGAAGGGATGATATTATACTCGTGTAACCATGGTCGGCCGAGCAGAGCATTGTAGCATGTCTTGGCGTCTATGACATGGAACTTAATGTCCGTGACAAGCAGCTCAAAGCGTAGCGTCAGTATCACAGACCCAAGAGTTCTTGATGATTGGGAATCGAACCCGGAGATGGTGATCTTATCCCGAGCAAGGTGCTGGATGCTCATGCAGATTTCCTTTAACACCCACACATTGAGGAGATTAACGGAAGATCCGTTGTCGACCAGGATTTTGCCTATTTTTACATCGTGGCAGTATCCTGAGACATAGAGGGGGCAATTGTGTTCGCACGTCCCTAGGAGAAGGCCTTCATCGCCAAAAGTAATATCGGCCGCGTGCACTTCTTCCAATTCATTCTTCATCTTTTCTTCGGCGAGAAAAGCTTGGAATTGCTTCGGCTCCTGTAGTGCTTTGATCAACGAATCTCTTGCTTCTTTTGATAGTAGAAGGGCGTCAAGAATGCTGAGCTGCGAGGGTAGCTTTCTCAGATGCGCCAAGATGTTGTAATCCACCTTATTTTTCTTCGGCGGGTCCTTGGCAGTTAACTCTTCCATGACTTGGTCATCTAGGGCGATATCCTCAGAGACCTTTTCTTTCCCTTTATCTTTTTTGTTTGAGGGTCCAAGATTCTTTTCGGGTAGCGTCCGATTACACAGCCGGATATTTTCACAGACCTTCTGCTCTTCTCCTTTTCCCGAGGTGGACTCTTTAAAGAGGGGGATAAGAGCCAGCTCCTCGTCAGAATCGCTCCCGAATATGAGCACTTGCGATCCCCCGGCGTTAACCATGCGACAATCGCCGGTAGTTCTGTTAAGCCTCTCGGTTGTACCGTTCTGCTCCCGACGAGTTTTGCGCTTTTCCCGCTTAAAATGTTGTCGGTGAGCAACATATCCCTGCCACCATCTATTAAAAGCTTTGCACTCTTCAGTGGGGTGCGAAATCTTCCGATGATACAAGCAGTAGGAGGGGTGCATTTCCACTTCACCAGTAATGCTTCCTTCAGAGGATGGTAACTTCATATCCATTGATATGGCCTTAGCAAACCTTTTCCTCGTCTTGAATTTGCTTTTATCCGCAGTGGATGTATTTTGCTCCAGCGCGAGTGTCTCGGCTCTTTCGTCAAGTCGCTGGCGCTTGGCCCTTTCAAATATAGCCGTCTCGCGTTCCCGATCAGCTTTACTTTTCAACAGAGCTTTGTTGAGGAATGCGTCAATCGTTTCATCCGATGGTCCCAGAATTTCCGGTTCAGGATCTGCCCCCAGCTTTTCAGTGCAAGAAGTTTCCTCATCGTCTGTAAACGAATGGTAGATCATATGACAGCTCGCCACGTATTCCTCAGATTCATCCGACGAACTGTATCCCTCATCTTCCTCTTGAAAGACGTGGTTGAGGAATTCTTGGAGTGTAATGGGAGTCCGCACTTTCTGGTTGTATTCCTCCAGCGCATCAATTTGTTTCTGTAAGTCCGTGTACTTGTCGCCAGGCTTCACGGGCTTCTTGGATTTCTTCTTCTTCTTCTTTGAAGATTTTGACGGCTGGTTGTGAGTGCTTGGGCCACCACCATCGGTCTTTGGAGTTGGATGCGGCTTCAACATCCCTTCAATGATCTGAGGTTCCAATGGGTTCTTCCACTTGATCGCCGGGCATGTTTGAAGATCGTTCAACATCCTCTTTGTTTTAGCTGATAGTACGACCTCCCATGGAGCTTCTTCAACGAGGGAGCATGTTGCCCCCGGCGTATTCATTCTTTTAGGGGTGTGAGGCTCCGGCGGATTCACCTTCCATCTGTCGGACAACGCGAACTTGCCATGTTCGTACTGGTCTTCAATCCAATTTTTGAAGACGTAGCAATCTTCGATCGGATGACCCAGTACTCGATGATAGGGACAGTAGTTTGGATCATTGACATCATTTGGCTGCGACGGACGTCTTGGATCCGGCAGATTTATGAGTCGGTTGCGCAAGGCCAGCTCGAACAATCTTCTTGTTTTATCTTGGGGAAACGAGTAAGGACGTCCCAGCCTCTCCTCGAGGGACAGGTGTGGATGCATATTATTTTGACGGACAGCCGGTTTCAAGTTGCTCGGCTGTTGTTGAGCATTAGCGACAACAATTGCTTTTCCCTTCCCCTTCTCATTTCGAGAGTCCGGCTTTGGAGGGGGAGTTCTATGGCTCATCTGATCCATCTGAGCTAGCTTGTCGATCAGGGCCTGGAAGGTAGTCGGCTTGAAGAACATCATGAATTGGGATATGGTCGCCTGTAGATCAAGAGTTCCCACAAACATCCCTACTGTCGGAGCCTCTTCAATGCGTTGCTCGCATTTTGACCACAAGTTCCGCCACCGTATAGCATATTGGACCCATGTCTCGCCCGACTTCACCCTGGCATTAATTAATGTCGTTATCGGGGTGCGTTCGCTGGCGCTTGCGAAACGCTGGGTAAACAGCAGCTCCATCTCCGCGAAGGTCTTGATAGAGTCATTTGGGAGCTCGGAGTACCACTCGAATACTGTATCCGATAAGCTACCAACGAACTGGCAAAGTAACAATTTATCATCACCGCCAGTGTTGCCGCAAAGCGTCCTGAACTGGGCAATATGCTGGTGCGGATTTCCCGTCCCCTTATACACATGAAATTTTGGTATTGTATAGCCCGGCGGGTACTTAATCTGATCGTACCAGCTTGGATACGGTCGCCCCGTCTTGACAACTTGGCCGGCTGCCTCAGTCGCCTGATGAACCCGGATCTGCTGAGCTATATATTCGTCCAAATCGGCTTTGGAGATTGTCTCCTCCTTGACTGTTGACAGAGCCGGTGGAGGATTTGACGTTTCTCCCCTATCGTCTTCAAGGACGATCGGGGGATCTTCAGCAGGAGGATCTTGTTGGATCATCATTCCCACCATGTCCTGGAACAGGAGGGCCATTCGCTTTATGTCGGCTGCTTGTTCAGCAGCCTCTTTATCCTTCTTCTCCAATATCCGACGAAGGAATTCAGCGTTAGTTTCTTGCTCCTGGCGTTGATCAGATGACGCTTCAGGGCTTTCTTTTGGCCCAGTGAGTGCAGCCATCGCGTTCATCATTTCCTGGAGCTTTTGCTGTTGCTCCTGAGCTTTGGTCATTGACGGTGTAAGCGGTTTATGACCTGTAAATGCACGGCTGTCCTCCTTCCCCGACGCCATGTATACAGAGTGGACCACGATGCCCTCGGACTTAGGGCGTTTAGGCTCACCGCCTTTGGCATTTGCCGCGGGCGTGGGAATTTTCTCCGGCCTCCTTCTCTTGTGGGCCGTTGAAGTTGAGGGCGCTGTTGCAGCGGGTACCCTGGTGACTGTCGTCCTTTGCTGTTTGATAGGACATCTCTTTTCTTCCATTACTTTCGCCTTTTTCTGTTGACGAGAGTGACGTTGGTCAATTACGGAGTCTTGAACCCTCCACCAAACTTTATAAATTTTGGAGGACAGCCGTTGAGGGGGCTGCTCCAGTTTGGTTTCTGTAACTCTTTCCGTAGGTGGAGGAGATCTTTTCAGTGTGGCAGCTGGAGAGTTTTTGCGCACCCTCCTTAATGGTTCAAAGCTGTTCCCTGTTGGAACAGCAGCATTAACTTCCACCACTGGAATAGGTGGAGTTAGCCCTGAGGGGGAGTTGTCCCCGGCCTTCCTTACTCGGCGCCAGTGGTATATCCCTAGTAGGAGGGGTGTTGTCTCCTGAGGGTTTTCAGCGGATTATACCCACAAAATCGTATAATAAAAGAGAGATGGTGAAAGTTATATAAAGATAAGAACTATAAAAGAAAGAACTTGAAAATAAGAGTTTTCAACTCTACCAGCTTTTCAGTTGCTATGAGCCATATCTTAATAGTCATGAAAAGATGTTAGAAATCACATCATCTCTCAATAAAACATCGCCTTTAGTTTTCATTCCTACCTTTCTTCCAAACATTGATCATATACCCCTACGTGTGTGAACTGGACATCCCTACACTCAGAGAATTCAATTCAAGCAATCATACTCTTGTCCATCTACCTCAGTACTTTTTAATAGATATTTAGATGGAAGTTGCTCACACATTCTTCATGCGACCGTTAATACTTCTTGAGGTACTAGCTGATCGATTACTCATGTGCTTGCTAATTAGGTGTTTTTCCTCGTCTTGCAACACTTAAGGCTTAGCAGTGGCTCCCAAATCAGTTGGTCTAAGGCACTAGGTGATAAAGCACCCTCGCTATATTTTTTTATTGCTGCCTCGGTGATAACAAAACCAGTGTACATTTTTCTTTTCACCATTTTATCTTTTATTCTCCACTTTTATTTTCTTCATACTTTGGTTTCTAGACAAGAGCATTTCAAGGTATCCTTTACTATCCCGAGTTTCAAGATATGTGTACGTGCATATAGTAGGGTTTCAACGTTCAAATGTTTGGCTTTCAGAATAGAAACTATTTTTCAGGCTTATTTTTATCCTCAGATTAGTAATTTCCTTCATCTTACTAACCTTTGGGACAACAGCTTATAACCACTTATTACTAGTTTCATTTAAGAAAATATCTACCTTTCTTGTTTTTCTTAAACTATTTCTATCTTTTAAATATAATTTTTCACTTTCTACTCTTTTATTATCACAATTTTTTTGTGTGTGCTTATATATAGTATAATGCAAAGTAAGGCGTAAATAAGCACAGGAGCGCTGAAAAATGACTTCTTGGGAGCTTCTTGCGATGGTACAGGAGCGCTGAAACTCGTTGGCGGGAGCATGCTCCCGAAGAAGAGCCCAGTGGTGGCTTGAGTTATCTGCTCCACTGGCATAGTGAAAAGGGAGGCCGCTTGGGGCCCGTAGGTTACTCCTCCAGATGGGACAGAGCGAGAGTTGCTGTTGCAGTTAGTGCAATTTGAAGCCATTGATTTCTTGAATAGCTTGAATATTCTGCCCCCTGCGTCGACCTTGGTCTTTGGCATGTGCCAGCTGTTTGAGGACCGATTCCGTCGGCAAGGCTGCTGCTTAGGGAGCCTGCCTGTGGGCGACAGACATCCTCTGGGCTTCCTCCATCGGCGTTGAGGCACTGAGGGTGGGAGGTGGGAGCATCGACCCAAAAAGAAGCCCGTTAATTTCTTGAAAAGCCGGATTGCAGAGATTTGAGGCTGCAAGTGACCCATACTTGACTCCGCCGGGTATGACAGAGCCTGAGTTGCTAGGGTGGGAGCAAATGCCATTCTTCATAGAGACGAAATGCCGGCTTCAATATCCACTCCCCTAAGGGCAACCAAAAATATACACACCGCGATTATTTGATCGCGGAAAAAACATGACACACGAAGTGTGGAGTGGAAAGAGGAAAAGGTCCCACCGGGCATGCCAGAATCTGTTCCTCTCCGAACGACGGCCAAGACATGGACGTCTTGGCTGAAATTCGGGGCATATGCTATTTGGTTTTATCCGTCCACCTCTCCGAAGATACCAAGTTGATTTATGGCACCGTGTATCGGAGGTTTGGACGAATGCGGCCGATATAGCAGATTTCGTCAGATTCCCCCTCGCTTGAGGGGTTTTTGATTGTGGGGACGCTCTTCCCTGCAGGCGCAAGCCCCTGCAGTTAATTACGCTACCGCATCGCGGTAACAACTTTCTCCTTCTCCAGAATTTCACTTCGTGTCGTGTGTGTTTGTTTTGTTTGCGGATGCCTGTGGATTGTATACGGAGACTAAGTTATGCCGTCGCCCGTAGGACGTGGATTAGTCCAAATCCGTATTTACTTAGATTTGGGTTTGGTGTTTTAGTTTAAAGATACGTTAGCCCTATTTAAGGCTAAGATCAACTTAAACTTTTGTTAAGGATACGTTAGCCTAATTTCCAGACTAAGATCAACTTAACGGGATCGTTTGGATCCGACAAGAGAGCAATTGGCTCTATTGTTTAGTTTAATGACGTTGCGGTCGATTTCCAGTTTAGGGACATGGTGGTCCATCATTCCCATTTGGGGACGAACATTAGTTTAAGGACATTTCGGTCCAATGTTCCCATTTTGGGACGAATATTAGTTTATGGACGTTTCGGTCCACGAGTTTGAGGACCCCGCAGTCCGTATTGATGTGTGGTTGTCGGGACCCGTCACCTCTCTGACGTCGTTGAAGGATTACAACGATAGGTGTCAGAGAAGTTCGGAGATATACCCTTGAACCGGATGTAAATTGATTTAGGAGAGCAGTCTTGCTCAGTCAATTTAATTTGAGGACTTACGGCCATGATTGGGCTAAGTCCAGTTGAGAATATTCAACGTTTTTATTTCTTTAGCCTATTAGGCCTGTGCTAGGGTTTTGCCCCTGTTTAATAATGCATGGCATTTTTATTTGGTCTATTAGACCTTTACTTGGGCTCTGCCCCCTTTTTAAAATAATGCATTGCATTTTATTTGGCCTGTTAGGCCTTTTTAATTGGGCTTGGCCCTTCTGCAGTGCATTAATTACTTGATAGTGGCTTGTCAGGCGCTTTGCGCCAATTACTGAGCGCAAGCGCTTGTCGTGGTGACACGTGTCATACTCTGGTGAGCGCAAGCATAACAGCGCAGTGCGCTGCGCCAGTGCGCTGTTGCGCTACTGACACGTGGCGCGCTCTGGTGAGTGCGCCAACTTTAAAGAGCAATACTCTATTTTAAAAGCGCATAGCGCAAGTGGTTCTGGTGCTGACACATGGCGCTCTCTGGTGGCTTGCGCCAACCCAGGAGCGCAACAGTGCAGTTTTGCAAGTGCAGTGCACTGTTTTAATAATTTAATCCAATTTTGGATTTAAGAGAGGAATCTTTAAGATTCCAGAACCAATGGTTCATAAAAAAGTGCAAGGCACTGTTATTATTTATTTATTTATATATATATATATATATTTTATTGAAGATCGTTGATTTTGTTCTTAGATCAATGATCTAATTAGAAGAAATTCTTCTTTTATAGAGGTTTTTAGCTTTTTTCTTTTCTTGAGTTCTTCTCACAATTCTTCAGAATTCTCTCTGTTTCTGAGTTTTTGTTTTCTCTCCGTTGTTTTTGAATTGGGGTCTAGGGGCCTTTATATAGCGCCCATTAATTTGTTAAATTTGTTAAAGAGGTCCTTCTCTGAGTGATTTGGGGAATTTTCCCCACCGTTGGATCTTTGATCCAAGGGCTTCTGTTTTACAGAAGACAATCTTCTTGTTTTAACAAGAACAGAAAAGATCTTACTGGAATTTTAATTCTGTTTGGCACAAACGCACCAGCGCTTGACACGTGTCGCGCAGCGCAGCGCTTGCGCAGCTGCGCTGACACGTGTCGCGCAGCGCAGCGCTTGCGCAACTGAAACGCTGCTTCCTTTAATTTTTGTTTTTAAATAGAACCTTACTTTGATTGGGCGCGCTGCCTTGGGCGCTGCGCTAACGTATCAGCTTTTGACACGTGGCGTGTTGCGCGCAGCGCATGGAATTTGAAGCGTTGCTTCAATTTTTGAATTTTTGAAATTCAAACAGAGCTTTGCTCTGATTGGGGGAAACACACGTGACCCTCCCTTCGATGATCAGAAAAGAATGAATGAGATCGGGTCACGTGCTCCCACGTGACCCTTGAACAAACTTCTCAAAAATAAAGGCAGAGTAGACTTTGGGCGCCCTCACGTGTCCCCACGTGACCCCTGACAAACACCTCTTTAAAAAAGAGAAGATGGAAATAACTGAAGGATTAAAATCCATTGCATGGGCGCCCTCATGTGTCCCCACGTGCCCCCTAGAAAATTCCTTTAATGTCCAGTGCATGGATACCCATCACGTGCCCACACGTGATGGCCGTGAAGACTTAAGTGTTTAACACTTATTTGAATATTCTGAGAATAAAATAAAGGAAGGTTAGCCTAATCCTAAGGCGCATCACGTGTCCTCACGTGAGCTCTTTATCTTTTTTAGTGTTTAACACTATATTGAGCATTTCATCCCTAGTGTTTAATACTATTTTAAATGCATCACTTGGGAACACGTGACCGCCAGATATGCGCTAGTGTTTAACACCATTTTCAAACCAATCTTAGCCTAAATTGGCTAAATCTTCCAGAGGCAAGACTCCCCTTTTGACTGAGCCTCGAGTACATCCTTGTCTTCCAAAATTGATCATTTCATACGAGTGCTTAGCACCCAATACAAGACAAAATACGGTCAGAACACAGACCCATGCTTAGCATTGCTAAATAATGGGGGGCTGAGCTCAGACAAATGTTCAACAGTCCAAATAAAGGTCCAACATTTTAAACCCAATTGGACTTAGTCCAAGTTGGCCATAAGTCCTCAATTCAGATTTAACTGATCCCATGTGCTCATAATCTAATTAATTGATCTTAGTCCCAAATTGGACTATAGATTTCCTAATCAACTTTGGTTCAAGGGTACATCTCTTCACTCCTTTGATATTTATCGTTGTAATCCTTCAACATCTTCAGAGAGGTGACGGGTCCTGATAACCAAACATGCTATGGATTGTGGGGTCCTTAAACCCATAGACTATGATGTCCTTAACCTTGGACTATGGGGTCCTTAAACCCAGGGACTATGATGTCCTTAACCTTGGACTGTGGGGTCCTTAAACCCACGGACTATGATGTCCTTAACCTTTGACCGTAAAGTCCCTAAACTAAAACAATAGAGCCCAAATGCTCTTTTGTTGGATCTAAATGATCCTGTTAAGTAGATCTTAGTCTAAAATTAGACTAACTTATCCTTAACAAATGGTTAGGTTGACCTTAGTCTAAAATTAGACTAACGTGTCCTTAACAAACTGTTAAGTTGATCTTAGTCTAAAATTAGACTAACACATCCTTAACAAACGTTTAAGTTAATCTTAGTCTCAAATAAGACTAACGTATCCTTAAACCCAACCCCAAACCCAAATTTAAGAAGATATGGATTTGGACTAATCCACGCCCTACGGGCGACAACATAAATTAGTCTCCGTATACAATCCACGGGCAACCAAAACCAAAAAAGAAAATAAACACACACGACACGAAGTGACCATCTGGAGAAGGAGAAAGTTGTAACCGCGATGCGGTAGCGTAATTAACTGCAGGGGCTTGCGCCTGTAGGGAAGAGCGTCACAATAAAAAAAACCTCAAATGAGGGGGAATCTGACGAAGTCTGCTACAACGGCCGCATCAGTCTAAACCTCCGATATACAGTGTCATAAATCAACTTGGCATCTTCGGAGAGGTGGACGGATAAAACCAAATAGCATCTGCCCCCAAATTCAGGCAAGATATTTGTCTTTTCCGGTTTTCGGTGGAGAACATTCGCCATGAGGCCATCCACGTCTAAGCGATCCTAATCTCGACTTCGGGGCCATGGAGATACCGACCCTTCACCAGTCTTTGCACACTTGGAAAATAGTCGAATTCAACTCGACATGCGATCGCCAGACGAAGAACCGACCTGATGTGAAAGCTGGACCGTGCAAATAAAAATGTTTTCGTCAAACAAAAGGGAAATATGCACGCAAAGAAGCAGCAAAAAGATTTTTTATTCACATAAATCAAAATCTCTACAAAGTTATTATGGGCTCCCCAGCCTAACAAAAGTGCCCGGAGGCTTACAAAATTTCAGAGCAAAAAAGAGAAATAAGGAGACGTGGGGCTTCAAGCCTCAGGCGCAGGCACAACCTCAGCGGGCGGCGCCTCCCCTGCGACCACCGGGACGGCATCTTCAGGGTCGGCACCTCCGGCGGGAACTTCGGCACCGGCAGCTGGGGTGATCGACTTGCCCCTCGCACTCCCACCGGGGGCCGCTTTCCCTGCATCATGTCCGCGGGTGACCCCCTGCTCATCGTCGGCGAGAGGATACAAGGCCCGGAGCTCGGAGTCAGGGAACTCCGGCATCTGAGCCTTGACAGAGTCGAGGGCATCGTGCCAAATGACGCCCCTGGCGCTGGCAAGGCCGGCGTAGAACTGATCCGACTTTTTGTAGCTCTCCACCGCCTTCCACGCCAGGTCCTTCGCCGCCTCGTTCTCCTTCCGGAGAGTGCTCACCGTCTTCTTCATGGTGGCAATGAGCACTCGGGAGTCCTCCAACTGGGACTCGGCGGCTCGGGCGACCTCTCGGTACCGAGCGACCTCCCTGTTCCCGGCTTCCACCCGGGCCTCAAGGGTAGCAGCCCTCTCCATCGCCGCCCTCAACTCCTGCCTTAAGCTCTCCTCCCGCAAAGAGGACTCGCCTGAGGCCAGTATCGCCGAAACAATCTCCTCGTCCTCTATGTGAACGACGAGGGTGACGCGCTGGAGGACCTGAAGAAAGAAAGAGGGTCAAAAAGGGGAGGAAAGCACCCGACCACAAAGTGATGAATGAAAAAACAGGTGAGGTGCGAACGCTAACCTGCACGGCCTCTTGAGCTATCGCCGCCATTTGGGCCCGGAGAGTTCCTCAAGGGACCCTGCCTCCTGCCGACTTCTCCATATCCGAGAGCAGGCTATCAGCGACAGAAAGCCCCGAGGGCACCTCGAAGCGAAGCTCCCCATCGTCCACAAGGATCAGGGAAGCCGGGGAGCAGGGCGCCCTCCTGTGAGACCTCTTGAGGGACGGCGCGGGAGAACCCTCCTCATCTCCCACCTCGGGGGCCCAAGGCTCTTGCGCCCGGGCACGCTTTCGAACCGGCGCACGGCTAGACTCGGGGGCCCGGGGCTCGCTTGGGCGCCTGGGTGAAAGGTCCACCGGCGGAGCTGGAACGGACGGCGAGCAAGAAGGACCGACGCCTTTGGACTTCTTCCCCCTCTTCGCGTAGACCACTGCCGCGCGGAACTTGCTCATATCCATGGGTCCTGCATAAGACAGAAATACGAGGAGTCAGCGATGCCAGGAAAAATGAAAGAATGACACAAGTCTAAACAGGTCGCCTGAAAGCTCCCAACTTACCCGCGTACTCGGCGAGGCTGAGCGCAGCCCAACTGAGGGCCCGCTCAGACAGCGACATGTCAACCCGAAAGAAGGATTCCCACTTCGACACCGCCACCGCGTCGGGATCAATTGACTGCCTCACCCGCGGACAACTGGCCTTTTGCCACAGGGTGGGCACAGGCCAATCCTCACCCTCAGGTGACGCGATAAAGAAATACTTCTTCGATTCGTGAATAGAAGAAGGCACTACGACAACCCCCGACCCAGGGGCGTCTCCCTGATGTCTTCTAAAGGAGAGGTATACCCATCTCGGCTTGCCCCTACGAGCACCGGGGTGGTTCTTGTAGCAAAGAGAAGAGAGGAGAAGGTTCAGGCTAAAAGGGATTTGACACAATTTCAACCGAATCAGGAACCCGAGCAGGATTCTCCAAGAGTTCGGCACTAGCTGGCCCGGAGCTAACCCGAAACAATTCAACGCCTCACTCACTTCAGGGGAGAAGGGCAAACGCACCCCGGCCCAAAAGGCCTCCAGGTACAAGGCAATCTCTTTGCCCTGTACCTGGTTTACCCTCTCCCCCTCCTCGGCCAAACGAAGCGAATAGCCGGGAGGGATCAAGAAACGGGTCTTTATGTTGGCGAGCTCCTCCGCGCTCCTCAACGAGAATCGCATGCCAAGAACACCCCCGGCCTGAACTCTGGGGGCCACCCTATCTTCTCGGGTGAACTCCAGCTTAGAGGGAGAAGAGGAAGAAGTAGAAGAGGAACCTTCAGAGGACTCCCTAGACTCTATCCGCACTATATCTACAGACTCCTCAGAAGAAGACATCTAACCTGATTGAAGAAAGGTGTCATCGGGTGATCAAAAGCGATGAGTCCGAACTAAAGAGAAGAGCGCCGAGCTAACAAGATTCTGGATGAGGAAAATATGAAGAGGTATGGGCCCTGATGAGGACCCTACCTCTATTTATAGCTACCGGCGTGCACATCCAATGGCGACGGTCGTCTCCCGCCAAAAAGACTCATCGCATTCGACAGCCACCATCGCTCCACCTGTCGCACGCGCATTGGTCGTATCCTATCAGACGTCGAAGATCTGGGGCCCGTCGCGTCAGCCAACCAGCGCCAGACACGTGGACTGTCGCTTCGGTGGACGTACATACGATCCGGCGCATCCTCTTTAATGCAGGATCTGGCCCCCGATCCGCTGATGCCATCAGGAAAATGCAGCTGGTTGCCCGGGAACGCACCGTTACGATATCTACGACAAGGAGCTCACCTCGGGTGATCCGGCAAACCACTCTCGATCCGACCTGTAATCAGGTCGGGACGAGAGTGGGGGGCTAATGATGATGCTCGATATCGGCGATCTCCCAGATTGCGGCACGTAGCGGATGACGTGTCCCGAAGCCCGCAAAGAAGGACCAAGAATAGCACGTCGGAAGAACACCCGGGTCTGCGGCCCTTGGATGTGGCCGACCCTCTGTGACCGACCACGCAATTCCTGTGCCCGCCTTACAAACAACTGTTGGCTCACCTCCGAGCCTCCACACAATTGGCCTCCTCGGTCCCCTCAGCTCGTCTCCGGGCTTTAGCAGAACCAGGACACCTCGGCCTCCCGCTCATCCCCGAGCTACCCGCCGAGCTAATCCTCCTTGGTCTCATCCTGATCGACCCTCAGCGCTGATCACAGGCTCCCATGTCACGGCTCCGCGAATCTCGCCATGTGCGAGATATCCGCCGCCCACGATCCCACGTTCCACGCCATCACGATCCCCCATTAACGAGCCTGTCTCGCCATTAATGCGGGATCCCGCTTATCACGCGGGCGTGACGTCGGGAGCGTAACGGCCGGCGTGATTCTCGCGCCTGCCTGCCCATCGCTGCCGCAATATAAATCCATCCCTCAGACGACCAAGGTACGCAATTCTCTCCTCACTAGACCGCTACTCTGTCCAAATTGCACCATTAACTTGATCGTCGGAGGGTTCTCGGTGGTACAATCACCCTGGTACTTCCTTGCAGGTAGCCCGGCCACCACAACCTAAAACCCATTGAGAATCCACACGTTTCAGGAGTCAACCTCCAAATCAATCTCAGCCGTCCATCGTCGCTCGACAACAGATCTACGGAAGGTAACATCTTGACGTGAAACGACGCACGTCAAAAAAAAAAAAAAAGTTAAATATAACGCATTTTTAATCATCTAAATTAAACTATCGGTGTTGAAGAGAAGGATGGTTTAGAATTGTACAGTGAGAAATAAAAAAATAATAAAGAGATACAAAAATTCAATTCATGTTTTTATTAACATATAATATTCTCTTTTTTCCTTAATTTTTTCCTTTTTTTTTTCGATAGGGCATATAATATTCCAAAGCCCAAACAAGCAATTGATGTAGATTTTATGGTATCAAATATATAATGATGCCTTATAAATGAATACATTAAATGCCTTATAGGTGAATGGATTTATAAAATTCAATTTAGGTGGCATAATAACCTATGATCTGTGCCATCAAAAAAAATTATAAAAGGGAATTCATATGTGACTATAGCAATTCCGAGCAATAAATTTTTAGTCTCTCACGACTGCATTGATTTATAAAAGGAAGTTAATATTTGACCATTAGAATTATGAGAGCGGTTATAGCACTAATCTATATCCTTATATAAGTGCTTAAACAGAAAGAGATACAGAAATGGGACGTAATATGATTTTATCTTTTAAAAGATGATCGTCAAAACCATGAAGGAGCTCAAGATTAACAAACTTGCTTGTATGCAGCGCATTTGCATAATTTTTTGGGAACAGAGAAGTCTAGTATTGAAAATTTTGATAATATGTATAATTACGTTACAATGAGAAGAAAGACATGGTTATACAATAAAACCTTTAAGCAAATATCTTGAAACTGCTAGACTTTCATCATTTTGGAGACTTCCAAAATCAACATCTTTGTTTGACTAAAACGCAGAAAAATGGTAGTGCTTGCCATGAGTCAATTCCATCTTTTACGTTTATTTTATATTATATACGCTGCATGTTATAAATTAATAAATAAATGAACTTATCAACTCGAGGTTAGCGACAGGTACACATAACTAGTAAAAAAAATTTTAAAAAATTAATTGGCAATTTAATATCAACCATTCTGCTCTCTGTCCACTCACTCTCTTCTCTTTCCTTTTTCCACCCACATAAAAATTTTGTATAAAAATATTTATTTCCTGCTTGCGCCTCACACTGCAAAAAACTAGTTTAGCTACCAGCTTTCCACCAAACTTGTTGAATGGTAAAAAATTTTAATCTGGCTAATTATGTAAATCTTATTGTTTTTGTTTTTCCACTGTAGAGTTACGTTGAGATTTTCCGAGATATTTTAATTCTAAAGTCTATCCTATGGACTTTAATTCTAACTATCCAAATATGATCTTAAAAGTGATATGATCCGGACTTGCTTGTTTCTTTAATAGGATACAAAATAACTGAAATCAAACTTTATTTATTTTTAGGGAGATAATGAGACCCCCTTGATTCGTTAAAAAGATTTAAGGGGTTTGTTTATCTTTATTTTGTCTATCCGATAGTTATTTGAGAGAAAGTTGATATTAATTCAGGGGAAAATCTTAAAACATGGATAAAATATTTCATTCCGAACCTGACAATTTTTCATATGAAATGTCTCATATAATCATTTTGTTTACATGATGACATAATGATCACATATGGTAGTAAATGATGTCTTCTCATAATTCAATGCACTGATTAAATTCCAACATTTTATAACAAGAGCAACATAAAAAAAACCAGAGGGTTTTGATCTAATAACAAAGGATTAGATCTGATCGGAGTGCAAGCGCTGATGCGAACAAAACCGGTAATACTTTTTCTATTATGCTGATGGGTTTTTGATTCTCCATTATTTTTGTAATAGGATGCATGTCGCTTTCAATAACGCCATCACAGGAGAGGTGATGCCGTTGAAAGTGACATGCATCCTATTACAAGACAGTGATACCAAAAAACTCCACCGGCCTAATAGGACTGGCATTTGACCGGCCTAATTGGAGAGGGGAAATTATTCGGGTGTGCCGGGTGTAATCCACACGGGCAAGAGGTGAGATAGGAAAGAATTTTGGACAATCTTAGACAGGGGCCAGGGGCCGAAATCTACACTTTTATTTATTCTTTTTTTTGTCCGTATGTATAAGACCGGCGTCTAGAATAAATTTTGGACAGGAAAATCAGTGAGCTATCCCCGATTGGTGGATGCCTGCTGAGTATATCATTGCAGAGTATCCTGATTGATCTTCTCATGAGTAAAATCCCTTTGATTTGGGAATCACAGACACACACACACACACAGAGAGAGAGAGGGAGAGAGAGAGAGGCTAAAATGATGGGGAGTGAAGAGGTGAGATATGGAATAATAGGAGTAGGGATGATGGGTAGGGAGCACATCATCAACCTCTCCCACCTCCACACCCAAGGCTGCATCCTCACTTGCATCTCTGACCCCCATCCCAATTCCCAACACCGGTCCCTTCAACTCACCCAATCCCTCTCAGTCCCCAATTGGCCTCCTCTCAAGGTATAATCTCTCCCAATTCTCCTTTTAATCAATTTCTTGGCCCTAATTTATTCTTCTTGGTTTTTTTTAAAGTCAAAAAAATTCTTTTTCTTAGGTTTTTTCAAGTCATGGTGAGCTATTGGACAGTGGGCTTTGTGATGTGGTGGTGGTGTCGTCACCCAACATGACCCATTTTGAGATCTTGATGGATATCATTAGCCACCCTAGACCTCACCATGTTCTTGTTGAGAAACCCCTTTGCACTACAGTTCAACATTGTAGAAAGGTGCACTTCCATTTCATTTTCCCCTTTCTTTCTTGATTTTGTAGTTTAATATTTGTTTAAATTTTATAAAGCACCATCCAACTTTTTTTTTTAGATAACACCTCATTGGATGGTGGTCTTATCGGTGAATTGAGGGGTATTTTAGTCAATATACCATATTGGGTTTAGTTAGTCCATGCACAATCATTCATGTGTTACTTAATCTGTTAGTGCCTTAAAGGAGTTAACTAAACTAGCATTTGAGCATTGCTAGTTCAACGGGGTTTCATGGTATTTTTGTAGTTCTCAAAAACATTGAAAGTTCGATGGTTCTTTATAAAATTTTACCTTGTTTCTATCTCGTTAGTTTGGGACTGGTCAGCATTTAAGCTTCTGGATAGAATGGTTCGTGACATGTATTTCATATGAAATTTATAAGAGTGTCAATACCCAATGCACTCTATAAGATAGTGATAATATCATGACATGTATTTCATATGAAATTTGAGAATATATTTATGATATTGATCACTTATGCTATACTCGAATGACATGAAGGTGTCTCCGCATGGAGAACACTTGCTGACAAGGCGGACATATGGCAATAGAAATTAACCCCTAACCAATCTGAAAGGGAAAGGGGAAGTGTATAAATAAGAGTGCCTCGTTGTGTTCATATGGTTCTAACAATTTTTTAATCTGCATTTTGGGAAGAAATCTTCACAACTAAGACGAACACATGCAAAGTGAAAGGAAAATAATTGAGTATAAATAAAGGATGCATGAGAGCTATCTCCAAAACTAAGGAGAAACGAAAGGGTGGAAAAGAGGAGTAAAACATAGGAATATCAAGAATTCATGTGATACTCAAATTCATAAAATTCTAGATTTGTGTCAATATTGGTATGACGATAACTTGTAGTTTGCGTCATAAAATTAAAAAGCAATAAGAAGCCATGTAACTAGAGCATTGTTTTTCCTTTCGAAGATAATATCTCTTCATCCCTTAGATTCTAAGGTTTTGTTTCCTTCTAGCCTATGATCTTGTATATTTCCCAAACTTTGGAAGATTTCACATGGAAGTTGAAACAACCATCATTATTGTTGCAAAAAGTAACGTACAGTAATCTCATAACTGATTTGAGACAAATGATCTCATATGATGATAGGGAGTAAGATGCGAGAAAACCGAGTGCGATGATATGGACATGTACAATGAAGATTGGTCGATGTCTCGTTAGAAAAAGTGACTATTGGGTTCGAAATTTACACCGCACTGCCGAAATTGAAAATAAAAAATCAAAATTCAAAATGTCAATCAATGCCCAAACAAGTAGACCTAAACCCAACCGACCCAGGCCCAAGCCCGAGCAAGTGGGCCCATGCCCAAACCGCCCCAATCCCAAGTAAAATCGGCCGACCATCGAAGAAAAAAGAGAAATTTGTAATAAATAGATTTTATGTGTAAATAAGTGTGAAAATGTAAAGCAGATAGGCAAAGTGTAAATTTTTGTAAAACTCATGACTCATGTACAAAAAAAAGTGTGCACATAGATATGGGAGAGGCCAAAAGCCAATTATGTAAAGCCCAAGATGCTAAATGCAAGAAGTAAGGCTATAAATAGCCAACATGATAAGAAATATTAAGATTTTTTCCTTCATTTTCTAGGGTTTTGAGTCTCCATTCTCTCTCTCATCAAGGTTCTTCCTTAAGGAAAAAAAGGGTGTCTTTTTCCAAAACTAAATAAGAAAAAACTGATAGATCTATTTATAGGGGCTTCATTCTTCCACCAAATCCAAACAAAGAGAGCTTTTGGACCTGCTCCTTCCTCTTCAAGAAACAAAGAGAGGAGGAAGAAAAAGGAGAACATATCTCTTAAAACACCATTTTTAAAAGATCCAAGGCATAAAAAAAGGAAAAGGAATCCTTTTTTCCTCATCCAAGATCCAAATCTCAAGTTCTCAAGAATAAAAAAGGCTTTTGACATCACAATAAAGAGGAGGTTGAGGGTGGCCTCACCAAAGAGAAGCCCTTTGGGCTCCTCTCTTGAACACGGATTTCCGTCCGTGCTTCACCGATACGGAAACATAGGCTTTGGTTTATGTTTCACCAAACAAAAAAATGATGAAATCTAGTTGTTATGCCTCCGAATTTTCATCAAAATCCCAAACTTAAGTCTTTTTTAGGAAACAAAACTAAAAGAAACAAAAAGAGAGACAAATCACCCGTGTTCCCCAAGACCGGGCGCCCCCTAACACGACGCCCAAACCCGGATGTACCCCAAGGGGAGCACCCGACCCGGATGCCCCCCAACGGGAGCACCCGAACTCAGATGCCCCATAGGGAGCACTCGACCTAGGTACTCCCTCAAGGGGAACACCCGACCTAGGGCCCCCCCCCCTCAAAGGGAGCATCCGAACGCGGGTGTCCCCTTAAAGAAGACACTCGAATCCGGATGTTCCCTTAAGAGAGACACCCGTCCCTTATCCCCCTTTTTAAAGATAAAACAAACCTGCGTTTCTTTTCAAACACACACATTTCACATTGAGTTCATATGATTTGCACGACCCGTTAATCGGAAATTTCCCCACCTCAAAACGAGGGGTAATTAACGGAAGCTTTTTCCACAATGCCGGAGGCTAGAATTCCCACAATTAATAAACCCCCGTCTATCCTAAGGGGGAGGAAACTGTACAACGCCTGATACGCGAGCGCATCCAACTCAAGGGATGACGAAAAACACTCTACAATGACAAAATTGTAGTTCTTGGCGCAACTAGAGCTAGAGATAGACCCAAACGAACATGGATAATAGCTATTAAGAACGTATGTTAATGGTAAATTAAATAGAAATGTCTTTTGACAAAGCATAATGGAAAAAAAAGATTGTTGACCCACCCCAAAAATTTAGGATGAAGACTTGTTACTGCTGTTGTATATGATGCGGGACTATGTGCTTGAATTCTCTGTTATGGTGCTTATGAACACGTTGAAGTGAATATACCAGACATTATGATTTACAACCTTAATTTGTTATGAAGTTTAGCCCAAAATCTAAAGTAATAATTTGATTTATAAATTTAATTGTCCTATATGTAATTAATCATTTATTTTTATAGGTGGTTGTTGCAGCTAAGAGGAGACCTGAGATACTGGTGCAAGTTGGATTGGAATACAGGTACATGCCTCCTGTAGCTAAACTAATCGAAATAGTTCGAAATGGAAAGCTCGGACAAGTCAAAATGGTTGCAATACGTGAGCACCGATTTCCTTTTCTTGTTAAGGTACTTGAGCTTTTAATTGCCTTTGAAATATGTACTTATGCAATATTCATCAAGCAATTCATAGAGATTTTTTCTGCACCCTAACGTTGTTATGAATTCAAAACAATTCCTCTTTTATCTGAGAATGAGTTTTATAAAGCACCATCGAATTTCCAGAGTTTTTGTGATGACACCATTGAACTTTAAAAATGCCATGAATCCCTCATGAACTAAAAATGCGGTCTGAAACAGTTATTCCATTAACTCGATTAAGGCATGAGTGGACTGGATAACCCAAAAATGACTGTGAACGTGGACTGAATAGTCCAAAATGAACTGAATATGACATTTTCCCCAGAAAAATAATCCTTCAATTGTATGACAAAAGTACTCTTCGAGGGGTCATGGCATTTTTAAAGTTTGACGGTGCTTTATAAAAAATACCATTTATTTGACCACGGTTTCAATTTTTTCTACTAGTCTCTAAAATATAGAATTTGGAATTAACTGGGTGTTTAATTATTTTAGAAGTATGCAGCAAGTATATATTGAAGGATCAAATGGATTACTCAACCAAATAGTTTATAACTAGAAATCAACCCTGACCCTTTGGCATATGTCCCTCCTTGTTATAACAATTATTTGTTTCGATAAGTTCTCTCTGTGTTTTTTCTCAATATGTAGGTGAACAACTGGAATCGATTTAATATCAACACAGGCGGAACACTTGTGGAAAAGTGCTGCCACTTTTTCGATTTGATGAGACTATTTGCAGATGCGAATCCAGTTCGTGTAATGGCTTCTGGTTCGATGGATGTCAATCACAAGGATGAAATATATGATGGAAAGGTCAGCGTTTTTTTTCTCTTTCTAAACTTGGGAATTCGAAGATCGATATTGAATTAAATCCTGTATTTCACCACCAACAACAACAATGGAAGAAGAGGAAAAGCCAAAAGAAACAGAAAAGATGGGGATAAAAGGGTTTGGCTAAATTACACCCTTAACTATCATTGTTATTTCACCAAACTACGTTAAGTGTTTTTATTACAATAAACTCGAACTTTGTTTGTCCTTTTTACTTTAGTACAATACACATAAATGCAGCACATTAAAGAAGTTTACTGCAATAATTTAACAATCGGCTGCAGACCTGACGTGAACCTCTCTTAATTAGAATCAAATTGTGCATCTTACACGGCATCATTGTGTACGACCATAACCGTTATTATTTGCATTCAATCATAACCGTTACGAATCTCACAAAATCAGCTAATAAACAGGTTCCTGACATCATTGATAATGCATACGTGATTGTGGAATTCGATAACGGCTCTCGTGGAATGCTTGACCTGTGCATGTTTGCTGAAGGCACTAAAAACGAGCAAGAAATATCGGTTGTTGGTGACACGGGAAAGGTAACTTGTATTTGGATTCTACAAAAATACTTAAGTTTTTTTTTGGTTCCTATATACAATCATTTACCAGTGATGCGGTTGTGGATTTGAAATCTTATTCATTCTAATTGTGTAAATATCACGAATTTGATAACAGGGCGAAGCCTTTGTTCCGGAAAGCGTTGTGCGTGTCGGCACTAGAGCAGCAGGGAGAGATGGAGTCGAGACGTTGAAGGCCGAGGATGAACGAATTAAGCAAGTGATACAAATATCTTAACCTGCAAAAAGAACTAGACATGCTATGGTTTTGTATTAAATCACACTAAACTATAACTACCCTCAACTATGAGCGCTATTCATATAACTACCTTTTTTATAATAAATAAAAAATCGGTTACCGTAATAGTAGGATATAGTACCATAATAACTTGAAATTTTCTCATTACTTACACGACACTTGCCCAAATGCTTAGGAAAGGACACATATATTGCTATTATATCTTGCATGAGCACTTGCATAAAATGAAATTAGCCCCATAAATGTCATTGAAGTATAATGGTAGGCATGATGCCTTTTGGGAAGTTGCTCATAGTTCTTGATTCCCTTTCCATTATATCTGTCTCCTATCATTTTTCTTTTATTTATGGATAATTCTATAGCGCTTGCCGATTTCTAAATATTAACTATGATTTTTGTTAGGTATGATGGGTTGCATCATGGATCGAGCTATTTAGAACACTTGAACTTTCTGTCTGCTGTTAAAGCTCGAAATGCCGGTGTCGGTGGGGCCCCTTCTGTCGACTTAAATGATGGGTTGCTCTCTGTGGCCATCGGGGTCGCAGGACAGCTTTCTATCGAGAAAGGCCGATTCGTAACAATCGAAGAAGTCTTGTCTGAACCATGAGTTTTCCAATTTAATCGTGATGATTGTATGATGATGTATGTTTTGTTCTCCCCTGGCATTGTGTGTATGTATATCGTGTGATTATGGTAGCAGGATTTGTTGGAAAATTCTGGGTTTTATACGAACAATTTACCGAACAATTTACCGAGAACGAGTAAACAAATCGTAGGGCCATGTTCCTTAACTAAAAGAATTGAGTTGATTGAAAGCAACTTTATTTTCTTTTGTTTTTTGAGTTTGACTTTATCCGTGGCTTAGGGTTGCTAGATCTCTTAAATTTTGCAGCACAAGTATAATACTATATGATTTAATGTATAGTTAAAACTTTGTTTTCAAATCTGCAGGACATACCATATTCTTGTGATCAGATAATTTCATAAAATCTGCCACATCAAAAGAAAATGTAGTGATCAGATAACTTATTAAATTTCTAAATTAGCATTAGGTATGTTAAGAATGCTCGGAGCACGGCTCGGGAACTAAACAAAAATCTTAGTTCAGTGAAATAAGCATGCAAACACGATCATGATTGGTTCGATCTCCAGCTTGTGTTTAAGCTCAGCTCGTTTAAGGCCCAGATGATTATATCTTATATGGTATTGGGGATTAATTATTAAATGATTTCTCATTCTTTAATTTATTTAAATCATGATTATTAACTTGTAGATATTAACCAAGCTTCAGATCATAAAAAGTATTGTGAATGTCACTATAGGCTAGTGATAAAGTCTTTTTGCAGTTGAACAAAGGACATGGGTTCGAATCAGCGTACTATTCCCAAATAATAAAAAGGAAAGAAAGAAAAAGATAATAAAAACTAGATTTAATTTGAGTTTGACTTTATCCGTAGCGTAGGGTTGCTAGATCATTTACGGCGTATTATTCCCAAATTCTGCTATGCTACCATACTGAAGAATATAGATTATTTAACTTCCCAAATTCTGCTATGCTACCATACTGAGAATATAGATTATTTAACTTCAAGCGTAGCAGGCTTTCTAAACAACCTTTGAACTCTATTAGTACAACATTTATATTTCTTGATGCTCACCTCATCAAATACAATATACAAACATACTCTTGTAACTTGTTTGTTGCTAATTTCTAGATTTTATAAACTGAGCAAGCATGAACAAAATTTTAAGCTTGTTTAAATAATTGAACAAACACAAAGCCTGAAGCTCGGCTCGTGCCGCTCATTTAACAGCCTTACTTAGCATGATCAAGGTAGAATACAAAACAAATCACCTATTATATCATCTCTAAATTTTCAAGCAAAGTCTGGACGAAGCCATTATGATATTCACATTGGTCCACTTGATTATGCACAGTAAGCTCGAGAAACAAAGACCACTTTTATAGCTCAGTATTTACAGGGGTACCACCCAATAAACCCACTTTGCAAATAAACATAATCAATCACGGGTATACCCCATAATCAAATTTTACCTATGCGTATTTTTTATTTTTTATTAAAAAAAATCTTATGTTCTACTGCAAAGCTTGCATTTTGATCTTGGCATTTTCAGAGGCCTCAGATTCTTGGTTCTCATTCTCATTAGCGTTCATCTCCTGCACGGGAGGGGGGTTAACAACGGTCATTGGCATGAGAGCATTATCAGAGAGGCGGCCCTTCATTTCTCGATGCTCTTGACAGATGGCACACCAATGCATGCAGCAATGAACCGCACAAGGATCACAAGGAGAATTCTGCATGAAAATTTTGTAGAGGATTAGGTAGATTGTACAGTGCACTTTACAATAACACTTATGAGGCAACATTCTATTGATGATATTTATTATTTAAATGAAGGGTAAACTTTACTAAACACCATCATCCTCACCATCAACCTTTAGAAATAACCCCATTCAACTTCAAAAATCAAACTAAACCCCAACCTATTACTACTGCCTACAAAAGTTAGTTCTGTTAACTCGTGCACGTGTGTTGAATATTTCGAAAATACCCTTAATCACTGAAATTTTAATTTCTTTGGAAAAATAAATAACATTCAAGTCTGTTAATTCAAACCCAAACCCTTTTCTACCAAATCAAAATCTTTAGCAATTTCACTATCCTCATTCAACCTTTAGATCTTTCTCAATGAAATCCCAATCTTTTTCTTTAATCCTAAATCAAACCCGAAATATAGTTGCAAAATCAAACTCTAAATAAAGCCCTAAATCAAATCCATTACTCATTATCCTAATGAACCCAAAATCAACTTACCAAGTCACCCCGGAATTCAAACCCTATATAAAACCCATTAATTTCTTTCGTATCCAATCTACACAATAACAAACTTTAAATAGAACTCGAAAATCAAATTTTTATGCTTAATTACCAAAAACTCCCCTTAGATTAAACGGCCCGTTTCTTTCTTTAATTACAAGAAATCATCATTCTTAACGGCGCCCCATCATCACTATGCCACAACACATAAGTTGCCACGTCAGCAAAAAGATTTGAAGAACCCAAAAATACCTCTCTTTTAACCCTAACCTTAATTTCATAATAAAACCCTTCCTCTTCCTACTCAAGCCGCCATCATCGTCAGCGCCGGTGCCGCCACCCCCAACCTCTCCTCTCTGACCACCTCCCCCATCCCCTATCATCATCATCATCATCATCATCATCATTCCACTTTATGTCAGTGTTATAATTTTGTCGAAGATAGTAGTACTGCTTCTCCCTTCTTCCATTTGAGAGTATATAAATAATTTTTTAATTAACTACAATATGCCCTAGGTAAGATTTAAGCATTCCATTCATTACATCCTTAAAAGCAATTAGATATTTGAGTAAACGGTGTCATCAAAAACTCGTATTGTCCATTTAAAACTCATATCATCCATTTAAGTCATTTAAATAGCAATACTCTCTTCTTCCTAAGGCAAACCAAAATTTCAGTTGAGTTGGTCCTGACTAACTATTTACACGTACCCGTTACAGTATATTTCATTTTCCTTATATATATATATATATATATATATATATATATATATATATATATATATAGCTCTATTAAGAGAAAATGATAGCAAAGATTTTGTAGTCTTGGTAGTGCCTTTTTTAAAGGCACTCCTATTTTTATACCAGTGTACACTTTAATTATCTTTACAACATATATGTTAGTGAGAGTGTAATTAAATAAAAAAAAGAGTGAAAATAAGAAATGAATTGTATAATTTATTGTTCATTCCCTTTATTCCATGAAATATGGGCATTCAACAGTGAAAAATGCAGTTATTTAAGTGTCTTTTTAATAAACCAAGTTTATTTATATAAAAAATAAGACAATAATTAGAAAATAGTTTTTAACGTTTTATTTAAATGTGATATTGTACTTCATGATTGATGCATAGCTATTCCTTAGAAAACAATCCATGCATACATATGTTTTAAGATTTCTTTTTTTAATCGGACATTTAATTCATAATCAGTAGTTTCTTTTAATATTACCATCCTTTCTTTTCTACGATTCACCATTCTCATGCATGTAACAAATAAAATTATGACATAATATTTTTTTACTAAGAAATCAATTGTTTAAATCTACATCTACAATACTCTACTAATATAAGTGAAAATTAATGAGAAAATCAATTTTGGTAGTCTCTTTTATATATATACACCCAATTATTGTAACACGATCCTTAATATTAATTATATTATAGTATTATACATATGGTTATAATATTTGATTTACTAAATACGGTATTATGAAATAAATTATGAGAGATGACTAAATAAAAGAGAATAGAATATCAAAGGATACAATTAATTACTAAGCATTTATGTTTGTCTATATTCTAAACCATTCCCACTTAAATTTCACTTTTATTTTTCACATTACACCCTTGTACATTATATGTTCATACCAATTTTAACTATTTTTCACATTACACCCTTGCATTATATGTTCAGACCAATTTTAATATATTTGTTATATCCTACATACCACATATATTATTTTATAACTATGTGACTGATCTATAGGGTGGATATTATCATGAAAATTAGACATGAAGCAAAATGGTTAGGTAGTTCTTTTGCATGCAAAAATTAATCAATTTCTAAAATTAAAAAACATTTAAATAAACAAAAAAATACTTTTTGTACCGCAATTTGTCTGCCCAAAAGTTTACCCAACACAAAAACACCATGAGCACATCTGTTTGACACAATTACTTAGGTGTTATGGGTCTTACCATTTTGTATCTTAGGTAAACTTTTGAGTAGACAAACTATGGATAGAAAAAGTATTGCTCATTAATTGTAAACAACAATTGTCAAAATATCTTTCATATTTAATTTTCCCTCTTTCATGGACGTTTAGAATTCCAAACAAGAAGCAATCCTAATATTGGCTAATACATGCCTTATAGGTTATAAATGCTAGAAATATCAAATACTTATGTGTAAATGTTGGAATCTGTAGTAGCTGTCAATAATCAAATTTTATTTTGCTAATCTGTTGGCAAAACACTAGATGTTTAATTCATACCTTTACACCTTCAATTATTATATATATAGGAGTATCATGCATGCTAACTAATTATATTGCAGCTGTATACTCAAATCAAAGTATTCTCTTATAATTCGAAGAGCCTATCTAGGATTCAAACCATGAATTCAATGCAATTTAATATCTAAATTTAATCGATGTTTATTATCTGTGATCCTATATAATATAGCTACTTAATTAACTAGGCTTTCTACTTTGAGAATTTCTCTATTTTTTTCCATCTTCCGTCTTTCATGCTCTCTTTATTTATGTCAAATCATTTTCTTGCATTTTCATTACCCAGCTTAATTAATTATTATTTATTTTAGCCTTTTTCTTCTAAGTTGATGGAATTATTAAGATCTCTTTCATAAGTATGGGCTATAGTATCAATTCGTGGTTAGTCTCTATATATTTTTCCTTTTTAACATTTACCCTTTTTGATTTTCTTTTATAAAACTTATTGCCGGTGAAAGTCGGGACATGTATATATAAGGTAACGAACTTATTAAATAATGGAAGTGCACATAATGATTTTTTACAAGATTTCATTTTTTACATTTTATTTTATCCGTCATAATTCTTTCACTACAATCTAGAATTTTGGGTTTGATTACTTGTCACCAGCTGTTATAAAACGAAGGATGAGAACCCAATCTTTTTCTCTAAAATATTTTTTTTGTAATATAGAATTTAAGATAAACTTTTTCTAGACTCATTTCTCATCCATATTTTTAAAAGAGGTTTTTTCCCCTATCGATCATAGTAATTTTTTCTAATGATCATAGTTAAAAGATATTTTCTTGATTTGGAAAGGTAACCGAGTTGATAGCGCAAGAGTGTAAGATATGTGATTTTTTTTATATATGTTTGAAGGTATGAATACAAGATGATACCAACATCACTGCAGTAGTAGCTGTTGAATTACATCATTTTTCAGATTATTCTACTGGTGCTTACTTGAGCGTTATGATTATTTATGAAGATTAAAAATTCTTCACTTTGATACTGTGTTGCTCTACCAATTCATATTACCAATACAATGAGTGAAATGTTTATGATTATTTTGTAAATTTCAAGATGTACTTATTAAGTAAAAATAGTTAGCTAGATAATCAAACATCAAATCTTTACGTGCGTGGCACATGCTCACAAGTAGTGTGTCCTCAACTCTATCATCATCTTCATCATCAACTCATCTTCTCTCGTCTCTTTTTCCGACGTCCTCCTTTCGCCGCCGACGACTTCATTTGCCGCAGCCGCCGACCTTCTCCACGACCATCATTAATTTTTCCAAATTAATATTTAATAATTATTTAGAATTGTAAATAAAATAATTAATAGTTAATTAATTATAAAACGGTAAAAATGGTCATTTGACATGAACAATTCACCCATTTAACGTTGACCAACATTGACCGTTAAGTGAGGATGGTTTTCTATCACGGGCTCAAACCTAAAAGGGGTTTGCAGTAAATAAGCAATTTTAAATTAAACACATTGTCTTCTTTTCAATCAACCAAAAATCAAGTCCTCTCGTCATTTGGTTGAGTTATTGACTGAAATTTCTTGAAGAAAGAGATGAGTTGTGTCAAAATTATTGGGGGAGAACAAGAAAGCAGAGTGAAAGTGGAGTTCTGAAGCTGAAAGTGATGGATTCATCAAAATGAGAATGTGAGAATAGAGAAAGAAAGATTTTCGAGTTTAGAGAAGGAGAAAAAATAGACGGAAAGTAGGAAGTTGTTGATGATCTTGATTAAATTTTGTATATTTTGAAACTAACATAATGAAACAATATGTCAAAATATTTTGTTAAATGCATAACATTTAAAATGTGCAAAAATGTGTGGTTCAAATAAGCATTATTAACTAAAATATAAATTTAAAAGGATATATTCTCTTGTATATGTCCGTGGTTACCCATATCCGTATCCAAATCTACATATCCAAATATCTCAATCCATATCTGAATTCATATATCCGGATATCTATAAAATTTTACTTAAACCGATCCGGATCCGGATTTTTTTTTTTTGAATGTCCATATATGTAGTCAGCCGGATTTGAAAAACCATATCCATATCCAAAAAATGTTCGGATCCAGATACGTCAGTTCCACTGGATCCTAATAATCCGAATATCTAGATTCGGATGCAGCCCTAGGCAAAACTAAATAAGGGATTGCTGGGTCAGTTCCACTGGATCCTAATTCCTCCGGAAAAAATGAGTAGCCTTGTAAAACCTTTTGGATGTTGATCATTATGGGAGAAAAGATGGTAATTACAAAGAACAGGTGAAGTAAGAGTACAACTAACAATGGCTGGTACAAGAGGGTCGTTTGCTTGTCTTGCTGCAAAGTACAATGCGATGATTCTTCGGCAAAATGAGCTTCAAATTTGTTAATTAATTTTTTTGCAATTTAATTCTAATATTTGTATTTTTTTTATATAATTCCCCAGAATTTGGTTTAAAATATAATCCGTAAGTGCAATAGTTGCAGTATTCGAGGGATTTAATTGTATGTGATAAGGGCAAGGACTTGGTTTTATCGATGGGTTGCTTTATTTGTTGCAACCAATTTTGACTGCAGCATTTGTTGCATTTTACAACTCTATTTACAATTTACGACTATATAGAACACAAGATTTTACCTTGAGATGATATTTCTTCTGCAATTCTTGGCGAACGAGACCCGTGTAGATACCACACATCCACCAACTAAACACCAATCCTTCTCCGATGAGGAACGAAGTCCTTGGATCAATGCCGTGAACTATAGCTGTAGCAGCTGCGAGTAAAATGCCACCTTCTATGCAGATAGCATGGCAGATGCATGGCTTGGTCCATGGGGTATCTTCTCTAATGCTCTCAACGTTACGACCGAATAATACGCAAGGGCAGAACACACCAGTCCAACCTGTTGAGATAGCCAAACACAGTATGAGAAAGATTAGATAAATTATTCATAAAAATCAAAAGGAGACAATCCTGAGGTTATAAAAATACAGATGAGTATATAGCTTTTTGGGAGAAAACTACTAAAATGCAGATGAAAATTGCCTAAAATGCAGAACATGATGGTATGTGGATTGAAATCAGGGATGAAGGGGTAGGCTTCTTCAGAACGTTGAGGTGGAACGATACATGATATGTGATGGAACAAAGAGTTATCTTCAAAGATAACATATTGTCACTAATTATTTTTAAATACTTGAGCAACTACTTTCCATTATCATGCATTGAGAATTTGTCCATGTTGTAAGATGGTTATAAAATAGCTATCAAAGAAATTAAGAAGCTGTTCCTTGGATTAATTAATATGCACTGGAAAAATGTCCATGCTGTAGTCGTTATTCAGTACACCAAAATTATGGGGTTGGAACAAAATAGTTCCACGTTTTCCAAAACAAAAAATGTAAGAATTACATAGTATTTAGTAACTTTGACAGAGATATTAAGAACTTTTTAATGTTTCACCAAAACATCATTGACTAACAATCATAAATGATCAGTGTTCAACCAATTGAGTTGAGCCTTGATCGATTTAATTTGAAAGTAAAATTGGATTTTGGAGTCCAGCAATGGTGAGTGCAAAGCAAAAGTATCGTGCACATGGTCAAGCAGGCTCAGGGCCATGTACTCACAGGCAAGTAAATGAGAAGAGGGAACTCGAACTCCTACGGAGAACAAATTATGCCAATATGCATCACTTTACATATTCTGTAGACAGGAAACTTGAGAATATATTTGGCACATTTTAATAACTAACTTTTTAAATAAGTATATATACCGTTATTAGGAATTACATAACCTGATTTCTACTAAGATTTAGTACAAGCATTTGACTCCTTTTCTATTAGTTTCATAGTTCCTCCTAACAAGATAGCATCCCTAACAACAGCCCACTTTTATTTAAAAGAAACATAGAAATAGAAGAAGAGAAATAAAAAACCCTTTCTCACATGAACATATGCAAGATAAACCAAATAAGATGAAATCGTTACTTGTTAATACAAGTTCAATAACGAAGAACCAACTGTCAAAATAGAAGCACATATCCGCCAAATAAATGTGCAAAAAGTATGTGGAATAATTGCACACTCAATTTAGTATTTTTGTGTTTATAAGTGCGTGAAGAACTAAAGACTAAACTTGTGGTAGACTAAATTATTTCAAATTCAATCACTAACAACTAATCTCTCTGCTTTATGTACAACTGAAAAGAATTTGTTCACAAGACACAGCTTCATCTTTAAAACCTATAAAAGAGATCAAATTGATAAATCAAATCTATTATGTATCATATTAGATATGAAGGTTTCGAGCTTAATTGAATCATGCATTGAAATCAAATAAAAGCCTAAAACCATTGACCAACATTGGGAGCCTAAGCACACTGACCTTTCTCGAATGAAAGAACTTAATCATATTGCAATTCAGGTAAAAGAACACTATTTCTAGCTTTAGTTAAGTATTAAAGTCCGGAAAGAAAAGAGATTAACTTACAACTATCAGTATCCTCAGCACAACCGAAGATTCCAGTCGTCCAAGGTTCATCGGCTGGGGGTTCGTAGCTTGCAGGAAGAGGCTGCCCGCACTCATTGCATTTGTGAACCTCCAACTGCAAACAAAACACCAACTTAATTATCATAAATTTGAAAAAATCTCATAGGACATAATGGTAAAATCCAAGCTTTTATCACCAGATCAAGACTTCCTGCTTCCCTGCATTCCTAGCGTTGGATCCATGCACTGATTTTCATTAGTGCAGGGAAATCCTCAAAAACAACACGAACAATTACTTCCAGTTCCATAAGTAGTTCCTAAATCCACCTAAGTGCAATACCTCAAAGTTTCCGATTTTCCGATTCCATGACAAAAGTCACAAGTATCTTCCAATTCCATTGAAATGGATTATCAAAATTCTATAACTAACTTTACAAAGAATCCACATTCTAGTTTGAACCGAGAAAAAAACATGTTTTTTTTAAATGCATTAAACTAGAACACTAGTATCAATTAGAGAATTACATCCCAATTCATCAGATTCACATGTATATACTTCACACAATTGTAACAATTTGATCAAGTACATCAAATGCTAATAACAGCACCAATTTCATCAAGACCCACAATTCAAATTACAGAATCTAAGCAAATTCCTAACAAATTCAAGTCACAATCAAAGGAAAACACTGAAAAAGATTGAATCTTTCGCCAACCTGCGGAACCCTAACGGGCTGATTGAGCTCCCCAGGCTGGATCTCCTCCATTGGCGAATCTTGATCCTTCTTCAACTTCACGTACCTCGACGTCGCTATCCCTTGGCCCGCCATCGCTTCCCAAGATCCAAACTTTTCCGACGAAAAGCCCTCAATTTAACAAATTGCCAAACCCTAGACCTATTTCCAAATGTACAGAGCTTCGATCTGAAGCAAAACCCAAGATGCAGAGGCTATGAGGATTTTAGAGAGAGAAAGAGACGAAGGGAGTAATTGCTATTTTCACAAATGAAAACAACTTATTTAATGGGTTCTTACGTTTATTTAAAGAGCAATACTTTCATGGGTTCTTACGTTTATTTAAAGAGCAATACTTTCATTGCTGGGCTTGAAATCCACCACAATGCACAAAGAGACGTTAAAAAATGTTTAGCTTATTCTACAATGTCTCAATTGGGTTATATTATGTTAGCTTTGGGTATAGGTTCTTATCGAGCTGCTTTATTCCATTTGATCACTCATGTCTATTCAAAAGCTTTATCGTTTTTGGGGTCCGGATCCATTATTCATTCAATGGAACCCATTGTTGGATATTCACCAGAGAAAAGTCAAAATATGGTTCTTATGGGTGGTTTAGGAAAATATGTTCCTATTACAAGAATTATTTTTTTATTAGGCACACTCTCTCTAAACGGTGCGACTCATGATACCTACATACCAGTATCAAATAAATGGATCCATGATTTTTGTCAATTGGATGGATTGTGATAGATTTCAAGTGGATGGGCTAAGCATTTTTCTTATTTAAACCCAAATGGGTTATTTGCACATATACCCTTAAATTTTTCATTTGGGATTCAAACCCTCAGGAATCAAACCATTTACCTCTCACATTATATCCAATTGATGAACCCTAAATATAAATGGTTTCTCGCTAACAGAAACAATAATCTGTGGTGGCTTATAAATCAGCTAATGAAAAAATTCAGCTCAATCTCGATGCATACATGACATGTAGAGTCATTGTGTGACCATGTGTATTTAGCTGCCCATGTTTGTCACATGCTTGCAGACAAGAAAAACAAATTCAATAGGGCCTAAAAAAAGTAAATAATCACTTAAATTTCAATTTTATTACTTTCATAAATGGTTTAAGTGATACAAAAAGTATGGCTTTTCTTTCCTGCTTCCTTTTTACGGGACTGTTTGGATGAGCGGGAGTACCGGAAGTACGCTTAAAGTAACTTCTAACAAAAAAATCATATAAGAAATGCTAGAAGTTACTTCAAGTATTTTTTTTTGCTTGTTTTTGGAAGGAAAAAATGGCTATGAAGTAACTTCTTGTAATTCTTGCATGATGAAAACAAAAAAAAATTATTTCATATAAACCATAAGTTTCTTCTTTTGGGAAGTAATAAAGAAGTGGTATTAAAAAATATTTGTTGTCTTGTTTCTTGTGCCCCATACCCACTTCCCACCCAAACATAGCCTGGTTGGTTGTCCGAAAACACCAGAAGAACCGGAAGTAATCTTGAAGTGGCTTCTAAAAAATTTATGAAAGTAGATCTAAATCTTATTTCTAGTGTTTTTTTGTATTCTTTTCGACTATTAAGTACGGATGCTTGAATATGCCTCACGAATCGTCCCCCAATCACGTATCGGAGTCGGAAACTCTCGGATTCGTTTGGATTTGTAAATATCTCACTAACCTCCCCTGAATCGACGTATCTTCTCTTTCTCTCGAAAATTAAGGCACTCAAAATTTTGAAAGTGCATTGAATAACTAATATAATACCATTATTTATTTATACTATTATACTATTATATATTGGTGTGTATAACTTAATATATATTCATATTTAGCTAACTGAAAATCGATATTAAAATGTATCCCATATTCTAGGTTTTTGGAAAATTGTGAATCAACGGATCTGTATCGTATCGTATCCCAAATCCGTATCTGAACCCGTGATACATAGCTTTTCGAAGAAGGAGGTAAAAATGAAGCAATTTATTATGTTTCTTTTATAAGAAAAACAAACAAAAAACTATTTTTTTAAATAGTATTATATCATTAATTTAGGGCACCTCTATCGTCACAACCAAAATGGCTATAGCCACAACCTACTAAATGAGGTTAATCTCTTATTTCCTTATTTACCCCGCTTCTTTTTTAATCTTGGCACGACCAAATTCAATCTCTTCTCTCTTTTCTCTCTCTCAAGCTCCACAAATTCAAGCTCTTCTCTCTTCTTCCATCTCCCACTTTCTTCAACTCCCCTCTTCCCTTCAAACTCTCAAACCTCATCTTCCCCAACCCCCTCCCCCTCCCCCCCTCAATTCCCCATCAACATGTCTCTCTTCTTCCCCCAAAACCTTCAAACTCTCCTCCTCATCAACCTCTCTTGATCTCGCCGGATCATCCTGAAAACCTTGACCGCATTCAGAATTATTATCATCATGATCTTGGACTATCGGAGATGAATTCGAGAGACAGCGACGTGATAGAGATCCGCACGTTAACGGCGGAGGATGAGGCATTGAAGAGGAACACTGTTTGCATCTACTTCTTGGTTTTGCGATTGACCTGCAAAAAGGTTATTTTTGTTCGATCTTCATGAATTTTCTTTAACTTTTTTAGGTTTTTTTGAGGTCAAGATATTTATGTTGTTGGATCCTGAATCATTGGTTGTATGTTAGTTTGATCATATCTTGAATTCTTCATGCTGTGACCTAGATGATGATGATGATTTGGTGTAGATTAGGTAATATATTTGTTAAATTTAACCTTGGTTGTAACAACCCTAAACTTTCTGCACAACTTTTTTTTTAAATACAGAAAGGGGTACTTTTACCTGAGCACAAGTTATAAATTTGTTTTGCTTTTTAATAGCAAGAAGGAGCTTGTAGCTTATTGGTAAGACTTTGCACTGTTGAACTAAAGCACCAGAGTTCAAATCCCATCCCCCACATTATTTTTAATATTGTTTTATTTTAAATTTTTAGAAGCCCAAGAGCTTACATGTGCATAACTCGTAAAAACCACACTTCACATATAAAACAAACTGTCTCAGGGAGTAGACCAACCGACGAGCGACCCACGGCAGCGAGCCCCGGCCTGACTCACCGTGACTTGGCCGGCGACTCGGCCGACTCGGCCCGCCGCCGCCGGCCGAGCTGAGTTGAATCGGCCGAGTCTCTTCTTTGACCCTCTGTCTTTTTGCATTCTGGTAACTCCTGCATAGTTTAAAACAACTGCATATTTTCAGAGCCTTTAAAATCTAATTAAAACCCATTAAACCATATTTTTAATACAATTTTTATTTCATTTTCAATACAACTTTTCATCTACCCTAAACCCTAGCATTACCCTATAAATACCACTACTAAACACACACCCCTCACTCATAAATTCTGTCCAAACTCTCAAGAAAACTCTTTAGAATTTTGTATACAAGTGGAGTTAGCGAAGGGCGAAACTCCGGCTATCTTCCGACGACGACCCTAGGAGCTTCCGGCGACGAAACGATACACCGGCACCTCCTACTGATCTCTCTCCCTCTCCTCTAATCTGAAATTCTGTAAGTCACACCTCTCTCTTCTCTAATCTATTCTAAAAACTTGTAAAACTAAAACCCGACGGAAGCGGAGTTAATCGGACTTCCGATTCGGTTTTTCTTAAAAACTTCATCTTTTATTAAATACAAACATATCAAACTCTCACATCTTGATTATTAATCATTAACAAAATATCATGAACAAGTTTCATAGCAAAATATCTCATATTGCAATTTTTATCGTACTTTTTCACTAAAATACCATGTAGTTTAGTTTCGACTTTAAAACATCATTAATCTTGTTATACCTTTAGATAGATCACGGGGTAATGAGCAACCTCTTCACAACACTCATATGCAACATAGCACGATATCTTTTGGGAAATATAGATTCGGGAAATAACGTTTTACACAAAACTACCTTAAATTTATAAAAACCATTTTCACAAGATTATGTATTTTAAACAAGTCTTTGCAAAGCGCCGCTACAACCTATTTGGGGAACCCGTTCGGGATGATGCGGATTATCGCACATTCTTGAGCTTAGTAGTGCGAGATGCAGACCTCCGCAAGGAGCATTCGGTCTCGAGAGATTTAAAAATACAAATATCTTATGGAAATAAGATTTCTAGAAATATAATATATTAAAATTATTTTTATATAAATATATATATATCATCAAAAATATCTATTTTGATATAATATAAATATTCCAACTTTTCTAAGTCAAAACAATCACTTTACATGAAAATACCATGCAATTTTATACAAGTTCAATATTACAAATAAATACCCTATATTATGAAAATTAGGTTTTATTCACTAGAAATATCACATATATAAAATCTATATTTATGAAAACTCTAAACACGATAATAAAATACTTGGAGTGTATTTTAAAAATTATACAAAAGTATTTTTACATAAAACCCTCTCAAGTTCTATAAATTACCCTAAAGACCATAGTAAATATAGGTTCAAGCGGGACCAATCTCTTGAGCCTGAGGGAGCCGGAGAAGTGAGTGCTTGCCTCTTTAAGGTAGACAACTTAATAAACGGTGTTATCAACACGGTAATCGTCTTTGAAAAAAACACAAATCCTGCAGCCCATGTGCAGCGGTTACCGATAATATCAAAACCTAATTCAGGACTTCAATTTATTTTCTAATTGTTCTGACTTAGACTGAGTATCATTATAAATAATCTGACTTGAATATGATTCAAGTATAATACTATAAATCAATATGAATTCATGAATTCATATATTCAATTTATTCAATCTGTATTGACCGAACCGAACCATGGATATACTTCCATTTACATGATTCTCCAGTTACATCCATGATTCTCTAGTTACATCCATTTACTGATATCATGGTTTTGGCAAGTCATCCAATTATACAATCTATATTACAAGACAATACAAGTTGCAATACAATACAAACAAGTCATCTTGGGGTTTAAGGGGTAGATTGGTATGGAAGGTGTTAGAAGTTGCACGAGACTGCAACTATAAGACACGTAACCTGTATTCCTTTGCTGTTGTACCGTGGCATAAACGATTTCTTGAGTTCCTGATACCTTAGTCTCCGGGGCAAGTGAGACTCCTCTCGTATACACTGGTATCCTTCTGTACCAAGTTACAAATAACAGCGTTAACTATATAATACAACTTTAAAAGTTACACACTCTCTCTCTGTCTATTCTATTTCTCCCTTATCTTTGGGACTTATCGAGCGATTTGTTCGCTGACGACAATCTCTTTCTTCTTCTTTGAATGTCGTCAGGTAATTCGGACCTTCCAGAGATCGAGCCTAGCACTGAAGACTTGTACCATTTTATTGAAGATCCCGAGCTATAGTTATACTTGTACACATTTCATTTCAGTACTTTCTATTTTCTGTTATGCCACTGTTTAGGAATTACTTTCATTCCGATGTATTTACTTTTCCATGCATTGTACAAAAAATTGTGAATAAATAAAGTTGTTGTTTCATTACATTTGTCTCTTGTGTACATTTCTTTTATATTGCTTAGATACGCTTAGCGTATTTACTTCAGAGTAAATACGTAGTGGTCTCGTCGCGCCCTCTGCCCGAACACTGGGAAGCGGGGCGTGACGGGTTTTGTTGGTGGCCTATGCAGGTCAGAGCCGTATGGAACACTAGCATGAAGTTCTGTTCTACGTGAACAACCTAAGCAATATAACACAAGAACCGACAACTAAAACATTCTTTACAATTCATACTTCTTGAATCTCATCATTTCATATATTTTGAATCTGTCCTAACCTAAATCTTTCTTTCAAAGGTTATGGATTCTCCAAACAACACCAGCACTAACTTCAACAACACTCTACCTCCACTATCAATTACACCTGCCGTCCCTGCTCCGCTTAACGAGCAGACGGTTCTGCTTGAGGCGATCCGCAGCCTCATAGAAGGACAACAGCAGCAAACTGCACTTTTAATAAACCGTCTAGAGGCAGAAACACCTCGGGTGAGGCAATTCAGAGCTTTGTATCCCAAAAGTTCTCAGGAAAGGGGAGCCCTCTAGAAGCTGAGGAATGGACTCAGAGCATCGAAGACGATCTGGTAGCAGCACAAGCGCCAGAAATAGCTTGGGTCCGTGTTGCGAAACTGCAGCTCACGGACAATGCACGGGTTTGGTGGAAGGCAGAAGAAAGCCGTCTCACTCAGCCGATCGAATGGAAGACTTTCCGAGACATGTTCGACGCAAAGTACTTCCTTGAGACCGCCAGATTCGACATAGAATAGCAGTTCATCCATCTGCAATAAGGTTCAATGTGGACCAAATCAGTAGATGAGTATGACGCTGAGTTCACCATACTCAGTCGGTAAGAAATGTCTCAATAAATTCGATTTTCAAAATATCACATACTACAGAGCTAACACAAGACCGTAACAGGTTTGTAGCCCATCTCATACCAACTGTTGAGATCAGGACTTGAAGATTTTAGCAAGGGTTGGACCCAGAAATCCAAGCTGCTCTACCTACAGGGGATTTCCCAACCCATGATTTGGCTTTGAAGGCTGCCCGAAGAAATGAGGCAGTAGTAAAGAAGAAGGGCAGACCTCAATCTGCCGGTTTGAAACGCCCTGCCACTCAAATGGCAGGAGGAGCCTCTTCCAGGCCATCGTTCGAACCCAGGAGAACCGAAGAACCCAATAACCAGTCAAGACTAGATTTATGTTTCCATTGCAAGAGAGATGGACATTTGATAAAGGACCGTAGGCACGCAAAAGGCCTGTGCCTAGTTTGTGGCGTGTCCAATCACAGAATTGAGACCTGTCCATATATATACAGCTCAGCTCACACACCCACCAACCACCCTCAGCGGCCAGCTATCCAGGCTCCTGCAACTCGTCCTGCATTCTCAGTACCATCTCCACGTGGATTTCCTACACAGCCAAATAGCCAATTCCATCAGGCACTGAGGAACATGCCTCGAGGACAGAGTAATGTGCCTCCAGCTAGAAGAAACGTACCCCGGCGACAGGCTTTCACATTAGCAGCCGTAGAAGCCGAGGCTGTGGGTCAAGGTAACACTAGTAAGTTTATTTACATTTTTAAAATCCCTGTATCACCTTGTTATTTTTTCCATACACTATCAGTACTTCAGCCACCAAACTTTTCTTGAATCTGTTACACTTTCCTTTTACAAATTTCAAGAACAAAATTTTTATAAGGAGGGTAGAATGTAACAACCCTAAACTTTCTGTACAACTTTCTGTACAATTTTTTTTAAATACAGAAAGGGGTACTTTTGCCTGAGCACAAGTTATAAATTTGTTTTGCTTTTTAATAGCAAGAAAGAGCTTGTAACTCATTGGTAAGACCTTGCACTGCTGAACCAAAACACCATAGTTCAAATCCCATCCTCCACATTATTTTTAATATTGTTTTCTTTTAAATTTTTAGAAGCCCAAGAGCCTACACGTGCATAACTCGTAAAAACCCCACTTCACATATAAAACAAACTGTCCCAAGGAGTAGACCAACCGACGAGCGACCCACGGCAGCGAGCCCCGGCCTGACTTGCCGTGACTCGGCCGGCGACTCGGCCGACTCGGCTCGCCGCCGCCGGCCGAGCTGAGTCGGATCGGCCGAGTCTCTTCTTTGACCCTCTGTCTTTTTGCATTCTGGTAACTCCTGCATAGTTTAAAACACCTGCACATTTCCAAAGCCTTTAAAATCCAATTAAAACCCCATTAAACCATATTTTTAATACAATTTTTATTAAATTTTCAATACAACTTTTCATCTACCCTAAACCCTAGCATTACCCTATAAATACCACCCCTAAACACACCCCCCTCACTCACAAATTCTGTCCAAACTCTCAAAAAAACTCCCTAGAATTTTTTGTACAAGTGGAGTTAGCGAAGTGCGATCTTCCGACGACGACCCTAGGAGCTTCCGGCGACGAAACGACACACCGGCACCTCCTACCGATCCTTCTCCCTCTTCTCTAATCTGAAATTCCATAAGTCTCACCTCCATCTTCTCTAATCTATTCTAAAAACTTGTAAAATTAAAACCCGACGGAAGCGGAGTTAATCCGACTTCCGATTCGGTTTTTCTTAAAGACTCCATCTTTTATTAAATACAAACATATCAAACTCTCGCATCTTGACTATTAATCATTAACAAAACATCATGAACAAGTTTCATAGCAAAACATCTCATATTGCAATTTTATCGTACTTTTTCACTAAAATACCATGTAATTTAGTTTCGACTTTAAACCATTATTAATCTTGCTATACCTTTGATAGATCATGAGGTAATGAGCTACCTCTTCACAACACTCATATGCAACATAGCACGATATCTTTTGGGAAATATAGATTCAGGAAATACCGTTTTATACAAAACTACCTTAAACATATAAAAACCATTTTCACAAGATTATGTATTTTAAACAAGCCTTTGCAAAGCGCCGCTACAACCCATTTGGGGAACTCGTTCGGGATGGTGCGGATTATCGCACATGCTCGGGCTTAGTAGTGCGAGATGCAGACCTCCGTAAGGAGTATTCGGTCTCGAAAAATTTAAAAATACAAATATCTTAAGAAAATGAGATTTCTAGAAATATAATATATTAAAATTATATATATATATATATATATATATCATAAAAAATATCTATTTTGATATAATATAAATATTCCAACTTTTCTAAGTCAAAAGAATTACTTTACATGAAAATACCATGCAATTCCATACAAGTTCAATATTGCAAATAAATACCCTATTTTATGAAAATTAGGTTTTATTCACTAAAAATATCACATATATAAAATCTATATTTATGAAAACTCTAAAGACGATAATAAAATACTTGGGGTGTATTTTAAAAATTATACAAAAGTATTTTTACATAAAACCCTCTCAAGTTCTATAAATTACCCTAAGGACCCTAGTAAATATAGGTTTAAGCGGGACCAATCTCTTGAGCCTCAGGGAGCCGGAGAAGTGGGTGCTTGCCTATTTAAGGTAGACAACTTAATAAAGGTGTTATCAACATGGTAATCATCTTTGAAAAAGACACAAATCCTGCCGCCCATGTGCAGCGGTTACCGATAACATCAAAACCTAATTCAGGACTTCAATTTATTTTCTAATTGTTCTGACTCAGACTGAGTCTCATTATAAATAATCTGACTTGAATATGATTCAAGTACAATCTACAATACTATAATTCAATATGAATCCATGAATCCATATATTCAATCTATTCAATCTGTATTGACCGAACCGAACCATGGTATACTTCCATTTACATGATTCTCCAGTTACATCCATTTATTGATATCATGGTTTCGGCAAGTCATCCAATTATACAATCTATATTATAAGACAATACAAGTTGCGATACAATACAAACAAATACAAATAAGATATCGCGGGGTTTAAGGGGTAAATTGGTACGGAAGGTGTTAGAAGTGGCACGAGACTGCAACCATAAGACACCTAACATGTATTCCTTTGTTGTTGTACCGTGGCATAAACGGTTCCTTGAGTTTACCTTAGTCTCCGGGGCAAGTGAGACTCCTCTTGTATACACTGGCATTCTTCTCTTCCAAGTTACAAACAACAGCATTAACCATATAATACAACTTTAAAAGTTACACACTCTCTCTCTGTCTATTCTATTTCTCCCTTATCCTTGGGACTTACCAAGCGATTTGTTCGCTGACGACATTCTCTTTCTTCTTCTTTGAATGTCTTCAGGTGATTCGGACCTTCCAGAGATCGAGCCTGGCACTGAAGACTTGGACCAGTTTATTGAAGATCCCGAGCTGTAGTTACACTTGTACACATTTCATTTCAGTACTTTCCATTTTCTGTTATACCACTATTTAGGCATTACTTTCATTCAGATATATTTACTTTTCCATGCATTGTATAAAAGATTGTGAATAAACAAAGTTGCTGTTTCATTACATTTGTCTCTTGTGTACATTTCTTTTATATTGCTTAGATACGCTTAGCTATTTACTTCAGAGTAAATACGTAGCGGCCTCGTTGCGCCCTCTGCCCGTACACTGGGAAGCGGGACGTGACAGGTTTTGTTGGTGGCTCGTGCAGGTCAGAGCTGTATGGAACACTGGCATGCAGTTCTGTTCTACGTGAACAACCTAAGCGATATAACACAAGAACCGGCAACTAAAACATTCTTTACAATTCATACTTTTTGAATCTCATCATTTCATATATTTTAAATCTGTCCTAACCTAAATCTTTCTTTCAAAGGTTATAGATTCCCCAAACAACACCAGCACCAACTTCAACAACACTCCACCTCTACTATCAATCACACCTGCCGTCCCTGCTCCACTCAACGAGCAGACGGTTCTGCTTGAGGCGATCCACAGCCTCATAGAAGGATAGCAGCAGCAGACTGCACTTTTAATGAACCGTCCAGAGGCAGAAGCACCTGGGGTGAGGCAATTCAGAGCTTTGCATCCCAAACAGTTCTCAGGAAAGGGGAGCCCTCTAGAAGCTGAGAAATGGGCTCAGAGTATCGAAGACGATCTGGCAGCAGCACAAGTGCCAGAAATAGCCTGGGTCCGTGTTACGAAACTGCAGCTCACGGACAATGCACGGGTTTGGTGGAAGTCGGAAGAAAGCCGTTTCACCCAGCCGATCGAATGGAAGACTTTCCGAGACATGTTCGACGCAAAGTACTTCCCTGAGACCGCCAGATTCGACATGGAACAGCAGTTCATCCATCTGCAACAAGGTTCAATGTGGACCAAATCAGTAGATGAGTATGACGCTGAGTTCACCATACTCAGTCGGTAAGAAATGTCTCAATAAATTCGATTTTCAAAATATTACATACTACACAGCCAACACAAGACCGTAACAGGTTTGCAGCTCATCTCATACCGACTGTTGAGATCAGGATTAGAAGATTTCAGCAAGGATTGGACCTAGAAATCCAAGCTGCTCTACCTACAGGGGATTTCCCAACCCATGATTTGGCTTTGAAGGCTGCCCGAAAATATGAGGCAGTGGTAAAGAGGAAGGGCAGACCTCAATCTACCGGTTTGAAACGCCCTGCCACTCAAACGGCAGGAGGAGCCTCTTCCAGGCCATCGTTCGAACCCAGGAGAACCGAAGAACCCAATAACCAGGCATGACCAGATTTCTGTTTCCATTGCAAGAGAGATGGACATTTGATAAAGGACTGTAGGCGCGCAAAAGGCCTGTGCCTAGTTTGTGGCGCGTCCAATCACAGAATTGAGACCTGTCTATATAAATACAACTCAGCTCACAAACCCACCAACCACCCTCAGCGGTCAGCTATCCAGGCTCCTGCAACTCGTCCTGCACTCCCAGCACCACCTCCACGTGGATTTCCTGCACAGCCAAATCGCCAATTCCATCAGGCACTAAGGAACATGCCTCGGGGATAGAAGAATGTGCCTCCAGCTAGAAGAAACGTACCCCGGTGACAGACTTTCACATTAGCAGCCGTAGAAGCCGAGACTGTAGGTCAAGGTAACACTAGTAAGTCTCTTTTACATTTTTAAAACCCTTGTATCACCTTATTATTTTTCTCATACACTATCAGTACTTCAGTCACCAAACTTTTCTTGAATCTGTTATACTTTCTTTTTACAAATTTCGAGAACGAAATTTTTATAAAGAGGGTAGAATATAACTACCTTAAATTTTCTGTACAATTTTTTTTAAATACAGAAAGGGGTAGTTTTGCCTGAGCACAAGTTATAAATTTGTTTTGCTTTTTAATAGCAAGAAGGAGCTTGTAGCTCATTGGTAAGACCTTACACTGCTGAACCAAAGCACCAGAGTTCAAATCACATCCCCCACATTATTTTTAATATTGTTTTCTTTTAAATTTTTAGAAGCTCAAGAGCTTACACTTGCATAACTCGTAAAAACCCTACTTCACATATAAAACAAACTGTCCCAGGGAGTAGACCAACCGACGAGCGACCCACGGCAGCGAGCCCCGGCCTGACTCGCCGTGACTCGACCGGCGACTCGGCCGACTCGGCCCGCCGCCGCCGGCCGAGCTGAGTCGAATCGGCCGAGTCACTTCTTTGACCCTCTGTCTTTTTGCATTCTGGTAACTCCTGCATAGTTTAAAACACCTGCACATTTCCAGAGCCTTTAAAATCCAATTAAAACCCCATTAAACCATATTTTTAATACAATTTTTATTATATTTTCAATACAACTTTTCATCTACCCTAAACCCTAGCATTACCCTACAAATATCACCCCTAAACACTCCTCCCTCACTCACAAATTCTGTCCAAACTCTCAAAAAAACTCTCTAGAATTTTGTGTACAAGTGGAGTTAGCGAAGGACGAAACTCCGGCGATCTTCCGACGACGACCCGAGAAGCTTCCGGCGACGAAACGCCGCACCGGCACCTCCTACCGATTTCTCTCCCTCTCCTCTAATCTGAAATTTCGTAAGTCCCACCTCCTTCTTCTCTAATCTATTCTAAAAACTTGTAAAACTAAAACCCGACGGAAGCAGAGTTAATCCGGCTTCCGATTCGGTTTTTCTTAAAGACTCTATCTTTTATTAAATACAAACATATCAAACTCTCACATCATGACTATTAATCATTAACAAAATATCATGAACAAGTTTCATAGCAAAATATCTCATATTGCAATTTTTATCGTACTTTTTCACTAAAATACCATGTAGTTTAGTTTCGACTTTAAAACATCATTAATCTTGCTATACCTTTAGATAGATCACGAGGTAATGAGCTACCTCTTCACAACACTCATATGCATCATAGCATGATATCTTTTGGGAAATATAAATTCGGAAAATACCGTTTTTCACAAAACTACCTTAAACTTATAAAAACCATTTTCACAAGATTATGTATTTTAAACAAGTCTTTGCAAAGCGCCGCTATAACCCATTTAGGGAACTCGTTCAGGATGGTGTGGATTATCGCATATTCTCGGGCTTATTAGTTCGAGATGCAGACCTCCGTAAAGAGGATTCGGTCTCGAGAGATTTAAAAATACAAATATCTTAAGAAAATGAGATTTCTAGAAATATAATATATTAAAATTATATATATATATATCATCAAAAATATCTATTTTGATATAATATAAATATTCCAACTTTTCTAAGTCAAAACAATCACTTTACATGAAAATACCATGCAATTCCATACAAGTTCAATATTGCAAATAAATACCCTATATTATGAAAATTAGGTTTTATTCACTAGAAATATCACATATATAAAATCTACATTTATGAAAACTCTAAAGACGATAATAAATTACTTGGGGTGTATTTTGAAAATTATACACAAGTATTTTTACATAAAACCCCCTCAAGTTCTATAAATTACCCTAAGGACCCTAGTAAATATAGGTTTAAGCGGGACCAATCTCTTGAGCCTCAGGGAGCCGGAGAAGTGGGTGCTTGCCTATTTAAGGTAGACAACTTAATAAACGGTGTTATCAGCACGGTAATCGTCTTTGAAAAAGACAAAAATCCTGCCGCCCATGTGCAGCGGTTACCGATAACATCAAAACCTAATTCAGGACTTCAATTTATTTTCTAATTGTTCTGACTCAGAGTGAGTATCATTATAAATAATCTGACTTGAATATGATTCAAGTACAATCTACAATACTATAATTCAATATGAATCCATGAATCCATATATTCAATCTGTATTGACCGAACCGAACCATGGATATACTTCCATTTACATGATTCTCCAGTTACATCCATGATTCTCCAGTTACATCCATTTACTGATATCATGGTTTTGGCAAGTCATCCAATTATACAATCTATATTACAAGACAATACAAGTTGCAATACAATACAAATAAGTCATCTTGGGGTTTAAGGGGTAGATTGGTACGGAAGGTGTTAGAAGTTGCACGAGACTGCAACCATAAGACACGTAACCTGTATTCCTTTGCTGTTGTACCGTGGCATAAACAGTTCCTTGAGTTCCTGATACCTTAGTCTCCGGGGCAAGTGAGACTCTCTCGTATACACTGGCATTCTTCTGTACCAAGTTATAAATAACAGCGTTAACCATATAATACAACTTTAAAAGTTATACACACACTTTCTCTCTGTCTATTCTATTTCTCCCTTATCTTTGGGACTTACCAAGCGATTTGTTCGCTGACGACATTCTCTTTCTTCTTCTTTGAACGCCGTCACGTGATTTAGACCTTCCAGAGATCGAGCCTAGCACCGAAGACTTGGACCAGTTTATTGAAGATCCTGAGCTGTAGTTACACTTGTACATGTTTCATTTCAGTACTTTCCATTTTCTGTTATGCCACTGTTTAGGCATTGCTTTCATTCAGATGTATTTACTTTTCCATGCATTGTACAAAAGAATGTGAATAAATAAAGTTGCTGTTTCATTACATTTGTCTCTTGTGTATATTTCTTTTATATTGCTTAGATACGCTTAGCGTATTTACTTTAGAGTAAATACGTAGCAATCTCGTCGCGCCCTCTACCCGTACACTGGGAAGCAGGGCGTGACATTAGTGGATCTTGAATTATCTATTGTATTTAGCTTTGTGGAGCAGGAGAGAGAAAAGTAGAGAGAGAAAGGAGAGGGAGAGAGAGAAAGATGGTCCTGCCTAGATTAAAAAAGAAGATGGGTAAATAAGAAAATAAAGGATTGGCATCATTTATTAGGTTGTGGCTATTGTCATTTTAGCTATGCCAATAGAGCTGCCATTAATTTATGAAAATAATAAAGAGAAGCGTTAAATAATTAATACATCTTCTTATTCCTTGTGCTCTGTAATTACTTCTCATCCAAAATGATAAGAAGAAAATCTTGAAAGTAATCATACCACATAAGATCCCCCTCATCCCCATGAAATAACACTCAAGCTCTATCTCTGTCAAAACAAACACTTGAAATATCTGAATTATGTTTACTTCCGGTACTTCCATATTATTTCCGTGCAAATAAACATGAGGAAGAAATTCTTGGAAGTAACCATACCATATATGATCCATGTCAACACTTGGAAATATCTTCCAAACACTTCTTTAATGAAAACAAATATTTGAAGTACCGGAAGTAACTTCCAAATACCTTACTTCACTACTTCCATAGTTCTTCATGTCAAACAAATATGCCCTAACTAGCTTCCTTCATCATCAGAAGAGACAACACACATATTTACTGCATTATGAGAATTTATACCTTATCTGCATGGGACAATCGGATCAACTATTAGAAATTATTCGATAATAGCATATGCAATGCACCAAGATAGAAAACAGAAAAAGATAGGGATTTTCATGCGACTTTTGGAGTCCATCCTCCTATTATCTCTTTCACTTTCATGATTGGACATAAATGACTAGTACACAAAAGAGTTTTGTGGAACTTCGAGTTTTGATACCATTAAGAAAAACTTTGTGATATTCAAGTAAACTTTTGAATTGGATCGTGATATGATCACTTTGTTATATACCAACATTTAAGTTTGATTCATTGGAATGATAAAAAAAAAAGTTTAATTAATTGCAAACCGTTCGTACCGATTTCCTTTCCAATGCGAGAGGTCGCGGGTTCGATCCTTAATTTTAAGGTTTTGGTACAGTGGAAGACTTTAAGAAAAATATTGAAATAGTATAATAAAAACGAGAAAAGAGTTATGACATTGTTAATTTTAACCAAACAGCGTAATTAGTCATCTCTCTCTCTCTCTCTTTCTATGTGTGTGTATGTGGGGTGGCGGGGTAACAACATAACGAGTCACATCTCTCTTTCTCCCCCTCCCCTCCCCCCTCCCCCATATCCCTTTTTGGATCCCCGCAATCAATAACCCCAGCCTACCCTAGGCAGGGGGAGTCTGTAATGCGCCTGACGAGCGCACGCGCATTCCCATCTCAATGGGGTGACAAAAAACACTCTATAGATTCTGGCACGCCCGGTGAGACCTTTCTCTCCTCCCATATCTCGGGTCAAGTGTTCATGCGAACTCATTTAACATATATGCCGGTGTTGTACTGAAATAATGTTTTCTTTCCCGTGCAGCAATCAACTTTCAACGACAATGTCTCCCAAGACGAATTCAGCTTCCAACGTGACCTCGACCTCATACGTGGTCAAGATCAATGCTCGTGTGGTTCTCCCCGCAAGCCTCAGTGACAGTGGAAGGAACTGCTCCGCCAGTTTGGTTCCGTCATCATCTACCCTGCCAGAAGCGCTCATCTGGAAGAAATCCCGGCAAAACAGGTGGCCAAGCCGGTCTCAAGGGGCAAGAGGCCGAATGTTGTGATCGCTAAGGCACCACAGCCAAAGCTTAAGATGGTGTCTGAACGACTCTCTGGCGCTCCAGCTGGGGGCAAGACTTCCGGTACAAAGGGCAATAGCAAATGTTGCGGACGAGCTCAGGCGATGAATCCAACAAATGCGCAATCGAGTGTATCTCCAAAATCCTCCATCGCCCGGTCTACGGCGTCTTCCCAAAGAGCCGAAGTCTGCCAAGTTCTTAAAACAGAAAAGTCAAGGCAGAAGCGACTTAGGTATCGAGCCAACAAGAGGGCCAGGACTTCGGCCAAGTAGAATCTTGTGAGGTTCTAAGAGCAGGGTTACTCCGCGGCGACGGCTGAGTCGGCCGTAAAAATCTGCAATTCCTTCAAATCTCTGAAGTGGGTTCAGAAAAATGCTATGACCGCCAGAATCAAGAAGACAGCGGTCCGAACGTCGCTACAAAGAGACGTGTCCTGGCCCCAACAGAAAAGTATGACACTGTCTCTTCGAGAGTATACCAGGCTCTCTGTGCCGCGCGAAAACAGCGGGGCAAAACCAAAAAGGAAGCATCGGCACCATTCAAGAATCCGGCCAGGCTAGCCGCCTTCAGTCGACTGCCCGTTACCGAAACAGGAGGGTCAAGACAGCGATCCATGAAATCAGCCGCCGATAATAAAAAGACGGCTGGATATATTATCCATACGGTCTATATGGCGAGTGGGCACCCCAGCGACAACCTTCGCAGCAAAAGTAAGGATAGGGCCACCACATCCCAAGTCCAATCTGGCTTGAATATGGTTGCCGCTTCCCAAGAACAGCCGCCTCCGCTGGATGACGAAAACCCTCTCGATGAGGTTGATAGGCAGAAAGACCCCTCGGTCCATGCAGAGTCAAGCTCGGACAGCGAGGAAGAGCCAACTTTCCACCCCAGGGCCGCGGAGCAAGAGCTGCTTCAAGAGCTTCGAAAACAGCTCAAGAGCAAAGATAAAGAGATGGCCAAGCTCTATTCGAAAATTGACGACCTAACGAACATTGTGATGCAGCTTACGGCTCAAATTGCTCGAGTGCCTCCCAATCAAGCACAAGTCGCTACTCATGAGCCGGATAATGACAATCTGAAGCAGCCGATGCCTGTCCCTTTGGGTCCAAGATTAGTCGAGCCACATGAAAGCCGGCCACATTCCGCTTCTGGGGACGCCTTGGCCCCAAATAGCACTATCCCGCTAACACAAGATCGGATAATGGATTTGGTCACCAGCAAGGTTAAAACATTGGTGGCCGAAGCTGAAACTCAGAAAGAAATTAGCAGTAGTGGGCGGCCATATCCCGCACAGTACGATCTGATCGAGTTTCTGAGCGGCTACGTCATTTCTAAGTTCGGAAGATTTGATGGGACAGGAAATGCAAATCAGCACGTTGCCCACTTTAAGGCATCGTGAGGAAATACAGGGGGCAATGATGCACTCCTTCTTCATCAGTTTGTCAACAGCCTGACCGGTGTCGTTTTTGACTGGTATGGGAGTTTACTAGACGGGTCCGTCATTACCTTTGCCCAAATGGAGTCTCTGTTTCGGCAAAGGTTCATGAGTGTCAGTGATAAAATCTCCATTGCTGACCTTGTGAGGACCAAACCGGGGAAGAATGAAAGCAACATCGACTTTATCGCCCGATGGCGTAATCTCACAGTCAAGTGCGAACCGCCGCTGGAGCAGGACCAGTCCGTCAACCTTCTCATTAGAAACTTCAGCAATTGGATGGTCCCATTCTTGTGTACAGCAGGCCTCAAGATGTTTCAAGAGCTAACCAAGAAAGTCCAAATGTTGGAATGCTCGAAGCAAGAGTCTACCCCGGACTCTCAGAGAGACAAGACTTGGAAAAGCAAGCGGGACGACAATCGTAGAAGCGGGAGTTCCAGCAGTACCAATGTCTTCAATGCGTCCGACAATGAAGAAAAGCGAAGGGCGGGCGAATCCAAAACCAACCGGTCTCGAAAGCCATTGCTGGGAGGAGATGGGCCTTCCCTAGAGGAGAAAAAGAACAAGGTTTACTCTTTCAGAATAGACAAGGTCCGCAAGATATTCAAAGATGCCTTGAACAATGGTCTACAATTGCCGGAGTCGAAAAGACCTCAAGAAGCAAAAATGACCAACAATCCCCTGTATTGCCCGTACCACCGATTAGTGAGCCATACGATTGAGAATTGCTATATCTTCAAGGACTGGGTCGAGAAGCAGTACAAGGCTGGAGAGATCGAGCTGTCCAAAAGTGTGTTGGTGAACAATCAAGTTGCAACCACCAACTTTATACAGACAGAAGTTGAAGCCTTCTGGGGGCAGAAAGCCGAACCCGCTGCCCTGAGAAATGAAACGGACTCATCGCGGCCTCCGTGGAGTACGCACATATCTAATAAGACGAAGAAGATGCTAAAGCTACTTCGGAAAGAGCCCAGAACGGAATGGGAAGGGCAGAAGAAGCCTACCGTACCAGCTGCCAATCTGGCTCCATCAGGCTCAAAATCCAAAAAGGTTAAGAAGAAGAGAAGTGCAACTCAACGCGAAAAAGAGTCTGCAGGAAGATCGACCATTCAAAAATATATTGATTCCCTCGAAAACTATGAACAGAAGGAAAGAACTCTAATTCAATTGAAAGAGTTCTTCCCTGTAGAAGCGGCTGAGATTCTGGAGGAGTTAGAAGAAGACTCCAATGAAGAGATCTCTATAGTGACCTGCTATGCCATCCACCTGGGCAGAGACTCTGAGGAGGAGCTCTGTTTTCTCGAAGAGGACGAAGAGCTCGCCACTAAGGCTAACCAAATCCAGCTCAGAAGCGGTAGGGCTCTACCGCCAAATCAGGGCAACGCCCCAAAAGGGAAGGAAAAACAAGTCGCTAATGAAGAAGATGGCAGAGAACTTGCCCATGAAGATTCGAGTCCTTTCCCAGTTGACTATAATGTCTTGGCTCATCTCCGAAAGCTTCCGTCTCTTCTTAGCATCTATAATGCCTTGGTTCTATCTCAAGAGCTTAGAGATGTTCTCATTCATGCTCTACAAAACCCTGAGCGGTATCAGGCTCGCTTTGCGGAAATTAATATGAAAGAATCCCAGTATGCTCTGCATGCCGCCGCAGTCACGTTTAAGGATGAAGACTTTCTACTGGGAACGACTGAGCATAATCGGCCGCTTTACGTGATCGGGTACAGTGATGGAGATCGGATTAATCGCATATTGATTGATCCGGGGTCTTCAGTGAACATCATGAACTCGCGGACTCTGAAGAGTTTGTCAATGGACGTTCGACACCTATCAAGGGAAAGGATTGTTATTCAAGGCTTCAATCAAAACTGCCAGCAAGTTCTGGGGTCTATAGCTTTACCAATCAAATTCGGAGATTTGCAAACTGAAGCTAAGATATACGTGATTGATGCTGACATGACTTATAAAATTCTCTTGGGACGGCCGTGACTCCACGATTACGGCATCGTTCTGTCAACTCTCCATCAATGCATGAAGTATACTAAAAATGGCAAAGAAAGACACATTGATGGAGACATCCAGCCGTTCGGTGTGCATGAAGTCCGATATGAAGATTCTCGGTACTTCATGAACCACCAAAATGCTAAGGCACAATTGACTGAGGATAGAACGACCCCAAGACTCAAAAGCAAATCTGAGCCGGCTGTCACTTTCAAAAGCAAAAAAGGCCAAGTGCGCCCGCGTTTCGGTAGTGTTCATATCATAATATTGCATTATTATATTCCCCATTCTTATATATTTTACAAATAAACAGGTGCTTTTGACGCATGTCTGCTACATATTACAGGTTACAGGTTCTTGGAAAGAAAACAGTGAAAACGATGAAAAGACGATACAAAAGTGGACTTTGACCAACAAACAGAAGACTCTTGATCAAGCTTACATCAAAGATAAAATTCAAAAATTACAAGGCAATGCTGTAGGGTTCCTAAGCACACCCATGAGGTTCTACAACTAATCAAACATGTCCAATTCAAAAATTATGTGTGCCAAAGAAGCCTAAACTAGATCGTTACTAGAGGTAAGGCGAAACAATATGCAAGTTAACAACTTAATTGCTAAATGAAAGAGACTACAACCTTTGTAGATCCGGTTCTCCACTTCTCTAGCTCCGTGTTGACGTCCCTCTGCTGCGATCATCGGAATCCCGGACTCTAGCGTCGGTTTCATCGGAAAAATGGGCGGGCTAGGTCGTTGACTTCGATGCCGAAGATGATCTACGTCGAGGCGACTTAAACTCAAGCTCCACCTTCACTAGGTCATGGAACTTGTGAAGATAACACACTCTACTACATGGCAAGTGGTAGAGGATGAAGAAATAGGAAGTGGGGTCACTTTGGATTTGGATTTCTCACTTGTAATCATCACTTGGAAAAATCTAGCAATGGTTTCTTCTCTTCATGAAGAAGATGAAGAAGAAGAAAGAAAAAGAATTATGAATTATGAATTATATCCAAAAAGAAAATCAAGTGATGGTTATCATAATGCAACCATGGGTGAGTTTAACTAGTGTAGAGACTAAACTAAGGTTTAAGTGAATGGTTAGGTTAAGGAAAGAAACAAAATGGTCAAAGCTTCATGAAGCTTCAAGTAAAAAACAAAAGAATCCACTTTTGTTTCTTGCCCATAAATAAATAAATAAAACAAATAATTAAGTAAAGATAACAAAACCCTAACCATTAACCTAAACATGGTTTAAATCAAACATACACCCAAGTTTGCATGTATCATCAAACATGATACAATCAAGTGCACAAAAATATATCACATATACTACTTGTGCACACCAAGTGAGAAAATCAATCTTAAGTGAACAAATACTAGTTAATGTAAAGTAGTATATCAAATATATAATTATACATTAAATCATTAAATCAACACTTGATTTAATGATCCGGTCATATTGCATATAACCGACTAATATCAAGTGTATCAATGTATCAAATCAACACTTGATTCGGTAACCTGGCTATATCTTATATAACCGTCCAATGATACAAATCGCGAGAATAGAATACAGTATCACATACTGGTATTATTCTCGGTCCCGCACATATCTCATATTCGCTCCTATTTCGTTACGCTTGAGCCAGGAAACCTCTGTGTAGGACTCTAAAGACTCGTCAATACGCCGGCAGCAGGTGATGATCATATCAAACACCCACAAGCCGCAAGCGGTCTGCTAAACGTAACGGCCACCTGGGTATTGAGCGATCAGAAGATCAACGAGCAAGCCCGCTCACACTCCTGTGAATCCAACCAGCAACACTTACCGTATAGTCCGGTCTGTTCGTCTGATATGTCGCATATCTCGCCTAGGGGTGGTAAACGTCAGACCCCAGTAGCTTGATAAGTCATGCCGATGTAAGGTCCATAACAAGCGTGAAACTACTGATAACTCTTACCAGTAATTCACAGCAACCCTGGCCAGGGATTTCCAGTTATGGCCAGTCGAGCATAGCGCAACATCAACCCCCAATATCGGGAGAGACGAATCCCCTCATATCGCTCATTGCCTCTATGTGAATCGGGACTGTACCCAAAAACCACATGTTTGCACGCCTCAGTAGAGCCGTGGTATGGTGGAAATCAAAGCACAGTGGGAGACACACAAGACTCTATGATGATCTCGGGTCAACAGACTAAGCTGTACCAGTGTCACCAGAGAACTGCCATCTGACGTGAGGTATAATACCATCTGGGAGTTCTCGGCTAGTCCGTTCAGTGTACCCAGTCTCCACTGAGCACCCGCATACCATCTCTGATGTCAAACACCAATGGATATAGGATCATCCATCGCCCATCACATGGGTCGAGAAGATATATGCCAATCTACTCTGGAATATCGATGCCCCGTCTCGATATTCCCATGACTAGGAACATTGAAGGATGTACTCATGGACTATCCAGACCCCACTAGTATGATCTACATCATAGTCCTGGACATCGAGTACACATCCTAAGGGCTTTATCAACATGTAACAGAGAGACAAAGTATACATGTTAAGATAAAGAGCAACCAGATAGCATACTATCATGTCGAGCAAGAAAGTCCTACCTATATATGTCCCAGCATCCACTACAATATACATCTAATGTATAGTAATGGCCTCTAGGGCATACATATAACTAACAAATGCAAGGTCCAAGATTACAAAGCGAACGGTTAAAAGTCCACCGTAATTATTCACTGGAGATCTCGAAGAAACATAGAAGCTATTTTAATAAAAGAACCAAATAATAAGAAAGCCCAAAGACAGAAGAGCCAACAAAGTAAATTTCAAGGCCCAATACTTCCTTTTAAAGAGACAGAGACATAAAATTTTATCAAAGTTTGGAGTCTACTTTGACTAGGTCTTCCTAAGGATATTTTGGTAAATATAGACATGCGAATCAATTGTAACCTAGGGTTTCCTATCCTCTATAAATAGGAACTCTAAATCATTGTAAAGGCTATGCCTCCCTATGCCTCTTTTTATAAATAAAATTTAGATTTCTTTTGGAGAGCATCGATGCCTCTTTTCATTTCAGAAATTCAGATCTGACAAGTCTTGCGTCGATGTTTGGAGAGAGCCATCTGTAAAGTAAGTAGGTAATTTCAATTCTTGCCCTAGGTAATTTTTCATTCTCTGCCCTAGATTAAATTTAATTTCTTGCCCTAGTTAGATTTTTAATTCCTTGCCCTAGTTAAATTTAATTCTTTGCTCTAGATAAATGATAGATTTAGTTTTTAGATTTAATAAGAAATCCGAACACCCATCGGAATTAACTCGTTTGAGCGATTAGGAAATTCACAACATCCCTATGGACCGACCCGTACTCACCGGCTAGCTACCAAGCGACGCCGTTCTTGATTGCGGTTAATAGATAGTTTTTGAGATAAATCAAATGGCGCCGTTGCCGGGGATGGCGTGTCATTTTCTTTTTGCAATTTCGGGTTAATATAAAATTAAAAAATCATAAAAACTGAAAAATCAAAAAATATAAAAATTTATCATCTTTGTATTTTGTGAAGGGTATTTTTTGTTTGAATTTCGCAGGATCTACAATCGAGACAGATCTGGAAAAATCCAGAGTTCGAAACAGAAAAAGATACATCAGAACAGAAAGAGGTTGGAAAATCAGAACAGCACAATTTTTTTGGAGATCTGAAGCCTCCGTACCGCCGCCATTCCGCCACGCAAGCGCGCTTCCGCCGCTGAACTGCCGCGTTATGCTGACGTCATCGCGCGAAATTTTCACTGTTTGTTTCCTTTTCCCCCCTCTGTAACCTAAAATATATCTTTTTTGTCAAATCTCCTGCAGAATTCTTTGGCTAAAAATCTTCTCCCTTCCAATAATTGATTTTGTGGAGGATTCTTTGCGCCGCGCATAAAATAAAAATAATTAATTGCAAGTGAATTTACTGTTTTGCATATTTTAATCGGACTTTAAGGGGCTATTGACCAAACTCAGATTGGGTGGGAATTTCATTACCCTTCTCAGGACCCTAGAAATCACTTAAAGCATTTGCATTGACCAATCTTAATTAAAAAATACTAGACTCAGCCCTAAGGACGTCACGCTCACTAGGACAGAGGATAGGCATCGATCGTTTATCCTAACCTGACTTTGCGGTGTCTAGGCAAGTGTGTCAAAGGCTAGTGGTTATTAATTAGGCCCACTACTGTGGTTCCTTCCCACTTACCTGGCACTTACCTGGCCGCAGTTGGCGGTGAAGAGACGGTTTGAGGTCCTATTTCTAGCCCTTTGGAACAGTTAGGAGCTGTCTAGCTGACCTAGGTGACCCTAGATCTAGGCCTGATTGTGCATTTCTGGTTGATTGCATTTGTGTCTAAGCCCTTTATCGAAAATCTTTTTTTGTAAAAAGTTACAAATAAAAAACAAAAAAGGAAAATTTTTATAAAAAAAAAACTTGCAAACTTTTGTCGCGAAGAAATCCTTGCACCCCACTTACACCCACCTTCTTTCTTTTCTCATCATGGGTACCCCACATTATAAATCTCTTGCCGAACTTTGGTATCCCGAACCTAACTTTGCGTCGTACATCAATTGTTTCGGTCGATTTAAAGACGATCCTTCCATGCCCAAAATATCTTTGAAAGATCAAATAGAAGCGTCTAGGAGAAACAGTTTGACGTTGCAACCCACTTTGTGTCAACCATGTCAACCTTCACCACCTTCGTACGTTGACACCACTTTTCCAAGTCCTGCTGTAACTCCTAAGCCGATGTCCATTGCTGAGCATATTGCTCAATCTCGTAGCCGATCTTTCACCCCTCTCCATACATCCAGTTCTAGGGATCAACAAGTCCATTCACCTTTTTATCCACATGTTGACCCTAATCATGTCCAACCATCCACTTCTTACCAGTCCTACCCGACTTTCCCACCTTCACCAGACATTGCTTCTATACAGCCAGTTGGGAGTTTCACGTATCCAAACAATTTCGAATCTTTTACCGAAACCCCTTCACCACCCATGTCTAGTTTGGAACAGTCGTTGGCAGCTTATATTGCAGCAACAAACAAAATGACTAGAAATGTGGAAGCATTCATGGCCTCCCTTATGCAACCGAGTGACCGGTAGCTAGTTTCCAACTAGCTCCAAATTTTCCAATATATGAGGAGGCGGTTGGACAGAGTGAGAATTTGAGAGGATTTCCAAATCAAACCTACCCATACCCAATTCCAGCCCACAACTCCGGTTTTCCATCGATTGTCCAAAATAGTTCACCAGTTGCAAATAAAAACGAGTTGTGTGATTTTGTAGTGCTTGATATGCCAGATTGTGAAGAACCCCTTTCGAGTGAAACCGCACCTAATCCTTTCGATCTTTACACCTCCACTCTTGAACCTAAATCGATAAATATCCATGCTTTTGATGAGGTGTCAGAAAATATTGATTTTCACTTGATTGAGGATATAGACGCCGGGAATATTTTGGATGATGAACCAGTCGATTTGATTGAAATTTTATGTCCAATTCATCATCCCGAGTCATTAAATGTTTCTCCCGAACTTCATATGCGTCTTGATTTTGATGATAATGGCATGGATGAGTTAAATATTGAGGAGAATTATGAGGATAGTATTGAGGAGAGTATTGAGGATAATATTGAGGTTGAACTATTTTTGTTTGATGTGTCAGATTTTCCAATTCATCCTCTTGAACCTTTAACTGTTATATCACCCTCCCTCCTTTCCGTCGTTCCGACCACGGACACGATCACGCTTGAAGACTGTGAGCTTGAAAATTTTTCCATTGAATCTGACACAGTTCTCACAGCCGATAACACTTACGAGTGTTTCACTTTTTCGGACGATGTTGATGACTCACCGCCCGAGTTTGAGTCCTTTACATTTTCAGATGAGTTAGTTGAATCATCAGACTCGGTTGCCTACAGTCAGTTCGAACCATTGATGGAATCTTTCAAGTTTGAGACAGTTTACTACGGTGAGAATGAAACTATCCCTAATTCACTCCTTTTCGTCCGTACTATCGTTCCGACCGTGCAAGAGACCGTTACGCTTTCATCTCCAATACCAGGTTCGACGTACCCATGCTTTCTTGTGAATCTTGAGGGATTTGACCCCATTTCTCGATGGGTTAATAGGTTAGCACAATCGCTTTTAACACATCAGTCATCACAAATTGTGCTAATTTATTCACTCGATTTACACCCTCAAGATCGTACTCTACTTCTTTCTCTTTTCCGCCATTCTTCTCCCCTATCGAGACTGTATCCCGTTTCTACCTCCATACGGTCTCGTATGTTTCTCATTTCTTTTCTTTCCACTCCATTCTTTCACCAACTCGGCCATTACCACGATAAGATTTTTGAATGGTTGGTGCTAACTTTTGGCTTGTGTAAGGCCAAGCTTAAGTTTGGGGGGAACCTTGTTGTATATATGTATATATATTTTTTGTTTTTTTTTCCTATAAAAAATAAAAAAAAATTCAAAACATTAAAAAAAAATAAAAAAAATATTTTGTAAATAAATAAACAGGGGAGTGTCGGCATTTTGACCCTCTTGGTGTAGCATGACAGTAAGGACACTGTCAAGTTTAAGTTTGGGGGTATGCTCGGTACGTCTTCTTCCTTCGCATTCATTTGTACATATTTTTTGCATTTGCATACTTATTTGAAAACCCATAAAAATTTAAAAATTTTGAAAAATTATAAAAATTATTGTATTCAATTTTGGCTTATTTGACTAGAGTTTGACAGACAGGTTAACTAGCTAGGAACAACTAGATCTTAGACTTAGTAAATTAAAAACCCTAAAAATAACCTTCCTTAAAGTTTAACGGTAGAAAGTATATGTCTTTGTAGTTTATTTAGAAATAGGTAAATTTTGAGTTCACTTCTTGGGCTAAGTTGAAACAAAGGAAAAGTATTGATGTTCTTATTAAAGTATAAGTTTGAAAAATAGTTCCTAGCTTAAGTCTAGATTCTGAAAATGTATACCTTACAATTTGCACAATCACGCACCTTGAAACTTGGAATAGTAGAGGAGACCTTGAAAAGCTCTTGTCTGAAGTCCTTAGTACGAAGAAAATGAAAGTAAAAATACAAGTGTGAATAAAGAATAAAAAAAAATGAACACTGGTTTTTATGATTACTTAAGGCTGCAAAAATAGAAAAATATTTAGCGAGGGTGCTTCGTCACCTAGTGCCTTAGACCAACTGGTTTGGGAGTCACTGCTAAAGCCTTAGGTGTTGCAAGACTATGAAGTACGCTATAAAGTGCTAACGCATCTTGTAATCGGTTGTTGCTACCTCAAGAAGTATTAACAGTCGCATGAAGGATGTGTAAGCAAAATTCAATTAAAAATTCACCAATTAAGAAGTACTTTGGACAACGGACAAGAGTATGATTGCTTGATTTGAATTTCCAAGTGTAGGGGTGATATATACACACACGTAGGGATATGTGATTGGAGTTTAGATGAGAGAAAGGAATGAAGAATAGAACTTGTATCTTTAGTAGAGTTGATAGAAATTCCTAAGTGGAGATGGAACCCTAAGAAGGAAAACTTAAGAAATACCGAAAGCTAAGTAAGTCTATAGAACATGTATAATCTTAAGTTGGATGATGAGGAAGTGTGAAAAATATGGGTGGATAATTTGCAAGTCGAAGATAATAGAGTTCCTTTTAGAAACCCTAATTGGAGAATTAAAGTCGAAAAAGCCAAATTGATAGGATTTTGTGGGTAGTATCCGCTGAAAACCCTCAGGAGACAACACTCCTCCTACTAGGGATACCTAGAGGTTTAACGACTTGTTGCACGAGCTCAGTGCAATCGCGTTTCCTTGCGAAAGTGCGGTTAGGTTTTTGTCGAGAATAAAACTAAGTTTGCTCGAGAACGAGCAAAAGATAAGTTTGGGGGTATTTGTTCATATCATAATATTGCATTATTATATTCCCCATTCTTATATATTTTACAAATAAACAGGTGCTTTTGACGCATGTCTGCTACATATTACAGGTTACAGGTTCTTGGACAGAAAATAGTGAAAACGATGAAAAGACGATGCAAAAGTGGACTTTGACCAACAAACAGAAGACTCTTGATCAAACCTACATCAAAGATAAAATTCATAAATTACAAGGCAATGCAAGGTCCAAGATTACAAAGCGAACGGTTAAAAGTCCACCGTAATTATTCACTGGAGATCTGGAAGAAACATAGAAGCTATTTTAATAAAAGAACCAAATAATAAGGAAGCTCAAAGACGGAAGAGCCAACAAAGGAAATTTCAAAGCCCAATACTTCCTTTTAAAGAGACAGAGACATAAAATTTTACCAAAGCTTGGAGTCTACTTTGACTAGGTCTTCCTAAGGATATTTTGGTAAATGTAGACGTGCGAATCAATTGTAACCTAGGGTTTCCTATCCTCTATAAATAGGAACTCTAAATCATTGTAAAGGCTATGCCTCCCTATGCCTCTTTTTATAAATAAAATTTAGATTTCTTTTGGAGAGCATCGATGCCTCTTTTCATTTCAGAAATTCAGATCTGACAAGTCTTGCGTTGATGTTTGGAGAGAGCCATCTGTAAAGTAAGTAGGTAATTTCAATTCTTACCCTAGGTAATTTTTCATTCTCTGCCCTAGATTAAATTTAATTCCTCGTCCTAGTTAGATTTTTAATTCCTTGCCCTAGTTAAATTTAATTCTTTGCCCTAGATAAATGATAGATTTAATTTTTAGATTTAATAAGAAATCCGAACACCCATCGGAATTAACTCGTTTGAGCGATTAGGAAATTCACAACATCCCTATGGACCGACCCGTACTCACCGGCTAGCTACCAAGCGACGCCGTTTTTGATTGTGGTTAATAGATAGTTTTTGAGATAAATCAGGTAGCGACACTGATGAGTCCGACGCTGGAAGTCCGTCCATCCGTAAAACTCGCCCTCGTTTCGGTAGCGATAAGGACGAATCTGTTACTGAAGCCCCATCTAGCAGCAAAGTCCGCCCTCATCTTGGCAGTGACACTGAAGAGTCGGAGGAAGAGGACCCGCCGTGCAACAGCTGTGCAGATTGGACCCCCATGCAGCAAGCAAAACTACGAGAGACCTTCGAAATTGCAGAAGGGTCCCTGGTCATCACAAGGGTGCCGGAACGGATGTGCAAAGAGCTCGATGCATTGTCAGTCTCTACCATGGACTAGCTGAAAACTTTCTACGTTCTCGGGAGGAAAAGTGGACAGAAGGGCATCCTGTTTTATGGGTCAAACCCCGTTGTACACCCGGACGATTTGTCTGTCGCATGCCTTCCCTATGAGAGAGGCATAAGAGCCGTCCTCAATCGTAGATACTATGCACCCGAGATGCGGGAGTATTTCAAAAGGTGCGGATGCCGGTTATATCAAACGGAGTCCGAAGTAAAGTTTTATGAAGGGTTATGGCATCCGCCCCAGGTCCGAGCACTTATCGATGGACGAATTCCAGATAGACGGGGCATAGGCTTCATTCAACCAGATTCCAATGCATGCTACATAATCCATGTTGGTGAAGCCAGCGAAAGATCAAATGATGATGACGAGATAGCCGAGCCAGAAGAAGCTCCTTAAGAGCTCGAAGATGGCGAACAAGCAACCTTCGACGAGCTAGACGAGATTGACTTAGGAACGCCCGATAATTCAAGGCCGACCTACATCAGCTCACTTTTGTCAGAGGAAATGAAAGCGCAGATAATCGCCCTGCTGCACGAGTTCGTCGACTGCTTCGCGTGGACGTATAAAGAAATGCCTAGACTTTCCCCTGAAGTGGCCATGCATAAACTGGCTATATCTCCTGATGCTAAGCCAGTCAAACAAGCTCCTCGAAGAATGAGAAGGGAACTAGAAGAAAAGGTCATCGAGGAAACCAAGAAGCTCATCGATACCGGCTTCATCAGGAAAGAGAAATATGCGGACTGGATCGCATGCATAGTCCCAGTGAAGAAGAAAAATGGGCAGATCCGATTTTGTGTCGATTTCAGGGAGCTCAACAAGGCATGTCCTAAAGACGACTTCCCGCTACCGGTCATGGAAATGATGGTCGATGACACCTCAAATTATGAACTGTTCACCTTTATGGATGGCTCGTCTGGGTATAATCAGATCAAGATGTCGCCTGAGGATGAGAAGCACACATCATTTCGAACCCCGATCGGAATATATTGCTACAAAGTGATGCCGTTCGGACTGAAGAACGCAGGTGATACATATCAAAGGGCAATGACCAATATCTTTGATGACCTAATTCATATGGTCGTCGAATGTTATGTTGATGATCTGGTCATCAAGTCTAAAGCCAAGGCCGATCACATCCAAGATCTTAGGACCATTCTCACCAGGCTGAAGGAGTACGATCTGAAAATGAATCCTCTGAAGTGCGCTTTTGGCGTGTCATCGGGAAAATTCCTGGGCTTCATAATCTGACATCGAGGGATTGAAGTTGACCCATCCAAGATAAGGGCCATCATGGAGATGCCCCTTCCGAAGAATCTGACGCGGCTAAGATCTTTTCAAGGCAAACTTGCTTATAAATGAAGGTTTATCTCAAATTTATCGGGGAGATGTAGGCCCTTCTCATAGCTCATGAAGAAAAGAGCTCATTTTGCCTGGGATACTGAATGTCAAGAAGCGTTCGAAAGCATCAAGCAGTACTTGTTGCACCCTCCAGTGCTGGCCGCTCCTATTCCAAATAAACCGTTGATTCTCTATACTGCCGCGCTAGATGAGTCACTCGGTGCACTCTTTGCCCAGAACAACGAGGAGGGAAAGGAGAATGCCCTCTACTACCCCAGTCGAACTTTAGTCGGGACGGAACACAACTATTCTCCGATCGAAAAGCAATGCCTGGCTCTGATATTCGCTGTGAAGAAGCTGAGGCACTATCTGCTTGCTCATCGGGTTATGCTGATCTCCAAGGTCGACCCGCTCAAATATTTAATGACCAAAGCAAGCCTAGCCGGTAGAATGTCAAGATGGGCATTCATGCTGCTTGAGTTTGACATAGTTTATACTCCTCAGAAAGCAGTAAAAGGGCAAGCTCTCGCAGAATTCCTTGCTGCTCATCCCGTGTTAGAGGGGTCACCGCTTAATTGCGAGCTACCCGACGAACAAGTGCTGCACCTCGAGGAAGATGAGCCATGTTGGGAGCTCTACTTCGATGAAGCCTCATCAATAAGGACCTCCAGTCAATCAAGCGTCCCGGAGATAAAAGCAGGGATAAGATTGGTGTTCATCATGCCATCGATGGGAACCCTACGGCGTTCTTTTGCTATCACCGAGCCTCGCACAAACAACGAGGCTGAGTATGAAGCTCTGATAGCTGGTCTGGAGCTCGCCATAGAAATGGAAATCCTTCGGTTACGGGTTTACGGTGACTCCCAGCTTGTCGTCAACCAAGTAAGCGGCGACTATAAGATATACAAATCCGAGTTAGCTCGATACAGAAGTCGGGCGATAAAGCTTATGAAACAGTTCACCCATATTGAGCTGATGAGAGTTCCTAGGGCATTGAATGGAAAGGCTGACGTACTCGCTCGCTTAGCCAAGGAGTTGGCTGATCCTGACATGGACGAAATTCTGATCACAGTCAGAAGCCGGCAAATTCTACCCCCAGTCTCTCTACGAGAAGAGGAAAGCGCGGAACAGAAGAGCAGTCCTGCCGAAGAAGCTTCTATCATCCAAGACGAGCCCGATTGGAGAGAATCCTTCATAGAGTACCTCCGATACGACAAGCTGCCCGAAGGAAAATGTGCAAGGATTCAGCTGAAGAAGAGAGCTCTCCGATACGTGTTTGTAAATAACACGCTATACCGCAGGTCATATGACCAACTCTGACTCAGGTGTTTGTCATTGGCCGAAGCCCAAAAGGTCATGAAAGAAGTTCACTCGGGCATTTACGGTGCTCACCAATCTGGCCCCAAGATGCAACTTCAAATTAAACGGCTTGGGTATTACTGGCCCGCCATGATACGGGATTGCGGAGAGCATGCAAAGAAATGTCATATCTGCCAAATTCACGGTGATTTCATTCACAAGCATCCCAATCCGTTGCATCCTACGGTGGCGTCGTGGCCTTTCGAAGTCTGGGGCACCGACATAGTTGGCCTAATTGATCCTTCGTCATCCAGAGGCCACCGATTCATATTGGCCGCAATAGATTACTTCTCCAGATGGGCTGAAGTTGTCCCGCTAAAAGAAATCAAGACAGAAGATATTCTGACATTTTTCCAGCATAATATTCTATACCGCTTCGGTACACCAAGAAGAATCATTTCTAGCAACGGGCCTTCTTTCAAGAGCTTCAAAGTCTCAAGGTTCGCTACTCAGCACAAGATAGACTGGAGATATTCCTCCATCTATAATCCAAGAGCCAATGGGCTAGCCGAAGCCTTCAATAAGACTCTATGCAAGCTCCTGAGGAAAAATGCTTCAGCCAACAAGAGAGACTGGAATCTTAAACTTCACGAGGCATTGTGGGCATATCGTACTACGCACCGTACTCCAACTTAGTCCACTCCATACTCATTGCTCTTCGGAGTGGAGGCGGTCCTCCCCCTCGAAGTCGAAGTTCCGAGCTTAAGAATGGCCGTTCAGCATAAGTTGATGGAGGAGGAAACCGTGCTCCTTTGGCTTGAAGAGCTCGACGCCCTTGAAGAAAAGAGGCTCATGGTGCAGTAAAATCTGGAGCTATACCGAGCCCAAATGTCATGGGCCTATGACAAGATAACCCATCTCCGCGCTTTTAAGAAAGGTGAATTGGTGTTGGTCCTCAAAAGACCGATCATCCCCAATCGACATGCCAAGGGAAAATTTGAGCCAAACTGGGAAGGACCATACGTCATCAAGAAAGTGGTCGGCGGAGGATCCTACCAACTAATAAGTGCCGAGGGAGAAAGGCCCATGCCACCCATCAATGGTCGATATCTCAAGAAATACTATGTATGAATGCTCCAAGTCGCAGGCAAATTGAGCACACCAGCCCTATGGTCTGGATCATACATCCTGCAAAACCGTATACTATCCACAGGCGTAAACGACCTTTATCTTTCCCAAGTCCTGCCGGCGAGACTTCTTTTAAAAGTCTCACCAGCGCAGAAAAAAAAATGGTATGTCCACAAGTAAAATGGGCACGGATGAAAACCCGAAAGGGCGCTGTGAGTAAAAACAGTAGGACCGCCGGCGAGTTTGTGAAAACCCGAAAGGGCGCAAACTCGTGAAAAGAGATAAAATACACTCGCAAAGTCCTCTCGACCTTGTGAGGAGAAAATCCGTACGTGAGATCCTTACGACTCACAAAGGCGCAAAACACTTAGGAATCCTCACGATTCCTAAGGAGAACATACACCTGCGAGATCCTCTCGACTCGTGGGGAGAAAATGCTTTTATGAGACCCTTGCGGCTCATAAAATTGAAAAGCCTTAAGTGATAAGGATCCAAACCTGTCTCCTGAGCCATCGCTCCCCAACGGGCAACGGCAAATGATGAGTCGCTCCTGGCGTTTCGTTTCAGTGTTAGCGGTGCTGATGCCGACCTAAAAACCAAATCCTAAGTCCTCCCGGGGCAAATGATGAGTTGCTCCTGGCATTATTCCAGCGCAGCAATACTGATGCTAAACAAGATCCAAATTCCAAGTCCCCAAACGACGAATGATGAGTCGCTCCTGGTACCGTATTCCAGTGCAGCGATGCAGACGCCAACCAAAATCCAATTTCTCAAAATTCTCCCGGCCCTACGGTTAGTCCCCAAATTGACTGCCATATACAATCCACGGGCTCAAATAATTATCAGCATACCCATGCCCCACCGCAATCACCAGTTATGCGGCTGGTCTCCGCCCTCAGAATTATGCTCCATTTGGGAAGACCCACTCATGTGTCCTCACGATACATAAGGAGAACAAACCTTCGTGGGATCCTTACGACTCACAAAGGAAAAACACACTTGGGAGTCCCTACAACTCCTAAGGAGAAAGTGCACCTACGAGATCCTTTCGACTCGTAGGGAGAAAATGCTTTTATGAGACCTTTACGGCTCATAAAATTGAAAATCCTTAGGTGATAGGGATCTAAACCTGTCTCCTAATCCATCGCTCCCCAACAGGAAAAGGCAAATGATGAATTGCTCCTGGCACGTGTGCTTCAGTGTTAGCAACCCTGATGCCTACCCTAACCCCAAAATCCCAAAACTCCAATCCAATAGACCCCTAAGTCTTTAAACTGGGAACAGATGACCTCTAAGTCGTTAAACTGGGAACAGATGACCCCTAAGTCGTTAAACTGGGAATGAAGGAAATCGCCTCATGACAAATGATGATTTGCTCCTGGTACCATATTCCAGTGCAGCGGTGCTGATGTCAACCCAAATCACATCGAATCAGCAAGTCAACTTCAACCCTGACACCGCAAGAAGCGGAGCAAGTCAAATCAAGCACCGACCGTCCAAGTCGCAAAAAGGGCAGAACCGACCGTCCAAGTCGCAAAAAGGGCAGAACCAACCATCCAAGTCGCAAAAAGGGCAGCACCGACCGTCCACATCGCTAAAAGGGAAGCACCGACCATCCAAGTCGCAAAAAGGGCAGAACCGACCGTCCAAGTCGCAAAAAGGGCAGAACTGACCGTCCAAGTCGCAAAAAGGGCAGAACCGACCGTCCACGTCGCTAAAAGGGCAGAACCGACCGTCCAAGTCGCAAAAAGGGTAGAACCGACCGTCCACGTCGCTAAAAGGGCAGAACCGACCGTCCATGTCACTAAAAGGGCAGCACTGACCGTACAAGTCGTAAAAAGGGCAGAACTGACCGTCCACGTCGCTAAAAGGGCAACACCGACCGTCCAAGTCGCAAAAAGGGCAGAACCGACCGTCCACGTCGCTAAAAGGGCAGCACCGACCGTCTAAGTCATAAAAAAGGCAGAACCGACCGTCCACGTCGCTAAAAGGGCAGTACCGACCTTCCACATCGCAAAAAGGGTAGCACCGACCGTCCAAGTCCTAAAAAGGGCAGAACCGACCGTCCACGTAGCTAAAAAGGAAACACAGACCGTCCAAGTCGCAAAAAGAGCTGAACCGACCGTCCACGTCGCTAAAAGCGTCCAAGTCGCAAAAAGGGTAGAACCGACCGTCCACGTCGCTAAAAGGGCAGCACCGACTGTCCATGTCGCTAAAAGGGCAACACCGACCGTCCAAGTCGCAAAAAGGGCAGAATCGACCGTACATGTCGCTAAAAGGGCAACATCGACCATCCACGTCGCTAAAAGGGCAGCACCGATCGTCCAAGTCGCAAAAAGGGCAGCACCGACCGTTCAAGTCGCTAAAATGGCAGCATCGACCTCCATGTCGTTAAAACGGGAACCAGATCAAGTCGACCTCCACGCGAAAGAAGATCCATCAATTTCGTGCACACAACCCACATATGTGGTGTGCACTTATTGATGGAGGGCAATTTGTTGGGGTCGAAATTTACACCCCGGTTGACCAAGTCAAAATCAAAGTCAACCCCAAGCCAAGTGGGCCCAAGCCCAGGTCAAGTGGGCCAATGCCCGGGTCGAGCCCGAACATGGAGCAGCCGGCCTTCCCCCATGCTAAGATAAAAATTTTGTAATAAATAATTTTGGTGTATTACTTTTATTCTACTTTATGAATAAATGTAAGAAAAATGGGCATAAAACCAAATTTTTGTAAAGCGCATGGCTTATGTGCAAAAAGAAATGGCTCATGAGTCATGAGATGGGCAAAATGCCATTTTTGTAGAGCCCAAGGGGCTATATGTAAAGTGTATAGCCTATAAAGGCAAGGATAATGAAAATATCCCAACAACTTTTTCTCTCTCCCCAAAATAATCCAGATCTGTGATCTTTCTCCTCCCTCAAGGTTCTAAAACCTTCTTCTTTCTTTTGAATTAAATCAAGAGTTCTACTCTTCCTTTTATAAAACCAAATAGTTTTCCACAAAGGGGAACTCAGATCTTCCATTAGATCTCAGAAAAGAGAGATTTTTAAAATCTCATACTTCTTGGTCTTCAAGATCCGGCCAACAAAAGAAGAAGAAGGAGACCCATCTCCAGAAACCCCACTTTGGGGAAGATCCAGGGCTCAAGGGGAGAAACTCCCTTCATCAGCTTCAAAATATCTTAAGAGTTTAACTCCTCATATATACACATATATACAAAATAATAAGTGCTCCTTTTTGGTAGTACAACTCCCATTGCGCAGGGACCAAATCCCTTTTGCCTCCCGAGCGCCCATGTGCCTGGCACGTGAGGCGCTAGCGTCCGAGCACCAACGTGCCTGGCACGTGGGACGCTAGCGCTTTGAGCGCTAGCGCCTGAGCGCCACGTGCCTGGCACATGGGGCGCTAGCGCTCTTGCGCTTAGAGTGCTAGCGCCCGAGCGCTCACGTGCCTGGCACGTGGGGCGCTAGCGCTCGGGCGCTCAGAGCGCTAGTGCCCGAGCGCCTATGGACCTGGCACGTGGGGCACTAGCGCCATTGCGCTCAAAGCGCTAGCACCCAAAACGCTGGCGCTTTTTCCCACGCATTCTTTGGATGCCCTTTACCTTTTTTTATATATGTATATATACATACACACACACACACATACACCACGACACTGTCCCTGTTAGAAAAAAATTTCTAACGGGACGCTGCCCCGTACTCCGCAAGGGGGCTGCTAGCCCCCTTGACCCCCATCCCTCTATCTGAGTAGCGGGACCCCGTCAAAACTCTGCGGTGCCCCCGATATATCCAAAACCCCATTTCAAAACACAACACACATACACTGCACATTGAATTCACATGACCTGTTTGACCCGTTAATCGGAGGTTCTCTCGCTCCAAAGGCGAGGGGTAATTAACGGCAGCTTAGTCCGCGGCTGCCGGAGATTTGGATCCCCGCAATCAATAAACCCTAGCCTACCCAAGGCAGGAAGAGTCTGTAATGAGCCTGAAAAGCGCACGCGCATTCCCATCTCAATGGGGTGACGAAAAACACCCCACAAGTCCCTGCTCTGGCCAAAAATTGCGGCCAGAATGGATAAATCTGCGGCCATGGGTGGGAATTGGGGTCCTGGGTTTTGGGTATAGGTTCTAGGTTGCCTGCTTGTGTCTCTGTATTTGCTAAATATTTTTCAGGTGTCCCAGGTGATAGCAGATACCAATATATCCTCATAGAATCCACAAAATCCGATATCGGGGATTTATAAGTTTTCTAAATAGGGTTTTAGTCTATGGTTTAGCCTAAAATACAATCATTACATGGGTTTAAGGTCACTATAAAGCCTCAATTGCAAGTTTGGATTCAAATCAAACCCTAATTCTCAACTTAGAATTTTCAAAGTTCCCTAAACATTATTAAAACACTTCTAATCAAGCATGGACACTAATGTAAACTAAATACTACACTAATGGTTAAAGGATTACCTCATTTGGTAACTCAAGAATTTTCTTGAGTTGCCCAAAGTGCTCAAAATCCGATTTTTCTTGGTCCAAAGTGTTTGTAGTGGGCTTGTGGATGGTTTTAATGAAGTGGAGATGGTGTGTAACAACCCTAAATTTCCTATACAAAATTTTTCAAATATTTTTTTAAAAATCCACAAAGGGGTATTTTAACCTGAGCACAAGATATAGGTAATTATTTTGTTTTTAATTACAAGCTACAAGAATGTAATAAATCCATTTTTAGTGTACAAGAAATTACTTTAAATTTAATGTATACTTGGAGTATTTACTCTTTCTGCTATCATTTTAAGTAATTAAATAACTTTATAGTTATAAGAAGGAGCTTGTAGCTCATTAGTAATACCTTGCACTGCTGAACCAAGCCACCAGAGTTCAAATCCCATACCTCACATTATTTTTAATATTGATTTTTTTTAAAACCTTTAGAATACCAAGAGTTTACACGTATATATCTCACAAAAACCCCACTACACCCAAACATGTAACACTTACAGGAGTTAGATGAACCGTCGGGGGGGATCCACGCCACCGGACTCGGCCAGGAATCGGCCAACTCGGCCTTGACTCGGCCGACTCAGTGCTCCGACCGAGTCACGGCCGAGTCACCCCCGATTCAGCCGATTCCGGCGATGGTCACAACATGAAAGTTGTGTCTTTTCATATTCCCTATGCACCTGCAAAATTTAAGCTTCAGACCACTTCCAGAGCTCTTTAAAAACCCCAATTACTCCACTTTTAGTACATTTTTTATTACATTTTATCACATTTTTATTTGTAATTTTTCATCTACCCTAACCCTAGCCTAATCCTATAAATACCAATCCTACACACTACCCTCTCACCCCCAAAATCTTGAGCCACTCTCTCAAAAGTTTTCCAAGAAGTGTGTGCTTTGAAAACAAGTTCGCGGCGAAGCTCCGACGAGATTCTGATGGAATTCCGACGACGTTTTTTAGAAACAACCGGCGACGAAGCAACGCCTCGACAACTCATCTAGTTCCCCTATACTCTTTAGTATAGATCGAAACCCGTAAGTCCCATTCTTTCTTTCTTTCTACTTCTCAAAATACGAAATTACGAAACCCTACGGAAATCGGAACAAACCGATTTCCAATTCGGTTTTTCTATAAAATCTCACTTGTCACCAATTCCATAATACCTAAACCTATTCATGATGACTATTAATCACATAACAATTAATTTGGACAAAGTTTCTCACATGAAATGATAGCTTTTGCAATATCGTATTCTTTTTCACTTTAATACCATAATGTTTATTTTTCTTCTTCTAATCAACTCAATCATTCCTAAACATCGCTATCTTGACCATTAAACTTGTAAAAGTCAATTTGAATAAGTTTTCATACATGAAATGACAACCTTTTCAATTTACCGTATTTTTACACTTTAATACCATCATGTTTCAATTTCACATTTAACCCTTAACTTGCTATACATTTAAAGTAGAGCACGAGGTAACGACCTACCTCCACACACACGCAAATACAACCCTAAAATGATATCATCAAAACTTAGAATACGATAAAACGAAATTTTCATTAAAATACCATAATCTTCATAAAACCATTCTTAAAGGTTTTAGATTTGTTACACTTTAAGTAAATATTTCTTACTAGGAAAATAAGATAAGTTATGGACATCGATCGTTTATCTAAACCTGATTTTGTGGTGTCTAGGCAAGTGTGTCTAATGCAAGTGGTTACTTAATTAGGGCCACTACTTGTAGTGGAGAGCCTCTCACTTACCTGGCACTTACCTGGCCGCAATTGGCGGTGAAGAGGCGATTTGAGGCTTCTAACGACTTATCGTTTAGACCTTTTAGAAATAGGCTAGTTGGCTTAGGAAACCCTAGAATCTAAAATACGGAAAATTACACTTTGCAAATAAATACCTTTTACTTTATAAAACCGTTTTCTAAAGTATTGGTATTTTACAATCTTTGCAAAGCGCCGCTACAACCCATCTTTGGGAACCTGTTCAGGATCGTACGGTTTATCGTGCACCCTCGGACTAGTAGTGCGAGATTCAGACCTCCGCAAGGAGTATTCGGTCTCGAAAGGTTTAAAATACGACATTTTAAGAAAATGAGATTTTTGAAATATAAAATATTTATTAAAATTATTTTTGTATAAACATATGTATATTTATCTTTTAAATACCTATTTTATTATAATATAAATTTTCCACCTTTTTCTAAAAATCACAATAATAACTTTTATACTAAAATACCATGAACTTTAAATAATCACTATTACAGATAAATACCTAAAACTAGGATATTTTCAGTAGAAATGGCACAATATAAAATCCACAACTCTAAAGACGAGTAATAAATACTTGAGGTGTATTTTGAAAAGTATATAAAAGTATTTTTACATAAAACCCCCTCAAGTTTATAAATTACCCTAAGGACCCTAGCAGTTATAAGACTTCGTTTCACATTTCTGATTATCTGACTCGGGTTTGAGTCTGATTAATCTGACTCGAATATGATTCAAGTCAATCCATAATCTACAAGTTTCCAATTCAATATGAACACATAAATCCATGAATACAATTATCAGTTTATACAATCTGGCTGAGCCGAACCATGGATATATCCCTTTTACATGATTCCCAATATTCCATTTACATGACTCCACGGTTATAACCGTTTCCTGATATCATGGTTTCGGTCAGTCTGTCAATCAATCATACAACCAATACAGTTTACAAGATAACAATACAAACAAGACATCGCGGGGTCTAAGGGGTAGATTGGTATGGAAGGTGTTAAAGGTGGTACGAGACGGTAAGACTAAGACACTTAACATGAATCCAATTGCTGTTGTACCGTGGCATAAACGGTTCCTTGAGTTCCTGATACCTTAGTCTCCGGGGCAAGTGAGTCTCCTCTCGTATACACTGGCATCCTTTTGTACCAAGCTACAAACAACAGCGTTAACATGAAATACAACAATATAATAACATAATACAACTGTAAAAGATACTCTCTCTCTCTCTCTCTTACTCCTTGTCTATTCCTCCCTTATCTTTGGGACTTACCGAGCGACCTGTTCGCTGACGACATTCTGTTTCTCTTTTCTTTGAATGTCGTCAGGTGGGTTGGACCCGGCGGAGATCGAGCCATCTCAAGAAGACTTGGAACAATTTGCCGAAGACCCTGCACTTTAGTTCATTGTACACTTTTTCTTTCTGTACTTTTCATTTCCTGTTATGCCACTGTTTAGGTATCTTTTTATTTCAGTTGTATTTCCTTTCATGTATTGTACAAAAAATGTTAATGAATAAAAGTTGCTGTTCTTTTATATCTTGTCTCTTGTGTATTTATTTTATATTGCTTAGATACGCTTAGCGTATGTACTTCTGAGTATATACGTAGCGGGCCTCGTCGCGTCCCCTTCGCCGTATACCGGGAAGCGGGACGTGACATGGTGTTTTGAGGTGTTTTTGATGATGAAGTGAGGAGGTAGAGGGGGGAGGGAGAGAGGGCTGCCATGGTGAAAGAGGAGGAAAAATGGTGAAGAAAAATGAAGAGGAAACAATGACCAAGTCAACACAACCCCTCACCCTCTCTTTTCTCTCATGCCCATGCCTCATTTTTTTATCCTTTTCTTTTTCTAATTTTCTTTTCTTATCTTATCTTATCTTATCTTTTCTTTTCATTTTAAAAAGAACAAACCATGCATGATAAAAAGAAAAGACTATGGTAGGAAATGTAAAAATGTGAAAAATGATTTGGTGCATGTCACATGCACAAAATAAGCTTAATGCATGATTGGTGATATTTAATCGCGATTAGTATTAAAATGGAATATATTTAATCATAAGAATTTATAATCTGCTTAAATCATATAAAACACTCTCATTTCAGAAATTCCTATAATTTTCCAAATATTTCCCAATTTATTGGAAATTAATTATACTGCATTATCAAATATTTATAATATTTATTATTTAATTTTATAAATTCCCAAAAATAATATTTTATTTTTCTGAAATGTTACATTTGTGGCATGTCATCTTCGAGCTCCATCGGTTAATATTTCTACTGGTTAGAAAATAGGTGACTGGAGTAGATCATGATGAAACGAATTTAGAAGGACCAAATAATCGTGAGTCAAAAAGATTTGAAGGTCGTTATATGCTTTCTAGAACAATTCTTAAGTCAACATGAAATATTCAACAATGCATGCAAGGGATAGTCTAAGAGATGCAAGTAAAAGGAGTGAACTGAATTTAAGGATTCAAAAGTCGAAATGTGATCTTCGAGTAAGTCGAGAGTGAAGTTCAAAATGAATTCATAGGAAAGAATGGGATTAAAAGGAGAAGCTAAATGTTGTTGGATTTCTAAATACTTGTAATATACTGCTTTCGACGACCATGAAGAACCGATCTGCATGGGCTACCAATAAAACCTGTCATGCCCGCTTCCTAAAGGACAATAGCATGCACGCGACGAGACCCACGGCGTATTTATACTGAGAAAGCGGTCTTTCTCGAAATAAATATGTTAAGCGTTATACTAAGCAATATTTAATATAATAAGAATTTAGTAAGAGAATAAAATTCAACTACATTATTACATTTCAAATTTTACAATATTCAAAGCAACCGACAACAAGTCTGAATATCCGATACAACAAATATAGAAATAAACGAAACCCGAACAAGTAGGCATACTAAAAGGTAAAGGCTGATATGCTATAGAAATTTGCCTGAGAAGATAGCTGCGAAAAGTCCTCCTCAGTCTGCTCAATCTCACTTATCCCTAAGCCACTTGACGAACATTCCCAAAAGAAGAAAGAAAAAAAGGAATGTACGTCGGCGATCTTGCACTCAGTAAGTCCCTGATTATGAACATATTTATTTTAAAACAATTTTAAAGTAGTAATATAAACATGTGATAGCATAGTATTAGTGTAACGACTCTAAAATCTTTGTACAAATGTAACTTGTTCAACATATAGAAAGGCTATCTCAGACTGATTAGGAGTTATAAGTTAATATTGTTCAATAAAAATAAGAAATAACTTGTATCTCACTGGTTAAGACTCTCTACTATTGTGCTATAGCCTGCGTGTGCGAATCCCATCAGTCCCAATTATTTTTTATATTTTTCTTTTTTAACTTTTCGGAAGCCCAAGAGCTGCACGTGTAATATATGGAGAATCGAAAAGTTTCAGAAAAATCAAACGGGATAAATGAGGAATTAAAGCCAATTTAAACACATGAGAATTTCGAGACAGCTGACCAAAATCTGGCCGTCCGTTTTCTCGTTTTGGCCGCCGGCGGCGGATGGGATTTCCCCAAATGCCTCCGTGTTTCGCCCGTACACCCCTTTAGCTCCCCTCTACTCCGTTTTATTATTTGTTTTATCTGAATTCAACCAGAGACTCTTTAATTCCCCATTAACACCATTAAAACTATTTTTAATTTATTTTTATTTCATACACTCTTTCATTTTTACCCTATAAATACCACCCCATCCCCTAGCTCTCCCATGTTCTGAAAATCATTATCAAAATTCTCTAAAAATTTCTAAGTTCAAGAACGATTAAGACTAGTCAAGTGGAGTTAGTGGTCCAAGTTCGTTCCATTAAAGACCGAAACCATTCTCGACGCTACCACAATCCACGAAGACCTCTCTCTCTTTCTTCCTCCCTTATCAACGCTTCAAAACCAGTAAGTCCTTTCCTATCTCTTTCGTTTCACCTCAAAACGGTTCTTAAAACAAAAATCGATAAAGTGGAGTTAAGTTGAATAAATTTATTTTAAATTTTTTTTATCACCCTTGATAAGTTAATATTTCACCTTAATCCCTCTAATATCACTTTAAAAATATCATTTACCATTTAATGTAATTAAAATTCCATGCGAAATAAACATGTATCGAACTTTTTTCATATAAATACCATAAACTTTAAAAGTATCATTTTATCGATAATTAGAAAATATATCTATAGAAATTCACGAGGTAATGACCTACCCCATCACATACACTATAGTCTTATAGCATGATGTTTTAAAAATATGTTGAATTTTGAAGGATACGAATTACATTAAAGTACCATTAATTTTAAAAATGTTTTTATCACTATTTTTAAATCCTTTACAATTGCGCCTCTAGAACCGTTTTAGGGGAACTCATTTATGAATGGTGCGAGTTATCACACATTCTTGGGACAGTAGAGTGGGATAAAGAACTCCTCACGGAGAATTCGGTCTCGAAAGGAAATTAAACGATTTTTAAAAGAAATATGACCTTTTAAAACAAATTAAAACTTTGGAAAATTATATAAAAATTATGAATCCATATTTTCAATGAAAAAAATTATGAAAAATATATTTTTTAAATGAAAGATTAAAATTTTAATAAAATACCATCAAATTTCCTAAAGTAGTAGTTTTCGTAAAAATACCATAAACTTTTAAAAGTTAGATTTCATCACTAAAATACCACCCAAACTAAAATATATTTCTATAAAACTCTTAATATTCTAAATCACCCTTGAGATTTATTTTTAAACAATATTAAAACATTTTTCATAAAACCCCCTCGAGAAATGCAAATACATAATAAACAAACTTGAATAAATTTTTAAGGACTCTAGATTAATATAAATTTAAAGGTAGCATTTCTCTTGAGCCTGAAGAAGCTGGACAAAGTGAGTTCTTGTCTATCAAGGTTAGATAATACTGCAAATTAACGGAGTTATCAATGGCAATCGTCTTAAAAAAAGACATAAATTCTGCTGTCCATGTGCAGCGGTTGTCCGATTATTCCTAAACTTAAAATCTTCAAAGTTAAATCTAGTAATATAAAATGTCTATAATTCGAATACAAACTTGAAACTAAACTTGAACTTAAACTCGAGTTCTAATCCAAACTCGAACCCAAACTTGAACGTTAACTCAAACTCATTCTACTAGAACTAATTTGACTCGACCCAAGATTGCAATTGACGTGACTTATATTTTACTTGACTACATTATTCCCTATTGCAATCTATGGTTCGATCAGGACATGTTATAATCAACCAAGCAAATCAACTAAGGATATCTAACGGTTATAGTATATTATACTCGGGGTGTATGGGATAGTTTCATGTGTGAATTCAACGGAATTTCAGGAGTCTCGTATTAACCTACTCGAATTCTATTTACTCGAATCTCAGTCGGGTCGACTTCTCTACAACTTGGAGTCCCGATACTAACACATGAAATAGGCTCGTGTTTCCTTGCTCCTGGGGCCCCACCCTTGAGCTTGTGAATATTTCTACGGTTGCGTTGATATTCACAAGTGAAACTTAACGTTAATATAGTGACCGTATAGAGTCCTATACCCATGTTCATTTCCGCGTACTTTAACTCGGCATTTACATTACTTCATTTTATCCTATACCTATCACGTTCATTTTTTACCTTACCTTTGGGACTTACCGAGCGTAAGTTCGCTGACGAGCATTTCACCCATCTTTGTTTTCTTGGAATGTTTGTTAGATACCGTGGGGACTGAGGAGGTAGACACGATCAGATAGCGGCTCAGGCTTAGATAAGTTATTTTTTTTCTTTTAATTTATGTATGCCACCCGTTTAGACATTTCTGTTATTGTATTTACTATTCAGTTGAACTCTTGTATCTGTAAATATTTCAAGTTTGAATGTAAATAAAAATATTTGTTGAAAATATTTACAGTCTCCATTCATTCTTGTATTGTGTATTATTATTTCAATACACTTAGTATATTTATTTGGGGAATGACCTTCTCTGGATAAATATGCCGTAGGCTTGCCACGTCACCGTTTCCGTCTACTGGGAAGCGGGGCGTGACAGGTTTTATTGGTGGCACATGCAGGTCAATTCTGCATAAAGTTCTAAACAAAAATACCATAAGAATTAATGAATTCAACAAATATTTACATTCCTTGCATTTCAAATTTCTTGAATCTATCCTAAGCTGTCTTTTATATCAAGGTAATGGACTCTTCGAACAATAACAGCACCAACGTCAACGGCAACACTCCACCGCCTACACCACCACCACCACCTACCATTGCAGCGTATATGTCACGACCCGAAGGTACGGAAAGTGACTGGCCCTTAAATTACGAAACGTCTAAAGGCGTAACGTAATCTAAGCAAACTGAAGCCAAGAAATCTAAACCCTTTAAAAGAAGAAGTGCAGGAACATCAAATTTTCCTAAAATTTTCGGCAGAGTCTCCTTTGTAAAAACTGGCCCCAAACGGGTACAAATAAGAATAAATACATATGCAATAATAAAAAGGCATCCCCAAGCGGAGCTAGCTCTACGCCAAATGGCGGTCACAACCACGCAAGCAATATAATATACAACGCCGAAGGGCGAGGCTCAAAACTCAAAAGAAAACCAACCCACCAGAAAACCATAATAGTACAAGCGCGGCTCTAAGGTCGAAAGAATAATCAACTGGTCTACTAAATTATCAAGTAATACAAGTCTGGTTGATGGAGCTTACTAGATACAACTGAAATAATAAAAGTACAACGGCGGTCCCGATACAATGAACCAACCTACCAAGCAAATCACCCTGAATGAAATGGTGTGCCAACAAGCCGCCAAGGAAACTTGTACATCGAAACCTGTAAGAAAATTTGGCACAACGGGGGTGAGTTGCCAACTCATAAGTAGAAGACATTTGCGAGTAGAAATCGCATGCACGACGGTCTCCTAGGTCATAATAATATACTTAATATAACACTAGTCATCTAGTGGTGCCATGGTAATAATCTATGCGTAAATGTAATGCTCAGTGCTCGTGTCAGTGCCTCAAGTAGTAACATGTCATGTGTATGAGTATGCATGCACCATGAATGTAAAACAATCAACCATGAAAACTGGATATATCTGTATAAGAAATCTTTAACTTGTATCATAGTAAAATTTTTACAGTAATCTGAAACATCATCTATGAAATCCATGGAAATCCATGTCAAGCATCGACACAAAACATGTAAATCTCAAGTCTCAATACCTTATAGTCTCAATATTTTATAGTCTCAAATCTCGGGCTCCGTCAGTCCGGATCGGCCCATATCATCACATCTCACGACAACGGTCGGTATTCTCCGGATATCCGCCGCGCCAGACATCACCGGTAGGTAGTCTTCCCTTGCCAGGCTCATCGTCTACAACTCGATCTTCTTGCCCCGGGGTACCATACCGGGCCCACCATGTACCCGAGACGGTTCATCCACTTCTCGAATCGGGTCTCGAAATCCAACAGAAAACATGAAATCTCATGGTGGACGACACATACATCACGAGAAAACCGCAACTTGTATTTTAAAATGAGAGGGGGAGAGAGAGAGAAGTTTTTATATATATTCTTGCGATTTTCCCCAAAATCCAAAAATCTCATAGAAATCCAAAATCCCAAAATCATGTGTAAATAAATAATGAGTATCGGCATAAGCCTCACAATACTGCATGATAATATGAAAATGTGAATGCATGAAGTGTCTAAATAATAAATGCAATGTCTAAACTAGCACATGAGAGTAATCACATAATATTATATTGGTCTAGTATTTAGCTGATTATATCAATAAAGATAACATGTTCTAAAGTGTACGTGACTTGGCAATTATCGATGATGATGTGTGTGAGCCGGCAAATAAGTGTACGCGGAACATGCGCACCATCGGTAATAGTGCTGGTGTCCTAACAGGCAGAGTTTCATATTGGCTAAAGAAACATATGTATGAATATGCAATGCGATAAATGCAACATGAATATAACAGTGAATGTGTAGTAAACGCACAACTAAAGAATACATACTAATTACGAGTCATACAGTTTGTTGTTTGAAAAAGTACGAATCGTGGTTTTTAGAAAATTAAGGGCTACGGGGTTTTAAAGAAAAGATATGTCCTTTGAAAATCCGTAGTATCTCTCAGTCTGTCTTTAAAAATGCGCACGATTCGTTAGTTTTGCAAATAAGTATGACTCGAGCCTAAACTAAGATCTACCTAACGAAACTAACTAAAGACACTAGCCGAAAGGTAAGAAGAATCCTCCTAAAATCTGAGTCGATATCTCTAGTAGTCGGCGATCCAGTCTCAATAGCGTCACGTACGTAGTACGACTTCCTCGAGTCATGAGTGCGGATCAATCATCACATCTATACCTCGTACGGTAAAATCCATCGTACGGCGTCTCAAAATCGGGGTATGGGTCAACTATCATATATATACATCATCGTCCGTATAGTATCATCATCAAACAATATCATGATCAAGTGTAGTGTACTATAATCGCATACATCCCAATATCATCAAACATATATCATCGTCTGTGTAAATATACATCGTCAAATGATCCACTAAAATATCATGTCATATATCATATCGTGATTAAGTCACATATTACAATCTGGGTTCTATTCTAGAGTCTCGTTCATTCCAATGTCATCAACACATATTATCGTTTATATAAATATATTTTATATAATCTCATTGCCCAACGATCCGCTACTATCATAACACATCTCATATCATAACTCGATCATATATCCAATAGATCACGGCATCAAGCCCAGTCATATCGACTCATCCCCATGTATCATTTAACCTCATCATATCACGTGTATATGTTATATATATATACATATCAAAACCTACACACACATTCATACACACACACACACACCAAGTCAAGGGTATGTGTGTGTGCGTGTGTGTGTCTACATGAAACCTACGAATTCCCTCCAAGGCAGTCATCTTCTGGTTAAGTCTTTTTAAATCAGTCTAGTCCAACCTAAAGTCTTCAATAGGACCCTACTCGCCAAGAATCTAAGGTCACGTCCGACTTCCTAATAATAGTAAGTAATATCCCTATTCTACGTTTGCGGGGGTGCTATACGCTATCCACTCGACTTCTCCCGTAGATATACATCTACTCACCTGGTCCTTGTCTGCCGAAGTCGATGCCCCCATCCTCTTCTTCATCGTCCGAAATCCACGTGAGAGGTATCTATACGCAAACATATATAATATCGTAAACCTACATCACGGATAAAACCAAAACGGTGCACGAAACGCGCATAGGTTAAAACCTATGACCCGTTATGCAAAAGAACCAAATATCCCTCGATATCGGCGTACAAACGCTGATTGATCGAGATGAAACACAAACTTACAAATCGTTGTTCCAAAACTCACTAATTATAATATAAATAGGGTTTAAATTATCAAAACCTTAAAATTATTCAAATCGTTCTATTTCGCAAAAACCTAGAAAGCGTCAATTAACCTTTTTACTTCAAAACCTGATGTTTAAGCAAAACTAGTGGCCACAATATACTCTAAATATCATAACTAAGTCATACAAACCATTTCTATAATTTAATCTCATCAATTTGTATTAAACCAGAATTTCTAGTTTGCAATTTTATCAAATTTTAACACCTTTAAAGCAAAACCCACAATTCCACAACTAAACTTGGTTTTGCATGAACTAAATTATTAAACTACAATTTAAAATGTTAATAATATCATAAAAACCCTAATTGGATTTTAATCTCAATTACTTAGTCAATTTCCAAAAACCTAGTTTGCAAAAACTGGCATAATTAGCATATTTATCACATTTTCTAACTAACAATTTGAAACTAGTCACTAGATTAGGTTTTGCATTCCATTAACATATTAATCTCCTCATTAAAACCATAATATAATGATAGAAACCCTAATTAGAATTTTATCTCACCAATATACATATATTATAAAAACCTAGTTTGCAAAAATCCTAATTAGGAAAATTTAAATGCAACAATTAACAAATTTGTTACTAGATTAGGTTTAACATTACCTAACATGTTAAACTACACATTAAGATCAATATCCAAAGATGAAAACCCTAATTTGATTTAATAACCCTATTCTTGAAATTTAAATCTTGAAATTAAAACCATAATTAAACTCCTAATTTGATTATATTGAAGTAATTAGCAACAAATTAAACATGGGGTTAGCATTTATACCTCCATAAACATGAGATCAAATATGCAAGCTTGTCTCCAAAATGCTAACTTTGCTCCAAGATCATTGCTTGTTTGGAAAAAGAATGAAGGGTAGAGATTTAATTAGCAATTGGTGGTGTTTTTGTGGATTTTTGAAGCAATTTTTGAAGAATTTTTTTGAAGGGAAAATGAGATAAACACTTGGGGAAATGGGGGCTGCCTTGGTTGGCCATGGGCTGAAATGGAGAGAGAGTGAGGTGTGAATTGGTGGAATTGTGTAGAAACATCATTAATAATTGCATCTTTTCATTTAAACCCTTAACTATTAATTTTTTTTTCAATTTAACCTTTTCCTAGAAATCTCTAGAATTTTGAAGACAATTCAAGAAGAGAAGAGCATGCTATTAACTAGATTCCAATTTGTCATGGCTCACTTTGTAAAATTAACCCCTTTCTAATTTGTAATTTGCACTAATTTAATGTATAATTAAAGCTTATGTTAATATTTGAATTTAATTAATTAAGGAAAAATATTTAAGTAAACTAATAATTTATAAATGATCTAATAAATACCAAATACTAATAATTACATAGTTAAAATAGGCGTATTTAAATCTATATTGAAAAATAATTATAGTTGAGTTTTACGGAAAATACGGTTTATTTTACCGATTATCGGAAAATTCACCTAGAGCATTTTATTTATTTATTTTTAAAACGTTAAAATCTTCCCCCCTTAAAGAAATTCGGTCCCCGAATTTAAATTAAAACTCCCCCCAAATACTAAAACATTTCAGTAAAGTACTCAAATCGTCGGGGCTCCGAAATCATCAATATTTAAAACACATTTTAGCGAAATGCATGCGCATGAAAAACATGTACATAACTCAAAATCAAAACTCCGTCAAGTATAACACAATCATTGGAGATATGGTGAAAGTACAATGTCAATATCCAATACGAAAACCAACGTGATATACATTAAAACTATAACTTGTACATATAGTACGATCGTAGTACAATCGTCCAAACATCTGAATAGAGAAGCATGCAAAAATACCTAGGTACTGATCTCAGGACAGTCCTGCTCGATTATTAAACCAAATAGTAAATATCATAAAAACGTACTGCTCAAAATGAAATCAATCTCAAATACAGTATACGAGGTACCACGTGCGTCCGGTGCGCACGAAAATCGAAATCAAATACAGATGCCATGAATACGCACATAAACAAAACTGAGTGCAACGGGTGTGCACCAAAAACAGCTATCAAGTGCAACGGGCGTGCACGACAATAATATCCGGTGCATCTAATCTGCACAAAACCCCGATTTAGTGCATCTGGTGTGCACAAAATCGCATCAAGTGCGCCAAGTGTGTGCAAGAATCTCAATCAAGTGCACATGGTGCACGAAAACATATACCGAATATCAAAATCGAAATCACAGTACGAAAAGTGCATGAAAACTATGTCGAAGCATACGTCAAAATCATGTGCAACCTATATGCACGAAATCAAATCAATATCTCAAAATGTATTAAACCAAATCGAGTACACTGGGTATGCACAAAACAACATCAATACCACTGATATATGAAACATGAAAAGAGTATAATGAATGTACACATAGGAAATACCAATCATAGAACAAAATTTTCAAAATACCAAAATTCAAACAACGGAAATATGAAATTCAAATCACCAAATTGCAATCGTAAACACTATCGTCAATGTGCGCCTTTTCTAATGTCGACTGATTCAGACTCGTCTCCTCATAGCTGTGCTGACTGCGCTACAAACGGCTATGCTCATATTTAGAGTCTCCCACGTAATCTATCCCTTCACCTGATATCTGGACTACGTTAAACTTTTCGATCGATTTATCAAAGTCCCAAAAGCCCCCGAGAGCTCAACACTCAAGTATAGTTTAAAAATATCCAGTACATGCCCCAGCATCTACGGACCAGCCGTAGAAGGGCAAACCCAAGCTTCACTAATGGCACCGCGGAACTGCCGTAAACCTTAAGGTTCAAAGGCGTTCTCATGGTCATTATGTCAAGTTAGGGTTTCATTCTTCTAGAGGGTCTATAGAAATACCTGCATGTTCTTCCGAATACCTTAAACTTGGGAAAATGGGTTTCTGACAATCGTTCGAACCTTTTAACTTCGTCTGGACGATATGTGAATACCCTTCGTCCGCACGATAAACAGTGCCTCGATCCTCAGGAATAAACGATACCCTAACGGTCATCGCATTCGAGCCGTAGCTCCCTCTGTCCGTGCGAGCGTGGTAACAGAAACAACCATCCGACATTGACGAAGATAGATCATAGGAACGAATAGAATACGATGTAAAGAAATGTACATCCTAAGGCTTCTTAAGAAGAGTAGCGTAACATAAGTATGCCGCAGATCATACCCATGGTACGTCACTCTACCTAAATCACCTACTCTATCAACCAAGGTCAACCTAGACCTAGACAGGGGTTAAACCTAGCGCTCTGATACCAACTTTGTCACGACCCGAAGGTACGGAACGTGACCAGCCCTTAAATTACGAAACGTCTAGAGGCGTAACGTAATCTAAGCAAGCCGAAGCCCAGAAATCTAAACCCTTTAAAAGAAGAAGTGTAGGAAAACAAGTTTTAAAAACAATATCAAATTTTCTCAAAAATTTCGGTAGATTCTCCTTTGTAAAAACTGGCCCCAAACGGGTACATATAAGAATAAATACATATGCAATAATAAGAAGGCATACCCAAGCGGGAGCTAGCTCTACGCCAAATGGCGGTCATAACCACGCAAGCAATATAATATACAACGTCGAAGGGCGAGGCTCAAAACTCAAAAGAAAACCAACCCACCAGAAAACTATAATAGTACAAGTGCGACTCTAAGGTCGAAAGAATAATCAACTGGTCTACTAAATTATCAAGTAATACAAATCTGGTTGATGGAGCTTACTAGATACAACTGAAATAATAAAAGTACAACGGCGGTCCCGATACAATGAACCAACCTACCAAGCAAATCACTCTGAATAAAATGGTGTGCCAACAAGCCGCCAAGGAAACCTGTACATCGAAACCTGTAAGAAAATTTGGCACAACGGGGATGAGTTGCCAACTCGTGAGAAGAAAACATCTGCGAGTAGAAATCGCATGCACGACGATCTCCTAGGTCATAATAATATACTTAATATAACACTAGTCATCTAGTGGTGACAGGGTAATAATCTATGCGTAAATGTAATGCTCAGTGCCCGTGTCAGTGCCTCAAGTAGTAACATGTCATGTGTATGAGTATGCATGCACCATGAATGTAAAACAATCAACCATGAAATCTGGATATATCTGTATAAGAAATCTTTAACTTGTATCATAGTAAAATTTGTACGGTAATCTGAAACATCATTAATGAAATCCATGGAAATCCGTGTCAAGTATCGACACAAAACATGTAAATCTCAAGTCTCAATACCTCATAGTCTCAATATCTCATAGTCTCAAATCTCGGGCTCCGTCAGTCCGGATCGGCCCATATCATCACATCTCACGACAACGGTCGGTATCCTCCGGATATCCGCCGTGCCAGATATCACCGGTAGGTAGTCTTCCCCTGCCAGGCTCATCGTTTACAACTCGATCTTCTTACCCCGGGGTACCATACCGGGCCCACCATGTACCCGAGACGGTTCATCCACTCCTCGAATCGGGTCTCGAAATTCAACAGAAAACATGAAATCTCATGGTGGACGACACATACATCACGAGAAAACCGCAACTTGTATTTTAAAATGAGAGGGGGAGAGAGAAAGAAGTTTTTATATATATTCTTGCGGTTTTCCCCAAAATCCAAAAATCTCATAGAAATCCAAAATCCCAAAATTATGAGTATCGGCATAAGCCTCACAATACTGCATGATAATATGAAAATATGAATGCATGAAGTGTCTAACTAATAAATGCAATGTCTAAACTAGCACATGAGAGTAATCACACAATATTATATTGGTCTAGCATTTAGCTGATTATATCAATAAAGATAATATGTACTAAAGTGTACGTGACATGGCAATTACCGATGATGATATGTGTGAGCCGGCAAATAAATGTACGCGGAACATGCGCACCATCGGTAATGGTGCTGGTGTCCTAACAGGCAGAATTTCATATTGGCTAGAGAAACATATGTATGAATATGCAATGCGATAAATGCAACATGAATATAACAGTGAATGTGTAGTAAACGCACAATTAAAGAATACATACTAATTACGAGTCATACAGTTTGTTGCTTGAAAAAGTACGAATCGTGGTTTTTAGAAAATTAAGGGCTACGGGGTTTTAAAGAAAAGATATGTCCTTTGAAAATCCGTAGTATCTCTCAGTCTGTCTTTAAAAATGCGCACGATTCGTTAGTTTTGCAAATAAGTATGACTCGAGCCTAAACTAAGATCTACCTAACCAACTAGAAACTAACTAAAAACATTAGCCGAAAGGTAAGAAGAATCCTCCTAAAATCTGAGTCGATATCTCTAGTAGTCGGCAATCCAGTCTCAATAGCGTCACGTACGTAGTACGACTTTCTCGAGTCATGAGTGCGGATCAATCATCACATCTATACCTCGTACGATAAAATCCATCGTACGGCGTCTCAAAATCGGGGTACGGGTCAACTATCATATATATACATCATCGTCCATATAGTATCATTATCAAACAATATCATGATCAAGGGTAGTGTACTATAATCGCATACATCCCAATATCATCAAACATATACCACGTCTGTGTAAATATACATCGTCAAATTATCCATTAAAATATCATGTCATATATCATATCGTGATTAAGTCACATATAACAATCTGGGTTCTATTCTAGAGTCTCGTTCATTCCAATGTCATCAACACATATTATCGTTTATATAAATATATTTTATATAATCTCATTGCCCAACGATCCGCTACTATCATAACACATCTCATATCATAACTCGATCATATATCCAATAGATCACGGCATCAAGCCCAGTCATATCGACTCATCCCCATGTATCATTTAACCTCATCATATCACGTGTAAATGTTATATATATATATATATATACATACATACATACATATCTAAACCTACACACACATTCATATACACACACACACACCAAGTCAAGGGTGTGTGTGTGTGTGTGCATGTGTGTGTCTACATGAAACCTATGAATTCCCTCCAAGGCAGTCATCCTCTGGTTAAGTCTTTCTAAATCAGTTTAGTCCAACCTAAAGTCTTCAATAGGACCCTACTCGTCAAGAATTTAAGGTCACGTCCGAATTCCTAATAACAGTAAGTAATATCCCTATTCTACGTTTGCGGGGGTGCTATACGCCATCCACCCGACTTCTCCCGTAGATATACATCTATTCACCTGGTCCTTGTCTGCCGAAGTCGATGCCGCCATCCTCTTCTTCATCGTCCGAAATCCACGTGAGAAGTACTTATATGCAAACATATATAATATCGTAAACCGACATCACGGATAAAATCAAAACGGTGCACGAAACGCGCATAGGTTAAAACCTATGACCCGCTCATGCAAAAGAACCAAATATCCCTCGATATCGGCGTACAAACAATGATTGATCGAGATGAAACACAAACGTACAAATCGTTGTTCCAAAACTCACTAATTATAATATAAATAGGGTTTAAATCATCAAAACCTTAAAATTAATCAAATCGTTCTATTTCGCAAAAACCTAGAAAGCGTCAATTAACCGTTTTACTTCAAAACCTGATGTTTAAGCAAAACTAGTGGCCACAATATACTCTAAATATCATAACTAAGTCATACAAACCATTTCTATAATTTAATCCCATCAATTTGTATTAAACCAGAATTTCTAGTTTGCAATTTTATCAAATTTTAACACCTTTAAAGCAAAACCCACAATTCCACAACTAAACTTGGTTTTGCATGAACTAAATTATTAAACTACAATTTAAAATGTTAATAATGTCATAAAATCCCTAATTGGATTTTAATCTCAATTACTTAGTCAATTTCCAAAAACCTAGTTTGCAAAAATTGGCATAATTAGCATATTTATCACATTTTTTAACTAACAATTTTAAACTAGTCACTAGATTAGGTTTTGCATTCTATTAACATGTTAATCTCCTCATTAAAACCATAATATAATGATAGAAACCCTAATTAGAATTTTATCTCACCAATATACATATATTATAAAAACCTAGTTTGCAAAAATCCTAATTAGGAAAATTTAAATGCAACAATTAACAAATTTGTTACTTGATTAGGTTTAACATTACCTAACATGTTAAACTACACATTAAGATCAATATCCAAAGATGAAAACCCTCATTTGATTTAATAACCCTATTCTTGAAATTTAAATCTTGAAATTAAAACCATAATTAAACTCCTAATTTGATTATATTGAAGTAATTAGCAACAAATTAAACATGGGGTTAGAATTTATACCTCCATAAACATGAGATCAAACATGCAAACTTGTCTCCAAAATGCTAACTTTTCTCCAAGATCATTGCTTGTTTGGTAAAAGAATGAAGGGTAGAGATTTAATTAGGAATTAGTGGTGTTTTTGTGGATTTTTGAAGCAATTTTTGAAGAATTTTTTTGAAGGGAAAATGAGATGAACACTTGGGGAAATGGGGGCTGCCTTGGTCGGCCATGGGATGAAATGGAGAGAGAGTGAGGTGTGAATGGGTGGAATTGTGTAGAAACATCATTAATAATTGCATCTTTTCACTTAAACCCTTAACTATTAATTTTTTTCTTCAATTTAACCTTTTCCTAGAAATCTCTAGAATTTTGAAGACAATTCAAGAAGAGAAGAGCATGCTACTAACTAGATCTAATATTTCATGGCCCACTTTGTAAAATTAACCCCTTTCTAATTTGTAATTTGCACTAATTTAATGTATAATTAAAGCTTATGTTAATATTTGAATTTAATTAATTAAGGAAAAATATTTAAGTAAACCAATAATTTATAAATGACCTAATAAATACCAAATACTAATAATTACATAGTTAAAATAGGCGTATTTAAATCTATATTGAAAAATAATTATAGTTGAGTTTTACGGAAAATACGGTTTATTTTACCGATTATCAGAAAATTCACCTAAATGATTTTATTTATTTATTTATTTATTTTTAAAACGTTACAGTATATCAATGAGCAAACGGTACTTCTTGAGGCTATCAGGAGCCGATTGGAGGGACAAAGAGAGCAGACAACCCTCATGCACAAAGGACTTGCTCTCCCTGAGGCGGAAGCACGCGGGGTTAAGCAGTTTCGGGCACTGCACCCAAAAAACTTCTCGGGTAAAGAGAGCCCCCTTGTAGCAGAGGAATGGACTCAAGAGACTGAGGATGATCTGGCAGCAGCTCAAGTTCTAGAGAACCACCGGAGAACCCATGCATTCAATTAGAAAAGACCTTCCTGCTTTGCTTTGTTGAGGAAAGCCCGTCTTTTTGGCATAACATAGCATGTTACACAAAAGCGCCGCTTTCTCTGTAGTGTTGTCACACAGCTGCCTGACTAGAAGAGCTACAGCTTGGGTAAGGGTTGCTAAGTTGCAACTAACGGATAATGCCAGGGTATGGTAGAAGGCAGAGGAGAGCCGTCTCGAACAACCAATAAAGTGGAAAACATTTCGAGAACTCTTCGATGCAAAGTACTTTCCGGAGACTGCCCGCTTTGACATGGAGCAGCAATTCATCCATCTACAGCAAGGCTCTGTGGGTCAAGTCTGTAGATGAATATGATACTGAGTTTATCATGCTCGGCAGGTAAGCAATGGTCTCTAGTTAAATTTTCCTATCTCACTTAACCACTACTAACACAAGGTCATAACAGGTTTGCTGCGCACCTCATTCCCACTGCTGAGATCCGGGCACGACGATTCTAGCAGGAGTTGGACCCTGAAATCCAAACTGCACTCACTACAAGGGATTTCTCAACCTACGAGCTTGCCTTGAAGGCTGTCCGACGTTATGAGGCAGTTGTGAAGAAGAAGGGCAGGTTACAGTCGGCTGGTGTGAAACTCCCATTGCACCAGATCACAGGAGGGGTCTCTACCATGCCAATTTTTAGTAGACCATCCTGAAGGCCAAGAGGTTCGTTCGCCAACAACAGGCTAGACTTTTTCAGCTACTGCAGAAGAACAAGGCATCTAGTGAAGAAGTATCGTAGGGCAAATAACTTTTGCTTGATCTGTGGGTCTTCTACTCACATTATCGGAGCATGCCCCTGTAGGGTTGCTAGGGACGCGCACAAGGGTCTACGAGGTATCAACCATGCCCGATTAAAAATTTAGCCGTGCCGAACAACCCGAAGCCGGATCTTTAAACTAGGGTTTAGGCGAAAACTAACATGTTAAACACTTTAACACTAAGTGAGAGGGATTACAACCTTTGTAGATCCGGTCCTTCACTTCATTAGCTCCGTGTAGATGTCCCCATCACTGCGATCTTGAACTCCGAACTCTAGAGAAGCTTCACAAGAAGAACGAACGTGCTTGCTTCGATGACTTCGAGGTCGAAGATGATCTACGTCGGGGAGACACAAACTCAAGCTATTCCTTCACTAGGTCAAGAACTTTGTGAAGAGAATAAACTCTACTACATGGCAAGTGGTAAAGAATGAAGAAGTAGGAAGTGGGCTCACTTTAGAATTGATTTTCTCACACTTTTTCTCATGGCACCATTAGAGCTGGCAAGCTTTTCATGGAGCTTGATGAAGAAGAAGAAGAAGTGAATAATTCATCCAAATGAAAACTTATCCAATGAATTGTTGCACCATGGTTGAGTTAAGCCCTCATGCTTAACTCATGTAGAGAATTAACCAATGTATGAGGTTAAGGGTTGGATTAACTAACATCCTAAGGAATGACAAAAGAGTTGACTTTGTCAATGTTGCATACAAGCTTCTACAAGCTTGATAACATTGACTAAAATCTCCTCTCTTTTGTTATTCTTAAGGAAATAAGTAAACCCTAATTTAACCTAAACTTGATATAAGTCTCATACACCCATCTTGTATGTATCATCAAACATGATACAAACATGTACACTTGCATATATCACATATAAACAATGTGCACAATCTAGTGAGAAAATAAATCATAAGTGAGCTAATACTAGTTAATGTAATGTAATATATCAAATATATAATTATACATTAAATTATTAAATCAACTCTTGATTTAATAACCCGGCTATAACCGACTATTTTCATGTGTAACAACTTATCGAATCAACACTTGATCCGATAACCCGGCTCGCATATAACCGATCAATGTCACGAATCGCGAGAATAGAATACGGTATCACATATCGTATTAATCTCAGTCCCGCACATATCACATATGTGCTCCTACTCCGTTTCGCTTGAGTCAGGAAACCCCTGTGTAGGACTCTAAAGACTCGTCAATACGCCGGCAACAGGTGATGATCATATCAAACACCCACAAGCCGCAAGCGGTCTGCTAAACGTAAATGCCACCCGGGTATTGAGCGATCAGAAGATCAACAAGCAAGCCTGTACATTCTTCTATGAATCCAATCAGTAACACTCCCGTACAGTCCGGTCTCGTCGTCTGATATGTCGCAGATCTTGCCTAGGGGTGGTAAACGTCAGACCCCAGTAGCTTGATAAGTCGTGTCGATATGAGGTTTATAACAGTTCGAGAAACTACTGGTAACACTTACCAGTAAATCTCAGCAACCCTGGCCAGAGATTTCCGGTTATAGCCAATCGAACACAGCGCAACATCAACTCCCTATACCGGGAGAGATGAATCCCCTCCTATCGCTCATTGCCTTCATGTGATTCGGGACTGTACCCAAAAGCCATCTTTTTGCACGCCCGCTTGGATGTGGTATGATGGAAATCAAAGCACAGTGGGAATCACACAAGACTCTATGACGATCTCGGGTCAACAAACTAAGCTGTACCAGTGTCACCAGAGAACTGCCATCTGACGTAAGGTATAATACCATCTGGGAGTTCTCGGCGAGCCCGTCCAGTGTACCCAGTCTCCACTGAGCACCCGTACACCATCCTTAATGTCAAACACCGATGGATATGGGATCATCCATCGCCCATCATATGGGTCAAGATGCGTATACGCTAGTCTACTCTGGTGCATCGATGCCCTGTCTCGATACACCCACGACTAGGGACCTTGAAGGATGTACTTATGGACTACCATGTCCCTACTAGTATGATCCGCATCATAGTCCAGGCAGTCAAGTACACATCCTAATGGCTTTACCAACATGTAACAGAGAGACAATCAGTGTACACGTTAAGGTAAAGAGTAACCAGATAGCATACTATCATGTCGAGCAAGAAAGTCCTCCCTATATATGTCCAAGCATCCACTACAATATACATCGTATGTACAGTAATGGCCTCTAGGGCATACATATAACTAACAATCTCCCACTTGCACTAGGGCCATCTGTTGTGGTATCACATAACCAACAATTAGCTGTGGTTAAAGTATCTTATACCCAACCATCCCATAAAAGTCTCTACTGGGAAAAAGGCCTTTGTGAGTGGATCCGCGCTGTTGTCCTCTGTGTCTATTTTCCTAACCTCGATCTCCCTGGAGATCAACCATCTCCATGATCAGGTGATACTGCCTAAGAATTATATCTGGATTTCTGATGGGACGGGGGATTCCTTGGCAAAGGCCACAACTCCATTGTCATACAATGGTAGGAACGAAGTTCATCTCATGAACTTATATATATCCAGACTGCCTCTTTGGTAGCATCCTTGGTAACGATGTATCTTGCCTTTAATCGTCTAGTAAGTCACGGTATCTAGCTTGGAACTCTTCCAACATACCGTCCCTCCACTGAGGGTAAAGACAATGCCCGCGATTGACATTCAGTCGTCCTTATCACCCTGGAACCTTTCCAGTGATTCTTCCTAGGATCCATTGATACCATCTCACTACAACTAATGAGTATCCTAGCATTCAAATAGATCTATCTCATAGATCCAAAACCCAGGATTTAGGAGGTATCATCTTGATCCTATATGGAGAATCTTTGTGATAAGCGGAGATTGACCGAGCGTAGCATAGGAAACTTCTTTCCTATCAAGAGTATGCCATCCACGTACTCTACGAGGATCACCACCATACTCCCTACTTCCTTTTTGTATATACAAAGTTCATCTACCATTTTGATGAAGTCAAACTCTTTGACTACCACATCAACACAGATGTTCCAACTCCGCGATGCCTGTTTTATCACATAAAACATCTTGCACATGTTTCCGCTGCTCCCACTGTCTACGAAGCCCTCTGGCTGTGTACTTATAGACGCTCTTTTCTAAAATATCATTTAGAAAAGCAGTCATGACACCCAACCGCCAGATATCGTAGTCATGGTATGTAGCCGTGGTAAGTAGGATCTGGATGGACTTAAGCATTGCTTTGAAAGTCTCAACTTTTCCATGTACACCAAGTAATCTTCTCAAGATATACTTGCTCCTGATAGGGATTTAACCCTTCAGATAAAGCAACCAAAGTCCATACTTTGTTGGTGTATAAGGATTCCATCTCAGATCGCTAAGCATCCAGCCATTCTTACAGAGTCCCACTCCTGATGGCCAGCTCAAAACTAGTTGGGTCATCATCTCATGATGCAATTCTCGCTCCCACTGTCATAGAGAAACCGAAGTATCTCTCAGGTGGGTGAGGAACCCTACTAAATCGGCGGAGAGGCTGAGGTTCGTTGGAAACTATTGAATCCTTTGGTTATACCAAATCATCAGCTGCAGTTTGTATAGCTGGAACCTTTCCAGTTCTACATAACAGACTTTGCCTCGAGCTTGTCCGGATTTTGCTTTTAGATATAGTTCGGACAACCCCAAATCTTAACAAACTTAAGATATGGGCTCTTCCCTTTCCATATCACATATGAAGTGGTGGGCAACTGATTTGTTTTGAACCATATTCAATAGGTATGCAACTTCTCAAGTGCGTAACTACCAAAAGGAAATAGGAAACTCAGTGGTACTCATCATAGAGCACGCCATATCACATAGGGTGCTATTGCTCCGTCCCGATATACCATCGTGCTATGGTGTATACGAAGGAGTAATGCTGAGAGAGAATCTCATTCTCCTTTCGAATAGTCCAGGAATTCCGTGCTCAAGTATTCTCCTCCTTGATCTCATCAAAGGACATAATACTTATACCCGTATTTTGGTTCTCTACTTCTAACTTATATTCTGTGAATATCTCAAAAGCTTCGGACTTGTGTTTCAACAAGAACATATGTCTGAATCTTGAGAGATCATCAGAGAATGTAATGAAGTACAAAGAACCGGTCTTGGCATGTGTAGACCGGAGACTTTCATACATCAGCATGTATCAATCCCAAGAATTCACTAACTCTTTCTCTGTTTCCAATAAACAGAGCTATGGTCATCTTATCTTTGTGACATGACCGGCAAGTTTCACAAGATGTAAATTCAAACAGATTTAAATATGCATCTAAATGTAACTTAGCTAGTCGGGTCGAATTGATATGACCTAGTCTACAATGCCTCAAGAAGGATTCGTTCATTTCTGAACTCTTCCTCTTGTGTGTGTTCTGTATACTAAGAACTGTAGTTTGATTTAGAACGTCAATGCTTTTAGATAACGTGCCTGAACCGATCAACTCTTGATATAGGAAATGTTCAAAACATTATCCAACAATACAAAATTATATCATTTCTTTACTAATAAAGAGAGTGATATGATGTTGTATATCAGGTTCGGTATCTAATAACATTCGTTCAGAATCAATGTATTCTGGTAATACAGGATGACAGTGACCAACAGACTTGGCTGCAACACTTGCACCGTTTTCTGTCTCATGAAACTTATCACCCGTTCTCAGTTCTCTACCTATCTGTAGCCCATGTAACAGATTACATATACGGGATCCTGATCCGGTATCACATACCCAGGACATAAAGGATACTGAGAAACAGTTCTCTGTAATGAACACACCCAAAGATGATGCATCAACATGCACTTTCTTCGTTTGGGCGGCACGGGAAATCTGGTATTCCCCAATTTCCTGCTCTGTCTTATAACAACTATAAGTTGGACCGGGACCAACGTTCCCCAGCTCAGTATAACAAGCGGGTTCGGTCAATACATCTGTATTATTATCTTGATTAAGGCATGATATGGTCGCTACCTGGAGAGAGAGAGAAGAAAACACTCAGCGTTTGCTCTTGCAAGATTAGATTGGTTATCTAATATATCTAATCAGGATGTCTCCCACTGTTTTAATCAAATCTTCCTTCAAACCCTAAAAGGAAAGACTAGCCGGGATTAATTACACGCTACAAGTTTCCCAATCTTTCAGCCAGGCCAGTGTCGGTACTTTGAGGGAGGTCCCCCGTGCTTTCGCACAAACCTAATTAAAGTAAATCTCGTTTTCCCGGGGGCGTAATCCCGTTAACACCTTTCTAGACACCTACTTGATCGGCTAATTGTAATGTGTAAAACTCTCCCAGGAGTAACTCTTACTCCCAGTGGGTATCGAGATCCAACTATCTCATAGAAGGTATGCAATCTCATTGCAAATTTCAACACTTGAAATTCCCAATAATATTTTGCCCCTAGCGTCCCATGACCTTGACACAGGCCAACAAACCACAGTGCGCTAGTCAAGTTCAACCCGCCATTTCTTGATTGAATTAAACCCACCCGCACGACCCTTGACGCAGGCCAACAAAGTCGCCCGACTACCTTAATCTAATCTGCATCATATGCATAAACAGATAAATACTAGTTAGCTACCGCACACTACGCCTTGACGCAGGCCAACAAACGTAGCACGAATACTAAGTAGGACTTATCTGAAATGACGGAGGGCTACGACAGGTTTTTATGAAAACCCTTTGCGTAATGAACTTGATATCGTTGTAGAATCGAGTGATTTTAAATGGAGTGTTTTTTAGGCTTTTCTAGTTTTGCTAAAGAGGTCACTCCCGGTGAAGGGATCGTCGGCTCTTTCCTCATCGAATAAGGTGCAGGATATATCATATATACCACTATGCAAAGCAAGAACTATCGAAGCAATCAGAAGACAAACCGAGTTTGTAGCATCTGCTAGTTTCACTAAAGAGGTCACTCCCGGTGAAGGGATCTCGGCTCTTTCCTTATCGAATAAGGTGCTGGATGTTCTACAAGGAACACCGCTATGCAAAGCAAGAACTAGAGCTACCAGTTTTTAAACAAGTTTCTACAACATCTTAGGTTTCTTTTATTTTCATTAATCTCATTAATGAAGTTCCATTTTATTATGCTTCACAAGCATCACATTTGAAACGAAATCTGCAATATAACATATATCTCATATATATAATATAAACATTCGTTTCAGGCAGTAATATGATCTCATCACAGAACATTGCAGCAGAAGAACATATATGAAATATTGGATATACTAGGATGTCCGTGTTTTCAATACAAGCCTGTATAAAACACGGATTCCATGGTTGTGATGAATAGCCAAACCTACATCCCTAGACCCCTACGAGAGCGGCAAGCAACTCTGCTAATTCTAGGGTTACGAGACCCGGTCTCGACTCCTCGAGATGGTCTCCCACTGGACCCTAGAACCCGGTTACTTGTGCTCCCCGCCTTGGGTCTACCTAATGCGGAAAAGTAAATAATATACAATGGTGACATCATCCTCAGCCCGGAAGTGCCCCAATAAAAGAATATTACATACAAATGAATTTTACATGAATGAAAAAGAAAAAAAAACTCCCATCTCACATAAAACCCCCGGCTATTCAAAACGCGACGATCCAATATAACATATCACAGCAACACATAATATCTCATATCATCAACGTAAGAAAATATGCATATCCCGATTGTCGTTGATGTATAGCAACGAAGCCGGCGATACACCACATACTACGCTTACGGTCACATAAAAGAAAGTGTAAAACTACAACAGTTGGAATCCGCAACCTCCTTAGACATCGCATGCCTAACCAAATGAATTCCTTAGACATCTCATGCCTAACAATTATAAACCCCGCATTTTAGTCTCATTATCGAAAACTCTTTTCAATATCAAGTCGGGCAATTCAACAAGATTCCCGATATCCTGATCGAATGCTCGTCGCAAACTTTAGTAGACGGCCGCACCCCCGGATGCCGTCGACGAAGTGCACTAAGGCGGAATACCGCTACCGCTAGCACCCGAACGGATGCTTTTGGCGACGGGGTTCTCCTACAGTCACTTGGTCGGGGCTATGGGGCGTGGCTGTCTATTAAGTTTACCCGGCGAGTATCCGCGTACGCTACGTGATTGCGACGGACTTTTGATCACATCAAAATTCCGTGGCAACCGATCATCTGAGACTAAACTGCTATGTTTATAACATTCAAATTAGTTATCTCATAACTACTTGTGGATTCCAAATATTGTATCACATTCCAGATAATTAGACAATGTCAAACTTTCCGATCGAATAATCAAACACCCAAGATTTCCCCAATATATCTCAACACTTGAAATCAGTTTAAAAACATCCATCACATGCCACAGTACCAATGGTCCAGCCGTAGAAGGGTCAAGCCAACGCCTCACATGTGGCACGCCGTACTGCCCCAAACCCTAAGGTTTTAGAGGCAGTTCAAAACGGTCATATAATCGAGTTAAGGTTTGTTGTCTTCTAGAGGGTCCACCGCGTTACTTGCATGACTTAGAACGTTCTTAAACACGAGAAAAAATCCAACTTTTGAAAAAATTTCCGACAGGGGAAAAAGTGAGTTATTGATATCCGTTCGAACACTTTAACGGTTTCTAAAATTACCCGGACAAAACTAAACAAAATAAAATTATCCGATCGAATCAACAAGTCCCCAATACAACCCTAGAAAACTCAACACTTGAGTGGAATTAAAAAATTCCCAGAAAAAATTGCCAACAAAGGACCTAAGAATAAATATATGAAATTACAGGGACTAAGTCCAAATTTTGGCCGCGTAACCGCCGCGAAACCCTTGCTTTGGCCGCGGTTCCGCGGTCAAATTATTGACTTAGTGGATCATACTTCATAGTAATTCTTAGTTTTTCCTGCTTGTTTTTCTGAGCATTTTTAATTCATAAAAAATCACATTTTTGAAAATTGTCCAGAGAGGGGTAAACATCGAGGTTTCCGGGTTCGATCGGACTTTAAACTTCGCTCAGACTTCGCCTAAAGCTCTAGTTTGGCTCTGATACCACTGTAGGGTTGCTAGGCACGCGCACAAGGGTCTACGAGGCATCAACCATGCCCGATTAAAAATTAAGCCGTGCCGAACAACCCGAAGCCGGATCTTTAAACTAGGGTTTAGGCGAAAACTAACATGTTAAACACTTTAACACTAAGTGAGAGGGATTACAACCTTTGTAGATCCGGTCCTTCACTTCATTAGCTCCGTGTAGATGTCCCCATCGCTGCGATCGTGAACTCCGGACTCTAGAGAAGCTTCACAAGAAGAACGAACGTGTTTGCTTCGATGACTTCGAGGCCGAAGATGATCTATGTCGGGGAGACACAAACTCAAGCTATTCCTTCACTAGGTCAAGAACTTTGTGAAGAGAACACACTCTACTACATGGCAAGTGGTAGAGGATGAAGAAGTAGGAAGTGGGCTCACTTTAGAATTGATTTTCTCACACCTTTTCTCATGGCACCATTAGAGCTAGCAAGCTTTTCATGGAGCTTGATGATGAAGAAGAAGAAGTGAAAAATTCATCCAAATGAAAACTTATCCAATGAATTATTGTACCATGGTTGAGTTAAGCCCTCATGCTTAACTCATGTAGAGAATTAACCAATGTATGAGGTTAAGGGTTAGGTTAACTAATATCCTAAGGAATGACAAAAGAGTTGACTTTGTCAATATTGCATACAAGCTTCTACAAGCTTGATAACATTGACTAAACTCTCCTCTCTTTTGTTATTCTTAAGGAAATAAGTAAACCCTAATTTAACCTAAACTTGATATAAGTCTCATACACCCATCTTGTATGTATCATCAAACATGATACAAACATGTACACTTGCATATATCACATATAAACAATGTGCACAATCTAGTGAGAAAATAAATCATAAGTGAGCTAATACTAGTTAATGTAATGTAATATATCAAATATATAATTATACATTAAATTATTAAATCAACTCTTGATTTAATAACCCGGCTATAACCGACTAATATCATGTGTAACAACTTATCGAATCAACACTTGATCCGATAACCCGGCTATATTGCATATAACCGATCAATGTCACTAATCGCGAGAATAGAATACGGTATCACATATCGTATTAATCTCGGTCCCGCACATATCACATATGTGCTCCTACTCCGTTTCGCTTGAGCCAGGAAACCCCTGTGTAGGACTCTAAAGACTCGTCAATACGCCGGCAGTAGGTGATGATCATATCAAACACCCACAAGCCGCAAGCGGTCTGCTAAACGTAACGGCCACCCGGGTATTGAGCGATCAGAAGATCAACAAGCAAGTCTGTACATTCTCCTATGAATCCAATCAGTAACACTCCCGTACAGTCCGGTCTCGTCGTCTGATATGTCACATATCTTGCCTAGGGGTGGTAAACGTCAGATCCCAGTAGCTTGATAAGTCGTGTCGATATGAAGTCTATAACAGTTTGAGAAACTACTGGTAACACTTACCAGTAAATCTCAGCAACCCTGGCCAGGGATTTCCGGTTATAGCCAATCGAACACAGCGCAATATCAACTCCCTATACCGGGAGAGACGAATCACCTCCTATCGCTCATTGCCTCCATGTGATTCGGGACTGTACCCAAAAGCCACCTTTTTTCACGCCCTCCTGGACGTGGTATGATGGAAATCAAAGCACAGTGGGAATCACACAAGACTCTATGACAATCTCAGGTCAACAGACTAAGCTGTACCAGTGTCACCAGAGAACTGCCATCTGACGTAAGGTATAATACCATCTGAGAGTTCTCGGCGAGTCCGTCCAGTGTACCCAGTCTCCACTGAGCACCCGTACACCATCCTTGATGTCAAACACCGATGGATATGGGATCATCCATCGCCCATCATATGGGTCAAGATGCGTATACGCTAGTCTACTCTGGTGCATCGATGCCCTGTCTCGATACACCCACGACTAGGGACCTTGAAGGATATACTTATGGACTACCATGTCCCTACTAGTATGATCCGTATCATAGTCCAGGCAGTCAAGTACACATCCTAAGGGCTTTACCAACATGTAACAGAGAGACAATCAGTGTACACGTTAAGGTAAAGAGTAACCAGATAGCATACTATCATGTCGAGCAAGAAAGTCCTCCCTATATATATCCAAGCATCCACTACAATATACATCGTATGTACAGTAATGGCCTCTAGGGTATACATATAACTAACAGCCCTTAGAACCGATAGACTAATAAGCTAGACCGACAATCCAAACTCCTCCTACCCGGTTAGCTCTACCAGCTTCAGCTCTCCGCACCCAGACCGCTCAACCTCAATGTCGAGCGTTTAATCAGGCATAGAGGAACATGCCGCGACGTCAAGCATTCACTATGTCGGCCGAAGAGGCCGAACCTACGGGTCAGGTTATCACCGGTAAATCTCTTCCTTCTTTCTTTTCAATTAATTTCAATTCCTAACCATCCATATTTGTTAAACCTAAACCCATCCCACACGACTTAGGTGCAATATTAGTAGCCACCCTACCTACACTCACGCTCTTCGACACTGGGGCATTACATTGCTTCATGTCGCAATGGTTCATAAGAACTCATGAGATCCCAGTTAAGCCGCTCGTGTCCAGCTAGAATGTCAGTTCAGGGAATGACATTCTAAAAGCAACCTTGGGATACGATCTGTATCCAGTGGTCATCTGCAGTCGAGAATTCTATGCGGACTTCAAGGTACTAGACATACCGAATTTCGACGTAGTCTTAGGAATGGACTGGCTGGGAACTTTCTTTGCTACCATCGACTGTCGCAAAAGAAGAGTAGTGTTTGAAATACCAGATCACCCAGTGTTCTATTTCAAAAGCGGAGATCAGACTTTGGAGCCTAGCAACTATCGATCAAAACCAAAGAATGAAAAGATTGCAGCGTTACAGCAGAAGGATCGAAACCAGAAGTAGTTAGAGTGCTCGAGGATGTATTCCGTGAAGACATAACAGGTTTGCCTCCCGATCGAGCTCTAGAGTTTGGCATTGATTTACAACCCGATGCACAACCTGTAATAAAAGCTCCATACCGATTAAGTCTGGAGGGATTGAAGGAGATATGTATTCAGTTGGACGAACACCTGAAGAAAGACTAGATCAGACCCAGTACCTCAAGTTGGGGATCTCCGGTGTTGTTGGTTGAGAAGAAGGAAGGTACCTACCGGATGTGTGTGGATTATCGAGCACTGAACGAATTGATAATTAATAAGTATCTGCTACCCCACATTGATGACCTTTTCGATCAGTTAAGAAGATCTTGTGTCTTCTTAAAATTAGATTTTCGTTCAGGCTATCATCGGGTGAAGGTCAAGGAATCTGACATTCAGAAGACGGCATTCAGGACTCGTTATGGCCATTATGAATATCTCGTGATGCCATTTGGAGTGACCAATGCACCGGCCATTTTTATGAATCTGATGAACCAAGTTTTTCGAGAGTACTTAGACAGGTTTGTTGTTATCTTCATCGACGACATCCTGGTGTATTCAAAGAATCAGAAGGAGCATGCCGAGCACTTACGCATTGTCCTGGACACACTACGACAACATCAACTCTACGCTAATTACAGCAAGTGTGAATTTTAGCTAGACCAAGTCGGTTTCTCTGAAACATCGTTTCAGGCGAAGGAATCTCAGTGGATCCAGCTAATGTATCAGCTGTTAGCGAGTGGCTGACACCAAAGATGTGCAAAGATATAAGAAACTTTTTGGGCTTAGCAGGATATTACAGACAACTCATAGAAGGATTCTCAATGTCGCAGCACCCCTGACTAAGCTTACACGTAAAGACAAAGCATTCGTGTGGTCAGAAGCATGTGAGAAGGTTTTCGTAGAACTCAAGTCGAGATTAATCGCTGCACCTATTCTCATGATACCGGATGGATCTGATGGATTTAATTTACATTGTGATGCGTCTGATAAAGGATTAGGATGTGTTCTATATCAGCATGGAAAAGTTATGGCTTTTGCATCTAGGCAGTTAAAAGTCCATGAGCGCAACTATCCAATACATGATCTGGAATTGACGGCCGTCATCTTCGCACTCAAGATTTGGCGTCACTATCTTTTGGGAGAGTGAGTGGATATATACACCGACCACAAGAGTCTGAAGTATGTATTTACTCAGAAGGAACTCAACATGCGGCAGAGAAGATGGCTAGAGCTCATGGCAGACTTTGACATCAAGCTACAATATCATCCTGGAAAGGTGAACGTAGTTCCCGATGCACTCAGTCGCCAGACTTTAGCAATGAACCTCACCGCTTAGTGGAGACTACAGCGAGAATTGCATGGATTGGAGATTGAAGTAGTTGTGCCAGGTAACACATCGTCCTTGATGAACTTATAAATCCAGTCCACTCTTCTCAATTAGATCAAGGCAGCTCAAGCAAATGATGCCAAGCTACAAAAGATCCGAGAACAAGTAGAAAGTGGTCTTCGAACCGACTTCATCATCCATGAAGATGGATCTTTACGGTATGGGAGTCGTTTATGCGTGCCGGTCGGCCCTATTTGAGAAGAATTGATGAAAGAAACTCACAACTCTCCTTACTCTATACACCCCGGCGGCACGAAGATGTACAAGGATCTACGGCAACACTACTGGTAGTATGGAATGAAGCGAGAGGTAACAAGGAGCGTAGCAAAGTGCTTAATTTGTCAACAAGTGAAGGCTGAGCATCACAGAACTGCTGGCCTACTTCAGCCGTTACCGAACCCAGAATGGAAATGGCACCACATTACCATGGACTTCATGACTACACTCCCTCGCAGTACTAAAGGTAATGACGCAATTTGGGTTATTGTGGATTGACTCACCAAGTTAGCTCACTTTATTCTATTCAGAATTGGACAATCAACTGAGACGTTGGTAAGAAAGTACATGAAGCTGAGTAAAAATCTAAAGTAAGGATTTCAACCTTCAAAATGTCTCATACTTGTCTTGATACGCATAAACTCATGCAGGAGATAGTGAGATTACATAGGGTACCTGTCTGCATCATTTTCGATCGTGATACTAGATTCCGATCCCAGTTTTGGCAGAGTCTTCATGTCAGCCGGGGAACGATTCTGAATTTTAGCACGGCATATCATCCCCAAACAGATGAATAGTCCGAGCGAACAATTCAGATCCTTGATGATATGCTGAGAGCCTGCATGCTAGACTTTGGAGGTTTATGGGAAGATCACCTATACCTTGTGGAGTTTTCTTATAACAACAGCTACCAGGAAAGTATTGGGATGACACCTTTTGCAGCACTCTACGGACATAAGTGTCATTCCCCGCTGAGTTGGGACGACGTTGAAAACCTTGAACTCCTTGGACTGGAGATGATCGTGGCAACTGTAGATGTGGTTCGCACGATCAGGAAAAAGATTCGCATAGCCCAGGACCGACAGAAGTATTGGGCAGATGCAAAGCATCGACACCTGGAGTTCCAACCCGGAGAGCATGTGTTTCTGAAGATCTCTCCGAACAGAGGAGTGATACATTTTGGCAAACAGGGTAAACTAAGTTCAAGGTATATCTAACCGTTCGACATGCTTGAATGAGTTGGAGAAATGACATACCGCTTAGCACTACCGCCATCATTGGAAGGAGTGCAAAATGTGTTCAACATATCCCAACTACGATGATATGTGAGCGACTCCGGCCACATACTTGATCACTCAGAGCTCACTATACAAACCAATATAACTTGCAAATAGCAACCAGTTGAGATCTTGGATCGAAAGGTGAAGACATTATGGAACAAGGAGGTGAACTTGGTTCGAGTGATGTAGAGAAGGGTTTCACCAGGAGAATCAACCTTGGAGCGAGAAGACGATATGCGAGCACGATACCCTCACCTTTTTGAAAACTATTCTTTGTGTAAATTTTGAAGACAAAATTTTTATAAGGAGGGTAGAATATAACGACTCTGAAATCCATGTACAAATGTAACTAGTTCAATATATAGAAAGGGTATTTTAGCCTGATAAGGAGTGATAAGTTAATATTGTACAATAAAAGTAAGAAACAACTTATGGCGCACTGGTTAAGACTCCCTACTGCTGTGCTATACCCTGCGTGTTCGAATCCCATCAGTCCCAATTATTTTTTATATTTTCTTTTTTAACTTTTCGGATGTCCAAGAGTTGCACGTGCAATACATGGAAAATCGAAAAGTTTCAGAGAAATCAAACAAGAGGGAAAATCATCCTTCGGGCAAGCTTTGTTAAGGTCCCGAAAGTCCACGCAGATGCGCACCGTCCCATTTTTCTTCATCACTGGGACAATGTTGGCAATCCAGTCGGGGTATCGAACTTCTTGGATGAAGCCGGAGTCGATTAGTGTCTTGATTTCGGCTTTGATACTCATTTCAAGTTCGAGCCGCATTCTTCTCGGTGCTTGTTTAACTGGCTTGACGTCCGGAGATATTGAAAATTTATGCACAGCTATTTCCGGATCTAGCCACAGCATCTCGGAATAGTTCCATGCGAAGCGGTCCTTATACTGCATGAGCACGCCTTTTAGCGTAGCTACTTGCTCTTTAGACAGCAGCTCGCTGACGAACGTTGGCCGCGAGTCGTTAGCCGTCCCCAAGTCGATTTTCCTCAGGTTCTCCACAGTAGTATGTATTTCTTCTTCTAACTCTTTTGGCGCTGGTGGAAATTCTGAGATCAATTCCTCTTCATCCTCATTTTCGAAGCACCAGGAGAGGTCATCCATATTCTCATGCATTCCTTCTTCTGACAGTGTTATCATGTGGAAGGTATGAGATCGTTTCCAAGACCGATATTGATCTGGTTCTACTCTTGCCATATACGTTGCTTTTGGTATATGCTTTTGCAGTGGGGTTACCCTCCAACTGTTGAATAGAGCGAACCTGCCGAGTTGATATTGGTCTTCGACCCAGTTTTTGAAGGTGAAGCAGTCTTCAAGAGAATGTCCTATCGCTCAGTGATAGGAGCAATAATCCAGGTGATGATCTTCGTTTGTTTGATCGGGGTGCCGAGACGCCGGGAGCGTCATCATCTGATGTTTCATGACGAAGTCGAATATCTTCCTTGTCTTGTCTTGAGGGAAGGAATATGCTCGACCCTTCTTTTTCGTTAGAGACAGATTCCGGCTAACCTTTTCTCGATCGCGTGGCCTTTTGGATCCGTTTTTCCGCCGTCGAACGTTTTTTCTGTTCTTTGACTTATTTTGCCTCTACGTCTGGCCTTCTTCTTGTCTTGGGAATGCATGGCGGGCTGACGGCGAAGGGCATAATCATCCTCCGTGGCCTGCTAAACGAGGCGTTGCGTCTTGGCCTTTTCGTAAATGTCCATTTCGCGGCTGTAGTCATTCCGAATCTTTTGACTCGCTTCCCTTATTAGCTTGTCAATCTGTTATTCAAATGACGGACTCAGCACTTTTATGGCAGGACCTCATTCCGGTTCAACGTCTTTTAAAAGAGCATCCTCTTCTTCATCAAGGTCCTTTATGACATGGCAGTCATGGAATTGCTCCTGTTTCTCGGACTGGACATATCCAAGCCCAATCGTTTCCATTTTTCTGTTGGGCAATTTTCGCTGTGTTCCGGGGACGTTCCAGATCCTGTTGTAGAACTGAGCTTGTCGAGGAGTCTGTTTGAGTGGTACGCCTTAGTATCTTAATAACCTTTTCAATCCCTCGGTGTAATACCTGGGCAGACGAATGGGTTGGAGCCTGTCGAGCGCAGGATCGACACCATGCTAGACTTCTCTTTCGACTTTAATCTCCGTGGATCGATAGAATAGGATTGTCTTTTCATCTCTTCACCTGGGAAGGACGTAGAATGTCTGTAGTTCTTGCACATTATATGTCTCAAGCGCATCAAGCTCTCTGTAGTGCTGCCGCAGAACCATAACGATCTGTAAACTCTGATCATCTCCAGTGAATGCTTGCACTGATGGACGGACCGAGAACACTGCGTTGACTTCGTCTTCAGAGTCACTGCCAAAAACTAGAATAGGGGTTGATGGTCCCGGCTTGTTGCATTGGGGCGGCCCCGAATAGACTATCTCTTCTTCCTCCTCGGTATCGCTCCCGAAGATCGGAATAGTGGTGATAGCTTTTTGCTTATTCTCTGGTTTATTGCATCTTTCCGTGTCTTCAAAGTCTGGCAGGAAATACTTTGCATCCTCGTATTTGCGGACTTCATTTACGGAGAATGGATTTAGCTCCCCCGTTATGGTATACTCGAGACCATCTTTGAAATACTTCATACACTGATGTTGTATAGAAGGGATGATATTGTACTCGTGTAACTAAGGCCTGCCAAGCAAGGCGTTGTAGCAGGTCTTGGCGTCGATGACATGAAATTTGATGTCAGTGACGAGCATCCCAAAGCGTAACGTCAGAATCACAGACCCGAGCGTCCGTGATGACTGGGAGTCGAATCCGGAGATAATGATTTTTCCCGAGCGAGGTGTTGAACGCTCATACAGATTTCTTTTAGCACCCTCACATTCAGGAGATTGACAGATGACCCATTGTCAACTAAGATCTTCCCTATCTTGATGTCATGGCAGTACCCGGTGACATACAGGGGACGGTTATGCTCGCACGTTCCGAGGAGGAGATCTTCATTGCCGAAAATGATGTCAGCTGTGTGCACTTCTTCCAGCCCTTCCTTCATCTTTTCTTTGGCAAGGAAAGCTTGAAACTGTTCGGGCTCTTGTAGTACCTTGATCAGAGAATCTCGCGCTTCTTTAGACAACAAAAAGGCATCGAGAATGCTTAGCTACGAGGGTGTCTTTCTCAGGTGTGCCAGAACATTGTAATCCACCTTGTTTTTCTTCGGCGGGTCATTGGCTGCGAGCTCTTCGACGACTCGATCATTGCTCGGTAAGCTTTCTTCCTTCGCATTCATATGTATATTTTTGCATTTGCATACTTATTTTAAAATCCATAAAAATTAAAAAAATTAAAAAAATTATAAAAATTGAAAAGTTCAATTTTGGCAATATTTGACTTACGTTTAACATGACGGTTGACTAGTTAGGAAAAACTAGATCCTAAACTTAGTAAATTAAAAACCCAAAAAATAACCTTTCTTAAAATTTAACTGTAGGAAATATACGTCCTTGTAGTTTATTTTAAAATAGGCAAATTTTAAGTTCAGTTCTTGGGCTAAATCGAAATAAGGGAAGAGTATTGAAAGCTCTATTTGAAGTATATGTCTGAAAAATAATTCTGAACCTTAAGTCTAAATTCTGAAAATATATACCCTATTATACGCACTTACACGCACCTTGAAACTTAGGATCGTAGAGAATATCTTGAAATGCTCTTGTCTAAAATCCTCAGTATGAAGGAAAATAAAATAAAAGTATAAGTGGTGAATAAAGAGATAAAAAAATGAACACTGGTTTTGTAATTACTTAAGGCAGCATAAAAAAATATAGCAAGGGCGCTTTATCACCTAGTGCCTTAAACCAACTGGTTTGGGAGTCACTGCTAAGCCTTAGGTATTGCAAGACGAGGAATTACGCCTAAATGCGCGAACACATTTTGTAATCGGTCATTAGTACCTCAAGAAGTATTAACGGTCGCATGAAGAATGGGTGAGCAATTTCATCTAAAATTCACAAACTAAAAGTACTTTGGACGATGGACAAGAGTATGATAGCTTGAATTGAATTTCCAAGTGTAGGGGTGATAATCACACACATGTAGGGATATATGATTGGGGTTTGGATGAGAGATAAGAATGAAAGATAGGGCTTATACCTTTAGTAAGATGATAAAAATTCCTAAGTTAAGATGGAACCTTAGAAGGAAAATTCAAAAGATGCTGAAATCTTAATAAATTTGCAGAACATATACGATCTTAAGTTAAATGAAAAGGAAGCGTGAAAAATACGGGTTGATGATTTCTATGTTGAAGATAATAGAATTTCTTGCTAGAATACCGAATTGAAGAATGAAAGTCAACAGGCCAAATTGATCGGATTTTATGGGTAGTATCCGCTGAAAACCCTCAGGAGACAACTCCTCCTACTAGGGACACCTAGGGGTTTAACAGCTTGTTGCACGAGCTCAGTGCAATCGCGATTCCCTGCGAAAGTGAGGTTAGGTTTTTTCGAGAATAAATTGGCTTTGCTCGGGACGAGCAAAAGATAAGTTTGGGGGTATTTGTTCATATCAGATTTTTGCATTTTTATACCGCCCATTCTTAATCACATTACATATAAATAGGTGCTTTTGATCCATGTCTGCTAAATAGTTGCAGGTTACTGGTTCTCAGATTGTTACAGTGAAATTCATGAAAAGTCGCTACAAATGTGAGACTACGACCAACAATAGATGAATCCGTATGATGCCGCCTACCAGTTCAAGGAACAAATGGAAAATCATTAGATAGTTCAATGCACAAAGCACAAGGGCAGCACAAGATTTAAGACTTTAACGCGAAACTCAAGGCAAAAGTCTACATCATTCTTCACTGTTGAAAATCTGGAAGGAAATAGAAGAGATTCTGAGAAACCAAGTAAAGAAAACAGAAAATAAAAGCAACACAGAGAAACCCTGAAGAGATGGGCCTAAGAACCCACCATATGGCCGCGGAACCGCGGCCAAACAGGCCTTTCTGCCGTGGTTCCGCAGCCATAATATGCACGTATCGGTGGGGTGTCGGTGCTTTGACTCGGTCTTTGGGGTTGTTTTGTAATTTCATGTATGAATCAGAATGTAAATCTAGGATTTTTTCTATCTATAAATAGGAGAGCTTAATGCCACTTTTTGGTGTGCCTCTTTGGAGGATGCCTCTTTTCTATTTTTCTAGATTAAATTTTATTTCATTGTAATCGTTGAAGATGTGTCAATAAAGTAAGTTTTTTTTCTATCTTGCAATTTTCCATTTGAATTTAATTTCTGCAATTTTATTATCTGTCTTTTATTATCAGCAAATTAGGTAATTAAATTAAAACTATAAAAATGAATTTTATCGCAACCTTCCTAATGAGTGAGTAATTCCTCACTTGTTAGGGTTAGGTTTGGGTAGGTTTGCGAGATGGAAATCTCCCACTCCTTTCTTTCCCATATAACATTTTAATTAGGACTCTATTTGAATCAAACACACACCGCTCACTACGGCACCCTATCCTACGAGATAGCGGTGATTCCTTAGTTAGACCGGTTGTAGTTGATTCACATAGAGATTAGGGCTAAGAGTTAAGAAATGACCCAACCTCACTTTCGCAGGGAATCGTGATTGCACTGAGCTCGTGCAATAAGCCGTTAAACCCCTAGGTGTCCCTAGTAGGAGGAGTGTTGTCTCCTGAGGGTTTTCAGCGGATACTACCCACAAAATCCGATCAATTTGGCCTGTTGACTTTCATTCTTCAATTCGGTATTCTAGCAAGAAATTCTATTATCTTCGACTTAGAAATCATCAACCCGTATTTTTCACGCTTCCTTTTCATTTAACTTAAGATCGTATATGTTCTGCAAATTTATTAAGCTTTCAGTATCTTTTGAATTTTCCTTCTAAGGTTCTATCTCAACTTAGGAATTTTTATCATCTCTACTGAAGGTATAAGCTCTATCTTTCATTTCTATCTCTCATCCAAACCCCAATCATATACTCCTACATGTGTATGATTATCACCCCTACACTTGGAAATTCAATTCAAGCTATCATACTCTTGTCCATCGTCCAAAGTACTTTTAGTTTGTGAATTTTAGATGAAATTGCTCACCCATTCTTCATGCGACCGTTAATACTTCTTGAGGTACTAACGACCGATTACAAAATGTGTTCACGTATTTAGGTGTAATTTCTCGTCTTGCAATACCTAAGGCTTAGCAGTGACTCTCAAACCAGTTGGTTTAAGGCACTAGGTGATAAAGCACCCTTGCTATATTTTTTTATACTGCATTAAGTAATTACAAAACCAGTGTTCATTTTGTTATCTCTTTATTCACCACTTATACTTTTATTTTATTTTATTTCATTCTAAGGATTTTAGACAAGAGCATTTCAAGGTATCCTCTACTATCCCAAGTTTCAAGGTGCGTGTAAGTGCGTATAATAGGGTATATATTTTCAGAATTTGGACTTAAGGTTCAGAATTATTTTTCAGACTTATACTTCAAATAGAGCTTTCAATACTCTTCTCTTATTTCGATTTAGCCTAAGAACTGAACTCAAAATTTGCCTATTTTAAAATAAACTACAAGGACGTATATTTTCTACAGTTAAACTTTAAGAAAGGTTATTTTTAGGGTTTTTAATTTACTAAGTTTAGGATCTAGTTTTTCCTAACTAGTCAACCGTCATGTTAAACTTAAGTCAAATATGGCCAAAATTGAAATTTTCAATTTTTATAATTTTTAAATTTTTTTCAATTTTTATAGGTTTTAAAATAAGTATTCAAATGCAAAAATATACATATGAATGCGAAGGAAGAAAACTTACTAAGCACACCCCCAAACTTAAACTTGACAGTGCCCTCACTGTCAGGCTACACCAAGAGGGTCAAAATTGTCTGCACTCCCCCCCTTTTTTAAAATTTTTATTTTTATTATTAATAGAAAAAGAAAACAAAATATATATACACAAAAAGGTTCCCCCCAAACTTAAGTGAAACTTTGTTTCTACTATTGCCATTTTTTAAATCTCATAAACTTGTAAACTTGGGAGGAAAAATTTATTAACGTGGACATGAAATATGATCGTGAAAATCTCCCCCAAACTTATTTTTGGCTCACCACTTTGAGTTAAAAAAAATTATTTTCGAGAGCCAAATTATAACCCCCCAAACTTGAGTTAAACAATGTTAAGCTTTTAAAGAGGGGGTTCAAAGTTATTGGTCAATACCAAGCTTTGCAAAGACCAAAAGTCAACACCAGCCATTTGAAGAATTTATCAATATAACGTATAGGTCAGTAGAAGAACATGTTATATAAAGCCAAGAAGAAGTGGGGAAGAGATAAGTGGTGGTATGGAAAGGGTTTGCGTGAACGTGAATGTGAGGAGATAAGAGGTGATGATAAATAAAAATGAGAATGTGAATGATCAGAATTGAGTGGAATATTGGCATTCTCGTATTTTATAAGAAGAAAGGGTGGTGGTTCAACTTCTATAGGTGAAGGTTGATTAATCACAAAATCCTTGTTGTTTAGGAATGCAAGTTCGTCAGCGAAAAGTTCTTCAAAACTCTCATCGATGTAATTGAACATTTTACTGTCAGTAAGTTTTATGCCAGAATTTATCATACTTGATTTGTCAAAAATTATGGAGGTAGGAGACTCAAAAAACACATCTATCTCATTTTCAAAAGTATCCAAATCAAGTTGGCTTTCTGGAATGATCAAACTTGAATTATCGGATTGTGATTCATCAACACTCACTGAAATTATAGGAAGAATAGAAGAAGAACCTGAGAAAGTGGGAGAAAGAAGTTGAATACGAACTTGAGGGTGGAGATGGAGTGTATAAATTAGCACAATTTGTAATGACCGATGTGTAAAAAGCGATTGTGCTGATCTATCAACCCACCGAGAAATGAGGTCAAATCCCTCAAGATTCGTGAGAAAACATAGGTACGTTGAACTTGGTAAACCAGACATAAAAAATGAAAGTGTAACGGTTTCTTGCAAGGTCGGAACGAAGATGGAGGGAAGTGATTGAGGAAGGGTATCGATTAAAGATTCAGGGGGGTGTGCGCAGTCAATGAAAAGGATAAAATGAATTGGAAAATCCGACTCTTCAAGTAAAACTGCTTCATGCTCAATAATTTTCTCAATACTCTCCTCAAAATTTAGCTTATCCATGCAATTCTCATCAAAATCAAGACACATATGAAGTTCGTGAAAAACAGTTACTGACTCGGGATGATGAATTGGAGAGAGAAACTCATCTAAATCTGTGGGTTCATCATCCAAAATATTTCCAGCATCAATATCCTCAATCAAATGAAAATCAATTTTCTTAGACACCTCATCAAAAGCATGGATATTAATCGATTCAGGTTCTAGAGTGGAGGTGTAGAGGTTAAAAGGATTGGTGATGGTTTCACTCGAAAGGGACCCTTCACAATTAGGTAAATCAAACACTACAATGTCGCACAACTCATTAAATGATTTATCTTCAACTGGTGAATCATTTGGAATACTTGATAGACATTCAAAACCGGAATTGTGGGATTCAATTGGGGATGGGTAGGTTTGATTTGGAAGGGTGCACAGCTCACTCTCTCTACTCAAATTATCAATCTTTCCAACCGCTTCATCATACATTGGAAAATTTGGAGCTAGTTGAAAACTAGCTATCGGGTCACTAGGTTGTATAAGGCCGGCAATTGACGCATTCAAATCCCTCATATGTTGGTATGACGCTACCATAAAGTCTTTCAACGACTGTTCCAGACTAGACATGGGTTGTGACGAGATTTCAGTAAAACATTCAAAGTTGTTTGGATACGTGAAACTCCCAAATGGCTGTGTAGAAGCAATGTCTAGGGAAGGTGCAAAAGTCGGGTAGGACTGGTAGGAATTGAATGGTTGTACAGGAGTAGGATCAATATTTGGATAAGAAGGTGAATGGAATTGTTGATCCAAAGAATTCGCAGTGGTGAAAGGAGTGAAAGATTGGTTACGAGATTGTTCAATATGTTCAGCAATAGACATGGGTTTCGGAGTTACAACAGGACTCGAAAAAGGGGTATCAACGTAAGAAGGTGGTGAAGGTTGAAATGGTTTATATAAGGTGGATTGCGGAGTCCAACTGGTTGTCCTAGACGCGTCTATTCGATCTTTCAAAGAAATTTTGGGCATGAAAGGGTCGTTCGAAATTCGACCAAAACAAGAAACGTAGGAAATAATGTATGGTTGTGGGTAACAAAGTTCGGCAAGAGTTTTGCGAGGTGGGGTACCCATGATGTGATGAGAGAAAGGAGAAGAAAAAGAATGTGATATTTTTTTTTAATTTTTTTAATTTTTTTAAAAAAAAATTGTTTGTTTTTGGAGTTTTGAAATTTTTGAAAGTGTTTTTTTTAGAAAGAGTTTTTTTTGCAAAATTTGTACGGAACTATGGCACAATTTCAAACAACCACAGTTTAAACATGCACAATCAAACCTAGAGTTAGGGTCTCCTAAGTCAACTAGACTACTCCTAACTGTTCCAAAGCGATAAATTGTGAGATATCTCTCAAATCGCCTCTTCACCGCCAATTGTGGCTAGGTAAGCACAAATGAAGAAAGGAAGGATCCGCTAATGAATCACTGTGAGACGGGCCTTTTAAAGTTATCTTTCTCACTTGTCTAGCCTAGGCACCATAAAGTCGGGTTTAGATAAACGACTGAATGCCCACAACCTTCCTTTGTCCTAATGAGAGCGACAGTTCTTAATTGGCTGAGTCTAAATATTTTTTAATGAGCTCAAGGGTGATGCATATGCTTTTAGTGATTTTTGGGGTCTTAAGAAGGGTGATGAAATCCCTACCCAATCTGAGTTGGTGTTATAGCTCCTTAAATTCTGTATTAATTATGCAAAAGCAGGAACAAAAAAAAAATCTAAAACACTTTCAAAAATTTTTATTTTGCAGCGCAAAGAATCTTGCATAAAAATAATTTATTGGATAGGAAGAAGAAGTTGCTGTGCAAAGAATACCTACACGAAAATTTTCAGTGGAGTTCAGGGGGTAGGAGATAAAAAAAATACCCACAGAGAAATTTGGGGTGCTGACGTCATAGGTTGACCGCGGTTCCGCGGTCAACTGTTTGAATCTGCCGCGGTTCCGCGGCGGTTTAGTTGGTTTAGATCTCCAAAAATTTTCTCTGTATTGTTTTGGTTTTCTCCTGTCTGTTCAGATCCTCTGTTTCTTGATTTGTTCACTGGGCTTGCTCCAGATCTGAAACAGAGTTTGCTCTAAGCCTGCACACTTGTACAAAAACTTTTCAAAAAGAACAAGGTGATTTTTATTTTTGTTTTGTTTTATTTTTTTTAAAACTTTTCAATTTTTATAATTTTTTTCATTTTAAAGAGACTACCGTCTTCCCGGCAACGGCGCTATTTGATTGGTTGTCTTTTGCGTACGTGCGTTTTAAAATCAAAATTAAGAATATACCGCAATCAATAACGGTGTCGCTTGGTAGCTAGCCGATTGAGTACGGGTCGGTCCACAGGGAAAAAGTGTTCTTTCTTTAAGTTCTTACGAGTTAAGTCATATTTTTGGTAGGTTTTGATTTAAAAATCTAAGATTGAATTTAATTTGATTTAAAGCCTTGCTAGGGTTAGGATTATGTTAGTTTGGAAAAATAACTCTAATCACTGCTTCTTTTGCCCTAATTAAGAACATAGGTGTTAGGGTAATAGTCAACAAAGAGGATTAGCACGACTAGGCAGAAACTTTGTTTCTTCCTTTTGGTCCTTATCCGTCCTTTCTTAACTCTTAGCCCTAACCTCTATGTAAATCAACCGCAACCGGTCTAATTAGGGAATCACCGCTATCTCGTAGGATAGGGTGCCGTAGTGATAGGTGTGTGTTTGATTCAAATAGAGTCCTAATTAAAATGTTATATGGGCAAGAAAAGAGTGAGAGATTTCCATCTCTCAAACTCACCCAATCCTAACCCTAACAAGTGAGGAATTACTGACTCATTAGGAAGGTTGCGATAAAATTCATTTTTATAGTTTTAATTTAATTACCTAATTGATGATAATAAAAGACAAATAATAAAATTGCAGAAATTAAATTCAAATGGAAAATTGCAAGATAGAAAAAAAACTTACTTTATTGACACCTCTTCAACGATTACAATGAAATAAAATTTAATCTAGAAAAATAGAAAAGAGGCATCCTCCAAATAGGCACACCAAAAAGAGGCATCGAGCTCATCTAGAAAAATAGAAAAGAGGCATCCTCCAAATAGGTACACCAAAAAGAGGCATCGAGCTCTCCTATTTATAGATAGAAAAAACCCTAGGTTTACATTCTGATCCATACATGAAATTACAAAACAACCCTAAAGACCGAGTTAAAGCACCGACACCCTACCGACACGTGCATATTATAGCGGCGGAACCGCGGCAGAAAGGCCTGTTTGGCCGCGGTTACGCGGCCATATGGTGGGTTCTTAGGCCCATCTCTTCAGGGTTTCTCTGTGTTGCTTTTATCTTCTGTTTTCTTTACTTGGTTTCTCAGAATCTCTTCTATTTCCTTCCAGATTTCCAACAGTGAAGAATATGTAGGCTTTTGCCTTGAGTTTCGCGTTAAAGTCTTGAATCTTGTGCTGCCCTTGTGCTTGTGCATTGAACTGTCTAATGATTTTCCATTTGTTCCTTAAACTGGTAGGCGGTATCATATGGATTTATCTATTGTTGGTCGCAGTCTCACATTTATAGTGACTTTTCATGAATTTCACTGTAACAATCTGAGAACCTGTAACCTGCAACTATTTAGCAGAAATGGATCAAAAGCACCTATTTATATGTAATGTGATTAAGAATGGGTGGTATAAAAATGCAAAAATCTGATATGAGCAGTCATCGAGGGTGATATCCTCAGGGACTTTTTCCTTCCCTTTATCTTTTTTGTTCGATCCCTTATTTCCAGGTCCGAGATTATTTTTAGGCAACGTACGGTTGCACAGCTGAATATTCTCATAGATCTTCGTCTCTTCTTTTTTTCCTGAGGTGGATTCTTTGATGAGAGGGCCGGGGGTTATTTCTTCATCAAAATCGCTCCCGAAGGTGAGAAGTTGCGATCCCCCAGCATCAACCATGTGACAGTTGCCGGCAGTTCATTTACTCTCATCTGTCGTGCTTCTCTGCTCCCGACGAGTTTTCCGCTTCATTCGCTTGAAATATTGTCGGTGGGAAACATACCCCTGCCACCGGTTTTTAAAGGCCATGCACTCTTCGGTAGGGTGTGTAGTCCTTTTATGGTATAAGCAGTAGTTAGGGTGTGCATCCACTTCGTCAAGGTGTATACTGCCAAGAGTATTTCCTTTGGGAGATGGCAACTTTATTCCCATTGACACGGCTTTAGCGAACCGTTTCCTTGCCTTAAGCCTGCTTTTGTCTACCGCTGGCATGCCTCGATCTGGTTGGAGCGCTCTGCGACTCATCCCCGCCATGACTTCTTCAGCTTGATGCCGACGCCTGGCTCTTTTGAATATGGCCATTTCACATTGCTGATCAGCCTTGCTATTCTGACGAGCTTCGTTTAGCAGCATGTCGATCATCTCGTCAGACGGCTCGAAGTATTTTGGCACCGCTCCTGCCCCCAGCTCCTCTATGTTGTCTTCTAACACCGAGTGAGCTTTTTCTATATTTACGGGCGAATGAGAGATCATGTGACAACTTGCCACATAATCCTCGAATTCTTCTGACGAGTCATCTCCGTTGTCATTGTCGTTTTCTCCACTCTCAAGGATGCTGTTGAGAAATTCTTGGAGCGTGATTGGGGTCCGCGCCTTCTGATTATATTCTTCCAGTGCGTCAATCTGCTTTTGCAGGTCCGTGCGCTTGTCATCAGGCTTCATGGCCTTTTTGGTCTTCTTCTTCCTTTTTGATGATTTTGACGGCTGGGCCTGGACGTTTTGCCCATCGTTACCAATTCTTAGCATCGGGCGCGGTTTCAGCATTCCCTTAATGACTTCGGGTTCCAACAGGCTTTTCCACCTAATCACCGAGCATGTTTGAAGATCTTTCAGCATTCTTTTTGTTTTGGCTGAAAGAACGACCTCCCATGGAGCTTCTTCTATAAATGAGTATGATACCCCCAGCATGTCTACCCTTTTAAGAGCGTGCGGCTGCGGCGGACTTACCTTCCAGTTCTCGGACAGTGCAAATTTGCACTGTTGGTATTGGTCCTCGACCAAGCTTTTGAAGATGAAGCAATCTTTAATTGGGTGTCCTACTACTCGGTGGTAGGGGCAGTAATTGGGATTGTTGACGTCACCTGGCTGCAGTGGGCGTCTCGGATCTGGCAGAGTGATGAGCCTATTGCGCACCGCTAGTTCGAACAGTCTTCTTGTTTTATCCCGAGGGAATGAGTAAGGACGTTTTAACTTTTCATTGATAAATCACTGTCTGTCATTTTGGCGATCAATTGGTTTTGGACCACTCGGCTGTTGCTGAGTATAGGCGACGAAGGTCGCTTTCCCTTTCCCTTTTTCGAGGTGGTAACCACTCCGCGCTGGTGCGAGATGATCTCCGATCGCCTTTCAGGTTTTATATGAGTTACCGTCAAGACTTGGCTCCATTTTCTGATGGAGCATGGGGAGGGAAGACGTGTTTTCTTCTTTGTTTGCGCCCCTGGATTGTATACAGGGATTGCTGTGCTATCGCCTGTAGGGCAAAAGTTTCATTCATTTTTTTTTATTTCCGCGATGCTCTATCATTTCAGCTTTTATATCGCGAAGGTCGCGATTGCCCAATCATTTCGGCTATTTTTCGCGGTGCCCAATCGTTTTGGCTATTTATTTTATTTTTGCTCGCTGTTTTTTTTATTGCGAGTTGCCCAATCATTTTGGCTATTTTGCATGCATACATTTTTACTTGCTGCTTTTTATTGCAAGTTGCCCCATCATTTCGGCTATTTCGTATGCGTGTATGGCTCGCTAATTTTTTATCGCGAGTGTGGAACTTGGAATCTGACGCCAATCTCAGCATCAGCATCGCTACAACTGGAATATTGCCAGGAGCGAATCATCATTTGCCATGAAAGGGCTTGGAATTTGATACCGGTTTAGACATCAACATCGCTACAACTGGGATTTTGCCAGGAGCGAATCATCATTTGCCTCTGTCGATGTCGAATAAAGGTGGCTTAGTAAATAGGGTTAAGATCCTGTCGACAAAGGCTTTTGACTTCATGAGCCGTAAGGGTCTCATAAAGGTATTTCTCCCTACAAGTCGTGAGGATCTTATAGGTGTGTTTTCTCCTTAGGAATCGTGAGGATTCCTAAGTGCATGTTCCTCTGTAAGTCGTAAGGATCCTACAAGTGGGTCTTCCCCTTATAAATCGAGAGGACTTATAAGGGCTGTTCGCCATATAGACATATCCCTAGTCACGGGTGGGACTTCGTTAGGGAAATGTTTATTCGTGCCCGTGGATTGTATACAAGGGTCAGTATGAGCCGCTTGTAGGGCACTATCGAAGGTTGTGTGGGGGTTGCTTAAGAACAGATTCAGGTCTCTGTAACTTAAGACTTTTAAATCTTATGAGCCGTGAGGGTCCCATAAGAGAGTTCTCCTTACGAGTCGTGAGGATCTCGCAAGTGTAATTTCTCCTTAGGAATCGTGGGGATCCCTAAGTGTATTGCTCCCTTGTGAGTCGTAAGGATCTTACGCGGGTGGTTTCTCCTTACAAGGTCGAGAGGACCCTGTAAGTGTCCTTTAACGAGGTTACGCCCTTTCGGGTTTTCACAAACACTCGCCGGTAGTCCTGCTGTTTTTACTTACGGAGCCCTTTCAGGTTTTCATCCGTGCCCATTTCTCTTATGGACATACCGTTTTTTTTTTATTTTTATATATTTTTTTATTCTTTTTTTAATGAGGTCGTGCCCTTTCGGGTTTTCACGAACACTCGCCAGTAGCCCTACTGTTTTTACTCACGGAGCCCTTTTGGGTTTTCATCCGTGCCCATTTTGCTTATGGACATACCGTTTATATATATATATATATTTTATTTATTATATTTTTTTTATCTCGTCAGCCTGAGGATGCTGCGGTAGTAGTTTTAGGACGTAGTGGTCCATCATTAGTTTAAGGATGTTTCGGTCCGTCGTCACCGTATTTGAGGCGAATCTCTAGTTTACTGACTTTTCGGTCTATGGGGCTTTCCCTATGAATGAGCATGATGCCCCCGGCGTATCCATCTTTCTCGGAGCATGTGGTTGTGGCGGGCTCACCTTCCAGTTGTCGGACAACGCGATGCCTTGTTGGTATTGGTCTTCAACCCAGTTTTTGAAGACGTAGCAATCTTCGATCAGGTGACTTACCGTTTGGTGGTAAGGGCAATAATTGGGATCGTTGACATCATTCAGTTGTAGCTGGTGTTTCGGCTCCGGTAGAGTGATAAGCCTGTTGCGCACTGCTACTTCGAACAACCTCCTTGTTTCATCCTGGGGAAATGAGTATGACGTTTCAACCTCTCATAGAGGGGTTGCCGCTTATTGTTTTGGCGAACAACCGGTCTAGGGCCACTCGATTGTGGTTGAGTGTTGGTGACAAAGGCCGTTTTTCCCTTTCCTTTATCCTTTTTGTTCACTCCGTTGTTTGCGGGTCCGAGATTCTCTCCGGGTATCGTGCAATTGCACGGCTGAATGTTCTCGCAACTCCTCAATTCTTTGGAGATGGACTCCTTGAAGAGAGGGCCGAGGGCTACTTTTTCATCGGAATCGCTCCCGAAGGTGAGCACTCATGATCCCCCGGGATCATCCCTATGACAATTGCCGGCAACTCTTTTATGCTCATCCGTCGTATTCTTTCGCTGTCTACGAGCTTCCCGCTTTGTTCTGTTGACGTGTTGCCTGTGAGCGACATACCCTTGCCACCAACACTTAAAGGAGTCGCAGTCTTCAGTAGGATGTATGATCTTCTGATGATATAAGCAGTAATTAGGATGCATCTCTACTCCACCGAGCGTGTTTTCTACAGAGGGTGGTAGCTTCATCCTATTGATATGGCTTTAGCAAACCTTTTCCTCATCTTGAATTTTTTTTTATCCGCAACGGATGTCTTTTGATTTGACGGGAGTGCTTCAACTCTTTCGTCTAGTCGCCGGCGTTTGGCTCCTTCCAATATGGCCATCTCACGCTCCTGATTGGCTTTACTTTTCAGATGAATCTCATTCAGGAAGGCATCGATCATCTTGTCTGACGGCCACAGAAGCTCTGGTTCAGGGTCCGCCCTCGGTTTCTCGGCGCAAGGAGCCTCTTTATCATTCACCACTGAGTGAGAGATCACATGACAAGTTACCCCCGGTGCATCCGTCTTCTTTGGAGTGTGTGGCTATGGTGGGTTTACCTTCCACTTTTCAGACAGCGTAAACTTGCCTTGCAGGTACTAGTCTTCAATCCAGTTTTTGAAGACGTAGCAATCCTCAATCGGATGACCCAATACTCGGTGGTAGGGACAGTAATTAGGATCATTGACGTCGTTTGGCTGCATCGGGCGTCTTAGATCTGGCAGATTGATGAGCCTGTTGCGCGGTGTCAGCTCGAACAGTCTTCTCGTTTTATTTTGAGGAAACGAGTAAGGACGTCTTAGCTTCTCCTGGAGGGATACGCGTGGACGCATATTGTTTTGACAGACAACCGGCTTCAAGTTGCTCGGCTGTTGCTGAGCATTGGCGACGACGATCGCCTTCCCTTTCCCTTTCTCATTTCGAGAGTCCGGTTTTGGAGGAGACGGTCCATGGCTCATCTGGTCTATTTGGGCTAATTTGTCGATCAAGGCCTAGAAGGTGGTCGGCCTGAAGAACATCATGAATTGTGAGATGGTTTCTTGCGGATCAAGAGTGCCCACGAACATGCCTACTGCAGGAGCTTCTTCTATGCGTTGTTCGCATTTTGATCATAGGTTCCGCCATCGTGTTGCGTATTAGACCCACGTTTCACCTGGCCTCATTCTGGCATTGATCAGTGCTGTTATCGGGGTGCGTCCACTAGCATTCGCGAATCTTTGTGTAAACAGTACCTCCATCTCCGCAAATGTTTTGACAGAGTCGTTAGGTAGCTCCGAATACCATTCAAAGGCTGTTTCTGCTAAGCTGCCGACGAATTGGTGAAGCAACAATTTGTCATCGCCTCCAGTATTGCCGCATAAGGCCCTGAATTGAGCGACATGCTGATGTTGATTCCCTGTCCCTTTATATACGTGGAACTTAGGGATCGTATATCCCGGCGAGTAGCTGATTTGGTCATACCAGCTCGGATAGGGTCGTCCGGTTCTAACAATTTGCCCAGCCGCTTCATTCGCCTGATGAGCTCGTATTTGCTGAGCTATATAGTCATCCAGTGCGGCCTTGGAAATGGTTTCTTCCTTGGCTGCTGAAAGAGCCGGAGGAGGATTCGGTGTCTCTCCTTTGTCATCTTCAAGGACAATCGGAGGATCTTCAGCAGGAGGATCTTGCTGTAACATCATTCCTACCATATCTTGGAAGAGAAACGCCATTTGTTTTATGTTAGTCGCTTGCTCTGCGGCTTCTTTGTCCTTCTTTTCGAGGACTCTGTGTAGGTAGTCAGCGTCAGTTTCTTGTTCATGACGCTGCTCTGATGATACCTCCGAGCTTTATTTTGGCCCGGTGAGTGCAGCCATTGCAGTCATCATCTCCTGAAACTTCTGTTGCTGCTCCTGAGCTATCGTTACGGATCGGGTGAGCGGTCAATGACCCGTCGAAGCACGGCTTACCTCCTTTCCGGAAGCCATATAAACAGTGTGCACCACCATGCCCCCAGACTTGGGGTGTTTGTTCTCAGCGCGTTTACGGTTTGCCATGTTCACGGGGGCCTTTTGCGGCCTCCTTTTCTTTTGAGTGGTTGGAGTTGAGGGGGCCGTTGTAGTGGGCATCCAAGTAGCTGTTGCTTTTTGTGGCTTGATGGAGTAATCCTTCTCTTGCCGAACCTTCATCTTTTTCTGTCGGCGGGGATAGTCTTGATCAATCACAGACTCCTGGACCTGTCGCCAGACCTTATAAATTTTAGAGGACAGTCGTTGAGGGGACTGCCCCAGCTTCTTCTCTGGAGTATTCTCCACAGGCGAAGGAGTTCGCTTCAGCACCGCAGTAGGAGAGTTTCTGCGTACCGTGTTCAGCAATTCGAAACTGTTCCCGATTGGAACAGCAGCGTCGATCCCCACCGTCGGAGCCAGCGGAGTTATCCCAGAGGGGGAGTTGTCCTCAGCCTTCCTCACTCGGCGCCAGTGGCGGCGTCGAGCGTGTCTTGCGGATGGAGTTGTTTTAGCTATAAGGGCGACTTCGTCATGCCCCCTGCTTTGAGGAGAGACTGTTATTGGTGCTAGCCTGTCGAAGACTGGCACCCGTCGAGAAGCAATGTCTGATCTGTCAAAGACAGACCTCTGAGCAGGGGAAGCAGCTTTGAGGATCTCGCCTGGAGCAGCAACCGGAATGGCCAGCCTTGTAAAAACTGATTTCTTGGAAAGAGGAGCCCTTCCAATGATTTCGTCCGCTTGAGTCGGGAGGGCTATCCACTTTGGGATGGCAGCTTCGGGTATTGCGGGCTTACAGACGTTCTGGCACTGTCTGTTGAGAACTGGGGTATTAGAGTTGGGAGACCCGTTGAGAGGGGTCGCGACAGTGGTAAGTCGATCAAAGACCGACTTCTTTGGGGCTTCTTACAACGTCATTGGGGCATTGGAGCTCATCGGTGGGAGCATGGTCCCGAAGAATAGTCCAGTGGTGGCTTGAGTTACCTGCTCCACTGGCATCTTGAAAAGGGAGGCCACTTGGGGCCCATAAGTCACTCCTCCAGCAAGGACCGAGCGAGAGTTGTAGTTACAGGCAGTGCAGTTTGAAGCCATTGATCTTCTGTTTTCTGCACGGAGCAAGACACCAAATCTTAGTACCTTGAATCCACAGGCAACCACAGCAAACCGCGATTCGTTCGCGAACACGACACACGAAGTATGGAGTGGAAAGAGGAAAAGGTCCCACCGGGCGTGCCAGAATCTGTTCCCCTTCGAATACAGAGACGCGACCGCGTAGGTTCATCTTGCCTGAGATTCGGGGCAGATGCTATTTGGTTTTATCCGTCCACCTCTCCGAAGATGTCAAGTTGATTTATGGTACCATGTATCGGAGGTTTAGACGGATGCGGCCGATGTAGCAGACTTCGTCAGATTTCCCCTCGTTCGAGGGGTTTTTGATTGTGGGGACGCTCTTCCCTGCAGGCGCAAGCCACTGCAGTTAATTACGCTACCGCGTCGCGGTAACCACTTTCTCCTTCTCCAGATGGTCACTTCGTGTCGTGGGTGTTTGTTTTGTTTGTGGTTGCCCGTGGATTGTATACGGAGACTAATTTATGTCGTCGCCCGTAGGACGTGGATTAGTCCAAATCCGTATTTACTTAGATTTGGGTTTGGGGTTTTAGTTTAAGGATACGTTAGCCATGTTTGAGGCTAAGATCAACTTAAACGTTTGTTAAGGATACGTTAGTCTAATCTCCAGACTAAGATCAACTTAACGGGATCGTTTGGATCCGATAAGAGAGCAATTGGCTCTATTGTTCCAGTTTAGGGACATAGTGGTCCATTGCCAGTTTAGGGACATGGTGGTCCATGTTCCAGTTTAGGGACATGGGGGTCCATTGAATGTATGGCCGTTGGGACCCATCACTTCTCTGACGATGTTGAAGGATTACAACGACAGATGTCAGAGGAGTTCAGAGATGTACCCTTGAACCAGGTGTAAATTGATTTAAGAGAGCAGCCGTGCTTAGTCAATTTAATTTGAGGACTTATGGCCAGAATTGGGTTAAGTCCAGTTGAAAATATTCAACGTTTTTATGTTTGGCCTATTAGGCCTGTGCTAGGGCTTTGCCCCTGTTTAATAATGCACTGCATTTTCTTTTGGCTTGCTAAGCCTTTTTTATTTAGGCTCTGTCCCTTTTAAATGATGCACATCATCTGTTTTTGTTTGGGCTCTGTCCTTTTTAAATAATGCACAACATCTGTTTTTGTTTGGGCTCTGCCCTTTTTAAAGTAATACATTGCATTTTATTTGGCCTGTTAGGCCTTTTTTAATTGGGCTTGGCCCTTCCTTAAATAATGCAGTGCATTAATCAAACTGACAGTGGCCATATGGCCTGTCAGGCGCTTTGCGCCAATTGAGGAGCGCAAGGCGCAAGTCCATGTGGAGGTGACACGTGTCACACTCTGGTGAGCGCAAGCGCAGTGCGCTGCGCTAGTGCGCTGTTGACACGTGGCGCACTCTAGTGAGTTACGCCAATTCATGAGAGCAGTGCTCTATTTTAAAAGCGCATAGCACAAGCTGTTCTGGAGCTGACATGTGGCGCTCTCTGGTGGCTTGCGCCAACCCAAGAGCATAACAGTGCATATTTACAAGTGCAAGGCACTGTTTTAATAGCTTGATCGAATTTTGGATTCAAGAAAAGAATCTTTTAAAATTCCAGAACCAGTGGTTCATCAAAAGGCAATGCATTTTTTTATTATTATATATTTTATTTTTTTATTGAAGATCTTTGATCTTGTTCTTAGATCAATGATCTATTCAGAAGAAATTCTTCTTTTTATAAAGGTTTTACCTTCTTTTTCTTTTCTGAATTCTTCTCAAAATTCTTTAGAGGAGTTCTCTCTTTGTTTCTGGGTTTTTGTCTCTCTGTATTGTGTCCTTTAGAATTGGGGTCTAGAGGCCTTTTTATAGTGCCAATAGATTTGTTAAATTAGTTAAAGAGATCTTTCTCTGAGTGATTTGGGGATTTTTCCCCACCATTGGATCTTTGATCCAAAGGCTTATATTTTACAGAAGGCAATCTTCTTGTTTTTAACAAGAACAGAAAGATCTTACTGGAATTTTAATTCTGTTTGGCGTAAACGCACCTGCGCTTGACACGTGTCGCACAGCTCAGAGCGCAGCGCAATTGCGCTGACACGTGTCGCGCAGCGCAGAGCGCAGCGCGACTGCGCTAGCGCAACTGAGCTGCCACGTGTTGCGCAGCGCAGAGCGCTGATCATCTGAAGCGTTGCTTCTTTTAATTTTTAATTTTTATTTTAATTTTCAGAACAGAGCCTTGCTCTGATTGGGGGAAACAGAAGCGTTGTTTCGTTTCCCGCCTTGGAACTTGAACAGAGCTTTGCTCTGATTGGGGTAAACACCCACTATTGAAGAGTTGGACCAGTTCAGTGAAGACCCCGAGCTCTAGTCATTGTACACTTTTCCTTCAGTACTTTCATTTCTGTTATGCCATTGTTTAGGCATTGCTTTTTATTCAGTTGTATTTACTTTTCATGCATTATACAAAAAGAATGTTAATAAATAAAGTTGCTATTCAGTTTATATATCTTGTCTCTTGTGTATTTACTTATATTGCTTAGATACGCTTAGCGTATTTACTTCACAGTAAATACGTAGCGGACCCGTCGCGTCCCCTTCGCCGTATACCGGGAAGCGGGGCGTGACAAAGCAGTTTCCCTGCTCGGTCCGTCCTTGGCTGGTAATCTCTTACCCAACGATGCCAAGGATCCAAGCCCTCATCAAGAAGCCACCGAGCAGCTTCCCTGCTCAGTCCATCCTTGGCTGGTAAATCTCTTACCCAACGACGCCAAGGATCGAAGCCCTCATCAAGAGTCCACCGAGCGGCTTCCCTGCTCGGTCCATCCTTAGCTGGACACTCAATGCCTTCCCGCAGTAAAATCAAAGCCCTCATCAAGAGGCCATCGAGTAGCTTCCCTGCTCAACTTCCTGCACGTCTTCACTAAGCGATCCCCACCTCGATTTCGGGGCCATAGAGATACCGACCTTACACCGATCTTTGCACACTTGGCAAATAGTTGAATTCAACTCGATGTGCGATCGCTAGATGAAAAACCGATCTCCGACCTAACACATCATGAAAGCAGTACCGCGCAAATAAATTTTTTTAGCACAAATAAAGGGAAAATGTGCACGCAAAGAACACTGCAAAAAGATTTTTATTCACAAAGTCGGAAGTCTTTACAAGGGTATTATGGGCTTCCCAGCCTTACAAAAACTCCCGGAGGCTTACAAAATTTCAGCGCAAAAGAAAATAAGGAGGTGAGGAGATTCAGGCCTCGGGGCCGGGGAGATCCTTGATGAGCTCCGCATCCATCACCACAACCGGGGTGGCGTCTTGAAGGTCAGAGCCCACCGCAGGAGCCTCAGCGCTGGGAGCCGGGGCGACCGACTTCTCCCCGATGCTCCCACTAGGGGCCTTTCCCCCAGCAGCGCTTCCGGGGGCATTCCCCTGCGCTTCAACCTCGAGGGGGTACTCATCCCGGAGCTCGCCGTCGGGAAACTCCGGCATCACAGCCTTGACGGCGTCAAGGGCGTCATGCCAAACGAGAGCTGCGGCTTCAACGAGGTCGGCGTAGAACTGGTCCGAATTTTTTTAGCTCTCCACCGCCTTCGACACTCGGAGATCGGCACGCCTCACTCCTTCCTTCGCCGCCTCGTTCTACCTCCGGAGGGTGTTCGCCGTCTTCTTCAGGGTGGTGACAAGCATTCTGGAATCTTCCAACTTAGCTTCGGTGGCTCGGACGGCCTCTCGGCAGTTGGCGATCTTCCGATCCCCGGCAGTCATCCGGTCTTCGAGGGCGGCAACCCTCTCCATCGCCGCTTACAGCTCCAGCCTGGTGCTCTCCTCCCATGAGGAGAGCTCGCCCGCGACCTGCATCGCCGGGGCAATTTTCTTGTCCTCCATATTGACGACGAGGGCGCAATGTTGGAGGACCTGAAGAAAACAAAAGAGGGTCAAAAAGAGAAAGGGCACCCAATCTTGCGAACAAAAATACTGAATGAAGACCCGAGTGAGGTGCGAACAATGACCTGCACGGCCTCCTAGGCTATGGCCGACATTTGGGCTCTGAGGGTCCCCGAGGGATTCTGCCCCGGCCGACCTTTCCATCTCCAAGAGCAGGCTGTCGGTGATGGAAATCCCCGAGGGCACCTTGAAGCGAAGCTCCGCTTCATCCACGATGATCGGGGAAGCCGGGGAGCGGGGCACCGTCCTATGGTACCTCTTGAGGAGAGACGCAGAGGAACCAGTCTCACCTCCCACCTCCAAAACCCGGGGCTCCTGCTCTCGAGCGCATTTTCGGCTCGACGCATGGCTGGACTCCGGGGTCCAGGGCGTGCTTGAGTGCCTAACTGGAGTGGCCGCCGATGGAGCCGGAGCCGACGACGGGCGAGAGGGACCGGCTCCTCCGGCCTTCTTCCCCTTCTTCTGTTCGACCAGGGCTGCCCGAAATTTACCTAGGTCCATGGGTCCTGCATAAGACAAAAGTGCAAAGAAGGAGTCAGCAATGCCAGAAAAAGTGGAAGAATACACAAGTCTAAACAAGTCGCCTAAAAACTCCTGACTTACCTACAAACTGAGCGGGGCTGAGCCCAGCCCAACTGAGGGCCTGTAGGGTTTCCTTAACACCTCTATTAGGGTTTTGAAGCATCACACATGCTATAACAATAAAATTTTGAAGGGCTAAGCAAACTATACTATGAATCGAACTAGAATTTATGAAGTAACTATCAATAGTATCAAATTTTAAGACTTAAGTTATACTAAGAGATGAGACTACAACCTTTGTAGACCTCTTTGAAAGACTCCTTTGCTTTGGAAGGGTTCGCTTGATCAACTCCTCGTCCATGACGATCCACCCGAAGCTCTTTGCCCTAAACTTGTTGCTTCCTTTGATCTTTGAAAATCTTTGAAGCACAACACCCTACACAAGATAGCAAAGGTTGTGTAGGATGATGAAGTGGTTGCTATTCTTATTTAATACCTTTTCTTTTATTTCTCTAACTCTATTTTAGCAATTAAAAGAGAGCTAGGGTTTGGAGGAAGAAGATGGCTCTCTTTCTTTTTCTTTTGGAGTGAATAATGATAAAAAATGAAAAATAGAAAATGAAAGAGAGAGAGATATCTTATCATAACCATAACTATAGTTAAAAAAATATCTAGATATTTTAATTTGGGTTAAAGGCGAAAGGAAAAAGAACCATGGTTGAGTTAAATTCAACCATGGAAATGTGTAGAAATGTGTAGAAGGAATGACTCAATAATGTTTTTCTTTTACCTTTAACTTTAATAAAAATATCCATATATTTATTTATCTACAATATGAATCTTATATTGCCATCATCTTTGTATCATCAACCATGATACTTTTCATGTATGTATGTGTGTATGCACATCATCATGTACATATACATGCATGTTTCCATAAAAAGAAAAGGATTTAAATAAATAATAAATAATATAAAAGTCAATATTAAATCAACACTTGATTTAATAAATCGGTCATATCTTATATGACCCGACTAATATTATATGCCCGATTAAAATACAGTATCTCATACTCGTATTTAATCGAGCCTCCGCACATATCTCATATGTGCGCCACTTCGTTTCGCCTGAGCCGAGAAACTTCTATGTGGGACTCTAAGACTCGTCAATACGCCAGCAGTAGATGATGATCATATCAAACACCCATAAGCCGCAAGCGGTCAGCTAAACGTAACGGCCACCCGGGTATTGAGCGATCAGAATAAGAACAAGCGAACCTATCAAAACTCCTGTCAATCCATCCGGCAACACTTACCGTACAGTCCGGTCTCTTCGTCAGATATGCTGCATATCGAGTCTAGGGATGGAATCGTCGAACCCAATAACTCAATAAGTCATGCCGGTATATGGTCTATAACAGATCGAGAAACTTACTGATAACACTTATCAGTAATATCTCAGCAGCCCTGGCCAGGGACTTCCCGTTATAGCCAATCGTGCACAGCACAGCATCAACCCTCAATACCGGGAGAGACGAAACCCCTCCTATCGCTCGCTGCCTCCATATGCCTCGAGACTATACCCAAAATCCACCTGTTTGTACGACTCAGTAGAGCCGCAGTAGGGTGGAGATCAAAGTACAGTGGGAGGACACACAAGACTCTATGACGATCTCGGGTCTACAGACTAACCTGTACCAGTGTCACCTGAGAACTGCTATCCGACGTATGATATAATACCATATAGGAGTTCTCGGTGAGTCCGTTCAGTGTACCGAGTCTCACTGAGCACCCGTATACTATCTTCGGTGTCAACACACCGGACGGATATAGGATCATCCATCGCCCATCATATGGAACAAGAATGGTATACACTAGTCTAAACTGGAATATCGATGCCCTATCTCGATATACCTACGACTAGGAACATTTCAAGGATATGCTTATAAACTACAGATGTCCCACTAGTATAATCCGCATCATAATCCCAGTAGTCAAGCTAATATCCTTAGCGCTTTATCAACATGCACTAAATGAATATAAACATGATCAAGTGAACATATGATAAAGTAAAACCAGATAGCATATTATCATGTCGAGCAAGACTGTCCTCTGAATATATATATATATATACATATCAGTACATACACTTTCTCATAATGGCCTCTAGGGCATACATATATCCAACAATCTCCCACTTGCACTAAGGCCAGTTATTGGCATATCTCATACCCAACATCTCAAAAAATCGCTCATGCTGCAGCTGAGGGAGGGCCTTGGTGAATGGATCCGCAGTGTTGTTCTTTGTCGATCTCGCGGCGATCAACTATCTCCCGGATCACATGATATCGCCTCAGGATGTGTCTGGATTTCTGATGGGACCTGGGCTCTTTGGCCAACGCCATAGCCCCATTATTGTCACAATACAAAGGTATTGGATCAATAATGGTTGGAACTACTTCTAGCTCCGCGATGAATTTCCTCATCCAGACGGCTTCCTTAGCAGCATCATTTGCAGCAATATATTCAGCTTCCATCGTTGAGTCTGCAACGGTATCCTGTTTAGAACTCTTCCAACTCACCGTCCCTCCATTGAGGGTAAATGCAAACCCTGAGATAGACTTGCTGTCATCCTTGTCACTCTGGAAGTTCGAATCGGTAAAGGCCTCCATTTGGAGATCCTCGTTACCATACACCAAGAACAATTCTTTTGTCCTTCGCAAGTACTTAAGAATGTTCTTCACAGCAATCCAGTGATTCTCCCCTGGGTTTGACTGATACCTTCTTACTACACTAAGTGCATAAGCAACATCAGGGCGTGTACATAACATCGCATACATTATCGATCCTACTCCCGAAGCATAGGGGATAATGCTCATGCGAGCTCTCTCTATATCAGACTTTGGGCAATCGTCCTTTGAGAGAGTGACTCCGTGGCTAGCAGGTAAGGCATCCCGCTTAGAGTCTTCCATACTAAACCTCTTTAGGATGGTGTTAATGTACTTGGTTTGGGACAATCCCAATAACTGTTCGGATCTATCCTTATAGATCCGTATACCCAATATGTATGTGGCATCACCCAGGTCCTTCATGGAGAACCTTAGTGATAAGAATGATTTGACCGACTGTAGCATAGGAATGCCATTTCCTATCAGAAGTATGTCATCTACATACAATACGAGGAATGCGACATTTCTCCCTACAGTCTTCTTATAAACACAAGGTTCATCTGGATTTTTGATGAAATCAAACTCTTTGATAATATCATCAAAACAGATGTTCCAAGTCCGTGATGCCTGCTTTAATCCATAAATGGATTTAAGCAACTTACATGCTTTACCGCTGCTCCCACTGTCAATGAAGCCTTCTGGCTGATCCATATAAACGCATTCATCTAAATCACCATTTAGGAATACAGTTTTAACGTCCATCTGCCAGATTTCATAGTCATAGTGAGCAGCAATAGCAAGTAGGATCCGAATGGATTTAAGCATGGCTATCAGAGAGAAAGTCTCGTCATAGTCCAAATCTGGTCTTTGACGAAAACCTTTCGCTACCAACCTTGCCTTATAGGTCTCTACCTGTCCATCTACACCGATCTTTCTTTTAAAGATCCATTTGCAACCCATAAGTTTTATCCCAGAGGGTATATTTTCCAAAGTCCATACTTTGTTGGTGTACATGGACTCCATTTCGGATCTCATGGCATCCAGCCATTTCACAGAGTCACCACTCGTGATAGCCTGATGAAAACTGGCAGGATCATCATCATCCATGATGCAATCTTCTCTATCACCATCAATAAGAAAACCGTAGTATCTCTCCGGTGGGCGAGAAGTCCTACCAGATCTACGGAGTGGCTGAGGTTCATTAGATTCTGTTATAACTTCAAGTTCAGCCAAGTCGTCATTTGTAACTTGTGTCTCTAGAACCTCTTCTAGATGTACCACATTGCCATTTGTATTATTTGAAAAAATCTCATCTTCTAAAAAGGTGGCATACTGAGAAACAAATACTTTTTGTTCCTCCTTATGGTAGAAAAGATACTCAAACGAATGTTTAGGATATCCTACAAATATACATTTGACTGATCGTGTCTCGAGTTTGTCTGGATTCTGCTTTTTAACAAAAGCCGGACAACCCCAAATCTTAACTCTTTTAAGAGATGGTTTCTTCCCATGCCATATCTCATATGAAGTGGTAGACACGGTCTTGGTTGGAACTTTGTTTAACAGAAAAGCTGCTGTTTCCAATGCATGCCCCCAAAACGAGAGAGGTAACTCAGAATCACTCATCATGGATCGTACCATATCTAATAGGGTACGGTTCCTTCATTCTGACACACCGTTGTGCTGTGGTGTGTAAAGTGGAGTGAGCTGGGAGAGAATCCCATTCTCTTTTAGGAAGTCTAAGAACTCAGTACTCAAGTACTCTCCACCTCGATCTGATCGAAGTATCTTGATACTCTTTCCTGTTTGGTTTTCTACTTCATGTTTATACTCCTTGAATTTCTCGAAAGCTTCAGATTTATGCTTTTTCAAATACACATGACCAAATCTTGAGAAATTATCAGTAAAAGTTATGAAGTATGAAAAACCGCCTCTTGCATGTGTAGACATTGGTCCGCATACATCATTATGTATGAAGCCTAGGAGCTCAGTAGCTCTTTCTCCGTGTCTTGTAAACGGGGTTTTGGTCATTTTACCTTTGATACAAGACTGGCAAGTTGCATAAGATTTATACTCAAATGAATTTAAATATCCATCTTTATGAAGCTTGTTTAGTCTTGTTTCATTAATATGACCAAGTCTACAATGCCAAAGAAAAGCTTCATTTATCTCTGAAAATTTTCTTTTATTTTTGTGTTGTACGTTGAAAACTGTGTGTTGATTAAGGACGTATATCCCGTTATTTAATGTACCACAACCAATCAACTCTTGATTAAGTCTAATGTTCATAATATTGTGTTGCACAACAAAATGATACCCTTCATTTTCTAACAAGGAAACGGATATTATATTACAAAGCATACTTGGTACAAAATAACACGGGTTCAAAACCAATATACAACCCGAAGGCAAACCTAGGTGATACTCTCCTACTGAAACTGCATTTACATTGGAACCATTTCCAACTTGGAGAGTATGATCACCTGTCTTCAGAACTCTGCTATTTCTCAACGCCTGCACAGAATTGCAAATATGAGAACCCGAACCGGTATCCAATACCCAGGAAGCAGAGTTAATAGAAAAACAGTTTTCAATTACGAACACACCTGAAGCTGAAGCATCACCATGCTTCTTCTTGAGTGCTAGGTACTCAATACAGTTCCTCTTCCAGTGTCTCGTCTTCTTGCAATGGAAACATTTACCTTTCCCCGATTCCCCAACCTTGGACTTGCCTTTTTCCTTCACCTTTTTGACTCCACCCTTAGGTTTGGTGGGTTTCTTCTTCATCTTTCCCTTGGCCTTAGCCTTCGGGTAAGAAGAGGAGGATTGCCCAACACTCATAACGGGAGTCTTCACTGACTTCAGTGTGCTCTCTGCACTCCTTAACATATTAAGGAGTTCAGGCAATTCCTTCTCCATGTTGTGCATGTTGAAGTTAACGATGAACTGAGCAAAAGTGGAGGGGAGAGACTGCAGAATAATATATGTATACTGTTCATTGTCCATTGTCCACCCAAGGTCCTCAAGCTCTTCTATGAGAGCTATCATTTTCAGAACATGGTCTCCTACTGCTGTGCCAGCGGTCATGCGCATCTGAAACAGTTTCTTAGACGCTTCGTATCGTAATACGCGAGATTGCTCTCCATACAACTCTTTTGTATGGAGAAATATGGCTTTTACGTCCATATTCTCGTGCTGCTTCTGATGTGTGTTATCCATCGATGCAAGCGTGAGGTATTTTGCCGTGGCACAGTCAGCGTCCCATGTCTTGCGGATTTCCCTATCCGCAACTGAAGATTTAGGACCTATGGGGCAAGGCTGGAGCTGTAAGGACATATGATACTTTATCATAAGTCAAGGCTATGTTTAAATTCCTCAACCAGTCTTTATAGTTGGTTCCATTCATCTTGTTTTTATCTAATAAGAGCTTAAGTCCTGTCATGGGTATCTGCCATTAAGAGAGAGAAAAGAATACACTTAGCGAAAGCTCTTGCAAAGATCAGATTGGTTATTATCTTGTCTAACCGATGTCTCCCACTGTTTTTATCAAATTTTCTTTAAAACCTTTAAAAAGAAAACTAGCCGGGATTAATTACATTCCACAACTTCGCTAACCTCTCAGCCAGGCCAGTGTCGGTACTTGAGGGAGGTTCTCCGTGTTTTCGCACGGACCTAATTAAAGTAAACCTCGTCTTCCCAGAGGCGTAGCCCCGTTTGGCACCTTTCCAGACACCTACCGAGTCAGCTTTTTGTAAAGTGCAAAATTCTCCCGGGAGCAACATTTGCTCACAGTGGAATCGGGATCCTACTATCATATAGAAGGTATACAATCTCATTGTAATTTTCAACTCTTGAAATTCCCGATATAATTTTTACCCCTATTACTTATGACCTTAACTAAAGTCAACATATCATAAGTACTAGTCAAGTTCTTCCCGTCATTTTGTGATTAACTAGACCCACCCATATGACCCTTAACTAAAGTCAACATAATCATATGAATGTCCTAACTAATCCGCATCATATGCAGTGTAGGAAGACATCACTCAGCTACTGTACACTGCGCCTTAACTAAAGTCAAAATACGCAGCACGAATACTAAGTACTCTACTTTCTAAATGACGGAGGGTTGCGGATAGTTTTTAAGAAAACTTTTGACGCTTTGAACTTGATATCGTTGTAGAATCTAATGGTTTTAAAAGGAGTGGCTTAAGCTCCGCATTTTGAAACTTGATTTTTCATAAAAGGCCGAGCATGTTTAAAATCTGATTCCACAATATCTTTTTAGGTTCATTTATCTTTTACATTAATCTCATTAATGTAGTCCCATCATTTAAATCCTAAGCCATTACAGAAAGAAACGAAAATATAACGTACACTTATGCCACTCGCATTCGTCACAGTGTCCTGATATGCACCGTTAGGTTACTTAACTAACGGCATACCGGGAAGGGGCTAGTGCGGGTGCAAAACATAAGTAACGTCTAATATATATCATATATATATAATATTTCATTCGTCTCAGATATCTATTAAAAGATCACATCAGATAATAAAAGCAGCAGAAGCACATATAGGATATCTAGGAGGTCCGTATTTTGTATTTAGCCAGCAATAAAAATATGGATTACACGGTCGCGATGAATAGCCAAGCCCACACCCCTAGACCCCTACGAGAGCGGCAAGCGACCCTACCAATTCTGGAGTTTAGGAAACCCGGTCTCGACTCCTCGAGATGGCCTCCCACTGAAACCTAGAACCCGGTCACTTGTGCCCTCCTCTTTGGGTCTATCTTAATGCGGAAAAGTAAATAATATACAACACTGGTGACAACAACCTCAACCCGGAAGTTTCCCAAATAAAAGAATATTACATACAATTTAATTTTACATGAATAAAAAGAAAACTCTCATCTCACATAAAACCCCCCGACTATTCATTGCGACAATCCTGCACATCAAATCTCATCGACACATAATATCAAATATCATCAACGTAAGTAAGTATGCATACACCGATCGTCGTTGATGTATAACAACGAAAACCGGTAATACATACTACACTTACGGTCACAGAGAAATAAAATGAAAAAAAATACAACAATTGGAATCTTTAACTGCCTTTAGACAACACAAACCCGGAATATCACATATACAAGATTTCATGCCTAAATAATGTAAAGCTCGCATTTGGGTCTCATTCAAGAAAACACCTTTTCAAACCAAACCGGATAATTCAACAAGACTTCCGTTTATCCCGAGACCGAACTGCTAGATTTACACGCAACAAACAAATTTGTAGATTCCAATTATTGTATCACATACTATTAAACTAGGCGCAGTTAAAATATTCGATCGAACGATTTAAACACCCACAGACTGCTCTGAAAGCTCAACACTTGAGCAGTTTTTTCTAAAAATTCCATAAACATTAGCAAACACATACGGGCCTGCACAAGAAACAACGGCCCAGGAATCACCTACGGAGCCGCGGAACCGCCGCAACAAGGCCACTCTGGCCGCGGTTCCGTGGTCGTACGGTCGATTTAGGGCATTGTGTTTCTGGTGGGCCCATATATTTCCCTGCTTAATTTTTTACATATTTTTAATTTGGAAAAATCCAGGATTTTAAAAAATTTCTAGAGAGCACCCCCCGGGTGTCGTTTTTCGTTCGTTCGATGTTTTCAACGTCGTCTAGGTTACTACAAAACTCTAGCTTGGCTCTGATACCACTATAGGGTTTCCTTAACACCTCTATTAGGGTTTTGAAGCATCACACATGCTATAACAATAAAATTTTGAAGTGCTAAGCAAACTATACTATGAATCGATCTAGAATTTATGAAGTAACTATCAATAGTATCAAATTTTAAGACTTAAGTTATACTAAGAGATGAGACTACAACCTTTGTAGACCTCTTTGGAAGACTCCTTTGCTTTGGAAGGGTTCGCTTGATCAACTCCTCGTCCACGACGATCCACCCGAAGCTCTTTGCCCTAAGCTTGTTGCTTCCTTCGATCTTTGAAAATCTTTGAAGCACAACACCCTACACAAGATAGCAAACGTTGTGTAGGATGATGAAGTGGTTGCTATTCTTATTTAATACCTTTTCTTTTATTTCTCTAACTCTATTTTAGCAATTAAAAGAGAGCTAGGGTTTGGAGGAAGAAGATGGCTCTCTTTCTTTTTCTTTTGGAGTGAATAATGATAAAAAATGAAAAATAGAAAATGAAAGAGAGAGATATATCTTACCATAACCATAACTATAATTAAAAAAATATCTAGATATTTTAATTTGGGTTAAAGGCAAAAGGAAAAAGAACCATGGTTGAGTTAAATTCAACCATGGAAATGTGTAGAAATGTGTAGAAGGAATGACTCAATAATGTTTTTCTTTTACCTTTATCTTTAATAAAAATATCCATATATTTATTTATCTACAATATGATTCTTATATTGCCATCCTCTTTGTATCATCAAACATGATACTTTTCATGTATGTATGTGTGTATGCACATCATCATGTACATATACATGCATGTTTCCATAAAAAGAAAAGGATTTAAATAAATAATAAATAATATAAAAGTCAATATTAAATCAACACTTGATTTAATAAATCGGTCATATCTCATATGACCCGAGTAATATTATATGCCCGATTAAAATACAGTATCTCATACTCGTATTTAATCGAGCCTCCGCACATATCTCATATGTGCGCCACTTCGTTTCGTCTGAGCCGAGAAACTTCTATGTAGGACTCTAAGACTCGTCAATACGCCAGCAGTAGATGATGATCATATCAAACACCCACAAGCCGCAAGCGGTCAGCTAAACGTAACGGCCACCCGGGTATTGAGCGATCAGAATAAGAACAAGCGAACCTGTCAAAGCTCCTGTCAATCCATCCGGCAACACTTACCGTACAGTCCGGTCTCTTCGTCAGATATGCTGCATATCGAGTCTAGGGATGGAATCGTCGACCCCAATAACTCAATAAGTCATGCCGGTATATGGTCTATAACAGATCGAGAAACTTACTGATAACACTTATCAGTAATATCTCAGCAGCCCTGGCCAGGGACTTCCCGTTATAGCCAATCGTGCACAGCACAGCATCAACCGTCAATACCGGGAGAGACGAAACCCCTCCTATCGCTCACTGCCTCCATATGCCTCGAGACTATACCCAAAATCCACCTGTTTGTACGACTCAGTAGAGCCGCAGTAGGGTGGAGATCAAAGTACAGTGGGAGGACACATAAGACTCTATGACGATCTTGGGTCTACAGACTAACCTGTACCAGTGTCACCTGAGAACTGCTATCCGACGTATGATATAATACCATATAGGAGTTCTCGGTGAGTCCGTTCAGTGTACCCAGTCTCATTGAGCACCCGTATACTATCTTCGGTGTCAACACACCGGACGGATATGGGATCATCCATCGCCCATCATATGGAACAAGAATGGTATACGCTAGTCTAAACTGGAATATCGATGCCCTATCTCGATATACCTACGACTAGGAACATTTCAAGGATATGCTTATAACCTACAGATGTCCCACTAGTATGATCCGCATCATAATCCCAGTAGTCAAGCTAATATCCTTAGGGCTTTATCAACATGCACTAAATGAATATAAACATGATCAAGTGAACATATGATAAAGTAAAACCAGATAGCATACTATCATGTCGAGCAAGACTGTCCTCTGAATATATATATATATACATATCAGTACATACACTATCTCATAATGGCCTCTAGGGCATACATATATCCAACATGGCCTTCTCACACAGCAACACATCGGCCCGGGGGAGGGGCTCCCACTCCGACACCGCCACCGCGTCGGGATCATTCGACCGCTTCACCCGCAGTCAGTTGGCCCTGTGCCACTGGATGGGCACAGGCCAATCCTCATTCTCGGGTGGCCCGACAAACAAAAACTTCTTCTTCCATTCATGGATAGAAGAAGGTATTACGACGACCCCGATCCGGCAGCACCTCCTCGGTGTTTTCTAAAGGAAATGTATACCCAGCTCGGCTCGCCTTTGCGAGTGCCGGGGTGGTTTTTATAGCAGAGAAAGGATATGAGAAGGCTCCGACTGCAAGGGATCTGACGCAATTTCAACCGAACTAGGAACCTGAGGGGAATCCTCCAAGAGTTCGGCACTAACTGGCCCGGGGCTAACTCAAAACAATTCAACACCGCACTCACCTCAGGGGAGAAGGGCAGGCCATCCCGGCCCAAAAAGGCTTCCAGGTACAAGGCAATCTCCTTACCCCGTACCTGGTCTGCCCTCTCCCCCTCCCCGACCAGACAAAGCGAGTAGTCGGGAGGGATATAGAAGTGAGCCCGGATGGTGGCAAGCTCATCTGCATGACTCAGTATGGAAGACACATCACGGACGCCCCTGACCTGCGCTCTAGGGACCGCCCCCGTCACACGATCCCGGGGAGCATGACTAACCCTAACTTCCCGGGGGGACCCCGACTCAGACGAGGAAGAGGAAGAAGCAGAAGAGGAAGCTGCAGAAGACTCCCTAGACTCTACCCGAGTTATTTCTACAGACTCCTTGGTAGAAGAGATCTAACCTGATCAAAATGATGAATCCTTGGAAGAGAAAACGCTGGGATCCCAACCTAAAGGGAAGAGTGCCGAGCTAACACACGAAGGGACGAGAAAATTATGGCGAAGTATAGACCGTGAAGAGGATCCCACCTCTATTTATAGCCGCCGGCGTACGCATCCTACGGCGCCGATCGTGTCCCGCCAAAACAGCGCTTTGCAATCAACGACCGACAACATTTCACCTGTCGCACTCACATTGGGCACGTCCCATCGGGCGCGAAGGACACCGGCAGCAAGTCGCGTCAGCCAACAAGCGCCAGACACATGGACTGGCGCTTCAGCGAACGTATGCACGAATTGGTGCCTCCTCTTTAATGCGAGATCTCTCCCCTGATCCGCTGACGTCATCAAGAAAATACAACTAATTGTCCGGGAATACGCACCGACAATATCTTCAAATAAGAGCTTACCCCGGGTGACCGGTCAGACCACTCTCGACCCGACCCATGAATAGGTCGAGACGAGAGTGGGAGGCTAATGATGATGCTCGATACCGGTGATTCCCCAGATCATGACACGTGGCAGATGACGTGTCCCAGAGCTTACGAGAAAGGATCAAGATCGGTACGTTGGAAACATACCCCGGGCCTTCGACCCAAGGATGTTCCCGACCTTCAGTGGCCTTCCAGACCACTCCTACGATCACCTTACAAACGACCATCGGCTCGCTTTGGAGCCCCCCCACATGCTGAGTTTCCTCAGCCCTCCAGCTCACCTCCGAGCTATCGCATATCCAAGATGCCTCGGCCTCCCGCTCTGTTCCCGAGCCTCCCGCCGAGCTTATCTTCCTCGGTCTCATTGACCGACCCATAGCACCGATCACAGGCGTCTCCGCCACGGCTCCGCGAATCTCGCCAGACGCGAAATATCCGCCGCCCATGATCCCGCGTTCCATGCCATCGCGTTCCCCCATTAACGAGCATATCTCGTCATTAATGAGGAATCCCGCCTGTCACGTGGGCGTAACGCTAGGGGCGTAACGGCCGGCGTGAATCTCATGCCCGCCTGTCCATGGCTGCCACTATATAAACCCCTCTCTCAGACGACTTCTGCAGCTAAATTAATCGAAATAGTTCGAAATGGAAAACTCGGAAAAGTCAAATTGGTCGTGAGCACCGGTTTCCTTTTCTTGTTAAGGTACATCAAGCTTTTAATTGCCTTTGAAATATGCGGTTATGCAATATTCATTGTGCGATTCATAGAGAATTTTTTTCTGCACCCTAATATTGTTTTGAATTCAAAACAATGCCTTCCTTTTACTTTGGGACAAGTTTTAACACCATCGAATCTCCAGAGATTTTGAAATAACACCATTGAACTTTAAACATGCCATGAAAGCCTCATGAACTGAAAATGCGGTCTTAAACAGTTAGTCTTGTTAACTCGTTTAAGCCATGAGTGGACTGGAGAACCCAAAATGAACCGAATAAAAAAATATCCTTCAATTTTTTGACAAAAGTACTCTTCAAGGGGTCATGACATTTTTAAAATTCGATGGTGCTTTATAAGACTTGCCATTTATTTGCCAAGGTTTTCAATTTTTTTCCTATTACTCTAAAAAAGTTAAAATTTTGAAAGATCTGGGTATTTAGTTATATTCAGAAGTATGCAGCAAGTATATACTGAAGGATCAAATGGATTGACAAAACCAAAAAGTTATTTAGAAACCAACCCTATCTCTTTCGCATAACACACCCCCCCCCTCCCTCCCCCTGGCCGCCTCGTTATTATAACAATTATTTGTTTCGATAAGTTCTCTTTGCGTTTTTCCTCAATATATAGGTGAACAATTGGATTCGATTTAACATCAACACAGGCGGAACACTGGGAGAGAAGTGCTGCCACTTTTTCGATTTGATGAGACTATTTGCGGATGCGAATCCAGTCCGTGTGATGGCTTCTGGGTCAATGGATATCGATCACAAGGATGAATTATATGACGGAAAGGTCGGCATTTTTTCCCTCTTTTGAAAACTTAGGAATTAGAAGACTAATGTTGAATGAAATCCTGTATTTCACCACCAACAACAACAATTGAAGAAGAGGAACAAGCAAAAGAAAAAGAAAAGAAGGGGAAAAAGAGCATGGCTAAATTACACCCTCAACTATCATTGTTTTTTCACCAAACTACCTTAAGTTTTTTAATCATAGCAAACTTAAACTTTAATTTTTTTACTTCACTATAATACACAAAAATATGGTAGGCTTGTGATAGCCTGCGTTAAACTTTGTCACATTCTATGACATGAACCACACATAAATGTAGCATTTTGGTTGCAGACCTGACATGAACCTCTCTTAATAAGAATCAAATTGTGGATCATTGTCTGCGGATTATGAACCCCTCTAATCTTTTGGGGAGGCATCATTGTGTGCTATGAAACCAATTCTATTTGCATTCAATCATGACCATTAAGAATTTTCTAAGCTCACAAAATCAACTAACAAACGGTTTCCTGACATCATTGATAATGCATACGTAATCGTGGAATTCGACAACGGCTCTCGTGGAATGCTTGACCTCTGCATCTTTGCCGAAGGCAGTAAAAACGAGCAAGAAGTTTCGGTTGTTGGTGACATTGGAAAGGTAACTTGTATTTGGATCCTACGAAGATACATCTTTTAAGTTTTTTTTTGTGTGTTTCTATATACAATCATTTACCAGCGACGCAGTTGTGGATTTGAAAGCTTATTCATTCTAATTGTGTAAATATCACGAATTTGATACCAAGGGGAGGCCTTTGTTCCGGAGAGCATTGTGTGTGTCAGCACTAGAGCAGCAGGGAGAGATGGGGTCGAGATATTAAAGGCCGAGGATGAACGGATTAAGCAAGCGATTCAAATATTTTAACCTGCAAAAAGAATTAGACATGCTATGGTTTTGTATTTAAATCACACTAAACTACCCTTAACTATGAGCCTTTTTCATATAACTACCTTTGTTTAAATAAAAAAAAAAGGTTGTCCTAATAGTAGGATATTGTACCATAATAACTTGAAATTTTCTCATTACTTACATGACACTTGCCAAATGTTTAGGAAACAATACATTTATTGCTATTATAACACACTTAGTGATGAAGGGATATATCTTCATGAACACTTGCATCAAATTAAATCTTGAAATTATAATGGTAGCATGATGCCTTATGGGAAGTTTGTTCAAACTTCTTTAATTCCCTTTCCATTATATGTAACAACAAGTCTCTTATCATTTTTCTTTTATTTATATGGATAATTCAATATCGGTTGCCAATTTCAAAATATTAACTACAATTTTTGTTAGGTATGATTGGTTGCATCATGGAGTGAGCTATTTAGCAACACTTGAACTTTCTGTCTGATGTTAAAGCTCGAAATGCCGGTGTCGGTGGGGGCCCTGCTATCGACTTAAACGATGGATTGCTTTCTGTGACAAACTTTCTATCGAGAAAGGCCGATTCGTAACAATCGAAGAAGTCTTGTCTGAGCCGAGTTTCGAAATTTATCAATTTAATCTTGATTGTGCAATGATGTATGTTGTTCTCCCTTGGCATTGTGCATATGTACATCATGTGATTATGGTAGCAGGATATGTTCTAATATACTGGGTTTTATATCGAAAACGAGTAAACGAATAATACGGTCAAGTTCCTTCGCTAAAAGAACCGAGTTGATAGAAAGATGTAATTTTATTTTCTTTTGTTCTTTGAGTTTGGCTTTACCTGTGCCTTAGGGTTGCTATATCTTTTAATTACGAGGCGACACAAGTGTAATACTATTTGATTTAATGTGTATTGTTAGAACTTTGTTTTCAAATCTACATAATATGCCGAAATTAAGTGATTAGATAATTTCAATTAGTCTGCCACACCGAAAGAAAATGTGGTACATAACCTATCAAAATTTCGTAATTAGTATCAAGTCTGTTAAAAAAGCTCGGCATTTCGTAATTAGTATTAAGTCGGTTAAAAAAGCTCGGCTCGGAATTGGATCGTTAAAAGCATGCTCTAAATAGTTCGACAACTAAATAAGCCGAGCTTGAAAAAAACAAACACGACCATGACAGGCATGGACTCGTGCTTAAGTTCGGCTGGTATAGGCTAAGATAATTGAATCTTATTTAGCATCAGTAGTAATAAAATGATTTCTCATTCTTGAATATAAATCTTGATTATTAATTTTGTTATGCCACCATACTGAAGAATATAGATTATTAATAACTTTGAATTTAGTCGGTTATAAACAAGTTTTGAACCCATTTTTATAGTTCTTGCTGCTCACTTTGTCATTCAAAATCGACATGTTTTTCACATATTCTTGTAATTTTTTTCAATCCCAATCGACAAATAAACAAGCCGGGCTCGAACAAATTTTTAGGCTCGTTTAAATAATTGAACAAACAAATACAACCAAAAGCTCGGCTCGTTTAACAACCATAATTAGCATGATCAAGATAGAATACACACACACAAAAAAACACATTTATATTGTATCATCCCTAAAATTTTAAGCAGAGCCTGGTTTAAGCCATAATAATATTCACATCGATCCACCCAATCACAATTATGCACGATGGACTCAAGAAACAACGATAATTTTTATAGCTCGCCATTCAAGGGGGTACCACCCAAAAATACACATTGCAAATAAACAATCAATCACGGGCGTGCCCCTAAGAATTCTGTAATCAAATTTGAAGTATACTTAGTAAAAAGAATATCTTATGTTCCACTATATAGTTTGCATTTCAACCTTGACGTTTTCAGCAGCTTTGGATTCTTGGTTTTCATTAGCGTTCATCTCCTGCACGGGCGGGGGGTTAACGACCGTCATTGGCATGAGAGCATTATCAGAGAGGCGGCCCTTCATTTCTCGATGCTCTTGACAGATGGCACACCAATGCATGCAGCAATGAACCGCACAAGGATCACAAGGAGAATTCTGCATGAAAATTTTGTAGAGGATAAGTTAGATAGATCGTACACTGCACTTTACAATGACACTTGCCCGAGGCAGCATTCTCTTGACGATACTTATTATTTAAATTAAGGGTAAACTTTACTAAACACGATCAACCTTTTCGACCTTTTGAGAAAACCCTTTTAAACTTTAAAAATTATACTAAACCCCACTAAACCTATTATTGATGTCAAGAAAAGTTGGCAATGTTTACCATCTTCGATCAACTTATAGAACTTCTCCAATGAAATCCCAAATCTTTTTCATTAATCCTATATCAAACCCAAAAACTAGTGCAAATAAAGCCCTAAATCAAACACATTACTCATTTTTCCATTGAACTCAAAATCAAATACTATGTCAACCTCTAATTCAAACCCTAACCGAAACCCATTAATTTCTCTCATGTCCAATCAACCCAATAACAAATTTTAAATAGAACTCGAAATCAAAAATTTAAATTAAACCCATCGACTTCCTTTCAATTAACCTAAATCAAGTCCTTTTGTCATCTAGTTGAGCTATTGAGTGAAATTTCTTGGAGAAAGAGGTGGGCTGGGTCGAAATTGGCGGGGGCGAAGAAGAAAGGAGAGTGAAGGTGGAGTTTTTTAAAATGAAAGTGATGGATTCGTTGAAATGAGAATGAGAGAAGAGAAAAAGAAAGATTTTGGAGTTTAGATTAAACAAATGGGAGAAAATGCGATGGGTTTCTTTGAATTGATGAAAGAAAATAGAGGGGAAGTGGAAAGTTGATGATCTTGATTAAACATTTTAGGGTTTGGAGAAATAAATAAAATGACAGGTTTCTTTGAATTTGAAGAAGAAGGAAGAGGATTGAAAAACGGAAAAGAGAAAAAAAAAAAAGGTGGGTTTGGAAATTTGTCAAAAATCTGAGGAAGAAGACGAAAAGGGGGTATTTTCGTCAAAAAATGCTTCACAGATAATACCGTGATGGGAATAAATGAAATGTAGATAGTTCATTGATGCAAGTTGTAACTTTTGAAGATAAATGGGGTTATCTCAAAAAGCCAAACATTCCAATGGTGTTTAGTAAAGTTTACCCTTAAATTAATTTGACATCCCTCTCATATCATAAAGTATTGGATTCACTTAATATAAAATCACTAATTTTATAGGCAAAACTCGGGTTGCATTCGGATGACCGGATTGGATACGAAGTGTATATATATATATAGAGAGAGAGAGAGAAAGGGGAGGGAGGAAGAGGCCGTAGGAGGCTTTTTTTGTTAGGTGGCGCAAAAATAAACACCCTCCACCATTTTTTCGACGATCGGCATTCGTCGTCATCTTTATCATCTAAGATGTTGATACACCAAATTTCATGTGATTCTAACGTCTTTTCACCGTTGATTTAGTGGATGCAAAATTATCAGTTTACCGATAATAGAACTTTTTACATTGCTAAATCAATGGTAAAAAGGTGTTAGTTAGAATCATATGAAATTCGTTGTATCAACATCTTAGATGATAAAGATGATGATGACGAATGCCGACCATCAAAAAAAATGTAGGGTGTATTTTTTTGCGCCTCCTAACGAAAAGCCTTTAAGGGCCTCTTTCCTCCATTATTCTCATATATATATATACACACATTGTTTCATAGTGACAAACACGGATACAGATATGGAAATAGTTCGATAATAAAAAATCAAATCCGTATTGGACAAAATCGAATATGGATACAAAGCTAAAACGATGGATACGGATACGAATCGGATATTAAAAAGATTTAAGATAAAATAAAGTGGGATGTAGAGCCGTAATGTGTATGTAATTGATAAATCTCACCAACTATTTATTTAATTGGTACTTAATATATTTAATAAAGACAAATATGCAAGCAATTGAATATTATATTTATTTATAAATAAATATGTCAAAAAATATAGTACACATTACTAGTCTGGATTGTATACTTTGAAACAAACATGATGAAATAATATGTTAAAATATTCTTTTAAATGCATAACATATAAATGAGCAAAAAATGTATGGTTCAAATAAGCATATACGAAATTTACATTTAAAATGATATATTTTCTTATATATATCTACGGATATTCATATTTGAATTCATATAACCGAATATTCAGAAGCGAATAAATTTTAGTGAACCTGAATACATATTCGGGACAATTTAAAATTTCTGTATATGTGTTCGTTCGGCTTCGAAAAACCATATCCATATCCGGAAAATATTTGAATCTAGATCCAGATATTATCCAAATATCCGGATCCAGATGCAACCCTAGGCAATACCCAATGAGGTAGGGCTACGTTAGTTCCGTTGGATCTTGATTCCTCGTGATAAAGTGTACAGTCTTGTTAAACCTTTTGGATGTTGATCATGATCGGAGAAAATATGATAATTAAAAAGAAGAGGTGAAAAAGAGTACAGCAATGGATGATACTCAATGGTCGTTTGTCTAGCTGCAAAGTGCAATGCAATGATTCTTTTGGCAAAATGGGCTTTTGCAATCTATCTATACTATATACTAAATGTGATTGAAAAGGGCAAGAAAATTAAAAATTCAACTTCTTTTCAATTTATTCCAAGTATGTCCTTGGATTCTTTAAGAAATGTTCACTAGTAGAAAAAAGCTCATTACCAAGAGGAACATCGCTTAGGGACAAATTTCCTTTGACAATGGAAGCATTACCAAGGGATTTCTCTCTTGCTAATGTTCCCTCGGCATTGATACATTGCCAAGGGAAGTAGAACCTTTCCAAGAGAAATAAAGATATTCCCAAGTGCCCATTCCAGAAGGACATAATCAGTCTCAGATGATATACAATGCTATATTATTAGTTAAATAATGAACCTAAAATAAAAGGGAGGGGAAAGAATTTCTGAGCTGGCCCTAGCCCTCATGAGTCTCAGCCTTCCACTCACCCCCATCCTCTCTCTACTCAAGTCGGCAATTTCCGCTGCCCTCTCATTACTCGCTCTCCATCCTCTCATCACTACCATCATCTCCTCTTTTCAGAACTTAATTTGAATCGTATCCCAAAATCCCATCTTATCTCAACACACAATACCCTAACCCTAATTCTGATCCAAGAAATCCCCAAATCGTTTGAAAGAAGCCCCGATCCTATTCCAAAACACAAGGTAAGCATTGATTTATTTGTTTTGAGTTATTATTAGTCTTTCTTATTGACTTTATCTTTTCTATGGTAATTTATTTCCCTCTAATTGTATATATGTCAGGGTTGAATTTAAAGAACTATATTCTTACCCATTAGGTTCATCTGGCCAACATTCAAAATGAGCTAATTCATAGCAAAGCACGCCTTTGTTAAATAGATTTTATTTAGCTTGAAAATGCAATGAAATCTAACAGAGAGTACAATAGGCTCTTGCTCTTGTGTTTTCTCCCACGCAAGTATGTGCAATTGTTGCTTTATGGTTCTTCATTTATTATCATGTGCTTCATCTTTCTAACTATGGTGGCATGGTTTTAATCCGATTTACAAATCTTCAATAATTTGAATTCAAATTATCTTTAAAAAAGAATAGGTTCTCTTCTACTTTCACTTTTTTTGCAGGCTTAAAACGAGCACTAAAGATTCTAACCCGATGCATCATTGGCCATGTAAGAAATCTTGATCCAATAATTCATTCATTTATTACTTTTTTTAAAAAACTAATTAGGATATTTTCATGGTTTATTTTCTTGCATTATGATATTTTTAACAGTTAAACTTTACGAGGATAAGAAATATGTTAGTAAAGGTGTTGTACCTTGATTTAAGCTAACGCAAGTAATTAAGTACTGTTTGGGTATGGAATTAGGAAAACTATAGTTTATTTTTAGTTGGAGTCATAGTGGATGCAAATCAAGATTTGCAAGACCTTAGCTCTATTTCACAAATTTAACTTGGATGGGTTTGGGCTTTGGAGTTTTCTAAACCTCAAGATGTTGTTTTAGAGTTATCTAAACTCCAAAACGGGTGTTTTCTTTGTAAATTTAAGAGTGTAGAAAACTTTAGTCATGTCGGAAGTTTTAAACACTAAAATGAAAGTAGCACATGGTATAGTTACGATTTTGGAGTTAAGTTTGGATAACTTTATGAAACTCGGGTTAACTAAACTTAACTTCCTTCCCAAACCGAGCCTTAGTTGTTATTGCTTCATTTTTTAATAATATTGTCTTCTTATGTAATTTTATGATATCGATGGAAATCATAAATAAAATGCTCGGCTTATATAGTCTAAGTGAAATTTGTAAGAACTGAGCAGTAAACAAGCTATGTTTACTTGATAACACAAATTAATGCCACCCCTAAATTACTTAATCCATGCATTATATTTATTCTATTTAGCACGCTTAATTTTAATATTTGTCGTAAAGTTATCTTAATTTAAAGATTTCAATCATCTTATTTAGAATTTTGAACTTGATAGGCCACAAGATGGAAACTTTAATGACAAATCCTACAGAACAAGTTAAATGAGTTTGCTTAACAAGAACGCTCAAGAAGATATTTTCCAAACATTGCAAGTGATGATAATGGAGATAATGGAATCCCTGCTCTCTTGACATGTATGTATATGTTAAACAAAGCAGTTATAATGATGGTTACTTATGTTATGTTGTTTTATCTTTGTTACAGACATGATGACTTTGACGATTAGAGTCAAGGAGATGATGTCAAAGATGTGGATATTAAATGTGGAAAGCTTTCGGCGAGAGAAAAGAGATTAATGTTTCGTTAGTTGTAAATATTTATATTGTTGTAAACATTGGCATCTATTTAATAAGATTATTGTTGTATACATTTGTTCATTGGCTCCTGTGCCATATATAATTGGATCATGTATTTAATTTTTAATGATTTATTTGATTTCATATATATGTGTTTGCTTGTGTATAGTTAAATAGAAACAATTTTGGTAGTATTTTTCTTTTAAAAAAATTAAAATAGTATATTACCAAGGAATTATCCCTCAGCAATGATTTTTTAAAATATTATTTTCTTAAAAATAAAAACTGCATTACAGAGGGACTATTCCTTGGCAATAGTCCCTCGGCACTATTAATTCTAAGGGACTGCACATTGCCAAGGAATAGTTCCTTGGTAATACATGCTTTCCCAATGACAGTTAACCCAAACCCATATTCCCAAGGGATTTCTAATATTTCCCCTGGGATGCTTATTCCCAAGGGAAATCACTGTATTCCCAAGGGATTCGACTCTTGAGAATACTGATTTTTCTTATAGTGGTTTTTTCAATACTAAGTAAAGATTCATCCTTATCCTCCTGTGAAAGCCTTTAAAATGTTGATTCGAGATCCATCTTTATCCCTACATGGATGGCCTAGATTTTTCAACATGTTTTAAAAATACATCTTCTCCCTTCTTTCTCTTCTTTTAATCTCTTTCTATTTTCAAGATCCTTAACTCGGGTAATAGGATTTGATGATTGAGGAATTTTGTTTTCGGTAACAGCTTTTTGTTGTTTGGAGTCTTCATTAAAGCAGTGAGATGAAATAATCTAATGCGATTATATATAAAGGTCGTTTTTTTTTAATGCATTAAGGATATTTGCTGAAATTCCTAATGAGCTTTACTTATTGAATGCTAATGTCCTGAAAAGAGTGAGAAGAGCTTGAAATGTGCATCTATATAAGATTAATTGATGACTTGCGTGGGTACTTATGGTTGTGCATTTTATTAGATTAATTTAATGTGGAGTTCATAACCCATCTTAGTTAAGACAATATGAGAAATATGAAAACCATATGAGATTGCAGGAAAAAATTGATACATTGAAGTTTTTGTATTGGTCTTCTTAGAAGTAGAAATAGATTTAGATTGTAAGATGTCAGAAGAAAAGAAAGGAAAGGAAAGTTAGAAAGATAGAACACGGATTAAAAGAAGAGAGAAAGAAGGGAGGAGATGTCTCTTGAAACTCCATGTTAAAAAAACTGGGTCATCCACATATAGATAAAGATGGATCTAGAATCAATATTTTAAAAGCTTCCACAAAAGAAATATGCCTTTTCTTAATATCAAAGAAACATTTTTTAAAGAATCCCAGGGACAAACATGGAATATATGGAAAATGTATGGAATTTTTAACTTGTCCTTCCCAATCATATTCAGTATATGGCAGAGCTACCTTAAAGTTTAGTACGATAAAGAATTCAAAATATTTTCTCATTTTCCAAAATTACTCAATATTTTCGGTTTGGCCCCTTTTCTTAATCTAGGCAAGTACATATTTTTGATTAAAAAATGAAATTATTGATGATTAAATTTTAAATAATAAATTCAATATAGCATGTCATAATCAATGATGCTTAAAATGCTTTTTTCTAAAGCCGTAGTAAAAATAATTCTAATTTTTTAGGGTTCATTAAAGTAGAATATCTAGAGCACATTCTTTCTAAATACATTTTAAATAAATAATTTACATAAATTAGCAAAGTCAAATCCTACATTGGGTCAGAACATTAATTTGAGATCGAAATTGGTCATTTTGGATTAAGATTGATCATTTTGGACAACGACAAAGTAAGATCTTAAACCATGGCTACTTGCATCGGATGTTACATAGTAAATGAGAAATTGATTTCTAGAGACACTTATTTGAGTTTTGTACTAACTATCAGTATATAAATATCTAAAAATACAGAATCCTTCGAGCCAACTAGGAAACTTTTTTTAATTATACCAACGATGGTTATCAAGGCACCATTCATACAAGTTCTGAATTGCATAAAAATAAGTACATAGCATAGTAGCGTCGATACAATAATAGTTAAAAAAGTGTATTATTTGAGTTATTTTTATAATTTTCAGCTTTTTCGACTTTCGATTTTCATTGGAAGAATTTTGATCCCATAAGTTACGCGTGGGGTCGATTCTAGTTTAATTCTAATATTTGTATTTTTAATATAATTCCCCAGAATTTGGTTTAAAACAAAAATGTTTATTGCAACGGTTGCAGGATTTGAGGGTTTTAATTGGATGTAATAAGCTCAAGGTCTTAATCTTATCTATGGGTTGCTTTATTTGTTGCAACCAATTTGACTGCAGCATCTGTTGCATTTTACAGTTCTATTTACAATTCCCGATTATTATATAGTATAGAACACAAGATTTTACCTTGAGATGATATTTCTTTTGCAATTCTTGGCGAACGAGACCCGTGTATATACCACACATCCACCAACTAAACACCAATCCTTCTCCGATGAGGAACAAAGTCCTTGGATCGAAGCCGTGAAATATAGCTGTAGTAGCTGCGAGTAAAATGCCGCCTTCAATGCAGATAGCGTGGCAGATGCATGGCTTGGTCCACGGGATATCTTCTCTAATGCTCTCAACGTTACGACCGAATAATACACAAGGACAGAACATACCGGTCCAACCTGTTGAGATACCAATATAGATCAATTATTCATAAAAATCAAAAGGAGACGATCCGTAGGTTATAAAAATACAGATGAGTATATAGCTTTTTGGAAGAAAACTAAAATGCAAATGAAGATTACCTAAAATGCAGAACAGGACTTTGAGCTTATTACATCTGTGGATTGAAATCAGGAACAACATACACTAATGGGTACTGAGCGAGGTATGATAGGGGTAGGCTACTTCGGAACGTTGAGGTGGAACGATATACGATATGTGATGGAACAAAGAGTTATTTCAAAGACGAACATATTATCAATAAGTATTTTCAAATACGTGTGCATTGGAATACCTTCTATTATCATGCATTGGAATATGTCCATGTTGTAACTGATGGTTGTCAAATAGCTATTAATGAAATTAAAAAGCTATTCCTTGGATTAATTAATATGCACTGGAAAGATGTCCATGTTGCATTGTTATTCGGAACACCAAATTTATTGGTTTGGAACAAAACAGTTCCACATTTCGGATTGGAAGTTCCAAAACGAAAAATGTAGGAATTACATGGTTTTTGGTAGCTTTGACAGAGATATTAGTAGAACTTTTTTTATGGTTTACCAAAACAATTAACAATTGTAAACAAGCACCGTTCAACCAATTGGGTTGAACCTCGACTGACGTGCGTCGTATCACGTCAAGATGTTACATTCCGTAGATTTGCTGGGAGCGACGATGGACGGCTGGGCTTGAGTTGGAGGTTGCCTCCTGAAGTGTATGGAGTCTCAATGGGTTTTAGGTTGTGCTGGCCGAGCTACCTGCAAGGAAGTCCCGGGATGGTTGTAACACCGAGAACCCTCCGACGATCAAGTTAGACCGGATATTTGAGCAGAATAACGGCCTAGTGAGGAGAAATTCACTTACTTGATCCGTCTGGAGAGGGGTTTATATAGTGGTGGCAACAGGCAGGCAGGTGCGGGAATCACGCCGGCCGTTACGCTCCCGGCGTCACGCCCACGTGATAGGCGGGATCTCCCATTAATGGCGAGACAAGCTCGTTAATGGGGGATCGTGATGGCATGGAACGCGGGACGTGGCCGGCAGATATCTCGCGTATGGCGAGATTCGCGAAGGTGAGATGGTTGCGCCTGCGATAGGTACCGTCGGTCGGTCGATGTGACCGAGGAATATGAGCTCGGCGGGAAGCTCGGGGACGAGCGGGAAGCCGAGATATCTAGGTTCTGCGGTAGCCCGGAGACGAGCTGAGGGGGACGAGGAGGCCAATTGTGCGGGGCTCGGAGGTGAGCCAACAGTTGTTTGTAAGGCGGGCACAGGAGTTGTGTGGTCAGTCACAGAGGGTCGGCCACGTCCAAGGGTCGCAGACCCGGGTGTTCTTCCGACGTGTTGTTTTTGGTCCTTCCTTACGGGCTTCGGAACACGTCATCTGCCACGTGTCACAATTTGGGAGATCACCGATATCGAGCATCATCATTAGCCCCCACTCTTGTCCCGACCCGTTCACGGGTCGGGTCGAGGGTGGTCTGCATGGTCACTCGAGGTGAACTCCTTTTCGTAGATATCGTAAGCGTGCTTTCCCGGGCAATCAGCATTTTCTTGACGGCATCTGCGGACCAGGGGCCAGATCTCACATTAAAGAGGATGCGCCGGATCGTGCGTACGTCCACCGAAGCGACAGCCCACGTGTATAACGCTGGTTGGCTGACACAACGGGTCGCAGATTTTCGGCGTCCGATGGGGTACGACCAATGCGCGTGCGACAGGTGGAGCGATGGTGGCCGTCGAATGTGATGAGTTTTTTTGGCGGGAGATGACCGTCGCCATTGGATGTGAACGCCGGCAACTGTAAATAGAGGTGGGTCCCCATCAAGGCCCATACCTCTTCAAACCTTCCTCGTCCTGAATCTTGTTAGCTCGACACTTTCCTTTTTAGGTCAGATCTCTGCGTTTTCTCTCCCGAGGACTTCTCTCCATCAGGTTAGATATCTTCTTCTGAGGAGTCTGTAGATGTCGTCAGGGTAGATTCTAGAGATTCTTCGGGAGCTTCTTCTTCTGCTTCTTCCACTGAGTCGGAGTCTTCCCGAGAGGTTAGGGTTTGATCCTCTTCCCGGGGTCGCGCGACGGGGGCGGTTCCCAGAGCGGTGGTCGCAGAAGCCCCCGGTGTGTCATCCTCGGTAAGATATGAGGACGAGCTTGCCACCGCTCGGGCTCGTTTCCATATTCCTCCTGGTTATACGCTGCGTTTGGCCGAGGAAGGAGAGAGGGCAGATCGGGTACGGGATAAGGAGATTGCCTTGTACCTGGAAGCCTTTTAGGCCGGAATGCGCCTGCCCTTCTCTCCCGAGGTTGTTAGAGTGCTGAATTATTTTGGGTTAGCCCCGGGCCAGCTAGTGCCGAACTCCTGAAGGATTCTCCTTGGGTTCGTGGTCCGTCTGAAGATGCACATGATCTTCAGGCTGAGCACCCTAGCCTCTTCTCTCTGTTATAAAAGTCATCCCGGCACTCGTGCGGACGAACCGAGGTGGGTATACTTCTCCTTTAGGAAACAACGGGGAAGTGCTGTCGGGTCGGGGGTCATCGTCGTACCTTCTTCCATCCACAATTGGAAGAAGAAGTTTTTCTTTGTTGGGCCGTCCGAGGGTGAGGATTGGCCCGTGCCCACCTAGTGGTCTAGGGATAGGTGCCGACGGGAGAGTCAGTCAAACGATCCTGACGCGGCGAGAGTGGCGGAGTGGGAGCCTATTCCTCGGGCCGACGTTCTGCTTTCTGAGCAGGCCCTTAGTTGGGCTGGACTCAGCCCCGTCCAATTCGCGGGTAAGTTAGGAGCTCTCAGGTGACCTATTTAGACTTGTGCGTTTTTTCTATTTTTCTTGCACTGTCGACTCCATTGTACCTTGTCTTGTGCAAAATCCATGGATATGAGCAAGTTCCGCACGGCAGCGATTGACGCGAAGAGGGGACAAAAGTCCAAAGGCGCTGGCCCTTCTTGCCCGCCGTCTGTTCCGGCCCCGCCGGTGGCCCTTTCCCCTAGGTGACCAAGTGAGCCCCGGGCCCTCGAGTCTAGTCGTGCGCCAGTTCAAAGGCGTGCTCGGGCGCAAGAGCCTCGGGCCCCCGAGGTAGGAGACGAGGAGGGTTCCCCCACGCCCTCCCTCAAGAGACCTCACAGGAGGGCGCCCCACTCCCTGGCTTACCTGATCCTTGTGGACAATGAGGAGCTTCGCTTCAAAGTGCCCTCAGGGCTTTCTGTCGCCGACAGCCTGCTTTCGGATATGGAGAGGTCGGACGGAGGTAGGGTTCCTCTAGGAACTCTTCGGGCCCAAATGGCGGCAATAGCCCAAGAGGCCGTGCAGGTCAGTGTTCGCACTTCACCTGGTTCTTCATCCAACATTTTGTCCGTGTGGTGGGGTGCTTCCCTCCCCTTTTTTACCTTCTTTTTTTCTTCAGGTCCTCCAGCACGTCGTCCTCGTCGTCTACATAGAGGACGAGGATATCGTTCCGGCGATGCGGGCCGCAGACGAGTCCTCCTTATGGGAGGAGAGCTTAAGGCAGGAGCTGGGGGCAGCAATGGAGAGGGCCGCCGCCCTTGAGGCCCGGGTGGAGGCCAGGAACAGGGAGGTCGCTCGGTACCGAGAGGCCGCCCGAGCCGCCGAGTCCTAGTTGGAGGACTCCCGGGTGCTCGTTGCTACCATGGAGAAGACGGTGAGCAGCCTCCAAAAGGAGAACGAGACGGCGAAGGACCGGGTACGGAAGGCGGTGGAGAGCTACAAAAAATCAGATCAGTTCTATGTCGACCTTGCCAGTGCCGGAGGCGTCATTTGGCACGACACCCTTAACTTTGTCAAGGCCCAGATGCCGGAGTTCCCTGACGCCGAGCTCCGGACCTTGTACCCTCTCGCTGACGACGCCCACGGGACCGCCCCCGGACATGACGCGGGGAAAGCAGCCCCCGGTGGGAGTGCGAAGGGTAAGCTAGTTGCCCCGGATGCCGGCGCTGAAGTTCCCGCTGGCGGAGCCGACCGTGAAGATGCCACCCCGGTAGTTGTAGGGGAGGTGCCGCACGCCGAGGTCATCCCCGCGCCTGAGGCGTGAAACCCCAAGTCTTCTTATTTCTCTTTTTTGCTCTCAAATTTGTAAGCCCCCGGGCACTTTTGTTAGGCTGGGGAGCCCATAATACCTTTGTAGAGACTTTCGATTTATGTGAATAAAAATCTTTTTTTTTGCCGTTTCTTTGCATGCACATTGTCTTTTCGTTTGTGGAGAACATTCGTATTTGCGCGGTTCAGCTTTCATGTCAGGTCGGTTCTTCGTCTGGCGATCACACGTCAAGTTGAATTCGACCATTTGCCAAGTGCGCAAAGACCAGTGAAGGGTCGGTATCTCCATGGCCCCGAAGTAGATGTGGTGATCGTTTACTCGGACACTTTGGAAGAACCTTTGCCACAAGAATGTTGGTGCTTTGCAAAGAATTGGCCGAGCGTTGTTGCTGCTTGGAACCTCTTGGCGAGGGCTTAGATTCCTAGCGTCGTGGGGTATTGAATTATCAGCCGGGGATAGCTGAGCAGGGTAGCTGCTCTGATGCCTCTTGGTGAGGACTTCGATCCTTAGCGTAGGAGGGGCCGTTAGGGGCCTGCTAAGGACGGGCCAAGCAGGGTTACTGCCCGGTGCCTCTTGGCGAGGGCTTTGATCCCTGGAGTTGTGGGGTAGGGAACTCCCAGCCAGGGATAGCCGAGCAGGGTAGCCGCTCGGCTGCCTCATGGCGAGGGCTTCGATCCCTGCGTTGGGTAGGGAACTACCAGCCAAGGATAACCGAGCAAGGGCGAGCCCGGTTGCCTCTTGGTGAGGGCTTCGATCCTTAGCGTGGGAGGGACCGTTAGAGGCCTGCTAAGGATGGGCCGAGCAGGGTTACTGCCCGGTGTCTCTTGGTGAGGGCTTTGATCCTTAAGGACGAGCCGAGCAGGGTAGCCACTCGGCTGTCTCTTGGTGAGGGCTTTGATCCTTAGCGCGGAAAGGGTCGTAAGTGGTCTGCTAAGGACGGACCGAGCAGGGTGCTGCCCGATGCCTCTTGGCGAGGGCTTCGATCCCTGACGTTGTGGGGTAGGGAGCTACCAACCATGATAACCGAGCAAGGGCGAGCTCGGTTGCCTCTTGATGAGGGCTTCGATCTCTGGCGTTATGGGGGTAGGGAACTACCAGTCAGGGATAACCGAGCAAGGACAAGCTCGGTTGCTTCTTGATGAAAGCTTTGATCCTTATCGCTGGAGGGACCGTAAGGGGCCTGCTAAGGACGGACCGAACAGTGAAGCTGCTCAGTCGTTTCGTGGCGAGGGCTTTGATCCCTGGCGTTGTGGGGTAAGGAGTTACCAGCCAGGGATAACCGAGCAGGGTAGCTGCTCGGTCGCCTCTTGGTGAGGGCTTTGATCCTTAATGTGGGAAGGGCCTGCTAAGGACGGACCGAGCAATGAAGCTGCTCAGTCGCCTCTTGGCGAGGGCTTTGATCCTTGGCGTTGTGGGGTAAGGTGTTACCAACCAGGGATAACCGAGCAGGGTAGCCGCTCGGTCGATTCGTGAGGTTCTGTCCGACCTTCCCGGCATGAGTATGGGGAATAGGGACAGTCGAAAGCAACACGTGTAATGAACACATAGGGAAGGCGAAGCGCCGGAGCCGCGTCGTTTCGATTTCGCCGAGAAAGGCTCGATGTCTGCCACGTGGCGGCATAGTTGTGGGTGAAACGAGCGACTGTTGGACTCTTGAGAGCGTAGTGAGGCTATAAAGCGAAGGGAGCGTTGATCACTCATTTCTTCACACCAAAACGTAAGAATGGAGGACTTTCCTTTCACCATCCCGACATCGTAAGTTTTGAGGACGCGTACCTCTACGATCAGTACTGCACCGAGGACACAGTGCAGTTAGTCATAGGCCGCATTGAGGATCATTTCGACCGACTGCTTCCCCGGCGTCCCCCTGCTCCAGTTGTTGATGTACTCCATTTGGAGGACGTCGTCGGGCTCTACAACCCCTTGTCCGAACAGCTGAAGGACGAGGCGGCTGGTAAGCTAAGGTCTTTGCAGCGCTTCGGCCTGATCTCCACGGGTCAGCGGGATTGCCGGCGCTCCTCCTTGAGTGCTACCAATTGAGGCACGATGCCGACGTTCGCGGGCGGCATCAGAGGCAAAGGGCTGAAGCGGCGAGGGCTCGGCTGGCTGAAATATGCTCGAAATACCACGAGCAGTGTTTTCTGCATCCCTTCCCCCGCTATTGCAATTTTTTTTCTTTTCGATGTGCGGCTGAGGAGCCTATAGTACCCTTTGAATAAACAAAACTCTCCTTTTTGCAATGTTTTACTGATCCCTTATTATATAAATAGAAAGATGTTGAGAAAAGTTTACATTGCCTTAGTAAAAGAAGTACACGCTAGTAAATGTTCTTTTTATTGGTACGGTTTGAGCTCCTCGGACGTCTGTTGGCCTCCGCGTACGGCGTGGGGTGCTGAAGCTTGTAGGTATCCGGCGTGCCCCCCGTCGACATGACCATGATCTGACCAATTGTTAACTCGCCGGGAGGGGGACGCTGCTCTTGCTCGCAGTCAGCTTGTCCCGTAAGTACGCTACCAGGTGTCTCGAACGGATGATCTTCTCGATGTAGTCTCGGAGCTGTTTACAGCTCTCTGTGGAGTGACCTTGCGACCTGTGGAAACCGCAGTAGGGGCCTCGGGTGCGCTTTGCAAACATGCGCGAGATCGGGGGGAGCTTGAATAACCCCTCGCCCTTAGCCTCCTCAAGCAGTACCGTCTAGGAGACGTTGAGTGGGTGTACTCCTGAAACTTCGGGGAGTAGGGCTTTACCCGCTCAAGTCTCCTTCTCTCTTCCCTCGCTCTCTTCTTTTGGTCAGTTTGCTCTACCCCAGGGAGATTTGTGTTCACCTCGGGCTCGAGCTGGATCTCGCGTTCGGTCCAGGTCTTTACCTTAGCCATGGTCTTAGGTTGCGCTAATGCAAAGAAGCGTAACCACTCCTTTTGTCTAAGACCAGACCTAAGTGCTGTAATGACCGTCTCGTTCCGATGCTCTTGGACTTCAAGAAGGGCGTTGTAGAAGTGGGTGACGTACCCTTTGAATGTCTCCTTGTCTCCGCTCTTGATTGTGAAGAGGTGGTCGACGGTCCGTTTCTGCCGTCTGTTCCCGACGAAGTGGCCGAGGAATTGGGTGGCTAGCTCGTTGAAGGTTGAGATCGAGCGTGGCGTGAATCCTCGGAACCAGTCCCGTCAGGAGCGGATGAGAGTGGCCGGGAAAGCTCGGCATTGGGCGGCGTCAGAGTTGTCTTGGAAGCTCATTCCTGCGGTGAATGCGTCCAAATGGTCCTTCGGGTCGGACTTACCGTCGAAGAGAGAGACCTTTGGAGGCTTGTTTCGGAAGAAGACATAGACGGCGAGTAGCTCCTCGGTGAAGGGTTTTGTGAGCGAGTCGGAGGCGTACTTAGATCCGTCGTTCGAATGACGACCTTCCCGATGCATACCTTCGATCTTCTTTTCGAGGGCGTCGAGTCGGCCACGGTATCCTGACGATTCGGTATATTCTGATCTTTGGCTTCTGCTGTTGGAGACCTGTGTCTGGCCGCGGCCCCGGTTCCTTTCGATGAGGTTCCTTAGGTCCCCTGGAGAAGTAGTCTTCGAGCTGCCGTGACGAGTCTCGTCCGTGCGACCCCGTCAAGGGAGGGGGCGTCGGTCATGTCTGAGAGCAGGCGAGCTGACCGACATCTCCTCGGGAGGGACAGGAGCGCGTAGGGGCTCAGGACAGAGCGCTCGGGTGACGGACCTCGGTGTTGAACTGGAGGGCGTCCAGCGGGTCATAGAATATGTTGACCCGGGAGATCGGCGGCCGTAGGAGGCATCGAGACGGTGGTCGGCCGACGCGTGCAGAGACTTCTCTCCCTCTGTAGGGGTCCCGATCCCGAGGTGCGAGAGCGGCAACCTGGGAAGCCTGGCCCGCCGTTTGGACATGAACCAGTGCATCCACGACGGACGCAAGCCGATCTATCCGGAAGGCTAGGGCGTTGATAGCGTGCAGGGGAGGAGATTCGTCTACGCCTCCGTTGTGGGGGAGGCGGCGGCTGGTGCTTGGATCGTCGTGGTGATCGCTCGCCATTGAATGGAAATCGGAAGATGAATTTTGTTCAGTGGAATCAAGAATTTCCCACAGACGGCGCCAGCTGACGTGCGTCGTATCACGTCAAGATGTTATCTTCCGTAGATCTGCTGGGAGCGACGATGGACGGTTGGGCTTGAGTTGGAGGTTGCCTCCTGAAGCGTGTGGAGTCTCAATGGGTTTTAGGTTGTGGTGGTCGAGCTACCTGCAAGGAAGTTCCGGGGTGGTTGTACCACCGAGGACCCTTCGACGATCAAGTTAGACCAGATATTTGAGCAGAGTAACGGTCTAGTGGGGAGAAATTCACTTGATCCGTCTAGAGAGGGGTTTATATAATGGTGGCAGCAGGCAGGCGCGGGAATCACGCCGGCCGTTACGCTCCCGGCGTCACGCCCGCGTGATAGGCAGGATCTCCCATTAATGGGGAGACAAGCTCGTTAATGGGAGATCATGATAGCGTGGAACGCGGGACGTGGCCGGCGGATATCTCGTGTACGACGAGATTCGAGGAGGTGGGGCGGTTGCGCCTGCGATAGGTGCCGTCGGTCGGTCGATGTGACCGAGGAATATGAGCTCGGCGGGAAGCTCGGGGACGAGCGGGAGGCCGGGGTATCTAGGTTCTGCGGTAGCCCGGAGACGAGCTGAGGGGGCCGAGGAGGCCAATTGTGCGGGGCTCGGAGGTGAGCAAACAGTTGTTTGTAAGACGGGCACAGGAGTTGTGTGGTCGGTCACAGAGGATCGGCCACGTGCAAGGGTCGCAAACCCGGGTGTTCTTCCGACGTGCTGTTTTTGGTCCTTCCTTACGGGCTTCGGGACACATCATCTGCCACGCGTCACAATCTGGGAGATCACCGATATCGAGCATCATCATCGACCAATTTAATTTGAATGTACAATTGGATTCTGGAGTCCAGCAATAATGAGCGGAAAGCAAAAGTATCGTGTACATGGTCAAACAGGCTCAGGGCCATGTATTCACAGGTAAGGAAACGAGAAGAGGGAACTCAAACTCCTATAGAGAACAAATCATACTATGTCAATATGCATTACTTTTACATATTCTGTAGACAGATAGCTTGAGAATAAATAGGGACTTTTTCAACATGTAAATCCTACCATTTTTTAGAAATTACATAACCTGAATTCTACTAAGATTTAGTACAAGCCTTCGACTCCTTTTCTATTAGTTTCATCGACAATTTATGTCTTCATAGTTCCTCCTAACATTATAGCATCACTAACAACAACCCTTTTTTTTAAATAAAAAATAGAAAAAGGAGAAGAAATAAAAAAAGGCCTTTCCCACATGAACTTATGCAAGATAAACCAAATCGGGTGAAATCATTATTCGTTAATCCAGGTTCAATAAGGAAGGACCAACTGTCAAAATGGAAGCACAGATCCACCAAATAAATGTGCAAAAAGTCTGTGGAATAACTGCACACTCAATTTAGTATTTTTTTATTTACAAGTGAAGAACTAAAGAGTAAACTTGTGGTAGATTAAGTTATCACAATCACAAACAGCTAATCTCTCTGCTTTATCTATGATTGAAAAGAATTTGTTCAAAAGACACAGCTTCATATTTAAAACATATAAAAGAGATCAAAACGATAAATCAAATCTATTATGTACCATATTAGATATGATGGTTTCAAACTTAATTGAAACATGCATTGAAAATCTGACAAAAGCCTAAAACCATTAATCAACATTGAGAGCTTGAGCACACTGATATTACATAATTTCTCACATGTAAGAACTTAATCCTATTGCAATTCAGGTAAAAGTGAACTATTTCTAACTTTAATTAAGTATTTAAGTCCGGAAAGAAAAGTAATTAACTTACAACTATCAGTATCCTCAGCACAACCGAAGATTCCAGTCGTCCAGGGTTCATCGGCTGGGGGTTTATAGCTTTCAGGAAGAGGCTGCCCGCACTCATTGCATTTGTGAACCTCCAACTGCAAACAAAACCACCTGATCAAAACCACCTGCTTCCCTGCATTCCCGCTATAAATCGTTGGATCCATGCACCGATTCTCATCAGTGCAGGGAAATCCTCACAACAACATGGACAAGTACTTCCAGTTCCAGAATCAGTTCCCAAGTCCACCTAAGAGCAGTACCTCAAAGTTTCCGATTTTTTGATTCGATGACAAAAGTTGCAAGATCTTCCAATTCCATTGAGATGGATTATTAAAATTCTATAACAAAGTTTACAAAGAATTCTACCAACAATGACAACACAGTGCCAACTCAAAAACCAGTTCTCCATATTCTAATTCAAAGGAGGAAAAAATCGTTTTTAAAACATTTCAATAAACTCTAATACTGCTACCAATTAGAGAATTACCTCCCAATTCATTAGATTCATATGTATATACTTCACACAATTGTAACAATTTGATCAAGTTAATCCAATAACTAATAACGGCATTACATACCAGTACCAATTGCATCAAGATCCACAATTCAAATTACAGAATAAGAAGCAAATCCCTAACAAATTCAAGCCACAACCAAAGGAAAACACTGAAAAAGAAGGAATCTTTCGCTAACCTGCGGAACCCTAACGGGCTGATTGAGCTCGCCAGGGCGAATCTCCTCCATTGGCGAATCTTGATCCTTCGTCAACTTCACGTACCTCGACGTCGCCATCCCTTCGCCCGCCATCGCTTCACAAAATCCAAACTTTTCCGACGAAAAGTCCTCAATTTAACGAATTGCGAAACCCTAGATCTAGTTCGCAATGTATAGAGCTTGCATATGGAGCAAAACCCAAGATGCAGAGGCCCTGAGGATTACAAAGATAAAGAGACGAAGAGAGTAATTGCTATTTACAAATGAAAACAATTTTTTTCTGTCCGGTTCTTGCGTTTATTTAAAACCCAAATGGGTTATTTGCACATAAACCCTCTTTTGCTATCCCAATTGAATTATTAGTGTAAACCATAAGAAATTTGCAATATTTGGATTTCAAATGGGGTTGTGTGATTAGCAGAAAGAAAGAAACGCCACCCTTGTTGCATGATGAGCTCCAAATCTATTGCGGGTTGTTTGCCATCTCCACTGTGATAATGCAACTTTCAAGATGTAGCTAACATCAATAGATTGATCATCAATTAATAGTCTTTTTTTTATTATATAAAAGAACTTAAAAATGAGAAAAATTCTCAAAGCAAATTCCTGATAGAAGACCCTTCACATCATCACCCATCATTAAATTCTAGTTTCAAAATATCTCCCTCCCTCCCGCCTCTCTCCACACACACACACACACATCTAGGCATCAATATTTACGCCATCATTTCTTTTTCATCTTTCAATATTTTAGGTAAATCGAAAGGTCTATCCTCGAAACCTAATTATTTAAATGACATAATATATATGTTTTTTTTATTTTAAACCCTTAAAACTTAGCTAATTCTAAATATAACCTCTAAAACTTACTATATTTAAATACAGCCCTTAAACTTCTCCATTAATTAAATAAGACCGTTTGTTAACTTAACATTGGTCATGCTTGGGTTAGAGGTAACTTGGGTTAGCTTTTGATAAATATTACCCTTATCTACCCTTCTCTCAACAAAGACTTCTCCAACGATTATAATGACACTCATTTCCCCACTAAAGCTTTTCCTTCTTTCAAATCTCTAGAACTCTTCGGTATGATGACGATGATGACGGCTATGCATCCCTTTGTAGATATCTTATCGTTGCAATCTCATTGAAGTTGTTCAAAAGATTCAAACAGAAATCCTAGCTGATCACTAAAGATAAGTTTTATACAATCTGCGTTTTATTTGTGTTTTAAAGGTATTTTTTTAAATTTATAATGGCTGCATTGAAGTCGATTTTAATTTAGTTAGAAAGGATAGGTGCATCATCAATGGTTTGTTGGGGTATTTAAAGGGAAAAATAAAGCGAATAGAGGGCATTTGGCCATTTTAACCCTTATCGGTTAGAATTAATACTAAGATAGATAGAAATTAACCATGGAGTCTTATTTAATCTAGGTAGAAGTTTTGAGTGTTGTATTTAGAAATAGCAAGTTTAGGGGTTGTATTTAGAAGGGCTTTTCTTATAGATCACCCCCAAAACTTGTCTATTTCTAAATATCACCCCAAAAACATTGATATTCCATATATCGGCCCCAAAACTTGAAAGTTATCCATATTTCTCCCAAGCTAATTTTCAGATGAAATGCTTCTTAACAATGAAAATAACCATTCTTCTAACGTTAATGACACAAAGTTGAAGTCTAGTTTTGGTTTTGCCAAGAAATCAGGGTTTAATGCAGTCTAAAGGATTGAATAAAGTGAATTTGAAAAGGAGAAAAAAAGACATTAAGAGAGGAGAATAAAAGAAAAATTGGCTAATTGTGATTTTCTATTTAACGTTGGAAGCCAACTGTAATGGTTTTTCGGTAATAACAATGTTTTGAGGGGTTTTTTCAGAGAACTCACATGTTTTAGGGGTAATTTTTAGATAACGTATATGTTTTGAGGGTGAATTTTGGATTATATATATGTTTTAGGAGTAATATTTAGAAATAGGCAAGTTTTGGGGATGATATACAGAAAAACCCCTATTTAGAATTAGCTAAGTTTTAGGTGTCCAATATAGAAAAAACCTAATATATACTTAATCAATACAATATTAATTATATATTTAATTACGTGTATCGTGCATGCAAAATATTTGTCACGTTCCGCTTCCCAAAATACAGAATGCGAGGGGTGACTAGGCCAGCCATGCTCCTACGGTCAGGGAATAATTCCGCCGTAGTCACACTTCGGTTTCCAGTATTATATGGTAATCAGAAAACACAGTACGAGAATAAAGAAAATCGCAATTCACAATTTTATTATATTAAAATAAAAGGGTTTAGGATACATTTATTTGCATGAAAGAAATAACTAATCAATGAAATAACAATGTTCTTATAGCAAAAAGGATGGCGCTGATGTTGCGGTCTAGACCTCCGCGATCTTAAATGGCAGGTCCTGCTCCTTGGCTGGGTCTACTTCGTCCTCTGAGTATGCACACTCAGGTCGTTAGGGCTGTTGGTTATATGTATGCCCTAGAGGCCATTACTATACATACGATGTATATTGTAGTGGATGCTTGGACATATATAGGGAGGACTTTCTTGCTCGACATGATAGTACGCTATCTGGTTGCTCTTTATCTTAACATATACTCTGATTGTCTCTATGTTACATGTTGATAAAGCCCTAGGATATGTACTCGACTACTGGGACTATGATGAGATCATACTAGTGGGACCACGGTAGTCGACGAGTATATCCTATAACTGTTCCTAGCCGAGGGTGTATCGAGACAGAGCATCGATACACCAGAGTAGACTAGCATATACGCATCTTGACCCATATGATGGGCGATGGATGATCCCATATCTATCGGTGTTTGACATCAAGAATGGTGTACGGGTGCTCAGTGGAGACTGGATACACTGGACGGACTCGCCGAGAACTCCCAGATGGTATTATACCTCACGTCAGATGGCAGTTCTCCGGTGACACTGGTACAGACTAGTCTGTTGACCCGAGATCGTCATAGAGTCTTGTGTGATTCCCACTGTGCTTTGATTTCCATCATACCACGTCCAAGAGGGCATGCAAAAAGATGGCTTTTGGGTACAGTCCCGAATCACATGGAGGCAATGAGCGATAGGAGGGGATTCATCTCTCCCGGTATAGGGAGGTGATGTTGTGCTGTGCTCGATTGGCTATAACCGGAAATCCATGGACAGGGTTGCCGAGATCTACTGGTAAGTGTTATCAGTAGTTTCTCGAACTGTTATAGACCTCATATCGACACGACTTATCGAGCTACTGGGGTCTGACGTTTACCACCCCTAGGCGAGATATGTGACATATCAGACGACGAGACCGGACTGTACGGGAGTGTTACTGATTGGATTCACAGGAGAATGTACAGGCTTGCTTGTTGATCTTCTGAGCGCTTAATACCTGGGTGGCTGTTACGTTTAGCTGACCGCTTGCAGCTTGTGGGTGTTTGATATGATCATCACCTACTGCCGGCGTATTGACGATTCTTTAGAATCCTACACAGAGGTTTCTTGGCTCAGACAAAACGGAATAAGAGCACATATGTGATATGTGCGGGACCGAGGATAATGCGGTATGTGATACCGTATTGGATTCTCGCGATATGAGATATCGGCCGGGTATATGTGATATAGCCGGGTCATCGTATTAGTCGGTTATTTGTGAAATAGCCGGATTATCGGATCAAGTGTTGATTCGATAATTTAATGTATAATAATATATATGATATATTAAATTACATTAACTAATATTAGCTCACTAAAAGATTCATTTTCTCACGAGATAATACATTGATATATATGCGATATATGTTAATTGTATTATTTTCTATTGTTACAAAATATATTGTATATGTGATATATAATATTGTAACATGTTAGGGTTACAAATTTAACAATGGTTTAGGGTTTAAACTTGGTTAGGGTTTGGATTAGGGTTAGCTTTTGCATGAAGCTTCCATGAAGCTTTGATTTTGTGTTTTGCTTGATATTTGTGAAGATATTATGTTAACCCAATCCAAACCATTAACTCTAGTTAATTCTCTACAAGGGTTAACTCCTTCATGCTTAACCCTTGGTTAGATTTGTAACCACTACATTAATTCATTATTCATTACAAAAGGAATGATTCATTATCTTCTTCTTCTTCCCTCTCTTTTCATGGAAAAAAGCTTTCTTGATTTGACTTTGTGATGAAAATGAGTGAGAATAAGAAAATAAAAGAGAGCAAAAATCCTACTTCATCATTCTCATCTATCCTTGCCCTTTAGATGAGAGTGTTCACTTCATTTATTGAGTGTTAGCTTGTATTAATGAAACTTCAAGGTAGATCATCTTTGTATCGAAGATCGGAAGCAAGCTTGCATCTTTCTCTTCGTGGAACCTCTCGAGAGTCCGGAACACGATGATCGCAGCGAAGGGACCTCAATACGGAGCTTAAGAAGTGAAGGACCGGATCTACAAAGGTTGTAATCTCTCTCACTTAGTGTTAAAGAGTTTAACATGTTCGTTTTCGCCTAATCTCTAGTTTAAAGATCCGGCTTCGGGTTGTTCGGCACGGCTAATTTTTAAATCGGGCATGGTTGATGCCTCGTAGACCCTTGTGGCAGTGCCTAGCAACCCTACAGTGGTATCAGAGCCAAGCTAGAGCTTTAGGCGAAGTTTAGGCGAAGTTTAAAATCCGATCGAACTCCGAATACCCGGCTTATACCCCTCTCTGTACATTTTCTAAAAATGTGATTTTTCAGTATTAAAAATACTCAGAAAAACAAGCAGGAAAAACTAAGAATTACCGTGAAGTACGGCCCACTAATTCGCTCATATGACCGCAGAACCGTGGCCAAGCCAAGGGTTTGGCGGCGGTTCCACGGCCAAAATTGTGAATTAGTCCCTGGAACTTCATATATTTATTCTTAGGTCCTTTCTTGTCATTGTTTTCTGGGAATTTTTTAATTTCACTCAAGTGTTGAGTTTTCTAGGGTTGTATTGGGGACTCGTTGATTCGATCAGATAATTTAACCTCGTTTAGTTTGTCCGGGTAATTTTATAGAACGTGTTAAAAAGTTCGAACGGATATCAATAACTCATTTTTTCCCGACCCGGAAAATTTTCAATTGTTGGATTTTTCCGTAGTTTAAGAACATTCTAAGTCATGCAAGTAACGCGGTGGACCCTCTAGAAGACAACAAACCTTAACTCGATTATGTGACCGTCTTGAACTGCCTTTAAAGCTTAGGGTTTGCGGCAGTACGGCGTGCCACATGTGAGGCGTTTGCTTGACCCTTCTACGGCTGGACCATTGGTACTGTGGCGTGTGATGAATGCTTTTAAACTGATTTCAAGTGTTGAGATATATTGGGGGAAAACTTGGGTGTTTGATTATTCGATCGGAATGTTTAACACTGTCTATTTATCTGGAATGTGATACAATATTTGGAATCCACAAGTAGTTATGAGATAACTAATTTGAATGTTATAAATCTAGAAGTTTAGTCTCAGATGATCGGTTGCCACGGAATTTTGATGTGATCAAAAGTCCGTCGCAATCACGTAGCGTACGCGGATACTCGCCGGGTAAACTTAATAGACAGCCATGCCTCATAGCCCCGACCAAGTGACTGTAGGAGAATCCCGTTGTCAAAAGCATCCGTTCGGGTGCTCGCGGCAGCGGTGTTCCGCCTTAGTGCACTTCGTCGACGGCATCCGGGGGTGCAGTCGTCTACTAAAGTTTGCGACGAGCATTCGATCAGGATGTCAGGAATCTTGTTGAATTGCCCGATTTGATATTGAAAAGAGTTTTCGATAAAGAGACTAAAATGCGGGGTTTATAATTGTTAGGCATGCGATGTCTAAGGAATTCATTTGGTTAGGCATGCGATGTCTAAACAGGTTGCGGATTCCAACTGTTGTAGTTATACACTTTCTTTTATGTGACCGTAAGCGTAGTATGTGGTGTATCGCCGGCTTCATTGCTATACATCAACGACAATCAGGATACGCATACTTGCTTACGTTGATGATATGAGATATTATGTGTTGCTGTGATATGTTATATTGGATCGTCGTGTTCTGAATAGCCGGGGGTTTTATGTGAGATGAAGGTTTTTATTTTCATTCATGTAAAATTCATTTGTATGTAATATTCTTTTATTGGGGCACTTCCGGGCTGAGGATGATGTCACCATTATATATTATTTACTTTTCCGCATTAGGTAGACCCAAGGCGGGGAGCACAAGTAACCGGGTTCTGGGGTCCAGTGGGAGACCATCTCGAGAAGTCGAGACCGGGTCTCCTAACCCTAGAATTGGCAGAGTTGCTTGCCGCTTTCGTAGGGGTCTAGGGATGTGGGTTTGGCTATTCATCGCGACCGTGGAATCCGTGTTTTATACAGGCTCGTATTGAAAACACGGACGTCCTAGTATATCCAATATTTCATATATGTTCTTCTGCTGCAATATTCTGTGATGAGATCATATTACTGCCTGAGACGAATGTTTATATTATATATATGAGATATATGTTATATTGCAGATTTCGTTTCAAAAGAGATGCTTGTGAAGCATAATAAAATGGAACTTCATTAATGAGATTAATGAAATAAAAGAAATCTAAAGATGTTGTAGAAACTTGTCTCAAAAACTGGTAGCTCTAGTTCTTGCTTTGCATAGCGGTGTTCCTTGTAGAACATCCAGCACCTTATTCGATAAGGAAAGAGCCGAGATCCCTTCACCGGGAGTGACCTCTTTAGTGAAACTAGCATATGCTACAAACTCGGTTTGTCTTTTGATTGCTTCTATAGTTCTTGCTTTGCATAGTGATATTTATGAAATATCCTGCACCTTATTCGATGAGGAAAGGGCCGACGATCCCTTCACCGGGAGTGACCCCTTTAGCAAAACTAGAAAGGCCTAAAAAACACTCCATTTAAAATCACTCGATTCTACAATGATATCAAGTTCATTACGCAAAGTGTTTTCTTAAAAACCTGTCGTAGCCCTCCGTCATTTCAGATAAGTAATATTTAGTATTCGTGCTGCGTTTATTGACCTCTGTCAAGGCGTAGTGTGCGGTAGCTGATTAGTGCTTATCTGTATAAACATATGATGTGATTGATTTAGGGTAGTCGTGCGACCTTGTTGACCTCTGTCAAGGGTCGTGCGGGTGGGTTTACTTCAATCAGGAAATGACGAGTTGAACTTGACTAGCAGCCTATGGTTTGTTGACCTCTGTCAAGATCATAGGACGCTAGGGGTAAAATATTATTGGGAATTTCAAGTGTTGAAATTTGCAATGAGATTGCATACCTTCAATGAGATAGTTGGATCCCGATACCCGCTGCGAGTAAGAGTTACTCCTGGGAGAGTTTTACACATTACAATTAGCCGATCAAGTAGGTGTCTAAAAAGGTGTTAACGGGGTTATGCCTCTGGGAAAACGAAGTTTACTTTAATTAGGTTCGTGCGAAAGCACGAGGGACCTCCCTCAAAGTACCGACACTGGCCTGGCTGAAGGATTGACGAACTTGTAGCGTGTAATTAATCCCGGCTAGTCTTTCCTTTTAGGGTTTGAAGGAAGATTTGACAAAAACAGTGGGAGACATCCTGATTAGATATATTAGATAACCAATCTAATCTTGCAAGAGCATACGCTGAGTGTTTTCTTCTCTCTCTCTCTCTCTAGGTAGCGACCATATCACGCCTTAATTAAGATAATAATACGGATATATTGACTGAACCCGCTTGTTATACTGAGCTGGGGAACGTTGGTCCCGCTCCAACTTATAATTGTTATAAGACAGAGCAGGAAATTGGGGATTACCAGAATTCCCGTGCCGCCTAAATGAAGAAAGTGTATGCTGATGCATCTTCATCGGGTGTGTTCATTACAGAGAACTGTTTCTTAGTATCCTTTACGTCCTGGGTATTTGATACCGGATCAGGATCCCACATATGTAATTTATTACATGGGCTACAGATAGGTAGAGAACTGAGAACGGGTGATAAATTTCATGAGATAGAAAACGGTGCAAGTGTTGCAGCTAAGTCTGTTGGTCACTATCACCCTGGATTACCAGAATATATTGATTCTGAATGAATGTTATTAGATACCGAACCTGATATACAATATCATATCAGTCTCTTTATTAGTAAAGAAAGGATATAATTTTGTATTGTTGGATAATGTTTTGAACATTTCTTATATCAAGAGTTGATCGGTTCAGGCACGTTATCTAAAAGCATTGACGTTCTAAATCAAATTACAGTTCTTAGTATACAGAACACACACAAGAGGAAGAGTTCAGAAATGAACGAATTCTTCTTGAGGCATTGTAGACTAGGTCATATCAATGCGACCCGACTAGCTGAAGTTACATAAAGATGCATATTTAAATTAGTTTGAATTTACATCTTGTGAAACTTGCCAGTCATGTCACAGAGATAAGATGACCATAGCTCCGTTTATTGGAAACAGAGAAAGAGTTAGTGAACTCTTGGGATTGATACATGTTGATATATGAAGGTCCCCTGTCTACACATGCCAAGATCGGTTCTTTGTACTTCATTACATTCTCTGATGATCTCTCAAGATTCAGACATATGTTCCTGTTGAAACACAAGTCCGAAGCTTTTGAGATATTCACAGAATATAAGTTAGAAGTAGAGAACCAACAACAGGTATAAGTATTATGTCCTTTGATGAGATCAAGGAGGAGAATACTTGAGCACGGAATTCCTGGACTATTCTAAAGGAGAATGAGATTCTCTCTCAGCATTACTCCTCCATATACACCACAGCACATCGGTGTATCGGGGCGGAGCAATAGCACCCTATGTGATATGGTGTGCTCTATGATGAGTACTACTGAGTTTCCTATTTCCTTTTGGGAGTTATGCACTTGAGAAGCTACATACCTATTGAATATGGATCAAATCAAATCAGTTGCCTACCACTTCATATGTGATATGGAAAGGGAAGAGCCCATATCTTAAATTTGTTAAGATTTGGGGTTGGCCGGCCTATGTCTAAAAGCAAAATCCGGACAAGCTCGAGGCAAGGTCAGCTCTGTAAAACTGGAAGTAGTTCCAGCTATACAAACTACAGCAGATGATTTGCTAGAACCAAAGGATTCAATAGTTTCCAACGAATCTCAGCCTCTCCGCCGATCTAGTAGGGTTCCTCACCCACCTGAGAGATACTTCGGTTTCTCTATGACAGTGGGAGCGAGGATTGCATCATGAGATGATGACCTAACTAGTTTCGAGCTGGCCATCAGGAGTGGGACTCTGTAAGAATGGCTGGATGCTTAGTGATCTGAGATGGAATCCTTATACACCAACAAAGTATAGACTTTGGTTGCTTTATCTGAAAGGTTAAATCCCCATCAGGAGCAAGTATATCTTGAGAAGATTACTTGGTGTACATGGAAAAGTTGAGACTTTCAAAACTATGCTTAAGTCCATCCAGATCCTACTTGCCACTGCTACATACCATGACTACGATATCTGGTGGTTGGGTATCATGACTGCTTTTCTAAATGATGTTTTAGAAGAGAGCGTCTATAAGTACACAGCCAGAGGGCTTCGTAGACAGTGAGAGCAGCAGAAACGTATGCAAGATGTTTTATGTGATAAAGCAGGTATCGCGGAGTTGGAACGTCTGTTTTGATGTGGTAGTCAAAGAATTTGACTTCATCAAAATGGTAGATGAACCTTGTATATACAAAAAGGTAGTAGAGAGTATAGTGGTGATCCTCGTAGAGTACGTGGATGACATACTCTTGATAGGGAAGGAGTTTCCTATGCTACGCTCGGTCAATCTCCGCTTATCACAAGGATTCTCCATATAGGATCAAAGTGATACTTCCTACATCCTGGGTTTTGGATCTATGAGATAGATCTAATTGGATGTTAGGATTCTCACTAGATGTAGTGAGATGGTATCAATCGATCCTGGGGAGAATCACTGGAAAGGTTTCAGGGTGATAAGGACGATTGAATGTCAGTCGCAGGCATTGTCTTTACCCTCAGTGGAGGGACTATATGTTGGAAGAGTTCCAAGCTAGATACCGTGACTTACTAGACGATTAAAGGCAGGATACATCATTACCAAGGATGCTACCAAAGAGGCAGTCTGGATATATATAGGTTCATGAGATGAACTTCGTTCCTACCATTGTGTGACAATGGAGTTGTGGCTTATGCCAAGGAACCCCCGTCCCATCAGAAATCCAGATATAATTCTTATGCAGTATCACCTGATTATGGAGATGGTTGATCTCCAGGGAGATCGACGTTAGGAGAGTAGACACAGAGGACAACAGCGCGGATCCACTCACAAAGGTCTTTTTCCCAGTAAAGACTTTTATGGGATGGTTGAGTATGAGATACTTCAACCGCAGCTAATTGTTGGGTATGTGATACCACAACAGATGGCCCTAGTGCAAGTAGGAGATTGTTAGTTATATGTATACCCTAGAGGCTATTACTATACATACGATGTATATTGCAGTGGATGCTTGGACATATATAGGGAGAACTTTCTTGCTCGACATGATAGTACGTTATCTGGTTGCTCTTTATCTTAACATGTACTCTGATTGTCTCTATGTTACATGTTGATAAAGCCCTTAGGATATGTACTCGACTACTAGGACTATGATGAGATCATACTAGTGGGGCCACGGTAGTCGACGAGTACATCCTATAACTGTTCCTAGTTGAGGGTGTATCGAGACAGGGCATCGATACACCAGAGTAGACTAGCGTATACGCATCTTGACCCATATGATGGGCGATGGATGATCCCATATCCATCGGTGTTTGACATCAAGGATGGTGTACGGGTGCTCAGTGGAGACTGGGTACACTGGACGGACTCGCCGAGAACTCCCAGATGGTATTATACCTCACGTCAGATGGCAGTTCTCCGGTGACACTGGTATAGAGTAGTCTGTTGACCCGAGATCGTCATAGAGTCTTGTGTGATTCCCACTGTGCTTTGATTTCCATTATACCACGTCCAAGAGGGCGTGCAAAAAGGTGGATTTTGGGTACAGTCCCGAATCACATGGAGGCAATGAGCGATAGGAGGGGATTCGTCTCTCCCGATATAAGGAGTTGATGTTGTGCTGTGTTCGATTGGCTATAACCGGAAATCCCTGGCCAGGGTTGCTGAGATCTACTGGTAAGTGTTATCAGTAGTTTCTCAAACTGTTATAGACCTCATATCGACACGACTTATCGAGCTACTGGGGTCTGACGTTTACCACCCCTAGGCGAGATATATGACATATCAGACAATGAGACCGGATTGTACGGGAGTGTTACTGATTGGATTCATAAGAGAATGTACAGGCTTACTTGTTGATCTTCTGAGCGCTCAATACCTGGGTGGCTGTTACGTTTAGCTGACCGCTTGCAACTTGTGGGTGTTTGATATGATCATCACCTACTGCCGGCGTATTGACGATTCTTTAGAGTCCTACACAGAGGTTTCTTGGCTCAGGCAAAACGGAGTAGGAGCACATATGTGATATGTGCGGGAGCGAGGATAATACGGTATATGATACCGTATTGGATTCTCGCGATATGAGATATCGGCCGGGTATATGTGATATAGCCGGGTCATCGTATTAGTCGGTTATTTGTGAAATAGCCGGATTATCGGATCAAGTGTTGATTCGATAATTTAATGTATAATAATATATATGATATATTAAATTACATTAACTAATATTAGCTCACTAAAAGATTCATTTTCTTACGGGATAATACATTGATATATATGCGATATATGTTAATTGAATTATTTTCTATTGTTACAAAATATATTGTATATGTGATATATAATATTGTAACATGTTAGGGTTACAAATTTAACAATGGTTCAGGGTTTAAACTTGGTTAGGGTTTGGATTAGGGTTAGCTTTTGCATGAAGCTTCCATGAAGCTTCATGAAGCTTTGACTTTGTGTTTTGCTTGATATTTTGTGAAGATATTATGTTAACCCAATCCAAACCATTAACTCTAGTTAATTCTCTACAAGGGTTAACTCCTTCATGCTTAACCCTTGGTTAGATTTGTAACCACTACATTAATTCATTATTCATCACAAAAGGAATGATTCATTATCTTCTTCTTCTTCCCTCTCTTTTCATGGAAAAAAGCTTTCTTGATTTGACTTTATGATGAAAATGAGTGATAATAAGAAAATAAAAGAGAGCAAAAATCCTACTTCATCATTCTCATCTATCCTTGCCCTTTAGATGAGAGTGTTCACTTCATTTAATGAGTGTTAGCTTGTGTTAATGAAACTTCAAGGTAGATCATCTTTGTATCGAAGATCGGAAGCAAGCTTGCATCTTTCTCTTCGTGGAACCTCTTGAGAGTTCGGAACACGATGATCACAGCGAAGGGACCTCAACACGGAGCTTAAGAAGTGAAGGACCGGATCTACAAAGGTTGTAATCCCTCTCACTTAGTGTTAAAGAGTTTAACATGTTCGTTTTCGCCTAATCTCTAGTTTAAAGATCCGGCTTCGGGTTGTTCGGCATGGCTAATTTTTAAATCGGGCATGGTTGATGCCTCGTAGACCCTTGTGGCAGTGCCTAGCAACCCTACAAGGGCGACACATATAGCAATAAATATATATAATGGGTACAATGTTATTAAACATGCAAGGTGCGACAGAATACAGAAACATAAGAATAATGAATATCATTTGAATATGAACAGTGCGATATAAGTATCATGTCAGTAAACCAGGCAATGTGTATGTCGCTACTTATCAGTCACTAAATCAATGAAACCAATTGGTGGAAATGAGGCTCGTGTTTAACGAGGGTCTCGTGCATGCCCAAGACTACGGTCCACTGTTGTCTGGGACATAACTCTGCAGCTGTGCCGCTAGGCGCACGACCTAATGTGTGTGTGTATATATATATTTCACCAATATCGAATGATTATCCTCTAAATCACTGTACCTCGCTAAATACGACTTCAATTCCACCTGATTTCCCCATTCCCCAGGTTATAGTATGCGTTCAGGTATTAGATTGGTTGTGAACAAATACGTATCACTTCCACTTTCAATCACGCTTCCAATTATCAATATTACTTTCAATCACTGATTCACTATCGTACTTGCCACAACCCAATCACTAATACTTATATATTGACAATGCAAATCAGTCGCTAAATCTCAATGTAAACGTTCACTATGCAGAAGGTATAAAGCAAACACAAAATGAGGTAGAAATGCCCTGAACAAATATTCACCAAGTTATGACAGCCAACGCCATATGACTTGCAAAATTCACCATAAATCACGAGTATAGAATCGACAAAAACAATATAAAAGGAAAATGAAGTATACTTGATTATCTAAGCGGTAAAATTAGTGTCATATCAATAGGAATTTAGGTTAGAGACTTATCATCATTTTAAATTAGCGATCAATTGATGGAATTCCAGTTTCAGCACTGGAAGTCCAACTTCACGTGCGGTTTTATAAGGATTGTGTTTAGATTCAGGTGTTTCCCCAGTTGAATAAAACCTATTTATATCTATTAGGTTTCCGACGCACCAAACGGATCCATGATAACCTTTCTGTACTAGAAGATATGTCCTGTTTAGTGTGAATGTGAAAGAAATGTCACTGTAGAAACTGCAGAACACGTCGACAGCCTAAAATATAAACAAAATACCAAATGACAGTGAAACTGAACGAGACTAGATCCATATGTTAGCTAATTAAATTATCTACACGACTATATAGGACTCCGTGCATTTTCAGTTTTATATAGGGACGTGCAGACACTTAAGTTCAGGTATCCTCATGGAATGCTGCCCCGGACTGCAGTCCAGAGCCACATTCCCAGTCAATTCTCGTTACAGTGGTCTATCAACATTGAAAGGTAAACTATAGAGGGTTCTATCTTATTGAGTCGGATTCTATATGAGCCGTAGAACATTACATTCCAACATGGAACTAATTTAATACCAATTTAACACTACTACGTGTATAGTAAAACCAGATTTGACGTCGCGTCTTTGGGACGTCGTTTCCTTGCGCGATACTTTGTTATTTGAGTTTAGTTTTCTACATAATATTCGTAAGTAGAAAAAGAAATTATTGGTAAAGCTTTGAGCATGTTTGACGCGGTTTTGGTTTAGTTCACGACATCGAACTCTTAGCGTATGATATCAAGAGCCATCAAATTAAAGTCGGTTTTGCCCAACTCATGAGAACGGTATCTAATACTTACAATTCCGCATAATATTAATATGATAGTTTAGATTCGATTACACTCAAAACCAACATCTTAGGATTACTATGGTTTTCCATGAAAATACGGCGATGGCTTACTATATATATGTGCCAGTATACTACTTAACACATGTTTGTAATAATCTATCCAATATAATTCTAACACGAAATCATAAATCTAAGTTCATAGCATAGTAAAGCAAGTGAGGGTTTCACTTGTCTTCGGTCGTTGATATAGAAGTGACACCACTTGTGAACTTCGTCTCGACACACGAGACGATGCGATGCTGGACACGGTGTGTGGCGTGTGCACGATGTGCGGTGACTCGGTACTGGACACGGTCTTAGCTTGGAGCGTGGTGCGGGTATGGCACGGCGCGACATGGCATGGGATGCGGCGCTGGTGTAGGAATGGGCACGGTGCGCTCACTGGATCGGGACACGGGTGGCACGGAGGCTGGCACGACGTGGCATGAAGGTGGGTGTGGCATGGCATGGGGCTTAGGCCGTGGCTCAGCGATAGCTCATGGGAGACTTGGGGCATGGCTCGAGCTGAAGGAGGAGGAGCTGGGGAGTTTGGTGGGTCACCGGTGACTTGTTGGCGAGAGACAGGAGAGGAGCGGTTGCGTGGTGAGGAGCTCAAGGTGGTTGGGTTAGAGGTCAATGGAGGTCGGGGGGTTACAGAGGAGGAAGAGGAGTGGCTCGTGGCAGCGGCGATGTTAGTCTCTAGAGGTGACGAGGCCAGTGACGAGAATAGGTTGATGGTGATGGTTGCAGAGGTAGCGATGGGTGTTGAAGATCGTGATAGTGCTCAGAGAGGAGATGATGGTGGAGTTGGTGAGAGGGAGGTGGTGGGTCGGTGACGGTGATGGAGTGGGTGGTCTACGGTGGAGTAAGGTGATGGACGAGACTCGAGCTCATTGGTGGAGGGGGCGGGTTTTTAAGGAGGGAGTGAAAGAGTGAAAGAGAAAGAGAGAACGAGGGGAAATGAGATAGAGAGGGAGACATTGAGGGGAGAGAGAAGGCCGGCGCTGAGATCTCGGGGTTAGTTAGGGCGGGGATTCGTCGTAGGTGGAGTGGGTATTGCGGGCGTGAGTGAGAAAGGAAGCCGTAGGCGAGAGAGGGAGAGAGAGAGAAAACGAGAGGGGATGGAGGAGGAGTGGCTGTGGAGATAGCGGGGGTCTTTTGCGAGCGGGGCGGCGTCGACAAGGGCCGGGTCGGGGTCGAGCATGATAAGGGGGAGTCGTTGGGGATGTGGCGGGAAAAGAAAGAGAAGGAGGAGAAGAAGAAATGGGGGGTTCGGGTCGGGTCGGGTCGGGCTCAGGGAAAAAGGGTTTGGGTTTAGTTTAGGAAATTAATAAAAAAATATATATTAAAATGTGAAAAAAAAAATTAGAAAATTTTGGAAAAATATATACATGGAACTGGGGATTTACATCACACCCCCTTACAAAAATTTCGTTCTCGAAATTAAAGAATGAAAACAACGGAACAAACAACACTACTCAAACAGGTGCGGAAAACGTGGATGGATGTCACGCCCCGCTTCCCAGTGTATGGGGAAGGAGACGCGGCGAGGCACGCAATGTATTTACTCAGAAGTAAACACGCTAAGCGTAAATAAGCAATATAAACAAATAACACAAGAATAACAAGAGATGTAATAAAACAATAACTTTTTATTGATAACCATTTTTTACATACTGAAAAGTAAAGTACAATGAAAGAAAGCGATGCCTAAACAATGGCATATGAACTGAAAGAAAAGTAAGTACAAGTAGGAACTAGAACTCTGACTCTTCTGTAAATTGCTCCAAATCGTCATGGCTGGGCTCGATCTCCTGAGAGTCAGATCCTCCTGACAACATTCCAAAGACAGAAGAGAAAGGAATATCGTCAGTGAACTAGCGCTCGGTAAGTCCCAAAAGATAGAATGGAATAGACAGATAATCAAACAAGTAAATTATATATTTGTTATGCTAACATAGTTGTTTGTAACTTGGTACAAAATGTATCAGTGTATACGAGAGGAGGGCAACTATCCCATGGACTATAGGAAACGGAAAGTACAAGGCCCCATAAAAACCCACGGGACAACGGCACGGATGTTCATGTAGGCGTCTTTTAGTGTCCATCATTGTGCCACTTTGAACACATTCCGTACCAGTCTACCCCGTTAAAACCCCGTCAAAACCCCGTCATGTATATTGTATTGATTGTATTGATTTATAGTTATCAGACTTGCCGAGACCATAATATAAGTTGTTCATGTAAACGGATTCAGGAGGTAAACGGTAATCATGTAAGCAAGTCATGATATAACCATGGTTAAGTCAAGTCAAGTCATGTTGATATTGTTCTGGTATTCATGTTCAGGTTCAAGTGTTCATGTTTGGTATATTGGATTCATGTTGAATTGGAGTTATGATTGGATTCATATTTGGATTGTATTCAGATTAGACTGAGACTCAGATTGAGTCAGACACTTAAACAGATTTGGATCCTGAATTAGATTTTGGTGTTATCGGTAACTGCTGCACATGGACGACAGGATTTGTGTCTTTTTCCAAGACAATTACCATTGATAAGCTCGTTTTAGTTTTCTACCTTAAATAGGCAAGCACTCACTTTCTCCGGCTCCCTGAGGCTCAAGAGAATTGGTCCCGTTTAAACCTATATTTACTAGAGTCCTTATTGTAATTTAATATAACTTGAGGGGTTTTTTATGAAAAATATTTTTAGTATACTTTCAAAATAAATCCCGAGTATTTATTTATGTTATATAGGGTTTTCATGGATGTAAATTTTATAGAATGAGATATATTAGTGAATATATATATATATATATATATATATATATAACTTGAATAGTTCAAGATATTTTAATGTAAAGTTTGACCTGTATTGATTCTTGATGGTATTTGTTTACCGCCGAAAGACGGGGCTGGGACGTTAGGATGTCTGGCCTGAATTTTGGGGGCAGATGTTATTTGGGTTTATCCGTCCACCTCTCCGAAGATGCCAAGTTGATTTATGGCACCGTGTATCGGTGGTTTGGACGGATGCGGTCGTTGTAGCAGACTTCGTCAGATTCCCCCATATTTGCGAGGGATTTTTGATTGTGGGGACGCTCTTCCCTGCAGGCGCAAGCCCCTGCAGTTAATTACGTTACTGCATCGCGATAACCACTTTCTCATGCTCCAGAAGTTCACTTCGTGTCGTGTGCGTTTGTTTTATTTTTGTTTGCCCGTGGATTGTATACGTAGACTAATTTATGTTGTCGTCCTTAGGACGTGGATTAGTCCAAATCTGTATATTCTTAGATTTGGATTTGGGTTGATTTAAGTATCGTTAATCTCGTTTGAGATTAAGATCAACTTAAATATTTGTTAAGGATACGTTAGTCTAATTTTAGGCTAAGATCTACTCAACAGGATTTTGGGATCATTCAGACCCAACAAAAGAGCATTTAGACTCTATTGCTTTAGTTTAAGGACGTTGCGGTCCGTTGTTAGTTTAAGGAAGTTGCGGTCCGCAGTGGGATGTGTCCGTTAATTTGGTTGTGCACCAAAGAGTTGTTGGTTATCGGGACCCACCATCTCTCTGAAGATGCTGAAGAATTACAACGACATGTATCAGAGGTGTAAGGAGATGTGCCCTTGAACCAATGTCCATTGGGAGATCTGTAGTCGTGTTTGGGACTAAGACCAATTTGGAAAATGATGAGCACATGAGCTCGGTTGATCTGAATTGGGGATTTGGTCAACTTAGACTCAACACACTCAGTCTTTGAATAAAGTGTTAAACACTTGCTTGGGCTCAGTCCCTTTTCTGTGCAACTAATACCGACATTCATTTGGGTTTTAACACTTATACTTTGCTTTACTTTCCCCTTTCTTTTTTTTGTTCTTTTATTTTTATGGAGTGTTAAACACTTTTTATGGCGCCCTCGTGCGGAACACGTGAGGCGCTTGGCGCTGGTCGCCAACCACTGAGTGCTAGGCACTCCTTATTGAGCAGCGCCCACGTGAGGGACACGTGAGGCGCTTGGCGTTGAGCGCCAACCATTGAGTGCTAAGCACTCTTTATTAAGCAGCGCCCACGTGAGGGACATGTGAGGCGCTTGGCGCTAGGTTTTCTTTGGGTGTTCTGTTCTGAAGAGTTCAATTCTTTGTTTTTTTCTGGATTTTTGATCCCCAAGAACAAGTTCATCCCCGTGAGAATTAAATTCTCATTTATGGGAGACTTATCTCATGGATCTCAGATCCAGGGAAAGAACTATGTTCTTTTATGAGGGTTAAACCCAGGATATGCAAATGAGATGCTCTGATCTCTATTATTATTTTTATTTACCTTGAAGAGAGGTATTCTTCTTTCTTCCTTCTTAAAGCTTTCTTCTTACTTGCTCTAAAGCTTATGGGTTTTTTTTCTCTGTACAAGACTTGAAGTCTTGGGTCCTTTATATAGCAGAGGCAGATTTGTTGATTTAGTTAAAGAAATCTCTTATTGAGAGATCTTTAATTGATTTGGGGATTTTATCCACCGTTAGATCTTTGATCTAAGGACTTCTGTTTTACAGAAGATATTTTTCTCGTTTTTAACAAGATTGGGAAATATTTTCCCATATAGAGCTTATTCTGTAACTTGGTGATTTTTAATCACCATTGGATTTTTAATCCAACGGTGCTCTGTTTTATAGAGAGTAATCTTTCTTATTTAGAAAGATTTGAGGAATATTTGCTCAACAGAATTTAATTCTGTACTCTGATAATTTATCATCTCCGTTGGATTTTTGATGCAACGGTTCTGTTTAACAGAGAAATTTGGTTCTGGCGCTGGTGCCCTAGTGCGAGGCACGTGAGGCGCTGCCTCAGAGTTTTTAACTCTCGGCGCTGGCGCCCTCGTGCAAGGCACGTGAGGCTCTGCCTCAGAGTTTTTAACTCTCGACGCTGGCTTTCAAATTTTGAACAGATTGCTCTTTTATTGGGGAAACAAATGCCCCCCACCGTTGTACTCACGTGGCTCACACGTGAGTGCAGCGGTGGCAGCTTTTCCACCGTTGGATTTTCTTGGAAATTGAATCGACTTCCTGTACCTATTAGTAGGGCCTTTGGCCCTTGAGATGACTGCTGTTCATCTTCTCTTGTTCTTCTTTTTTTCTGAGAATTTAATTCTCCTTTCAGATCTTAGATCTCTGCCCAAAGAAATCCCTTTTAGAGTTAGAACTCTGCCCAAAAATTTGGTAAGGATCATAATCTAACCCCTTAATAGAGCTTTGCTCTTCTTAGATCGTAGATCTTAAGATATATTTTAGGGTTTCTTAACCCATTAATCAGAGCTTTGCTCATTTTCCATGAAGAGCTCTCAGGGTTTGTTTTGCAGATCTTAAAGATCTTGGGGTTTTACCCTGTTAAAAAGCTTTTCTTTTGAGGGTTCTGTTAGATTACCCCCATCATCTTTACATAGTATAGCTCTTTTAGAAATTTGTTGGGGAATTTTATTCCCTCTTAATTAGAGTTGACAGATGTGAAATCTGTTTGCAGAGCACAGCTCTCGAGGGGAGTTTAACTCCTTAGCCCAATGAGGTTTCTCATTAAATGAGAATTCTCTTAGGATTTCATCCTTAACGAGTGACTGCCCCATCAACGATGGGACGTCATCTTGATTTTATGGGTCCCCCTTTTGTCCTTTTATTCTGCATTGCAGTGCGGTATAATTTTTAAGTACCAAGTGTCAGAGTTCAGAACATAGCATTGATAACTAACCCTTGTCTCTCTTTATGTAGGTATTATGGTTTTTGACTCTTCCTTCCCTTTTGTACGTTCAGAGAGCGTTTTCGCCAACGAGCCCGTGGATCGGGAAGTCTTCGTGCTTATTAAAGATCACGGCCCGGAGCAGAAATCTCCACATATGGGGGTCGTGGTACAATCATATTATCCAGGGTCGACGCAATTTTTCTTGTGCAATACCCTCATAGCCTATTTCAGCAATTCACTATGCCGACTCGCCTCAAGTGAATTATGCTATAGAGGAGGTCAACAGGACCTCGGAGGGTCGCCTTCAGCCTTCTATAGAATTAATACCCGTACAGCCGCCGATGGCCTTGGATATTTTGGGGCGACGCATATGTCAAGGCGAGTCGTGCCCTTGGGGGCAAGTATATATGATAGGTTTGACTTTTCGCTATTCAGCCGGCTACCTGCAGTGGGTTCGGTATATTCTGTCGGCCAAGAAGTTATTGCTGCTGAAGCTCGGGTTGTATCCCGCGATTTATGCGTCTCTTTTTCAATATCCCGCACCTCATGTATGGTGGGTCAAGGCTTTCCTGGAACAATGGAACATCCCGACCTACACATTTCTTCTGTCGGACCGGGAGGTCTCTATTTCCTTGGAGGAATTTGCGGAAATTTCAGGCCTACCCGTCAGAGGGGAATATTACGAGGAGATACTTCCCCTGATGAGTACATCTTTGCCACCAAATCAGTGGTGGTTGGCCTCACTCCGGTGAATGCCATTCAACACCGGTTCTCGAGCCTAATCAAAGTGTTGAACATTTATGAGAGTCTGTTTTTGGAGTTTGGAGGGCACGGAGTCAGCTTCGCCGATTTCATCGCCCGCTTTCTTCATCCTGAAGTCTTGTCAAAACAAGCCGCAAAATTCGCTAAGCTTGACGACCCATTTGGTTTCGGTTTGGATAACCAGCCAATGGCGGAAGCGGATCAAAAAAATTTCTTTATTCCAGACACTCCGATTTTCTCTTTTGCAGAACTTGCTGCTTCAGACGTCGAGGAAGAGACGTTCTTTCTGGGGTTCATCGGCCTGTGGTTGAGCTGGTTTGTGCTTCCGATGCACCCTCGCTACATGAGGCCGTCTATTTTTTATCCAGCCCACCGCATGGTTGCAGGGACGCCTGTAGCCGATGGGATTGCAGGGCTAGCTCATCTATATCACGGCCTGAGCTTAGCGGCAGATACTACTCAGCCAGGGGTAAAACCTGTACATCTTCCGTTGCTCTACTTCACGTCCTGGGTCGAGATGAACGTGCCGGGTGCTTTCGGAGTCCACAAATGACCCCTCTTCTACGAAAGCTACAACTTTCCCCGGGTCATGTTCCTAGTTGACGCTTCTGCATTAGATCCGTCGCAGCGAGAGGCTCGACGTTTGGTCATTCGCCCTCGTATGGTCGGGGATAGTATGACTTTTGTCGATAAAGTATTAACTATCGGCAAGGAATCTACCAAGGCAGTGCAACCGCTGCGTGATACTTTCAAAGACGGGGCTCCTACGTTGAAGGCTCGGAAGACCCTGCACTTGTATTCAATTAGGCCTTGCTTTTTAGTGTTCAGGCAAAACGCCTCGGCACTGTTCATGAGGTATAACCCGCACCGTTTCGCTCAACAGTCGGGTTACAATCAGGGTGTTCCCCTTGAGGCATTCTTACTCGAGCCAGCTGCTACAGAAGAGGGTATTCACAGTGCACTGCACCACTTTATGCGACTAAATACGGGGTCCAACTTTCTCATCAGCGAGCCGAGCTATGTGCCGAAAGCTTTGAATGCTTACGTAGCGTGGTATCAGCCTGCGACGGGTGCTGTTATCAGAGAAGAAAGGCGGCTATTACTTGATCATAAGGATGCTGTCCCAGCGGGCAACCCAGCGGTCCCTTTAAAGCGATGGACCGCCGTTCATCGTTCCTTAAGAGAAGTCACTACGGTTGTGGTCCCGCGCGTCTTCCCTGAGAAGTCTCAACCCAGTATTCCCGTAACTGCGGTAGCCGCGGCGTCCTCAGAACCTGGTGCTGGTACGGAAATCAGGACTCGCCGTCCGAAAATGCCTGTCAAGCACAAATTCTTGTCATCGGCCGCCGGTGTCCGCTCACAGAAAAAGAAGAAGTCGCTATTCTCTGCTGATGTTATATTTAGCCAGGAGCCACATGCTCCCTACAGTGAAGACTTGTGCGAATACGGTACCAACGAGGGTTTGTTCGACATGCCTGCGACCGATACTGATCTTCAGGCTGCCCCCGCAGCTTTCGAGCTACTGGCTTGTGACGAAGTAGCATTGATCACTATCGCGAAGTCAGGTACACTTCAGTTGTATTCTTATGCGTCTATCCCTTTCTTGTTATTATGCTTTTACTAACGCTTTCTTCTTCAACAGGTATTTCTGCCGAAGAGGCTCTCGCGGCTTCCCTCAAGACGTTCGAGGAGGAAGAGAGGCTCCGCGCTTCTTTGGGTTTTGGTATAAGTTTCTTCATTATACCTTTATTCTTTTTACTCGTGCTCTGACCCTCTCTTTCATCTTATTGTAGGGACTAGCTCAACTCAGGTTATTCCAAGCGCAGTGCCGATCCCGAGTGACGATGCAGCAAAACTTCTAGAGCCAGCTCATGTGGCCATGACCCTCCCAAAGTCACCGCAAGAGGCTTTGCTGAAGTAGCTGATGATGGACGCCGTAGCGGCTCTGGAGGTAGAGCTCGGTTTGGACGACGATGTCCCCTTATCAGAAGTCTTGAGGAGGTCATCTCTCACTGCCTAGACCGAAAGGAAGCGCAGGAAGCACGCGTCGAGGGAACGCGATGACGTTTTGGCCGTAGGTGCAGGCTCAAGCAGTATTCCGCTTGCTGATACTCCTTCGGCAGATGTTCCCTCTGTCCTGTCTACCGCCCGTAGACAGGTTGCACGTGCAGCTCGGGAAGAAACTGAAAAGCTGCTCCAAGGTAACGTAACGCCCAATATTTTATTAGAATTTGGTCTACAAATTCTGACATTGTAACAATCCTAAACTTTCTGTACAAATTTTTTTCAAAAAATACAGAAAGAGGTATTTTTGCCTGAGCACAAGTTATAAATTTGTTTTCCTTTTGAACAGCAAGAAGGAGCTTGTAGCTCATTGGTAAGACCTTGCACTGCTGAACCAAAGCACCAGAGTTCAAATCCCATCAGCCACATTATTTTTTTAATTTGATTTCTTTTAATCTTTTTAGAAGCCCAAGAGTCTATATGTGCATAACCCGTAAAACCCAAAGGTCACACTAAAAACAAACTAGTCCAGAAGGCAGACCAAACGATGAGGGACACGTGGCGCCAAGACCCGGTCTGACCCGGCCGGATTGGGTCGGCGGTACGGCTGACCCGGCCGGCGCCGCCGGGTCAACTCGGCCAAATCCGATTCCCTCCTTCTTGACTCCTATGTCTTTTGGTCTCTTTATAACCACTGTACAGTTTAAAAACCCTGCACAGTAACAAAACCATTAAAAACCCTATTAATATTTTTTTAATATAAATTTTAATACAATTTTATCATATCCTTTCATCTACCCTAACCCTAGATTTTCCTATAAATACCACTCCATTTCACACCCCCTCACTCACAAACTCTCTCCAAACTCTCAAGAAAAATCCCAAGAACTTTTGTGTACAAGTGGAGTTAGCGAAGGGCGAAACTCCGATGAACATCCGACGACGACCCTAAGAGCTCCCGGCGAAGAACTTTCGGCTATTTCATATGCATTTTTTCTCGCTAATTTTTTATTGTGAGTATAGAACTTGAGATCTGGTACCGATCTTGGCATCAGCACCGCTGTGACTGGAATATTTTCAGGAGCGAATCATCATTTGCCTTAAAAGGACTTGGAATTTGATACTGGTTTAGGCATCAGCATCGCTACAACCGGGATATTGCCAGGAGCGAATCATTATTTACCTTTGTAGATTCGTAAAAAGGTGGCTTAGCAAACAGGGTTAGGATCCTGTCGAGTAAGGCTTTTTGACTTTATAAGCCGTAAGGGTCTCATAAAGGTATTTCTCCCTACGAGTCATGAGGATCTCGTAGGTGTATTTTCTCTCTAGAAGTCGTGAGGAATACTAAGTGATATTTTCTCTTGCAAGTCGTAAGCATCTTACAAGGGTGTTTTCTCCTCACAAGTCTAGAGGACTTATAAGTGTCGTTCACCATATGAGGACATTCCTCGTCATTGGTGGGACTTGGTGAGGGAACATTTGTTTGTGCCCATGGATTGTATACAAGGGCCAGCATTGTATCGATTGTAGGGCAACTTGGGGGATATGACGGCTTAAGAGCAGGTTCAGATCCTTATAGCTTAAGGATTTTGAATCCTATGAGCCGTGAGGGTCTCATAGGGGTAATTTTTCTTACGAGTCGTGAGGATCTCGTAAGTGTAATTTCACCTTAGGAATCATGGGGATCCCTAAGTGTGTTGCTCCCTTGTGAGTCATAAGGATCTCACGCGGGTATTTTTCTCACAAGGTCGAGAGGACCTTCCAGGTGTTTCTATTTTAACGAGATTGCGCCCTTTCGGGTTTTCACAAACTCGCCGGTTGCCCTGCTGTTTTTTCTCACAGCGCCTTCTCGGGTTTTCATCCGTGCCCATTTCGCTTGTGGATGTATCGTTTTTTACGAGTCTGCACCCTTTTGGGTTTTCACAAACTCACTGGTAGTTCTTCCGTTTTTATTCACAGAGCCCTTTCGGGTTTTCATCCGTGCTCATTTCGCTTGTGGGCGTACCATTTTTTTAAGCGATGAAACTCTCGAAAATAGTTTCGCCGCAGGTGACCCATTTGTTTTCCGGTGGGATTTGATTTGCAGTCCTCGCCGCTGGGGCCTGTGGACTTGAATTCCACTGTCGCCATGTTTGAGGCGATGTACTTAATTTAAGGACATTACGGTTTACTGTCAGTTTAGGGAAACCTCGGTCCATTATTAGTTTTAGGGACATCTCGGTCCATTATTAGTTTAGGGACATCTCGGTCAACAGCTAGTTTAAGGACGTTGCGGTTCGTGGGGATTTTGAGGCAAAGTTTTGCCGGAAACTACTTACAGAGTCTTGACTCAGGAAGGTAGCGAGCGGACAAGAGCGTCGTCATCTATTGTTAACCTGAGTTGTGACTCGTCAGGGGTAGTATTTTTTAAGGAATCGGCCGTTTATTGGCCGGAAAGGTTTTTCGCCATGCATATCCATGAGAAAGTAGGCCCCGCCTTGGTAGACTATGTCTATGATGTACGAACCTTCATAGTTTGGCTTGAATTCCCTCCGCTTTGCACGGTTGGGGATCATAGGTCTTTTGACAACTAGCACGAGTTCGCCTTGGCGGAACGTTCTTAGCCTAGTTATTCTTTCATATGAGCGTGTGATCCTTGCTTTGTAAGCTTCCAGTTTTTGCTGCGCCATGAGATGAGTTTCATCGAGGGCATCAAGCTCCTCAAACTGAAGATGGGCATTTTCTTCATCCAACGCGAATGGCGTTGTATTCGTGGCCATTTTGAATGTGGTTCGATACGCCCAGAGAGCTTCATGCAGTCTCTCGTGCTAGTCCCTTTTATTTCTGGACACCGTTTTCTTTATGATCTTTGTCAAGGTCTTGTTGAAAGCCTCAGCTAGACCATTAGCTCGGAGATTATAGACTGAAGATTATCTCCAATCTATATTATACTTCTGTGCGAAGCGGCTGATCTTATGGCTCCTGTAGGCTGGCCCATTATTCGAGATGATTCGTCGCGGAGTGCTGAAATGGTAGATGACCTGTGTCCTGAAGAAATGGAGGATGTTCTCCGTCTTCACATTCTTTAGCGGTACTGCTTCTGCCCACTTAGAGAAGTAATCAGTTGTTACCAATATGAACCAATGTCCTTTAGATGACGCTGGTTCGATAGGCCCGATTATATCGGTTCCCTACATTTCGAATGGCCAACTAGCTAATGTTGGATGTAGCGGATTCGGATGCTGGTGGATGAATTCCCCGTGAATTTAGCACGAGTGACACTGCTTCGCATATTCAAGGCAGTCCTGAATCATCATAAGCCAATAGTAACCCATTCTTTTGATCTTCAGCTTCATTTTTGGCCCGGCTTGATGGGAACCGCAGAGTCTGTCGTGAATTTCTTGGACGACTCTCCTTGCTTCCTCCGGTCCCAAGCATCTTAGCCAAAAACTGTCGAACGACCTCTTATATAGAGTATCATTGACGAAGGCGAAGGATAGAGCTCGTTTTATGAGCTGATGTCTTGAGGATGCGCCTTTGGGTGTTCGATGGGATTTGAAGTAGTCTATGAAGAATTCTCTCCAATCCTTAATCTTTTCTTCGTCTTCTATTTGGTAGGCTGTTTTTTTGGCCGCTTCCTTTTCTTCAGACGACTTCGGAGATATTTCTGCTGATGCGAGAATCCGGCGGCTTTGCACAATGATCCTTATGTCTTCGAGGTTTTCGTCAGCCAGTTCCTTAGCAAGCTTGGCTAATGCATCTGCCTTGCTATTTTCTGCACGCAGTATGCTTTCCAGGATGTAGGAAGGGATTTGAGCCAGCAGCTGCTGCACTCTTTTGCCATATTTTGCCAACTCTGCCTTGCACGTCTGATAGTCGCCATTTACTTGGCTAACGACCAGCTGGGAGTCTCCATGTATGAGGAGGTTTTTGATTCCCATGTCGATAGCGATCTCGAGACCTGTTATCAAAACTTCATATTCCGCTTTGTTGTTTGTTCTCGGCTTCATTAAGGAAAGGGCAAAATGCATTATCCCTCCTTGCGGAGTCACGAACATAAGGCCCACCCCAGCTGTGATTATGTGGGTGTTTTGCTTTCGCTTCTTCATGGAAGACGCTTCGTCGAAGTAGAGTTCCCAGACATTATTTTCCTCTATCTTTCCTTTAATTGTGTCGAATGCGTGTTCATCTGGCAATTCGCAATTTAAGGGAGAGTCGGTTGGTATCGGATGCTCAGCGAGAAAGTCGGCGATGGCCTGGCCTTTTACTGCCTTGAGGGGTCGATATACTATCGAGAACTCCATCAAGAGGAGGGCCCATTTGGCAAGCCTTCCCGTTAGTATGGCTCTTGACATCAAATACTTGAGAGGATCCACTTTTGATATGAGATGGACCTCATGTGCCATGGCATAATGTCAAAGCTTCGTTATCGCGAAGATCAGTGCTAGGCAATGCTTTTCAATGGGGGAGTAGTTGTTTTCTACCCCCAGAAGGACTCGACTCAAATAGTAGAGAGCTCTCTCCTTCCCCTGGTCATTCTCTTGTGCCCATAGCGCGCCTAAAGAACCTTTAAGAGCTGTTGTGTACAGGATGAGAGGCTTTCCTTTGACCGGAGCGGTCAGTACCGGCGGGTTCTGCAGATATTGCTTGATTTCGTCTAGTGCACTTTGGCATTTACGATCCCAAACGAACGGGGTCCCCTTTTTCATTAGATGGCTATAGGGGCTGTTTCCCCAATCAGAGCAAAACTCTGTTCAAATTTTGAAATTTGAAATGAAACAGCGCTTCATAAAAGCGTTAGCGCTAAATGCGCTAGCGCTAAGAGTCAAAGACTCTGATGCAGCGCTCACGTGCAAAGCACGAGAGCACCAGCGCTAGTAGCGCCAGCGCTAAGAGTCAAAAACTCTGATGCAGCTCTCACGAGCAAACCACGAGAGCGCTAGCGCTAAGTGCGCTAGCACCAAGAGTTAAAGACTCTGATGCAGCGCTCACGTGCTAGCGCTAGCAGCGCCCGCGCTAAGAGTCAAAGACTCTGATGCAGTGCTCACATACAAAGCACGAGAGCGCTAGCGCTGGAACTAAATGTTCCCCACCCTTGGATCAAAGATCCAACAAAGATGACTAAAAATCATCAGATTACCTCTGAAAATTATAGCACCGTTGGATCAAAGATCCAATGGTGATTAAAAATCACCAAGCTACAGAATAAGCTCTGTATGGAAAAATATCTTCCCAAACTTTCTAAACAAGAAAGATCGTGCTCTGTAAATTAGAGCACCATTGGATCAAAGATTAAAAATCACTAAGATACAGAATAAGCTCTGTATGGGAAAATATTTTCCCAATCTTGTTAAAAACAAGAAAATTGCCTTCTATAAAATAGAAGCTCTTGGATCAAAGATCTAACGGTGGGAAACATCCCCAAATCAATTAGAGAAAAGATCTCCTTAACTGATTCAACAAATCAACCTCCACTATATAAAGGCCCCAAGACTTCAAGTCTTGCAGAGAGAGAGACCTCCCCATAAGTTCTCAAATCAAAAGAAGAAAAACAGAGGAACCCCCCCCACAAACTTTGAGAAATTTCAAAGAGAAGAGCAAGCTCTCGGAAGAAGAATTTCTTCAAGGTAAATAAAACAGAGAGATCAAAGCATCTCGTTAAAAAGAAGAAGAAACTTAATTCTTTTTCTAGATCATAGATCTATAAGACAGAGGTCTTTCATAAAAAGAGATCATAGCATTTCATCATAAAAAGGGGGGAAGAAGAATTCAATTCTCTTCAGATCATAGATCCATAAAGACAAAGTCTTTCACAAAAAAAACATAAAAAATTGTAACATCTTCTATAAAATAAGAACTTTGTTTTTAGAGCTACGAGACAAAGTCTCTTATAAATGAGAATTTAATTCTCAGAGCGCAGAACTGATCAAAGCTGCCTAAAAAGAGTATTTACGCTCCAATTTAAAGAAGCGCCTCAGCGCTCCAAGTCTGGCGTCCAGCGCCCAGCGCTCCAAGCACTATTTTAAAAGCAGCGTCCAGTGCTCCCAGCGCTATTTTAAAAGAAGCACTCAGCGATTCGAGGTTGGCGTTTAGCGCCAAGCGCACCACGTGCTCCTCACGTAGGCGCTATTTTATAAAGAGCGCTCCACACTCATTGACTGACGCTCAGCGCCAAGCGCGCCACGTGCTCCTCACGTGTGCGCTATCTTACAGGAAGTGCCTTAGCGCTCTAGGTCTGGCATTCAGTGCCAAGTGCAACACGTGATCCTCACGTGCACGCTGAAGGAACATAAACTGTTCTTTAAATAAAGCCCCAGAGCCATAATGAGGGCTCAACGCTCAATAAAAGACAAAAGGTTGTCAGAACTCAAACCAATGCTCAACATTGAAAAAAGGACCGAGCCTAATTAAATGTTCAATATTTTAACTGAGTGGGACGAGCCCAAGTTGGCCACAGATTCCTAATTCAGATTAATTGAGCCCATACGCTCATAAATCTTTTTAACTGATCTTAGTCCCAAACTTGACTACAGATCTCCCAACCAACATTGGTTCAAGGGTACATCTCTTCATATCTCTGATATATGTCATTGTAATTCCTCAACGTCTTCAGAGAGATGGAGGGTCCCAATAACCAATAACTTTTAGTCTATCCCCAAACGGTTGAACCAAAACCACACAGACTATGAAATCTTTAAACTGGACTATGACGTCCTTAAACTTTACGGACTGTGGGGTCCTTAAACTCACGGACTATGACGTCCTTAAACTTTATGGACTGTGAGGTCCTTAAACTCATAGACAATGATGTCTTTAAATTTTACAGACTGTGATGTCTCTAAACTGACATGGACTATGATGTCCTTAAACCCATTGGACCGCAACGTCCCTAAACTAAAACAATAGAGTCCAAATGCTCTTTTGTTGGATCTAAATGATCCTGTTAAGTAGATTTTATTCTAAAATTAGACTAACGTAACCTTAACAAACGTTTAAGTTGATCTTAGTCTTAAATGAGATTAATGATTCTTAAACCCAATCCAAACCCAAATCTAAGAAAATACGGATTTGGACTAATCCATGCCCTACGGGCGACAATATAAATTAGTCCCCGTATACAATCCACGGGCAACCAAAAACAAAACAAACACACACGACATTAAGTGACCATCTGGAGAAGGAGAAAGTTGTTGCCGCGATGCGGTAGCGCAATTAACTGCAGGGGCTTGCTCCTGCAGGGAAGAGTGTCCCCACAATCAAAACCCCTCAAATGAGGGGGAATCTGACGAAGTCTGCTACAATGGCCGCATCTGTCTAAACCTCCGATATACGGTGCCATAAATTAACTTGGCATCTTCGGAGAGGTGGACGGATAAAACCAAATAGCATCTGCCCCCAAATTCAGGCGAGATGTTTGTCTTCGCGTCTTTTCGGCGGAGAACAGATTCTGGCACACCCGGTGGGACCTTTTCCTCTTTCCACTCCACACTTCGTGTGTCGTGTTCGCGAACGAATCGCGGTTTGATATGGTTGCCCTTTGATTTAAGGTACTAAGATTTGGTGTCCTGCTCCATGCAGAAAAAGAAGATCAATGGCTTCTAACTGCTCTAGCTGCAACAATTGCAACAACTTCCGCTCTGTCCTCGCAGGAGGGATGACCTACGGGCCTTATGCGGACTCCATTTTCGCGATGCCAGTGGAACAGGTGACTCAGGCCACCACTGGACTGTTCTTCGGGACCATGCTCCCACCAATGAGCTTTAACGCCCCAGTGCCATCGCAAAAAGCTCCAAAAAAGTCGGTCTTCGATCGACTTGCAACTATCGCGGCCCCTCTCAACTGGTCGCCCAAATCCAACGCCTCAGTCTTTAATAGACTGGGCCAAAACTCTCATGGGCCCGTGAAGAAGCCCGCATTACCTGAAGGGGCTATCCCGAAATGGATAACCATCCCTATTCCAGTAAATGAAATCGTCGGAGAGGCTTCTCCTGCTAAGGGGTCGGTCTTCACAAGACTGGCTGTACCAACTCCCGCTCCAGGCGAAGTCACCAAAGCCGCTACCCCTGCTCAAAAGTCTGCCTTCGACAGGTTGACCATCCCTTCTCAACGGACGTCAGTCTTTGATAGGCTGGCACCAGCAGCAACCCTTCACCAAAACAGGGGGTATGATGAAGCCACCCCCGTAACTGAGCCAGTTCCATTTGCAAGACATGCTCGACGTCGCCACTGGCGCCGAGTGAGGAAAGCTGGGGGCAGTTCCTGTAAGTGCACGGCGGCGCCCCGGCCGTCAATCCGACGGCCAAATGCGGAAGCGGTGATAAACTTTAAATTTTCTTAAACTGGCAAACCGCCGTGCACTACTACCCGGATCGAACCATTAATTAGTCCTAGCTAACAATAAGATGAGAAAGAGAGATATACCGACGATCCAAGTCCTCCGGTCTTCTCATCATCGTCCCGATCTCCTGCGGAATGTCCCGTCTCCTCCTCGTCGCCGGAAGTGCACCACATCGCCTACTTCTTTTACGGGCTCCCACCTCAATGCCGAGGCAACTCGGGCACGAAGCCGGCTACTCGACGTACCCAAGATTTGCTGTAGAATGTGTGAAGAACCATGTCTCACTTTTGGGGATTGTGGAATTGCCATTGGTGGAGGAAAAGAGAACCACTTTAGGAAATGAGCTAGAGGACTTTTCTAGCAAACATGAGAAGCAAAAATACCACCCCTCAAAATGAACCCCATTCCATTCCCTTCCATAGGAATGGCCGGCCCCCCCTTCTCAAGTGTGATTGGAGAGAGAAAGAGAAAAGTCAAGGGGGTGGGTGGAAGCAATGATGAAAAGAGATGATGAGAGAACAAAACCCAACACTCCAAAAGCCAATCATAACCTACAATGGTCAAGCCATCATCATAAAGCTAGAAGTCAAAAGATGGGCTCCATCATGAAACCATCATGATATAAATATATGTAAAGAACCCCCTCCACTAATGCCTATTTGCAACAATGCAAATAAACCCTCCTCCACCACACTTCGGCCAATGAACGGAACAAAGGAAATTGGCCGAAACGGAAAGCAAACTGGTAACTCCAGAAAACTGATCCCGTAATAAATTACAGGAAAACCCCGATACTGTGCATACACACCCGCATCTGTATTTCGACCGAAATACAAATGCAATGAGACAAAATCTACACTGTACTATACTAGGATCCGGCTTAAACCAAAGCCGGCTAGTAATATCTGTTCAATCCTGATCCGTGCAATACCGCACGTATCTGATCGAACCCTGCCATATAACCATACGGCCTATAGTACAAACTGTCCGATCCTGATCCGTGCAATACCGCACGTATCTGATCGGACCTTGCCATATCTCCATACGGCCTCTACAACCTTTCGCCCGAAAGCTGAGTAACTGAATGTGGGGGACTCTAAAGACTCGTCAACACCTCGGTTGTGGATTTAACCACTAGCACGTCAGAGGTATAAGCCAATACGTAACGGGCTACCAAGTATTGACTAAAAGGGACGTCTGTGAGTGAACTCAGCCTGACAACCCTACTGAGCCTGTCAGTGACAATATCCGTACAGTCCGGTCCGTTCGTCTATGAGTATCGCATGGCGGGCCTAGGGGGTTGGTAAAAGTCAGACCCCCAAAAGCGGTACAAGTCGTGTCGGAGTGTAGCCCAGAACACCCTGAGATACTACTGGAATACCTACCAGTAAATCTCCTTGCCTTGGCCAAGGACTTTGTGTAATGGCTCTCCTAGACACAGCACGACCTCACCCCCAATACCGGGAGAGACGAACCCCTGAAGATACGCTCACTGCCTCCATGTGGCTCGGGACTGTACCCAACTAAAACCTGTTTGCACGACTCCTTTGAGCCGTGGTAGGGTAGTAATCAAAGTACAGTGGGAACTCACACGAGACAAATGACGATCCCCAGGTCGATGAACTAACCTGCACACATGTCACCAGGGAACTGCCATCTGACGTCTGGTATATGACCAACTAGCATGTTCCCGGCGAGTCCTGTCCGGTGTACTCATAACCTAATGAGCACCTGTATACATCTTAGGTGATCCAACTGACACCAGTGGCTTGTGAGACCGGCCACCGCCCCTCGTCGGGGTCTCGACTGTATACACTAGTCTACTATGGAGTATCGATGCCCTGTCTCGAAACTCACACGACTAGGGACCTTTTAAGGATATGCTTATAGACCCCCAGCTCCCACTTATATGATCGCCCTCATACTGCTGGTGGTCAAGCAAGAATCCTAGGGGCTCTATCAACGTGTAATAACGACGTGTCAGGTCACCTAAAACAGTACACGATGATAAAGGTAAACCAGATAGCATACTATCATCTCGAGTAAGACTGTCCTACCGGGATAGGTCCTCCATCAATCATTGCAATCACGTACCTGTGATCTAATAATTGACTCTGAGGGCACTATCTCCAACAGTTCCCCTTCTGGATTGACTCCACCAGCTCCGATGGTTGAAGTCGATGCTGCTGTTCCAATTGGGAACAGCTTTGAACCACTCAAGAGGGTCCATAAGAATTCTCTGACTGTTGTATTGAAAAGATCTCCTCCACCTGTGGAGAATGTTACAAAGTTGAAGCCGGAGCTGCCCCCTCAGCGGCTGTCTTCCAAAATCCACCAGGATTCTGTGATCGACAAGGATTATTCCCGCCAATAGAAGAAGATGAAGACTCAACAGGAAGAGGACCATCCCTCTGCCATGCTACGCAAAGTATCGTCTGCTTAGGTGCTTACTGAAACAACCCCCTCAACTTCAATCATCTATAAAAGGAGGAGAGCGGGGAAGATCCCTATGCCTGCGATGAATCTCAAGGGCACTGAACCCAGACGCTCCAAGTCTGGGGGTATAGTGGTGCATACTATTTATATGGCTTCCCAGAAGGAGGATAGACGTGCCTCTGGGGTCATCGACCACTCACCCGATCGGTAACAAAATCTCAGGAGCAGCACCAGAAGCTCCAGGAGATTTTAGCGAAGATGGCTGCACTCACGGGACATAAAGAAAGCCCCGAAGCATCGTCGGATCAGCGCCAGGAGCAGGAAACTGATGCCGAATTCCTTTGAATAATGCTCGAGAGGAAAGACAAAGAGGCCGTGGAACAAGCGGCCAACATAAAACAAATGGCACTTTTATTCCAAGATATGGTCGGAATGATAATACAGCCGGATCCTCCAGCTGAAGACCTTCCGATTGTCCTTGAAGACGACAGAGGGGAAACATAGAACCCTCTTCCTGCTTGTTCCGCAGCCAAGGAGGAGACCATCTCCAAAGCCGCCCTTGACGACTATATAGCTCATCAGGCGAGCGAAGCGGCCGGCCAAATTATTAAGACTGGACGACCCTATCCGGGTTGGTACGACCAAATAAAGTACCCGTCGGGATACACGATCCCTAAGTTCCACGTGTATAAATGGATGGGTAATGCACACCAGCACGTTGCTCAATTCAGAGCCCTGTGCGGTAATACTGGGGGTGACGACAAACTGCTGCTTCGCCAGTTTGTTGGCGGCTTATTGGAGACATCGTTTGAATGGTACTCTGAGCTCCCGAATGACTCCGTTAAGACATTTGCAGAAATGGAGCTACTGTTTAGACAGAGATTCGCAAGCGCTAGCGAGCGCACCCCGATCACCGCACTAATTAACGCCAGGGTGAAGCCAGGCGAAACATGGGTTCAGTACGCGATACGGTGGCGGAATCTATGGTCGAAGTGCGAACAGCGCATAGAAGAGGCTCCTGCAGTAGGCATGTTCGTGGGTACCCTTGATCCGCAGGAGACCATATCCCAGTTCATGATGTTTTTCAAGCCGGCTACCTTCCAGGCCTTGATTGACAAACTGGCCCAAATGGATCAGATGGGTCATAGACCTTCTTCCTAAAAAATGGAGCCTCGAAACGAAAAGGGGAAGGGAAAGCGACCTTCGTCGCCAACGCTCAACAACAACCGAGTGAACCGAAACCAGCTGCTTGCCAAGGAAACAAGCGGCGATCCCTCGATGAGAAGTTAAGACGTCCTTACTCGTTTCCCCAGGATAAAATAAGGAGACTGTTCGAACTGGCAGTGCGCAACGGGCTCATCACTCTGCTGGATCCAAAACAATCCGTTGCAACCTGGTGACGTTAACCATCCTAACCATTGTCCCTACCATAGAGTAATGGGTCACCCACTCGAAGATTGCTACGTCTTCAAAAACTGGGTTGAAGACCAATACCAGCAATGCAAATTCGCGTTGTCTGAAAACTGGAAGGTGAACCCGCCACAACCACATGCTCCGAAAAAGATGGACATGCCGGGGGCATCGTGCTCATTCATAGAAGAAGCTCCATGGGAAGTTGTTCTTTCGGTAAAAACTAAAAGAATGCTGAAAGATCTTCAAACATGTTCGGCGATCAGGTGGAAAAGCCCACAAGAGCCGGAGATCATCGATGGGATGTTGAAACCACGCCCAACATCGGGAGTTAGTAGCGATGGGCAAAACGCCCATGCCCAGCCGTCAAAATTTTCAAAGAAAAAGAAGAAGACCAAAAAGCATGCGCAGTCCGACGACAAGTGCACGGATCTGCAAAAGCATATTGACGTGCTGGAGGAATACAACCAGAAGGCGCGAACCCTAGTCACGCTTCAAGAGTTTCTCAATCACATCCTTGAAAGTGAAGATAACAACAATGATGAGGGAGACGACTCGTCAGAAGAACCCGAAAATTATGTGGCAAGTTGCCACATGATCTTTCATTCGTTGCTAAGTAACAAAAAAGCTCACTCGGCGTTAGAAGATAGCATAGAAGAGCTGGGGGCAGGAGCAGTGCCAAAATCCTTGGATTATGTGACAAGGTCTATCAAGGGGGAACCTACTTGTTCATAGAGTATCCGACGAAACTTCGCCTCAAAGCTACTATGGACCGAAACGTCCCTAAACTAATAGTGGACTGAAACGTCCCTAAACTAATAACGGATCAAAACGTCCCTAAACTAGAAATGGACCGAAATGTCCTAAAACTAACTACTGACCGAAACGTCTTTAAACTACTGCAAACCCGCAACATCCTTGGGCTGACGCGTTAAAAAAAAACGGTACGTCCACAAGCAAAGTGGGCACGAATGAAAACCCGAAAGGGCTCCGTGAGTAAAAACAGCAGGGCTACCGGCAAGTTTGTGAAAACTCGAAAGGGCGCAATCTCGTTAAAAGACACTTGTAAGGTTCTCTCCACCTTGTAAGGAGAAAACTACCTGCGTGAGATCCTTACGACTCACAAAAGAGCAACACAGTTAGGGATCCCCACGATTCCTAAGGAGAAATTACACTTACAAGATCCTCACGACTTGTATGGAGAACCCTCTTATGAGACCCTCACGGCTCATAAGATTCAAAAGCCTTAAGCTACAGAGATCTGAACCCGTTCTTAAGCCATCACCTTTCCCAGATTGCCCTACAAGCGGTTCAATACCGACCCTTGTATACAATCCACGGGCACAAATAATCATTTTCTTGCCGAGTCCCACCAACGACGAGGAATGCCCTCATTTGATGAACAAACACTTATATGTCCTCTCGATTTACAAGGAGAAAACACTCTTGCAAGATCCTTACGACTTATAAGAGAACATACACTTAGGAATCCTCACGATTCCTGAGGAGAAAAGACACCTATGAGATCCTCATGACTCGTAGGGAGAAACACCTTTATGAGACCCTTACGGCTCATGAAGTCAAAAGCCTTAGTCGACAGGATCTTAACCCTATTTGCTAAGCCACCTTTATTCGAACCAACAAAGACAGATGATGATTCGCTCCTGGAAATATCCCAGTTGTAGCGGTGTTGATGCCTAAATCGGTATCAAATTCCAAGTCCTTTCATGGCAAATGATGGTTCGCTCCTGGCAACATTCCAGTCGCAGCGATACTGATGCAAGATTGGTATCAGACCATGAGTTCCATATATAAAAAATGCATATGAAATAGCCGAAATGATTGGGCAACTCGCAATAAAAAGCAGCGAGTAAAAAGGAAAAAACAGCCGAAATGATTGGGCACCGCGAAAAATAGCCGAAATGATTGGGCAATCGCGACTTTCGCGATACAAAAAGCTGAAATGATAGAGCATCGCGGAAAGAAAACAAAAAAATACATATAAAATGAAACTTTTGCCCTGCAGGTAAGTCCATACCGACCCCTGTATACAATCCATGGGCATAAACGAAAAGGGAACCACATGTCCCAACAAACTCTATCAAGGGGAGAGTCAGGTCTCAGCGGCAATATCTGCATCCCAGAAAACCAGAAACAACGTTCCTCCTCATGCCAGCGGGACACGGACGCGACATTACCAATCGGAGCCACGACAAAGTCCCCTAGTTGCAAACCTCGACGGTTCACAGACAACCCAGAGACAACCTCGACATTCGTTGCAATATTGCAGACACAATATCAACAAACGAAGCTAAGGAAAATCTCTCACTTCAGGGTCTAGACAGCAACTCAAATGTGACCTGAAAAGACTATTGGAGATCATCCCACACCAACGCGGAGTGGTCATGACTCATCGGGGCTCCCAAACTGAGCCTAACCTCAGGTAAAAAGTGACATGGAATATCCCTAACGCTTGCTCTTTCGATGGTAATACCACCTGGAAGATTGCTTGAAGACGTCTTGTCCAGCCCCCGAAGGGATCAGAGACACGACAGTCGTGGGGCTACCCGAACAACCAGATTGCATATCGGGGAATATATTGGCCAACGCGATGGTGCGACGGGTAAAAAAAACCCTAGTACCACAGAACCTAACGGACTTCTATTAGCAGGAGTTAACTGTGACATTAGGAAACCCTTGCGAGAACTTCTCGATCCGTCTCGACCCGTGAGAAATTAGTGTTCTTGCGAGAACTTCTCGATTCGTCTCGACTCGTAGGGAAAAGGCTTAGGCAATAGGGATAAGGACCTATTTTATAAGCACTGGGGCCCTGCAAGTTGGTCCAAGATAGATTATTGTATACTATTCACGGGCCACACTCTCCAAAGTCGAATCTCGACAAGGGGAAAACAACCACTTACGAATCCTCTCGACTTGTAAGCGGGAAAAATTCTCTTATGAGATCCTTACGACTTTTAAGAAAAAACACACTTAGGAATCCTCACGACTCCTAAGGAGAAAAGATACCTACGGGATCCTCTCGACTCGTAGGGAGAAAACCCTTTATGAGACCCTCACGGCTCATAAAGTTGAAAAAGTCTTAGGCGGCAGATTTGAACCTGTTTCCTAAGCCATCGCTTCTTATCTCGATTTAGGAAAATCAGCGTCCTTGACGAGAGCATCTCGATTCGTGTCGACCCGTAGAGAAATCAGTGTCTTTGCAGGAATCTCTCGATTCGTCTCGACCTCCAGGGAAATCAGTGTCCTTGGTAAAACCTCGATTCAGGGAAATCAGCGTCCTTGACTAGAGCATCTCAATTCGCGTCGACCCGCAGAGAAATCAGTGTCTTTGCAGGAATCTCTCGATTCGTCTCGACCTCCAGGGAAATCAGTGTCTTTGGCAAAACCTCGATTCAGGGAAATCAGCGTCCTTGACGAGAGCATCTCGATTCGCGTCGACCCGCAGAGAAATCAGTGTCTTTGCAGGAATTTCTCGATTCGTATCGACCTCCAGGGAAATCAGTGTCCTTGGCAAAACCCCGATTCAGGGAAATCAGCGTCCTTGACGAGAACATCTCGATTTGCATCGACCCGCAAGGAAATCAGTGCCTTTGCAGGAATACCTCGATTCGTCTCGACCTCCAGGGAAATCAGTGTCCTTGGCAAAATCTCGATTCAGGGAAATCAACGTCCTTGACAAGAACCTCTCGATTCGCGTCGACCCGCAAGGAAATTGGTGTCTTTGCAGGAATCTCTCATTTCGTATCGACCTCAGGGAAATTAGTGTCCCTGCGTATGAAAATAAAATTCTCTTGTGAGATCCTTACGACTCTTAAGAGAAAACGCACGTAGGAGTCCTCACGACTCCTAAGGAGAAAATACACATGCGGGATCCTCTCGACCCGTAGAGAGAAAAGTATTTATGAGACCCCTACGGCTCATAAAGTTGAAAAGTCTTAGGCGGCAGATCCCAACCCTGTCTTCTAAGCCATCACTGCCCTGCAAGGAGATCAAGATGGACCATCCACGGGCCATACTTCCCCAAGTCAAATATCGACAAGGAGGGAAACAGCCACTTACGAGTCCTCTCGACTTGTAAGGGAGAAAATTCTCTTGTGAAATCCTTATGACTCTCAATAGAAAACGCACTTAGGAGTCCCCACGACCCTTAAGGAGAAAATTACACCTACAGGATTCTCTCGACTCGTAGGAAGAAAAGTATTTATGAGACCCTCACGGCTCATAAAGTTGAAAAGTCTTAGGTAACAGACCTGAACCTGTTTTTTAAGCCATCGCTACTCTATAAAGAGCTTAAGATGGACTGCTATCTATCGTCCACAAGTTACACTTGCTGAAATCACATGCCAACAACACAACAGAGAAAAGAAAGCGATAGTCGGAGATAAAAAAAATGTTTCCTTTATTCATGAATTCAATTGAATACGAGATACATCATATAAAATAAAATAAATGAAATGAATACATGTTATTCATAAATTAAAATCGGTATAAAGACGACTATTGAGAAGGAGGCGAATTTAGCAAATCAGCAAGCATCTCGCGCACTCCTCTCAGCTCCTTTTCATGATCAGCCGCCGCGGCCAGCTCCGCTTCGACTTGGGCCCGCTGTCGCAAACAAGATGAAAGTTTCTCGTCGATATCCTGCTGAGCTGCCTCATGACTCTGCGCATCCTGCTCAGTGAGGTCGAGCTTCTGCCTCAGCATCATCCCGTCAGAAATACATCGTAGGAGGCCCTCAAAGATAGCTTTTAGCTGTGCAGCATTCACGTCAACCTGGGCGTGCAGTCGGGCAGATTCTCCTAAAGCCTCCTCGCGTTCCTTCCGCCTCAACGTCGCCTCTTGTTCAAAATAGCGAAGAAAAGGAACACTCTGCTCGACCCATGCAGCCCGTTAAGAGTTCAGAGCTAATACTTAGGAGCCAGACGCTTAAGCTCAATTTCATGCAGGCAGGCCTCAATCTTCCTGCAATAATTAACCCAAGACTCGACGATGCCTTCGCTATGAAAGTTTACGAGCGTCGCCAGTATGGGATTAACCTCCGCGGCAAAATCTGCAGCAGATGCAAGGGCCTCAGCATCAAGATTCTTGACGAATTCGCTCAACATTCGCAGGCTCGTTGCAACGCCTCTAGAAGATGGAGGCCTAGCAAAGGGCCCTGCCGGCATTAGGCGACGAGACTCAAAGGGAGCCGGAGTTGACGCGATTGCTGCAAAACAAACTATGGTTAAATGTCGACTCGAAAGATAAAAAAATGCACGAGCGATGGAGTCTACTATACCGGCTGCGACAGGTGGCAAAGTTGGGAGTACCGGAGGCGCGGCTATTCTCTCATCTCCTCCTCCAATCTGTAACGCTGTAATCAATTCAAAGAAGAATCAACAACATGTCTATTCATAAAAGAAAGAAGGGGACACTAGCAGAACGATATACTCACCGACACCAGCAGGTGAAGCAATCTCCGACTGGAAGGAGAAATGCGGGTTCAACACCTGATATAGGTGGTCAAAAAGAGCTCCTGCAAGGTGGTAAAAACACAATGAGTATATTACCCCCAATGAAACCGATAAGTCACAAACATATACTTTCCAGTACTCTAGACAACACGGGAGAAGGCGACGGAACAACAGCCGTCACGGCGGCGACCAGAGGCGCTTCAGATGGCGCAACCTTCGCATTTACTGCACTTACACTCAAAACAAATAAAATGTCATCAGATGGGGATGAACGAGATCGAAAGATAAAAAGAAAATAGTGGCCCTAGATCTACCTGATATGATGCCAACCGAAACCGCGGTGAGAGCATCACTAGGCACAGCGGCTCCTTCGCTTTCCACCAGTGGAATAGTTTCTGCGCCCGTGGCCTCGTCCTCCGATTCGACAAGGGCCGTCGTTACACTCACAATGCCCGCCGATAGCAAAGAACTAGAAGGAGAAAGAGCGGCGGTTGGGGTAGTCCCAGACTCCCGAGAGAGAGTAGCCGCTTCGGGCTCTGTGGTCGCCGTCTTCTCGCCGGCCGCCTCATCGCCGATACTTGGCCCTGCAAGACATGGTATATTAGAAGTTACGGATCGAGTAAAAATGAAAAGACCGGGCTTTACATTACCCTGCGAAAGATTCTGGGTTGCCTCCCGAGCCGCGCGCACGAACTGTCTATGAGTGGTAGACAGAGCAGCTGGAGCATCCTCTGGAGAAATGGCGATAGGTAGGTTAGTGCTTGAACCTGCACCCATAGCCAAGCTGGCATCTTATCCCCTCGCCATGCGCTTTCTGCGCTTCTTGTCGGCCTTCGCAGTGAGATTTGATCTCCTCAAGACCTCCGTCAAAGGTATGCCGTCGTCTGAACCGAGCTCTGCCTCCGGCACTGCTACGACGTCCATCATCAGCTGCTTTAGCGAGACCCCTTGCGGTGGCTTGAGGGTAGCCGTAGCTGCCGTAGCCGGCTCTAACGGTACCGCTACATCACCACTTGTGAAAGACACTACACTTGGGATATCCAGAGTTGAGGTAGTCCCTTAAACAGAAGGGGAGAATGAATCAGAACGCGAGTAAAGAAAGAAATAGAGACATGGTGAGCAGAATTTTACCAAGGCCCAAAGAAGCTCGAAGCCTATTTTTTCTTCAAAAATTTTGAGGGAAGCCGCAAGAGCCTCTTCGGCGGAGATACCGTTGAAGAAGAAAGCGTCAGTAAAGGCCTAATAATGGTGAAAGGATAAAATATATATATGCAACTAAGGCATACCTGACTTCGTAATAGTGATCAGGGCTGCTTCATCACGAGCCAGTCGTTCAGAAGCCGCAAGGGCAGCCTGAAGATCAGTATCATCTGCAGGCACAATAAATAGAACCTCATTGGTCCCATGTTCGCTCAAACCCTCGCTGTAAGGAGCATGAGGCTCCTGACCGAATGCGATATCGGCAGCAAATAGCGACGTCTTCTTCTTCTGTGAGCGGATGCCAGCGGCTGGCAACAGAAGCTTGCGCTTGGCGGGCAATTTTGGACGATGAGTCCCAATCTCCGTGCCCATGCCAGAATCAGGAGACACTGCAGCCACCGCTTCTATAGGCACGCGAGGTAGAGGCTTCTCAGGCATAGCGCGCGGGACCATAACTGCAGCAGCTTCTCTCAAAGGGGGACGAACGATGGTCCGTCGCTTTAAAGGAACGGCAGGATTACCAGCACGGGTTGTACCCTTACGATTGAGCAGCAGCTTCTTTTCCTCCCTAATGACAGCGCCCATCGCATGCTGGTACCATGCCACATATACGTTCAAGGCTTTTGGAATCCGCTTGGTTCACTGATAAAGAAATTAGACTCAGTGTCGAGCTGCATGAAATGGTGTAGCGCGTTGTGGATACCCTTTTCCGTGGCGACCGGCTTAGCTAGGAAGGCCTCAAGCAAGACAGCCTGATTGTAGCTTGATTGTTGAGCGAAGCGGTGTGGGTTGTATCTCATGAACAACGCCGAATCGTTCTGCCTAAACACTAAAAAGCCCGGCCTTATCCAATATAAGTGAAGAATCTCACGAGCTTTCAAAGTAGAGGCCTCGTCTGCACCGTCTTAGCAGATTCCTTGCCGATAGTCATAACCTTGTCGACAAAGGTCATACCATCTCCAACTGTGCGCGGGCGAAGAATCAAACCCCGAGCCTCTCGTTGATTCGGTTCTAAGACAGAAGCATCAACCAGCCGCATAACCCGAGGAAAGTTATAACTTTTGTAGAAACGGGGCCGCTTGTGAGCTCCGAAAGCGCCAAGCACATGCAGCTCGAGCCACGAAGTGAAGTAATGTATCGGGAGGTTTACGGACTGCATCCCTAGCTGAGTGGTGTCTGCCGCCAAGCTAAGGCCATGATATAAATAAGCCAACCCGGCAACCCCAACAGCAACCTGCGTCCCTTCAACCATTCAGTGAGCCGGGTAGAAAACGGACGGCCTTATGTAGCGAGGGTGCATGGGGAGCGCGAACCAACTTAACCATAAGCCGAGGAATCCCAAAAAGAACGTCTCTTCGTTGATTTCTGGGGCGGTAAGTTCTGCAAAGGGGACAACCGCGGCGTTCGGGAGAAAAAAATTCTTTTGATATGCTTCCGCTGTCGGCCGGCTATCCAAGCCAAAACCGAAAGGATCGTCGAGCTTGGCAAACTTCGCACCTTGTTTCGACAAGACTTCCGGGCAAAGAAAACGGGTGATAAAATCCGTAAAGCTGACCCCTTGGCTTCTGGATTCGAGAAATAGGCTCTCATAAATATTTAGCACATTAATCAAGCTTGGGAATCGGTGCTGAATAGCATTCTTTGGGGTCAGACCCATAACTACTGAGCGAGTGGCGAAAATATACTCGTCAGGGGGTAATATCTCCTCATAATGCTCCCTCCTGACAGGCAAGCCGAAGATCTCCGCGAAATCCTCTAAAGAGATTGAAACTTCCCAATCCAGTCGAAGGAAGGTATGAGTTGGAATGTTCCATTGTTCCAAAAAGGCTTTAACCCACCATACGGGAGGCATGGAATACTGGAAGAGAGAAGCATAAATAGTAGGGTATAGCCCAAGCTTCAGCAGCTGTGATTTCTTGGCCGACAAGATGTACCGGGCCCACTGCAAATATCCGGCTGAGTGGCGAGGAGTCAAACCTATAATGTACGGCTGCCCTCATGGGCGCGACTCACCTTGACATATATGCCGCCCTAAGATATCCAAAGACATCGGCGGCTGTACGGGTATCGTGGACATAGAAGGCTAAAGGAAACCCTCTGAAGTCCAATTGACCTCCTCTACAGCGTAGTTCACTGGGGTGGGTCGGCATAGTGAATAGCAGAGATCACCTCCGAAGGTGCTGCACAAGAAAAGCTGCGTCGGCCCTTGATAATTTGATTGTACCACATTCCCAATAGATGAAGGTTCTTTTGCTCTGGCTCATGATGTTTGATCAACGCGAAGACTTCCCTGTCCACAGGTGCTTTAGGGAATCCGCTTTCCGAACGAACGAATGGGAAAGAAGTGTCGAAAGACATAGTACCTGCGCGAAAAAGAACAGGAGTTAGTCGTCAATGCTACAGTTTAAAGTTTTGGGTATGGGTACTTTAAATCTATACCGCACTGCAATGCAGTGGAAGGGGACCAAAGGGGACCAAAAAAATCTAGAAGACGGCTCATCATTGATGAGACAGTCTCATCATTAAATAGAAAATCATAAAAGGATTCTCATTTAATAAGGGGCCCCTCAGGCCAATGAGTTAATCTCCCTTGAGAGTAGCGCTCTACAACAGAGTGACATCTGTCAACTCTAATGATGAAGGGAATAAAAATTCCCCCAAAAAATATTCTGAAGAGCTATGCTCTAAGAAGATGATGGAGTAACCCATCAGAAACTCTAAAAGCAAAGCTTTTGATGAATTAAAAATTCCGAGATCTTCAAGATCTATGAACAAACTCCAAGAGTTCTTCATGAAAGATTAACAAATCTATATGATTTGAAAAGAACAAAGCTCTGTTAATAGGTTAAGAAACCTTAAGAAAGATCTCTTTAGATATATGATTCAAGAAGAGCAAAGCTCTGTTGAGAAAACCCTGAAAATTTCTTTAGATCTATAATCTGAAAAGAGCAAGGCTCTGTTAATGGGTGAAACCCTAGATTATGAAGTAATCCCTTCAAAGATTTAATCTTTACCTAAAATTTTCGACAGGGTTCTGTTTCTAAGAGAGTTCTTAAGACAAAGAGCTATGCTCTGAAAAAGAATTAATTCTCAGAAAAACAGGAAAGAAGATGAACATAGGTCATCTCAAGGGCCAAAGGCCCTATTTATAGGCACCGAGAGCCATTTCAACTTCTAAATTTGATCCAATGGTGGAGATGCTGCCACCGCTGCACTCACGTGTAAGCCACGTGAGCGCAATGGTGGGGGGCATTTGTTTCCCAATCAGAGCAAAGCTCTGTTCAAATTTTGAAATTTGAAATGAAACAGCACTTCATAAAAGCGCTCGCGCTAAATGCGCTAGCCTTAAGAGTCAAAAACTCTGATGCAGCGCTCACGTGCAAAGTAGGAGAGCACTAGCGCTAACAGCGCCGGCGCTAGTAACGCCAGTGCTAAAAGTCAAAGAATCTGATGTAGAACTCACGAGCAAAGCACGAGAGCGCTAGCGCTAAGCGCGCTAGCACGAAGAGTCAAAGACTCTGATGTAGCGCTCACATGCAAAGCGCGAGAGTGCTAGCGCTCGCAGCGCCAGCGCTAAGAGTCAAAGACTCTGATGCAGCGCTCACATGCAAAGTACGAGAGCGCTAGCGCTGGAACTAAATGTTACCTATCCCTTGATCAAAGATCCAACAAAGATGACTAAAAATCATCAGATTACCTCTGAAAATTAGAGCACCGTTGGATCAAAGATCCAATGGTGATTAAAAATCACCAAGCTACAGAATAAGCTCTGTAGGGAAAAATATCTTCCCAATCTTTCTAAATAAGAAAGATTGTGCTCTGTAAATCAGAGCATCCTTGGATCAAAGATCCAATGGTGATTTAAAATCACCAAGCTACAGAATAAGCTCTGTAGGGGAAAATATCTTCCCAATCTTTCTAAACAAGAAAGATTGTGCTCTGTAAATCAGAGCATCCTTGGATCAAAGATCCAATGGTGATTAAAAATCACAAAGCTACAGAATAAGCTCCGTAGGGGAAAATATCTTCCCAATCTTTCTAAACAAGAAAGATTGTGCTCTGTAAATGAGAACACCATTGGATCAAAGATCCAATGGTGATTAAAAATCACCAAGATACAAAATAAGCTCTGTATAGGAAAATATTTTCCCAATCTTGTTAAATACAAGAAAATTGCCTTCTGTAAAGCAGAACCTCTTGGATCGAAGATCCAACGGTGGGGAACATCCCTAAATCAATTAGAGAAAAAATCTCCTTAACTGATTCAACAAATCAACCTTTACTATATAAAGGCCCCAAGACTTCAAGTCTTGCAGAGAGAGAGAGAGACCTCCCCATAAGTTCTCAAATCGAAAGAATAAAAACAGAGGACCCCCCCATAAACTTTGAGAAATTTCAAAGAGAAGAGCAATCTCTCGGAAGAAGAATTTCTTCAAGGTAAATAAAATAGAGAGATCAAAGCATCTCGTCAAAAAGAAGAAGAAACTTAATTCTTTTTCTAGATCATAGATTTATAAGACAGAGGTTTTTCACAAAAAGAGATCATAGCATCTCATCATAAAAAGGGGGAAGAAGAATTCAATTCTCTTCAGATCATAGATCCATAATGACAAAGTCTTTCACAAAAAAAAACATAAGAGATTGTAACATCTTCTATAAAATACGAACTTTGTTCTTAGAGCTACGAGGCAAAGTCTCTTATAAATGAGAATTTAATTCTCAGAGCGCAGAACTGATCAAAACTGCCTAAAAAGAGCATTAGCACTCCAATTTAAAGAAGCGCCTCAGCGCTCCAAGTCTGGCGTTCAGCGCCCAACGCTCTAAGCACTATTTTAAAAGCATCGCCCAGTGCTCCTAGCGCTATTTTAAAAGAAGCACTCAGCGCTTCAAAGTTGGTGTTCAGCGCCAAGCGCACCACGTGCTCCTCACGTGGGCGCTATTTTATAAAGAGCGCTCCGCACTCATTGACTGGCGTTCAGCGCCAAGCACGCCACGTGCTCCTCACGTGTGCGCTGAGGGAACATAAACTGTTCTTTAAATAAAGCCCCAGAGCCATAATGAGGGCTCGAGACTTAATAAAAGACAAAAAGTTGTCAGAACCCAAACCAATGCTCAACATTGAAAAAAGGACCGAGCCTAATTAAATGTTCAACATTTTAATTGAGTGGGCCGAGCCCAAGTTGGCCATAGATCCCTAAATCAGATTAATTGAGCCCATACACTCATAAATCTTTTTAATTGATTTTAGTTCCAAACTTGATTACAGATCTCCCAACCAATATTGGTTCAAGGGTACATCTCTTCATACCTCTGATATATGTCGTTGTAATTCCTTAACGTCTTCAGAGAGATGGAGGGTCCCAATAACCAATAACTTTTGGTGCATCCCCAAACGGTTGAACCAAAACCACACAGACTATGACGTCTTTAAACTGGACTATGATGTCCTTAAAATTTATGGACTGCGGGATCCTTAAACTCACGGACTATGATGTCCTTAAACTTTATGGACTGTGAGATCCTTAAACTCATAGACTATGATGTCTTTAAACTTTACAAACTATGATGTCTCTAAACTGACATGGACTATGATGTCCTTAAACCCATTGGACCGCAACGTCCCTAAACTAAAACAATAGAGTCAAAATGCTCTTTTGTTGGATCTAAATGATCCTGTTAAGTATATCTTAGTCTAAAATTAGACTAACGTATCCTTAACAAATATTTAAGTTGATCTTAGTCTCAAATGAGATTAACGATCCTTAAACCTAATCCAAACCCAAATCTAAGAAAATACAGATTTGGACTAATCCACGCCCTACGGGAGACAACATAAATTAGTCCCCGTATACAATCCACGGGCAACCAAAAACAAAAAAAACACACACGACATGAAGTGACCATCTAGAGAAGGAGAAAGTTGTTGCCGCGATGCGGTAGTGTAATTAACTGCAGGGGCTTGCGCCTGAAGGGAAGAGCGTCCCCACAATCATAAACCCCTCAAACGAGGGGGAATCTGACAAAGTCTGCTACAACGGGCGCATCCGTCTAAACCTCAGATATACGGTGCCATAAATCAACTTGGTATCTTCGGAGAGGTGGACGGATAAAACCAAATAGCATCTGCCCCCGAATTCAGGCGAGACGTTTGTCTTCGCATCTTTTCGGCGGAGAACACGGGCGGCATTTTTCGGAGAGGTTAGCTATGAACTGTCGGATATACGCGAGCTTTCCTTAGAGAGACCGTAGATGCTTGAGATTTCTTGGAGAGGGCATTTCCATAATCACCTTGATCTTTGATGGATCTATTTCGATGCCTCGATATCGTACGATGAATCCTAGGAATTTGCCTGAGAAAACTCCAAACGTGCATTTCAGAGGGTTCATCTTCAGGTTGTACTTCCGAAGGCGCTGGAACACTATTTTCAGATGTTCCCAGTGTTCCTCGTACGATTTGCTTTTCACCACAAGGCCGTCGATATAGAATTCAATGATCTCATGGATGAGGTCATCAAAGATCTTCGTCATGGCTCTCTGGTAGGTAGCGCCCGCGTTCTTCAGACCGATGAGCATCACTTTATAGCAAAATATGCCCAACAGAGTCCGGAAGGCAGTATGCTTTCGGTCTTTGGGATGCATCTTTATTTGATTGTAGCCTGAAGATCCGTCTATGAAAGAGAAGACTTCATGAGTGGACGTGCTATCTATCATCAGCTCGGTAACCGGTATGGGAAAGTCATCCTTCGGGCAAGCTTTATTGAGGTCTCGAAAGTCCACACAGACGCGCACCGTCCCATTTTTCTTCATCACTGGAACAATGTTGGCGATCCATTCGGGGTATTGAACTTCTTGGATGAAGCCAAAGTCAATTAGATTCTTGACTTCGGCATTGATACTCATTTCAAGTTTGAGCCGCATTCTTCTTGGCGCCTGTTTGACTGGCTTAACGTCCGGCGATATAGCCAGTTTATGCATAGCTATTTCTGGATCTAATCTCAGCATCTCGAAATAGCTCCACGCGAAGCAGTCTTTATACTGCATAAGCACGTCTTTTAGTGTAGTCACCTGCTCTTCGGACAGCAGCTCGCTGACGAACGTTGGTTTCGGATCGTTTGTCGCCCCTAAGTCAATTTTCCTCAGATTGTCCGCCGTGGTATGTATCCCATCCTCCAGCTCTTTTGCCGTCGGTGGAAATTCTAAGAACACCTCGTCCTCGTTTCCATATGCGAGGCAACGGGAGAGGTTGTCTACATTATCATGCTCTCCCTCTTTCGACAGTGTTATCATGTGGCTGGTACGAGCTCATTTCCAAGCTCGGTGTTGATATGGACTTGCCCTCGCAATGTAGGTCGCTTTTGGCTCATGCTTTCGTGGTGGGGCTACCCTCTAACTGTTGGATAGAGCAAACCTGCCTTGCTGATACCGGTCTTTGACCCAGTCTTTGAAGGTGAAGCAATTTTCAAGAGGATGTCCTATTTCTCTGTGGTAGGAGCAATAAGCCGGATGATAGACCTCGTTTATTTGCTCAGGATGCCGAGACTCCGGGAGCGTCATCATTTGATGCTTCATGTCAAGGTCGAATATTTTCCTTGTCTTGTTTTGGGGGAATGAGTACTCTCGATCCATCTTTTCATAAAAGACGGATTCCAGTTGACTTTTTCTCGATCGCGTGGCTTCTTGAATCTGCTTCGCTGTTTTCGAGCATCATTATCATTCTTCACCTTTTTGTTGCTTCTGCATCGGGCTTTTTCCTTGCCACGAGAGCGCACAACGGGCTGAGGGTAAAGGATATCGTCATCTTCCGTAGCCTGCTGAATGAGACGTTGTGTCATGTCTTCTCGTAAATGGCCATTCGCGACGGTGGTCATCCCGAACTTTTTGACGCTTCCCTTATTATCTTGTCAATTTGTTCTTTGAATGACGGGCTTGGCATTTTTACGGTGGAATCCCGCTTTGGCTCGGTATCGACGCTATTTGGAAAAGCATTCCCTTCTCCTCCAGAGTCATTTATAACGTGGCAGCCATGGAATCGCTCCCGTTTCTTAGACCGAACGTATCCAAGCCCAGTCGATTCCATTCTCCTGGTGGGCATCTTTCGCTGAGTCCCAGGAACGTCCCAAATCTTGTTGTAGAACTGGGCTTGTCGAGCAGTTTTTTTGAAGGGCACACCCTGGCATTTTAATAGCCTTTTCAATCTCTCTGTGCAGTATCTTGGCAGACGAATTGGTTGAAGCCTGTCAAGCGTAAGATCGGCACCATGCCAGACTTCTTTCTCCACTTTGGTCTCCGTGGATTGATAGAAGAGGATCGCCTTTTCACCTCTTCGTCTAGGAGGGACGTAGAAGGTCTGTAGCTCTTGTACGCTGTATGTATCAAGCGCATCAAGTTCCCTGTAATGCTGTTGCGGAACCATGGTAATTTGTAAACTCTGAGCAGTTCCAGTAAAGGTTTGTGCTGATGGGCGAGTGGAGAACACGGCGTTGACCTCGTCCTCAGAGTCACTACCGAAGACCAACATAGGAGTAGCTGGACCTGGCCTGCTGCCTCGGGGTTGCCCCAAGAAGAATATCTCTTCCTCCTCTTCGGTATCGCTCCCAAAGATCAGGATAATGGCGATGGCTTTTTTTTTATTCTCCGGTTTATGACATCTTTCCGTGTTTTCGAAGTTTGGTAAGAAGTACTTGGTGTCTTCATATTTGCGGACTTCATTTACGGAGAATGGGTTTAGCTATCTTATAACTGTGTATTCGAGGCTGTCTTTGAAATACTTCATACACTAATATTGTGTAGAAGGGATGATGTTGTATTTGTGTAACCAAGGCCGGCCGAGCAGAGCGTTATAGCAAGTCTTGGCGTCAATGACATGAAATTTGATGTTAGTGACGAGCATCCCAAAGTGTAATATTAGTATCACAGACCCAAGCGTCCGTGATGACTGTGAGTCGAACCCAGAGATGGTAATTTTGTCCTGAGTTAGGTGCTGAACATTCATGCAGATCTCCTTCAGTACCTTTACATTAAGAAGTTTGACAGAGGACCCGTTGTCGACCAGGATCTTCCCTATCTTAATGTCGTGGCAGTACCCGGTGACATATAGAGGACGGTTGTGCTTGCACGTTCCAAGGAGAAGATCTTCATCGCCGAATGTGATGTCAGCTATATGAACCTCTGCCAGCTTTTCCTTCATCTTTTCTTCCGCAAAGAAAGCTTGGAACTGATCAGGCTCTGGCAGTGCCTTGATCAGAGAATCTCGTACCTCTTTGGATAGGAAGAGAGCATCCAGTATGCACAGTTGTGAGGGTATCTTTCTCAGGTGCGCCAGGACATTGTAATCCACCTTGTTTTTCTTAGGCGGGTCCTTGGCTGCGAGCTCTTTGACGACTCTATCGTCGAGGGCAATTTCCTCAGGGACTTTCTCTTTCCCTTTGTCTCTCTTACCCGAACCTTTGTTTGAGGGTCTGAGATTCTTTTCATGCAATGTACGGTTATGCAGCTGGATGTTTCTTCCCCTCTCATTCTTTTCCAGAGGTGGATTTCTTGAAGAGAGGGCTGGGGGCTATTTCTTCATCAGAATCGCTCCTGAAGGTAAGAACTTGAGATTTCCCTTTTGTTGAAATGGTATCAACCATATGACAATTACCGGCTGTTCCTTTATGCTCATCTGTCGTGCTTCTCTATTCCCGACGGGCTTTGCGCTTCATCCTCTTGAAATGTTGTCGGTGGGCCACGTATCCCTGCCACCACTTCTTGAAAGCGCTGCACTCTTTGGTGGGGTGCGTGACCCTCCGATGGTATAAACAGTAGTTTGGGTGTACATCCGCTTTATCGAGGCACGTACTCCCGGGAGCATTTCCTTTGACATGTGGCAGCTTCATCCCCATTGACAGGGCTTTGGCGAACCGTTTCCCCATCTTAAACCTACTTTTTTCTGCCGCGGGTGCGCTTCGACCTGGTTGGAGTACCGTGTGACTCTTCCTCGCCGTAGCTCCTTCGTCCTGACGCCGACGCTTGACCTTTTCGTATATGGCCATTTCATGCTCTCGGTCAGCTTTGCTCTTTTGATGGGCTTCGTTCAGCAGTTTATCGATCAGGTTGTCTGACGGTTCCAGGGATTTTGACGCCGGTCCTGCCCCCAGTTCCTCTGCGTTGCTTTCCGACGCCGAGGGAGCTTCTTCGTCTTTTAACGAAAGGTGAGAGATCATGTGGCAACTCGCTACATAATCCTCGGGTTCTTCTGATGAGCTGTTTCCTTCATCGATGTCACTGTCTCTGTTCTCAAGAATATGCTTAAGGAACTCTTCAAAAGTGACTCGGGTTTGCGCCTTTTGGTTGTATTCCTCCAGTGCGTCGATATACTTCTGCAGGTCTGTGCGCTTGTCGTCAGGCTACACAGGCTTCTTGGTCTTCTTCTTTCCCTTCGAAGACTTTGAAGGCTTGACCTGGGTGCTTTGCCCATCGATACCAATTTTCGGTGTTGGGCGCGGTTTCAGCATCCCGTCAATGATCTCGGACTTCAGCGGGCTTTTCCACCTGATTGCCAGGCATGCTTGAATATCCTTCAACATTCTTTTAGTTTTAGCTGAAAGGACAACTTCCTACAGAGCTTCTTCTATAAATGAGCATGATGCCCCCGGCGTGTCCACCTTTTTAGGAGCGTGCTGTTGTGGCGGGTTTACCTTCCAGTTTTCAGATAGCGCGAATTTACCTTGTAGGTACTGGCCCTCAACCCAGTTTTTGAAGACGTAGCAATCTTCAATTGGGTGGCCCATTACTCTATAGTAAGGGCAGTAGTTAGGACTGTTGACATCACCAGGATGCAGTGGGTGTCTCGGATCCGGCAAAGTGATAAGTCTGTTGCACACCACCAGTTCAAACGATCTCCTCGTCTTATCTCGAGGAAACGAGTAAGGACGTATCAACTTCTCTTTGAGGGATCGTGGTTAGTTGCTTTGGAGAGCAACCGTTTTTGGGTCACTCGGCTGTTTTTGAGCGTTGGCAATGATGGTCACTTTCCCTTTACCCTTTTCATTCTGGAGATCCGTTTTTGAAGAGGACGGCCTATGACCCATCTGGTCCATTTAGGCTAGCTTGTCAATCAAGGCCTGGAAGGTGGTTGGTTTGAAGAATATCATAAATTGGGATATAGTCGCCTGAGGATCAAGGGTACGTACGAACATACCCACGGCAGGAACTTCTTCTATGCGCTGTTCGCATTTTGACCATAGGTTCCGTCACCGAATTGCGTATTGAACCCAGCTCTCCACTGGCTTCACTCTGGCATTGATTAATGCCTTGATTGGGGTGCGCTCGCTTGCGCTTGCGAAACGCTGCGAGAACAGTAGCTCCATTTCTGTAAATGTTTTGATGGAGTCATTCGGAAGCTCCGAGTACCATTCAAATGCCATTTCCGACAAGCTGCCAACAAACTGGCGAAGCAGCTGTTTGTCGTCACTTCCAGTATTACCGCACAGAGCTCTGAATTGAGCAACGTGCTGGTGTGGATTTCCTATCCCCTTATACACATGGAATTTAGGGATTGAATATCCTGGCGGGTACTTGATTTGATCATACCAGCCTGGATAAGGTCGCCCAGTTCTGACGACTTGGCCAGCCGCTTCACTCGCTTGATGAGCTCATATTTGTTGAGCTATGTAGTCATCAAGGGCAGTCTTGGAAATTGTCTCTTCCTGGGCCGTTGAGATGGCCGGAGGAGGGTTGGACGTTTCTCCTTTTTCTTCTTCGATGATTATCGGAGGGTCTTCGGCTGGAGGTTCCGGCTGGATCATCATCCCAACCATGTCTTGGAACAGAAGCGCCATCTGTTTTATATTAGCGGCATGTTCCACGGCCTCTTTATCCTTTCTTTTCATCACCCTTCGCAGGAACTCGGTGTCGGACTCTTGATCTTGGCGCTGTTCGGACGATACTTCCGGGCTTTCTTTCTGCCCAGTGAGTGCGGCCATCTTTGTCAACATCTCCAAGCTTTTTTTGTTGCTCCTGAGCTTTTGTCACAGACCGTGTGAGTGGCCGATGACCCGTGGAAGCATGGCTTTCCTCTTTCCCGGAAGCTATGTACACCGTGTGCACTATCATGCCCCCAGACTTGGGACGCTTGGGTTCATTGCCTTTAAATTTTTTTGCAGGCATGGGGATCTTCTCCGGCCTTCTCCTCTTATGGGAGGTTGAAGTTAAGGGGGCCACTGCAGCAGGCACCCATGCAGACGATACCTTCTATGGTACGATGGAGGGATGGTCCTCCTCTTGCCGAGCCATCGTTTTCTATGGCCGGCGAGAGTAGTCTTTGTCAATTACAGAGTCTTGGACTCTCTGCCAGACTCTGTGGATTTTGGAGGACAGACGCTGAAGAGGCTGTTCCAGTTTTTCCTGCGTTGTGTTTTCAACAGGTGGAGGAGACTTCTTCAATACGGCGGTTGGAGAGTTCTTGCGTACCCTCCTGAGCAGCTCGAAGCTGTTCCGAGTTGGAACAGCAGCATCAATTTCCACCATTGGAGCTGGTGGGGTAAGTCCAGAGGGGGAATTGCCCCCAGCTTTTCTCACTCGGCGCCAGTATCGACATCGAGCATGTCGTGCAGACGGGACTACCTCTGTTGTGGGAGTGGCTTCGTCATGCCCCCTGCTTTGATGAGAGGCCGCCGTTGGTGTCATCCTGTTGAAGACTGACGTCCGTTGAGAGGGGACAGTCAATCTTGCGAAGGCCGATCTTTTGATAGGGGAAGCAGTCTTGGTGACTTCACCGGAAGCTGGAGTTAGAACGGCCAATCTTGTAAAGACCGATCTTTTAGCAGGATAATCCCCTCTGACGACTTCATTTGCCGGGACTGGAATGGCTATCCGCTTCGGGATAACCCCTTCAGGTATTGCAAGCCCTTTTGCAGGCCCACTGGAGATTTGGATCAGTCTGTTAAAGACTGAGGTAGAAGACTTGGACGACCCGTTGAGAGGGGCCGTAGTGGCTGCAAGTCGATCGAAGAACGACTTCTTTGGAGCTTCTTGTGGTAGCATCAGGATGCTGAAGCTTGTCGGTGGGAGAATGGTCCCGAAGAACAATCCAGTGGTGGCTTGAGTCACCTGTTCCACTGGCATTGCAAAGATGGAGTGCGCTTGGGGCTCGTAAGTCACTCCTCCAGTAGGGGCGGAGCGAGAGTTGCTGTTGCAGTTAGTGCAGCTGGAGGCCGTCGATGTTATATCCTTTTCTGCATGAGCAAGACACCAAATTTTAGTACCTCGAATCCAGGGGCAACCATATTAAACCGTGATTCATTCGCGAACACGACACACGAAGTGTGGAGTAGAAAAAGGAAGAGGTCCCACCGGGCGTGCCATAATCTGTTTACCGGCGAAAGACGTGACCGGGACGTTAGGACGTCTGGCCTGAATTTTGGGGGCAGATGCTATTTGGGTTTATCCGTCCACCTCTCTGAAGATGCCAAGTTGATTTATGGTACCGTGTATCGGAGGTTTGGACGAATGCGGCCGTTGTAGCAGACTTCTTCAGATTCCCTCTCATTTGCGAGGGGTTTTTGACTGTGGGGACGCTCTTCCCTGCAGGCGCAAGCTCCTGCAGTTAATTACATTACCGCATCGCGATAACCACTTTCTCATGCTCCAGAAGTTCACTTCGTGTCATGTGTGTTTGTTTTATTTTTGGTTGCCCGTGGATTGTATATGGAAACCAATTTATGTTGTCGCCCGTAGGGCGTGGGTTAGTCTAAATCCGTATATTCTTAGATTTGGGTTTGGGTTGATTTAAGGATCGTTAATCTCGTTTGAGATTAAAATCAACTTAAATTTTTGTTAAGAATACGTTAGTCTAATATTAGGCTAAGATCTACTCAACAGGATTTTGGGATCATTCAGACCCAACAAAAGAGCATTTGGACTCTATTGCTTTAGTTTAAGGACGTTGCGGTCCGCAGTGGGATGTGCCCGTCAATTTGGGAGTGCACCAAAGAGTTGTTGGTTATTGGGATCCACCACCTCTCTGAAGACGCTGAAGAATTACAACGACATGTATCAGAAGTGTGAGAAGATGTACCCTTGAACCAATGTCCGTCGTGTTTGGGACTAAGACCAATTTGGAAAATGATGAGCTCATGGTCTCGGTTGATCTGAATTGGCGATTTGGTCAACTTAGACACAACCCACTCAGTCTTTGAATAAAGTGTTAAACACTTGCTTGGGCTCAGTCCTTTTTCTGTGCAAATAATGCTGAGCATTCATTTGGGTTCTGACACTTATACTTTGCTTTACTTTCCCCTTTCTTTTTTTTGTTCTTTTATTTTTATGGAGTGTTAAACACTCTTTATGGCATCCTCGTGCGGAGCACGTGAGGCGCTTGGCGCTGGGTGCTAGGCACTCCTTATTGAGCAGCGCCCACATGAGAGACATGTGAGGCGGTTGGCGCAGGGTGCTAGGCACTCCTTATTGAGCATCGCCCATATGAAAGACACGTGAGGCGCTTGGCGCTGAAAGCCAACCATTGAGTGCTAATCACTCTTTATTGAGCAGCGCCCACATGAGGGACACGTGAGGCGCTTGGCGCTGAGCGCCAACCATTGATTGCTAAGCACCCTTTATTGAGCAGCACCCACGTGAGGGACACGTGAGGCGCTTGGCGCTAGGTTTTCTTTGGGTGTTATGTTCTGAAGAGTTCAATTCTCTGTTCTTTTCTGGATCTTTGATCCCCAAGAACAAGTTCATCCCCATGAGAATTAAATTCTCATTTATGGGAGACTTGTTTCATGGATCTCAGATCCAGAGAAAGAACTATGTTCTTATATGAGGGTTAAACCCTTGGATATGCAAATGAGATACTCTGATCTCTATTATTATTTTTATTTATCTCGAAGAAAGGTATTCTTCTTTCTTCCTTCTTAAAGCTTTCTTCTTGCTTGCTCTAAAGCTTATTGGGTTTTTTTTCTCTGTACAAGACTTGAAGTCTTGGTTCCTTTATATAGTAGAGGAAGATTTGTTGATTTAGTTAAAGAAATCTCTCATTGAGAGATCTTTAATTGATTTGGGGATTCTATCCACAGTTGGATCTTTGATCCAAGAACTTCTGTTTTACAGAAGATATTTTTCTCGTTTTTAACAAGATTGGGAAATATTTTTCCATACAGAGCTTATTCTGTAGCTTGGTGATTTTTAATCACCATTGGATTTTTAATCCAACGGTGCTCTGTTTTACAGAGAGAAATCTTTCTTGTTTAGAAAGATTTAAGGAATATTTCCTCAACAGAATTTAATTCTGTACCCTAATGATTTATCATCTCCGTTTGATCTTTGATCCAATGGCCATGTTTAACAGAGAGATTTGGTTCTGGCGCTGGCGCCCTCGTGCGAGACACGTGAGGCGCCGCCTCAGAGTTTTTAACTCTTGGCGCTGGCGCCCTCGTGCGAGGCACGTGAGGCGCTGCCTCAGAGTTAACTCCCGGTGCTGGCTTTCAAATTTTGAACAGTGCTTTGCTCTTTTATTGGGGAAACAGTATTTTCATGAAACTTGTGTTGGGGTCAAAAATTATACCCCGGTTGACCAAGTCAAAGTCAAAGTCAACCCCAAGTAAACGGGCCCAAGCCCAGGTCAAGTGGGCTCATGTCCAAGTCGAGCCCCGCGGCCAGCCTCCCCATGCCAATATGAAAATTATGTAATAAATAATTTTGATATAATTTTTATTAATAAATGTAAGAAAAATAGGAATAAAGCCAAATTTTTGTAAAGCCCATGGCTCATATGCAAAAAAAATGAGCACATGAGGAATGTGATGGGCAAAATGCCATTTTGTAAACCCCGAGGGGCTATGTGTAAATTTGTAAGTCTATATAAAGCAACATGATAATGAAATGAAAGAGAGAATTCATTCTTTCAAAAGTTATGGTTTTTGTGCCTCCTTCTCCTTTCTCAAGGTTCTAAACATTCTCCTTTTTTTAAAATTAAATCAAAGGTTTCACTCTTCCTTTTCCAAAAAAAAAAAATAGTTTTTCACCACAAAACCCTTGATGGGGAACGCGGATCTTCTATCAAATCTCCAGAAGGGAAGATTTTTAAATTTCACTCTCCTTTCTCCAAGATCCAACCAATAAAGAGGAGAAAGAAGAAGACCCATCCCCAAAAAACCCATTTTGGGATGATCCAAGGCTCAAGAGAAAACCCAGGGCTCAAGGGAGAAGAAAGGGGTCCCCTTTCATCATCTTCGAAAATATCTTGGGAGTTCAACTCCACAAAATATATATATATATATATATATAAAATAAATCCTTCTTTTTGGGAATACAACTCTCAGTGCCGGGGCTAAGCCCTTTTGTCCTCTTTTTTAGGAGTTTTAACTCCAAAAATCAATTGGGATTACAACTTTCAGTATAGGGGCTAAGCCCCTTCTTCCCGCTGGCGCCCGGCGCCGGAGTGCCGGGCACACGAGGCGCTGGCGCCTACGCTTCCTTCAGACGCTATTTTCCTTCTTTTATATTATACATACACACACACTCCACAGCACTTTTTCCGTTAGAAAAAATTTCTAACGGGGCATTGCCCCGCATCCCGATAGCGCGACCCCCGTAAACTGTGCGAAGCCCCTGATATATCCAAAACCCCTCAAGACACATATACGCACTCTGCACATTGAGTTCGCATGACCAGTTTGACCCGTCAATCGAAGGTTCCCTCACTCCAAAGGTGAGGTGTAATTAACGGCAATTTTGTCCGCGGCTGCCGGATATTCGGATCCCCAAATCAATAACCCCCGCCTACCCTAGGCAGGAGGAATCCGTGGTACGCATGGCAAGCGACGCGTATTCCCATCTCAATGGGGTGACGAAAAAAACCCTACAACTTGTAATTCTTTTATATTTTAGAAAACATGGAATTTTATTATATATTAAAAATAGATGGTTTGATAATATTTATATAATTATTAAAAATTAATTTTTATTATTAAATAGAAATTCTCATTTTTCTTAAAAATTGTATTAAAATTCCATCGAGATCGTATGCTCCGTGAGGAACTCTGCATCTCGCCCTACTAGCCCATGGATGTGCAATAATCCGCACCATCCAATAGCGGGTTCCCTAAAACGAGTTGTAGATGCATAATCGCAAGGAATTTAAAATACTATTTACAAGAAAATGAGTTTTTATATAGTTCAAGGTATTTTTTTGAAAATTCGTATTTTGTCACAAGATATTGGTCTCAAGAGAATCGTGCTATGTCAAGATGTGTGTATGAGAGGTAGGTCATTACCTCGTGAGATTTTCTAAAGGTATGATAAGCAAAAGTATTAAAAGATGTCGTATGTAAACTTCATGGTATTTAACTGTAAAAGAGTAAATAAAGTTGTTTTACATGGAGTTTTATGGTGAAACTTGTTTCAAAATATAAGTTAATGATTAACAAGCAAGATATAATGATATCGATGAGTGATTATTAAGAAAAAATTGTAGTTTTCAAAGTTTTAAAAACAAAAGCCGGTATAACTCCATTTACCGATATGTTTTGAAAAGAGATCATTTTAATGTAGGAAGAGGAGAAGAGAGATGGGACTTACTTGCTAGAAGCTTAGAGGAGAGGTATAGGAAGAAATTGGTAGCTTCGTGGAGTCGCGGGGTCGTCGAAAGTGCCTCGAATCCTCGCTGAAAATGGAACTAGGGCTAACTCCACTTGTACTCTTCTTTGACTTAGAAAATTTTGAGAATTTTTGACAAGAGATTTCAGAATGAAGAGGGTTAGGGTATGGGGTTGTATTTATAGGGTAAAATTAGGGTTTTGGAATTGAAGAGAGAATTAAAAATGCATTAAAAATAGAATTAAAGGGTGAATTTAAACTCTCTGGATAAATGCAGGAAAAACAAACAGTACTGGGGTAGTAGGGGTAGGCCAAGAGTCATGTAGGCAAAGCACGGGGGCTTTTACCCACGGGGGGACCGTCGACGCCGGGAAAATGGCTGATCTCGCTGGTCGGTCTGTTGCCTTGGGCCGTCGGATTGATGCCACCTGTCCTACTCAATATACACAATATTTTACACATGTTTATTTTATCTGACTTTTCATTTTTACGTGTATTGCACGTGTAAACTTTTGGGCTTCCAAAAAGTTTAAAAGAAAAATCAGTAAAAAAATATGTGGCTGAGGGGATTCGAACACATGGGCTACGTCACAGCAGTGCAAGGTTTTACCAATGAGCTATACATGATTTCTTGCTGTTCTTAAATAAAAACAACATTTAAAGTATAATCAGGCTTGCAAATTTCATTCTGTACATTAACTTGAAAAGTTTTTTTGTACAATAAAAACAGAGTCATTATATTCTACCCTCCTTATAAAAATTTCGTCCTTGAAATTTACAATTACCTAAGGACTATTTTAAAAATAAGAAAGGGTTTCTTGCATGCATATCATCTTCTCTTTACCATGTTAATTCTCCTGGTGAATCTTTTCTCCACATCACTTGGACCAAATTTACTTCCTTGTTCCGTAGTGTCTTTACTTTTTTGTCCAGAATCTCAACGGGTTGTTGCTCACAAGATAGGTCTGTCTATACAGTGAGCTCGGAGTGATCAAGGATGCAGCTGGGGTCGCTCACATATCTTCGAAGCTGGGATATGCGGAACACGTTGTGAACTCCTTCCAATGAGGGTGGTAGTGCCAAATGGTATGCCACTTCTCCGACTCATTCGAGAATATCGAACGGTCAAATATATCTCGGACTAAGCTTACCCCTTTTGCTAAAGAAGATTACTCCATGGTTTGGAGAGATCTTTAAGAAGACATGATCTCCCGGTTGGAACTTCAGGTGACGACGTTTTTCATCAGCCCAGTACTTCTGTCTGTCTTAGGCTATGCGCATTCTTTCCCTGATCGTATGAACTACGTCTACAGTTGCCACGATCATCTCTGGTCCAAGGAATTCCCTATCTATGATGTCGTCCTAACTTAATGGTGAACGACACTTCCTTCCATAGAGTGCTGCAAAGGGTGCCATTCCAATACTTGCTTTGTAGCTGTTGTTGTATGAGAACTCCACAAGATGTAGCTGATCTTCCCACGATCCTCCGAAGTCTAACATACACGCTCTTAGCATATCTTCAAGAATATGAATCGTTCGCTTAGACTGTCCATCTGTTTGTGGATGGTAAGTTGTGCTGAAGTTCAGACTCGTTCCCAGGCTAGCTTGCAGACTTTGCCAAAACTGCGATCGGAATCTGGTGTCGCGATCGGAGACGATGCAAACCGGTACTCCATGTAATCTCACGATCTCTTGCATGAGTTCATGGGTATCAGAAATAGTACACTATGAAGAGTTAAATCTTACTTAGGTTCAGACTTACCTCCATGTACTTCTTTGCTAAAGTCTCGGTAGATTGGTCAACTAGAAATGGGATGAAGTGAGCCGACTTAGTGAGTCGATCCATAATAACCCATACCGTATCGTTACCTTTCGTGCTGTGAGGAAGAGCAGTCACAAAATCCATGGTAATGTGTTGCCATTTCCATTCTGGGATTGGTAACGGTTGAAGTAAACTAGCAGTTCTATGATGTTCAGCCTTTACTTGCTGACACACTAAATATTTGGCTACGCTTCTGGCTACTTCACGCTTCATTCCATGCCACCAGTAATGTTGCCGTAAATCTTTGTACATTTTTGTACCACCAGTGTACTGAGTATGGAGAGATGTGAGCTTCTTTCATTAACTTTTCCCGAATATGACCTTGTGGTACACACAATCTGCTTCCGTATCTCAACGATTCGTCTTCGTGGATGATGAAGTCGGTTCGAAGTCCATTTTCTATTTGTTCTCGGATCTTTTGCAACTTGGCATCACTTGTTTAAGCTGCTTTGATCTGATTGAAAATAGTAGACTGAACTTGTAAGTTCATCAAATATAAAGCGTTACCTGGCATAACCACTTCTATCTCCATCCCATGCAATTCTTGTTGAAGCTTCCACTGTGCGGTGAGATTCATTCATAGAGGCTGGCGACTAAGTGCATCAGGAACTACATTCACTTTTCCTGGATGATATTGTAGGTTGATGTCGAAGTCCGCCATAAGTTCTAGCCATCTTCTCTTCCGCATATTCAACTCCTTCCGAGTAAACACATACTTCAGACTCTTGTGATCAGTGTAAATATCCACTCGCTCTCTAAGAAGATAATGGCGCCAAATCTTAAGTGCAAAGATAACGGCTGCCAACTCCAAGTCATGTGTTGGATAGTTGCGCTCATGAATCTTCAGCCGTCTTGATGGAAAAGCTACAACCTTCCCATACTGGTGTAAAACACATTCTAATCCCTTACCGGATACATCGCAATGCACAACGATACCTCCAGATTGATCCGGTATTACGAGAATAGGTGTTGATGTCAATCTTGACTTGAGTTCTACAAAAACTTGTTCGCATGCTTCTGACCACACGAATGCTTCATCTTTACGTATGAGCTTGTTCAGGGGTGTTGCAATCTTCAAAAAGCCTTCTATGAATATTCGGTAATATCCTGCTAATCCTAAGAAACTTTGAATGTCCTTCACTGTCTTTGGTGTCGGCCATTCGCTTACTACTAATACTTTAGATGGATCTACTGAGATTCCTTTGCTCGAAACAATGTTTCCGAGAAATCTGACTTGATCTAGCCAAAATTCACACTTGCTGTACTTGGTATAGAGTTGATATTGTCGCAATGTCTCCAGGACAATTCGTAAATGCTCAGCGTGCTCTTTCTTTCTTTGAATACACCAGAATGTCGTCGATGAAAATAACAAAAAACCTGTCTAGGTACTCTTGGAAAACTTGGTTCATCAGATTCATGAAAATAGCAGGTGCATTCGTCGCTCCAAATGGCATCATGAGAAACTCATAATGACCATAGCGAGTTCTGAATGCCGTCTTCGGAATATCAGACTCTTTGACCTTCACCCGATGATAACCAGAACGAAGATCTAGTTTTGAGAAAACAAAAGACCCACTTAGCTGATCGAACATATCGTCGATGCGTGGTAGTTGATACTTGTTCTTTATTGTCACTTCGTTCAGAGCTCGGTAGTCTATACACATTTTGTATGAAACTTCCTTCTTTTTCACAAGCAAAACTGAAAATCCTTAACTTGCGGTACTGGGACGAATCCAACCTTTCTGCAGAAGTTCGTTCAACTGAGTACGGATCTCCTTCAATCTTTCTGGACTTAAGCGATATGGTGCTTTGATCACCGTTTGTGCACCAGGTACTAAGTTAATACTGAATTCAAGAGCTCGATCGGGAGGAAACCCTGAGATGTCTTCAGGAAATACATCTTCGAACTCTCGAACTACATTTGGCTTGTCTTCTTCCGCCTGTAGTGTAGCAATCATTGCCTTCTTCGGTTTAGCTTTTTAAGTGCTAGACTCCAGGGTACGGTCTCCACTCTTAAAATAAAAGACTGGATGATCTGAAATCTCAAACACTACCCTCTTTTGACGACTGTCGATAGTAGCGAAGAAAGTTCTTAGCCAGTCCATACCCAAGACTACGTCGAAGTTCAGTATGTCCAGCACCTTGAAGTCTGCAAAAAATTCTCTGCTGCAGACGACTGCTGGACACGGATCGTATCCCTGAGTTTCCTTTAGAACGCCGTTCCCTGAACTGACATTCCAGCTAGATACGAGCGGTTTAACTGGAATCGTATGAGTTCGGACGAACCGTTGCAGTATAAAGCAATGGGATGCTCCAGTGTCGAAGAGTGCTAAGGCAGGTAGGGAGGTTACTAAGATTGTACCTAAGTTGTGTGAAATATGTTTAAGTATAGGAATATATATATATATATATATATATATATATATATTGATTTATATAAAGATTGAAAAGATTTTGAAAGAGTGGGAGTTACCAGTGATGACTTGGCCAGTGGCTTCAACTTCTTCCACAGTCATTGTGAAAGCCTGACGTTTAGGTACATTCCTCCTTGCTGGAGGCACATTCCTCTGACCTTACGGCATATTTCTCTGTGCCTGATGAAACTGACGAGGAAGTCGTGCAAGAGGTCCACGAGGAGGTGGAGCTGGGAGAGCAAGACGAGGTGCATGTGCCTGGATAGCAGACCGCTGCGGAAAAGTGAGTGCTGGTCGAGGAGCTAGATTTAGGTTGAGTCTATGAGGACAAGCTACAATATCATGTGTGGATGAGCCACTGACTAAGCACATGTAGTTTGCTCACCTGCAGTCCTTCGCCGGGTGTCCATTCCTTTTGCAGTAGAAGCAAAAGTCTGGACTGGGCCGTTAAAAGTTACTCCCGGTCTTCTGGGTACAAACGGTGGACTGTAAGAGGCTCCTCCTGCTATCTGGGTGGAAGAATGCTTCATACCGGAAGTTTGAGATATGCCCTTCTTCTTCACTACTGCCTCATAGCGTCGGGCAGCCTTCAGAGCTAGATCATGGGTTAGGAAGTCCTCTGTAGCTAATGCAGCTTGGATCTCTGGGTCCAACCCTTACTGACATCGTCGTGCTCTGATATCAGTAGTTGGTATGAGACGTGCCGCGAACCTGTTACGGTCTTATGTTAGCAGTGTAGTATGTGATATTAGAAAATTGAATATTGAGACATATCTTACCTGCTAAGCATGGTGAATTCAGCATCGTATTCATCCACTGATTTTCTCCACATTGAGCCTTGTTGCAGGTCGATGAATTGCTGCTCCATGTCAAAATGGGCAGTCTCGGGAAAATATTTCGCGTCGAACATATTGCGAAATATTTTCCATTCAATCGGCTGAGCAAGTCGGCTTTCTTCAGCCTTCCACCATACTCTGGCGTTGTCGGTGAGTTGCAGCTTCGCAACTCTTACCCAAGTAATATCTGGCACTTATGCTGCAGCCAGATCATCCTCAATAGATTGAGCCCATTCCTCTTCCTCCACGGGGCTCTCTTTCCTAGAGAATTGTTTAGGGTGCAGTGCCCGAAATTGTTTTACACCAGGTGCCTCAGCTTCTGGGCGGTGCAATAGGATAGCAGTCTGCTGCTGCCGTCCCTCCAAAAGGCTCTTGATTGCCTCAAGCAATACCGTCCGCTCATTGATAGGAGCTGCTACGGTAGGTGTAAGTGGAAGAGGTGGAGGGGTGTTGCCATTGACATTCGTGCTCGTATTGTTGGGAGAGTCCATAACCTTGAAAGAAAAATAGGGTTAGGATAGATTCAAAGAATTTGAAATGTAAAGAATGTTTAGTCGCTGATTCTTATAATTCTTGTGATATATTGCTTAGGTTTCCATGCAGAACTGATCTGCATGGGCCGCCAACAAAACTTGTCATGCCCCGCTTCCCAGTGTACGGGGAAGGAGACGTGGCGGGACACGCGACGTATTTACTCAGAAATAAACACGCTAAGCGTAAATAAGAAATATAAATAAATAACACAAGAATGACACGAGATGTAATAAAACAACAACTTTTTATTGATAACCATTCTTTACATACAACTGAAAAGTAAAGTACAATGAAAGAAAGCGATGCCTAAACAATAGCATATGAACTGAAAGAAAAGTAAGTACAAGTAGGAACTAGAACTCTGACTCCTCTGTAAACTTCTCCTAATCGTCCTGGCTGGGCTCGATCTCCTAAGAGTCAGGTCCTCCTGAAAACATTCCAAAGATAGAAGAGAAAGGAATGTCGTCAATGAACTAGCGCTCGATAACTCTTAAAAGATAGAATGGAATAGATTGAGAATCAAACAAGTAAATTATATGTTTGTTATGCTAATGAAGTTGTTTGCAACTTGGTACAGAATGTATCAGTGTATACGAGAGGAGTCCAACTATCCCGTGGACTATGGGAAATAGAAAGTACAAGGCCCCGTAAAAACCCACATGACAACGACACGGATTTTCATGTAGGCGTCTTTTAGTGTCCATCATCGTGCCACTTTAAACACATTCCGTACCAGTCTTCCCCGTTAAAACCCCGTAATGTATATTGTATTGATTTATAGTTATTAGACTTGCCGAGACCATGGTATAAGTTGTTCATGTAAACGGATTCAGGAGGTAAACGGTAGTCATGTAAGCAAGTCAAGATATAGCCATGGTTCGGTCAAGTCAAGTCATGTTGATGTTGTTCTGGTATTCATGTTCAGGTTCAAGTGTTCATGTTTGGTATATTAGATTCATGTTGAATTGGAGTTATGATTGGATTCATGTTTGGATTGTATTCAGATTAGACTGAGACTCAGATTGAGTCAGACACTTAAACAGAGTTAGATCCTGAATTAGATTTTGGTGTTATCGGTAATTGCTGTACATGGACGGTAGAATTTATGTCTTTTTCCAAGACAATTACCATTGATAATCCCGTTTTAGTTTTCTACCTTAAATAGGCAAGCACCTACTTTCTCCGGCTCCCTGAGACTCAAGAGAATTAGTCCCGCTTAAACCTATATTTACTAGGGTCTTTATTGTAATTTAATATAACTTGAGGGGTTTTTTATGAAAAATATTTTTAGTATACTTTCAAAATAAATCTCAAGTATTTATTTATGTTATATAGGGTTTTCATGGATGTAAATTTTATAGAATGAGGTGTTGGCTATAATGCCCTCAAGTCAATTATTGAATCACAGGCAAACGATTGCGATGATTGAGGGAGGACCTATACGGATAGAACAATTTTACTCAAAATGATAGTATGCTATCTGGTTTATCTTTATCATCATATACATGCTTTAGTGGTATTACAGATCACTATTACATGTTGATAGAGCCCATAGAATTCTTACTTGACTACCAGAATTATGATGGCGATCATATACGTGGGTGTTGAGTGGTCTATAAGCACATCCTTAACTGTCCCTAGCCGTGGGAGTATCGAGACTGGGTATTAATACTCCAGAGTAGACTAGTGTATACTGATCGAGACCCCGACGAAAGACGGTGGCCTGTCTCGCAAGCCATTGGTGTTAGTTTGTTCACCTAAGATAGTATGCAGATGCTTATTGGGTTATGAGTACACTGGATGGACTCGCCGGGAACATGCTAGTTGGTATTATAGTTATTGTCAGTTAGCAGTTCCCAGATGACATGTGTACATATTAGTCTGTCGATTTGAGATCGTTATTTATCTCATGTGAGTTCCCACTATACTTTTATTACTACCTTACCACGGCTCAAAGGAGTCGTGCAAACAAGTTTTAGTTGGATACAGTCCCAAGCCACATGGAGGCAGCGAGCGGATCGTCGGGGATTCGTCTTTCCCGGTATTAGGAGTTGATGTCACGTTGGGTAAGGGTGGCCATCACCAGAAATCCTTGATCAAGGTAGTCGAGAATTACTGATTTGGATCAGTAGTTTCTCAGGCTGTGATGGGCTTCATACCGACACGAAATGCCGCGTTATCAGGGGTCTGACTTTATACACCCCCTAGACTCGATATGCGATACTCTCAGACGAAGAGACCATACTGTACGGATATTTTCACGGACATGTTGGGTTAGCCTAGCACCTCATGAAGGGTTTGGAAGCATCACATGTACCAAAGATGGAATCTTTAGGGTGCTAAGTTAACAAACATCGGATCGTTCCTAGAAAAATTAGGGTTTCTAAAACATGCATATCATCACATGAAAGAAAAGCTAGGGTTTGGAGAGTACAACCTTTGTAGCTCCCTACGCTGGACTCCTTGGCTACTTGGGGTTTGGAAAAACTCCGCTTGAACTCCTCTAGGTCACCGATGATCCACCCGGAGTCCGCTTTGTCCAAGCTAGCAACTTCGCAAGATCAAGAATGAAAAATCGAAGCTAACACTCTAAACAAGTGGGCTAGACTTGTGTAGAATGGTGTTGTGGTGGCTTTTCTCACTTCAAAATCCTATCTTGATGAATATTTTGCTCACTTGAAAATTCTAGAGAGCAAGAGCTCAAGGTTGAAGAAGATGATGGATATTTTTCAAGAAGAGAAGAATAACTCTTAAGAGAAAAAGAAAAACATAAGAATATATATTTTTCTTTTCTCATCTCAAACCATGGTTATCACTTTATGGATATTTTATTTTACTTTAGTTAAAACACAAGAGAAAGATTAAACCATGGTCAAAAGGTAGGTTAACAAGGTTAGGTCAAAAGAAGAGTGTAGAAACTTTTGACCATGATTCAATCTTATCTCTTTTCTTTTGTTTTAGCAAAAATAGAAATAAATATACATAATATAAACCATGGTGTGAGTCTTATATATCCACCATTTTCTATGTATAAACAACCATGATAGATGATGTATGTATGTATGTGTGCATGCACATCCATATGTGCATGAATCAATAAGGAATGCATACATGCATCCATACATCCAAAGATACAAGAAAAGATTTCTAGTGAGAATCTAATGGTTAAATGATAAATCAACACTTGATTTATTAATCCGGCCATATCACATACGACCCTAACCAAAAGCAAGCCGCCCGATCAATATACGGTATCCTATACGCGCATTTTAATCGGGTCCATGCGCATATCGCATACGCGCACCACAACGTTTCTCCTGGACTAGGTAACTCCATTGTGGGACTCTAAGACTCGTCAATACGCCGGCAGTGGGTGATGATCATATCAAGCACCCCCAAGCCGCAAGCGGTCAGCTAAACGTAACGGCCACCCGGGTATTGAGCGATCAGAAGAGAACAAGCGAACCTGCTACAACTCCCGTCGAGCCAACCGGCAACACTTCCTGTACAGCCCGGTCTCCTCGTCTGATATGTCGCATACCAAGTCTAGGGTTGGTAAACGTCAGACCCCAATAACCGATAAGTCGTGCCGATGTGAGGCTCATAATGGGTCGAGAAACTACTGGTAACACTTACCAGCAAATCTCTGAATCAGCCCTGGCCAGGAACTTCCCTGTTACGGCCAATCGAGCACAGCGCAACATCAACCCCCAATACCGGGAGAGACGAAACCCCTCCTATCGCTCATTGCCTCCATGTGACTCGGGACTGTACCCAAAAACCATCATTTTGCACGCCCTCATGGACGTGGTAAGGTGGAAATCAAAGCACAGTGGGAATCACACAAGACTCTATGACGATCTCGGGTCTAAAGACTAACCTGCACAAGTGTCACCTGAGAACTACCATCTGACATGAGGTATAATACCATCTGGGAGTTCTCGACGAGTCCGTCCAGTGTACCCAGTCTCCACTGAGCACCCGTATACCATCTCTGATGTCAAACACCAATGGATATGGGATCATCCATCGCCCATGTCATGGGTCGAGAAGCGTATACGCTAGTCTACTCTGGTATATCGATGCCCTGTCTCGATACACCCATGACTAGGGACCTTGAAGGATGTACTTATGGACTACCATGTCCCCACTAGTATGATCCGCATCATAGTCCAGGTAGTCAAGTACACATCCTAAGGGCTTTACCAACATGTAACCATAAGACAGTATAAAGAGACAAGTATACATGTTAAGATAAAGAGCAACCAGATAGCATACTATCATATCGAGCAAGAAAGTCATCTCTATATATGTCCAAGCATCCAATATAATATACATCATCTGTACAATACTGGCCTCTAGGGCATACATACAACTAACAATCTCCCACTTGCACTAGGGCCAGCTGCTGTAGTATCGCATACCGAGCATCCCGAAGAGTCTCTCAAACTGTATCTGAGGAATGGCCTTCGTGAGTGGATCCGCTGTGTTGTTCTTCGCGTCAACCCTCCTGACCTCGATCTCCCGGCGATCAACTATCTCCCGGATCAGGTGATACCGCCTCAGAATATGCCTGGATTGCTGATGAGACCTGGGTTCCTTGGCCAAAGCCACCGCTCCATTGTTATCGCAATACAAAGGTATTGGATGCTCAGTGGATGGAACCACTCCAAGTTCAGTAATGAACTTCTTGATCCAGACAGCCTCTTTGGCAGCATCGTTGGCAGCGATGTATTCAGCCTCCATCATCGAGTCTGCTACGGTTTCCTGCTTGGAACTCTTCCAGCTAACCGCCCCTCCGTAAAGGGTAAAGACAAATCCCGACTGCGACTTAGAGTCGTCCTTATCACTCTGGAAGCTCGAATCGGTAAAGGACTCCACTTGGAGTTCTCCATTACCATATACCAAGAGCATCTCTTTAGTCCTTCGTAAGTACTTGAGAATGCTCTTCACAGCTATCCAGTGACTCTCTCCAGGATCAGCTTGATACCTACTCACTACACTTAGTGAGTATGCTACATCGGGTCTGGTACATAGCATTGCGTATATGATAGAGCCTACAGCCGAAGCATAGGGTATCCCTTGCATGCGAGCTCTCTCCAAATCAGTCTTGGGAGACATCTCTTTGGAGAGAGTGACTCCAAAGATCGTGGGTAAGTTCCCACGCTTGGATTCTTCCATACTAAACCTCTTTAGCATGGTGTCAATGTACCTGGATTGGGACAATCCCAATATCCTTCTGGATCTATCTCTATAGATCCTAATTCCTAATATGCAGGAGGCATCACCAAGATCTTTCATCGAGAATCTTTGTGACAAGAAGAGCTTGACCGATTGCAGCATAGGAATGTCATTTCCTATCAAGAGTATGTCGTCCACGTACAATACGAGGAAGACAACCTTACTCTCTGCCACCTTCTTGTAGATACAAGGTTCATCTATGTTTTTGACGAAATCAAACTCTTTGATAACGACGTCAAAGCAGATGTTCCAACTCCGCGATGCTTGCTTTAATCCATAAATGGATTTAAGTAGCTTGCACACCTTCCTGCTGCTCCCACTATCTACGAAGCCCTCTGGCTGAGTCATGTACACGCACTCTTCTAAATCACCGTTTAGAAAGGCGGTCTTAACATCCATTTGCCAGATTTCGTATTCATGATATGCAGCGATGGCAAGCATGATCTGGATGGATTTAAGCATAGCCACTGGAGAAAAGGAGAAAAGGTCTCGTCATAGTCCACACCTGGTCTTTGACGAAAACCTTTTGCAACAAGTCTAGCTTTGAAAGTCTCTACTTTCCCATCTACGCCAAGTTTTTTCTTGAAGATCCACTTGCTCCCAATGGGTTTTACCCTTTCTGGAGTATCTTCCAAAGTCCATACTTTGTTGGTGTACATGGATTCCATCTCGGACCGCATAGCATCCAGCCATTTCACTGAGTCCCCACTCGTGATGGCCTGCTCGAAGCTAGTTGGGTCATCATCCTCCATGATGCAATCCTCGCTCCCACCGTCAATGAGAAAACCGTAGTATCTCTCAGGTGGACGAGAAATCCTGCTAGATCGGCGGAGCGGCTGGGGTTCGTCAGGTACTACTGAATCCTCTGGTTCTACCAAGTCTTCTGTTATAGTTTGTGTCGCTGGAACCTCTTCCAGTTCTACCTCAATGCCACTTTTCTGTTTCATAAGAAAACCTTTTTCTAAGAAAGTAGCATGTCGAGAAACAAACACCTTTTGTTCCTCGAGGTGATAGAAGATATACTCTTGTGAATTTTTGGGATATCCTATAAACTTACATAAGACTGATCTTGCCTCGAGTTTGTCCGGATTTTGTTTTTTGACATAGGCTGGACAACCCCATATCTTAATGTAATTAAGATGTGGTCTCTTCCCTTTCCATATCTAATATGGAGTGGTAGACACTGATTTGGTAGGAACTCTATTCAATAGGTCAATGGCTGTCTCAAGTGCATATCCCCAGAAGGAAATAGGTAACTCAGCTGTACTCATCATTGAGCGCACCATATCTAATAGGGTGCGGTTTCTCCGTTCCGATACAACATTGTGCTGTGGTGTATAAGGAGGAGTGAGCTGAGAGAGAATCCCATTCTCTTTTAAATAATCTAGAAAATCATTGCTCAAGTATTCTCCTCCTCGATCAGATCGAAGGATCTTTATACTTTTCCCCGTTTGGTTCTCTACTTAGTGCTTATATTCTCTGAATTTCTCAAAAGCTTCAGATTTGTGTTTTATCAGGAACACATGTCCGTATCTAGAGAGATCGTCAGTGAATGTAATGAAGTAGGAAGAACCGTCCCTGGCATGTGTAGACACGGGACCGCATACATCACTATGTATCAGCCCTAAGAGTTCCGTAACTCTTTCTCCATGTCCCGTAAACGGAGTTTTGGTCATCTTGCCTTTGAGACATGACTGGCAAGTGTCATAAGATGAAAATTCAAACGGATTCAAATATCCATCCTTATGCAACTTAGCTAGTTGTGTCGCATTGATGTGACCAAGTCTACAATGCCACAAGAAGGATTCGTTCATTTCTGAACTTTTCCTCTTGTGTGTGTTTTGTATATTGAGAACTGTATTTTGATTTAGAATGAATATGCCATTATGTAACGAGCCTGATGCAATAAACTTTTGATCTAGGAATATGTTCATAACATTATCCTTTACTACAAAATTATATTCTTCTTTACTTAATAAAGAAACTGATATAATGTTGCACATCATGTTTGGTATATAATAGCATTCATTTAGAATCAGTGTATTACCACTTGGTAATACTAGGTGATATTCGCCAACTGCTTTGGCTGCAACATTTGCCCCATTCCCTACATGAACGGAATGATCACCTTTTCCCAGTTCTCTACCTTTCCGTAGCCCATGTAACATTTTACATATATGGGATTATGATCCGGTATCTAATACCCAGGACGTAGGGTGAACTGAGAAACAGTTCTCAATAACTAACATACCTGAAGAAGATGCATCAACATGCATGTTCTTTTGGGCGGCTTGAGAATCTAGATATTCTCCTAATCCCTGTTCAGTCTTATAACTCTTATAAGAAAGAACGGGTCCAACGTTCCCCTGCACAGTATAACATGCGGGTTCGGTCAGTACATCCATATTATTATCTTGATTAAGGCATGACATGGTCGCTACCTAGAGAGAGAGAGAAGAAAACACTTTAGCGTATGCTCTTGCAAGATCAGATTGGTTATTATCATATCTAATCAGGATGGCTCCCACTGGTTTTTATCAAATCTTCCTTCAAACCCTAAAAGGAAAGACTAGCCGGGATTAATTACACCCTACAACTTCGCCGATCTTTCAGCCAGGCCAGTGTCGGTACTTTGAGGGAGGTTCCCCGTGCTTTCGCACGGACCTAATTAAAGTAAACCTCGTTTTCCCAGAGGCGTAACCCCATTGACACCGTTCTCGAAACCTACTTGATCGGCTAATTGTCCTGTGTAAAACTCTCCCAGGAGTAACAATTACTCGCAGTGGGTATCGGGATCCAACTATCTCATAGAAGGTATGCAATCTCATTGCAAATCTCAACACTTGAAATTCCCGATAATATTTTGCCCCTAGCGTGCTATGACCTTGACGCATGCCAAACAACCCATAGTCCGCTAGTCAAGTTCAACCCGTACAATTCGTGATTGAATTAAACCCACCCGTACGACCCTTGACGCATGCCAAACAACGCCGTACGAATACCCTAATCCAATCGCATTTCATGCTACAGATAAGTAATAATCAGCTACCGTACATTACGCCTTGACGCATGCCAAACAACCGTAGCACGAATACTAAATATTACATATCTGAATTGACGGAGGGCTACGCAGGTTTTTCTGAAAACCATGAGCGTAATGAACTTGATATCGTTGTAGAATCAAGTGAAGTTTTGAAATGGAGTGATTTTGAGGCTTTTATTAGTTTTGCTAAAGAGTTCACTCCCGGTGAAGGGATCTCGGCTCTTTCCTCATCGAATAAGGTGTGGGATATATCATATATATCACTGTGCAAAGCAAAACTGTAAAAGCAATCAAAAGAAAACCGAGTGTTGTAGCATCTGCCAGTTTCGCTAAAGAAGTTGTAGGGTTCCTAGGCACACTAATGAGGTCTCACAAGGCATCACCCATGCCAAATTCAAAAATTTCCGGTGCCGAGAAACCCTAATGCGATCGTTGACTAGAGATTAGGCGAAACATGCAACTAGTTAACAACTTAACTAAGAGTGAACGGAAAATACAACCTTTGTAGATCCGGTCCTCCACCTCCATAGCTCCGTGATGATGTCCCCTCGCTGCGATCATCGGATCCCGGGCTCTAGCGTCGGCTTCATTGGAGAAATGGGCGGGCTAGGTCGTCGACTTCGATGCCGAAGATGATCTACGTCGAGGCAACACAAGATCAAGCTCCAACTTCACCAAGTCATGAACTTGTGAAGAAAACACCATACACTACTTGGCAAGTGGTAGAGGATGAAGAAATAGGAAGTGGGTTCACTTTGGATTTGGATTTCTCACTTGGATTCATCCCTTGACATTTTCAAGAAAAGGTTTTTTTTTCTTCACTTGAAGAAGAAGATGAAGAAGAAGAAAAATCAATAATGATTTCAAAAAGAAAATGAAGTGATATCTATCATCTTGCAACCATGGGTTAGCTAAACTCATGTAGAGAATAAACTAGGGTTAAGTAAATGGTTAGGGTTAAGGAAAGAAACAAAATGGTCAAAGTCTTTCAAAGCTTCAAGAAGCTTCAAAGAAAATCCAAAGTTTGCCACCATTTTATTTCTTTCTCAAATGAATAAATAAATAAATGAATAAGTAAATAAAGCAAATGAAACCCTAACCATTGACTAACCATGGTTTAAAATCAAACATACACCCAAGTTTGCATGTATCATCAAACATGATACAAACTTGGGTACAAAAATATATCACATATACAATGTGCACAATCAAGTGAGAAAAACATCTTAAGTGAACCAATATTAGTTAATGTAAAGTAATATATCAAATATATCACTATACATTAAATCATTAAATCAACACTTGATTTAACGATCCGGTCATATCGCATATGACCGACTAATATCCAATGTATCGACTTATCGAATCAATTCTCGATTCGATAACTAGGTTATATCGCATACAACCAATCGATACATTCATCGCGAGAATGGAATACGGTATCACATACACGCATTATTCTCGGTCTCGCACATATCTCATATGCGCTCCTATTTCGTTTCGCTTGAACCAGGAAACCTCTGTGTAGGACTCTAAAGACTCGTCAATACGCCGGCAACAGGTGATGATCATATCAAAGACCCACAAGCCGCAAGCGGTCTGCTAAACGTAACGGCCACCCGGGTATTGAACGATCGGAAGATCAACGAGCAAGCCCGCTCACACTCCTGTGAATCCGACCAGTAACACTTACCGTACAGTCTGATCTGTTCATCTGATATGTCGCATATCTTGCCTAGGGGTGGTAAACGTCAGACCCCAATAGCTCGATAAGTCGTGTTGATATGAGGTCTACAACAGTTTGAGAAACTACTGGTAACACTTACCAGTAAATCTCAGCAACCCTGGCCAGGGATTTTCGGTTATAGCCAATCGAACACAGCGCAACATCAACTCCCTATACCGGGAGAGACGAATCCCCTCCTATCGCTCATTGCCTCCATGTGATTCGGGACTGTACCCAAAAGCCACCGTTTTGCACGCCCTCTTGGACGTGGTAAGATGGAAATCAAAGCACAGTGTGAATCACACAAGACTCTATGACGATCTCGGGTCTACAGACTAACCTGTACCAGTGTCACCAGAGAACTGCCATCCGACGTAAGGTATAATACCATCTGAGAGTTCTCGGCGAGTCCGTCCAGTGTATCCAGTTTCCACTGAGCACCCGTATATCATCTCTGATGTCAAACACCAATGGATATGGGATCATCCATCGCCCATCTGTATGGGTCGAGAAGGTATACGCTAGTCTACTCTGGTATATCGATGCCCCGTCTCGATACACCCACGACTAGGGAGCTTGAAGGATGTACTTATGGACTACCATGTCCCCACTAGTATGATCTGCATCATAGTCCAGGTAGTCAAGTACACATCCTAAGGGCTTTACCAACATGTAACAGAGAGACAATTAGTATACACGTTAAGGTAAAGAGTAACCAGATAGCATACTATCATGTCGAGCAAGAAAGTCCTCCCTATATATGTCCCAGCATCCACTACAATATACATCCTATGTACAGTAATGGCCTCTAGGGCATACATATAACTAACAATCTCCCACTTGCACTAGGGCCATCTATAGCAGTGGTTGTAGTATCTCATACTCAACCATCCTATAATGGTTTCTCTCTGGGAATAGGCCTTCGTGAGTGGATCCGCCGTGTTGTCCTCTGAGTCTACTCTCCTAACCTCGATCCCCTGGAGATCAACCATCTCCACGATCAGGTGATACTGCCTAAGAATATGCCTAGATCACTGATAGGACGGACGTTCCTTAGCATAAGCCACAACTCCATTGTCACACAATGGGAGGAACGAAGTTCATCTCATGAACTAATATACATCCAGACTGACTCTTTGGTAGCATCTTAAGTAGCGATGTATCCAGCCTTTGTTGTCTAGTATGCCACGGTATCTAGCTTGGAACTCTTCCAACATACCGTCCCTTTACTGAGGGTAAAGACAATGCCTGTGACTGACTTTCAGTCGTCCTTATCACCCTGGAACCCTTCCAGTGATTCTCCCCAGGACCAATTGATACCATCTCACTACAACTAGTGAGTATCCTAATATCCAATTAGATCTATCTCATAGATCCAAAACCCAGGATTTAGTAGGTATCACTTTGATCCTATATGGAGAATCATTGTGATAAGCGGAGATTGACCGAGCGTAGCATAGGAAACTCCTTCCCTATCAAGAGTATGTCATCCACGTACTCTATGAGGATCACTTCCATACTCCCTACTACCCTTTTTGTATATACAAGGTTCATCTACCATTTTGATGATGTCAAACTCTTTGACTAACTCATCAAAACAGATGTTCCAACTCCGCGATGCCTGTTTTATCACATAAAACATCTTGCACACGTTTCCGCCGCTCCCACTGTCTACGAAGCCCTCTAGCTGTGTACTTATAGACGCTCTCTTCTAAATCATTATTTAGAAAAGCAGTCATGACACCCAACCGCCAGATATCGTAGTCATGGTATGTAGCCGTGGCAAGTAGGATCCGGATGGACTTAAGCATAGCTACTTAGAAAAGCTTTCATCATAATCCACGCCTGGTCGATGACGAAAACCTTTAACAAGTCTAGCTTTGAAAGTCTCAACTTTTCCATCTTCACCAAGTAATCTTCTCAAGATATACTTGCTCCTGATGGGGATTTAACCCTTCAGATATAGCAACCAAAGTCCATACTTTGTTGGTGTATAAGGATTCCATCTCAGATCACTAAGCATCCAGCCATTCTTACAGAGTCTCACTCCTGATGGCCAGCTCGAAACTAGTTGGGTCATCATCTCATGATGCAATCCTCGCTCCCACTGTCATAGAGAAACCGAAGTAACTCTCAGGTGGGTGAGGAACCCTACTAGATCGGCGGAGAGGCTGAGGTTCGTTGGTTACTATTGAATCCTTCCGTTCTACCAAATCATCAGCTGCAGTTTGTATAGCTGGAACATTTCCAGTTCTACATAACAGACCTTGCCTCGAGCTTGTCCGGATTTTGCTTTTAGACATAGGCCGGACAACCCCAAATCTTAACTAACTTAAGATATGGGCTCTTCCCTTTCCATATCACATATGAAGTGGTAGGCAACTGATTTGATTTGAACCCTATTCAATAGGTATGCAGCTTCTTAAGTGCATAACTCCCAAAAGGAAACAGGAAACTCAGTAGTACTCATCATAGAGCACACCTTATTATATAGGGTGTGAGTGCTCCGCCCCGATACACCGACGTGCTGTGGTGTATACGGAGGAGTAATGCTGAGAGAGAATCTCATTCTCCTTTAGAATAGTCCAGGATTTCCGTGCTCAAGTATTCTCCTCCTCGATCAAATCAAAGGACATAATACTTATACCCGTATTTTGGTTCTCTACTTCTAAATCATATTCTGTGAATATCTCAAAAGGTTTGGACTTGTGTTTCAACAGGAACATATGTCTGGATCTTGAGAGATCATCAGAGAATGTAATGAAGTACAAAGAACCGGTCTTGGCATGTGTAGACAGGGGACCTACATACATCAACATGTATCATCCCAAGAGTTCACTAACTCTTTCTCTGTTTCCAGTAAACAGAGCTATGGTCATCTTATCTCTGTGACATGACTGGCAAGTTTCACAAGATGTAAATTCAAACTGATTTAAATATGCATCTAAATGTAACTTCAGCTAGTCGGGTCGCATTGATATGACCTAGTCTATAATACCTTAAGAAGGAATCGTTCATATCTGAACTCTTCCTCTTGTATGTGTTCTGTATACTAGGAACTGTAGTTTGATTTAGAACGTCAATGCTTTTAGATAACGTGCCTGATCCGATCAACTTTTGATATAGGAAATGTTCAAAATATTATCCAACAATACAAAATTTTATCATTTCTTTACTAATAAAGAGACTGATATGATTTTGTATATCAGGTTCGGTATCTAATAGCATTTGTTCAGAAACAATGTATAGGTAATACAGGGTGACAGTGACCAACAGACTTGGCTGCAACACTTGCACCGTTTTCTGCCTCGTGAAACTTATCATCCGTTCTCAGTTCTCTACCTTTCTGTAGCCCATGTAATATATTACATATGTGGGATCCTGATCCGGTATCATATACCCAGGACATAAAGGACATTGAGAAACAGTTCTGTGTAACGAACACACCCGAAGATGATGCATCAACATGCACTTTCTTCGTTTGGGCGGCACGGAAATTCTGGTATTCCCCTATTTCCTGTTTTGTCTTATAACAATTATAAATTGGAGCGGGACCAACGTTTCCCAGCTCAGTATAACAAGCAGGTTCGGTCAATATATCCGTTTTATTATCTTGATTAAGGCGTGATATGGTCGCTACCTGGAGAGAGAGAGAAGAAAACACTCTGCGTGCGCTCTTGCAAAATCAGATTGGTTATTATTTTATCTAATCAGGATGGCTTCCACTGTTTTTATCAAATCTTTCTTCAAACCCTAAAAGGAAAGACTAGCCGGGATTAATTACACGCTACAAGTTCGCCAATCTTTCAGCCAGGCCAGTGTCGGTACTTTGAGGGAGGTCCCCCGTGCTTTCGCACGAACCTAATTAATGTAAACCTCATTTTCCCAGAGGCGTAACCTCGTTGACACCTTTCTAGACACCTACTTGATCGGCTAATTGTAATGTGTAAAACTCTCCCAGGAGTAACTCTTACTCGCAGTGGGTATCGGGATCCAACTATCATATAGAAGGTATGCAATCTCATTGCAAATTTCAACACTTGAAATTCCCGATAATATTTTGCCCCTAGCGTCCTATGACCTTGACGGAGGCCAAACAACCCATAGTCCGCTAGTCAAGTTCAACCCGTCATTTCCTGATTGAATTAAACCCACCTGCACGACCCTTGACGGAGGCCAAACAGCGCCGTATGAATACCCTAATCCAATCGCATCATATGCTAGCAGATAAGCACTAGTTAGCTACCGTACACTATGCCTTGACGGAGGCCAAACAACCGCAGCACGAATACTAAGTAGTACTTATCTGAAATGACGGAAGGCTACGACAGGTTTTTCTGAAAACCTATTGCGTAATGAACTTGATATCGTTGTAGAATCAAATGATTTTAAAATGAAGTGTTTTTGAGGCTTTTCTAGTTTTGCTAAAGGGGTCACTCCCGGTGAAGGGATCGTCGGCCCTTTCCTCGTCGAATGAGGTGCGGGATATATCATATATATCACTGTGCAAAGCAGAAACTATAGAAGCAATCAAAAGACAAACCGAGTGTGTAGCATCTGCCAGTTATTGCTAAAGGGGTCACTCCCGGTGAAGGGATCTCGGCCCTTTCCTCATCGAATAAGGTGCAGGATGTTCTACAAGGAACACCGCGATGCAAAGCAAGAACTGTAGCTACCTGTTTTATTTTTGAAATTCGATTCCACAACATCTTAGGTTTCTTTTTCTTTCATTAATCATATTAATGAAGTCCCATCATTTAAATCACCTAAACATCACAGATAAATACGACGTACACTTATGCCATCCGCATTCGCCTCGATGTCCCCTCGTGCACCGTTAGGTTAGGTAACTAACGACAGAGCGGGGCATGGCTAGCGTGGGTGTAAAACATAAGTAACATCTATATAATATATCATATATACTGTATCTATCACAGAACATCACATGATCGCATCACAGATATCGCAGCAGAAGAAACATATGAAATATTGGATATACTAGGACGTCCGTGTTTTCAATACGAGCCAGTATAAAACACGGATTCCACGGTCGTGATGAATAGCCAAACCCACACCCCTAGACCCTTACGAGAGCGGCAAGCAACCCTACCAATTCTAGAGTTAGGAGACCCGGATTCGACTCTTCGAGTTGGTCTCCCACTGGACTCCAGAACCCGGTTACTTGTGCCACCCGCATTCGCCTCGATAAACACGTATGCTTGCCATCCGCATTCGCCTCGATAAACTCCAGAACCCGGTTACTTAAACATCACAGATAAATACGACGTACACTTATGCCATCCGCATTCGCCTCGATGTCCCCTTGTGCACCATTAGGTTAGGTGACTAACGACAGAGCAGGGCAGGGCAAGTGCGGGTGTAAAACATAAGTAACGTCTATATAATATATTATATATACTATATACTGTATCCATCACAACATATCAAAATGATCTCATCACAGATATCGCAGCAGAAACATAGATATAATGTGGGATATACTAGGACGTCCGTATTTAGTATTTAGCCAACAATAGAAAATACGGATTCCACAGTCGCGATGAATAGCCACGCCCACACCCTGGACCCCTACGAGAGCAGCAAGCGACCCTACCAATTCTGGAGTTTAGGAGACCCGGTCTCGACTCCTCGAGATGGCCTCCCACTGAACCCCAGAACCCGGTCACCTGTGCTCCCCTCCTTGGGTCCATCCTAATGCGGAAAAGTAAATAATATACAACACTGGTGGCATCAACCTCAACCCGGAAGTGCCCCAAATAAAAGAATATTACATTACATTTGAATTTACATGAATGAAAATATAAAACTCTCATCTCACATAAAACCCCCCGGCTATTCAATCGCGACAATCCTACACATCATATCTCAGCAACACATAATATCTCATATCATCAACGTAAGTAAGTATGCATACACTGATTGTCGTCGACGTATAGTGACGAAAATCGGCAATACCACTACATACTACACTTACGGTCACAGAAAAGAAAGTGTAAAACTGCAATATCTGGAATCCACATTCTCTTTAGACATCGTAAATGCGAAATATCACATACTTCGTATTTCATGTCTAGTAATATGAATTCCACACATTGCATCACATTCCAGATAATTAGACAGTATTAAAGTTTTCGAACGAACGATCAAATACCCAAGATTCCCTAAAGCTCAACACTTGAGCGGAGTTCAAAAACCCGGAGTGTGACACAGTAGTAGCGGTCCAGCCGTAGAAGGGTCAAGTCAACGCCTCAAATGTGGCACGCCGTACTGCCCCAAATCCTAAGGTTCAAAGGGTAGTTTAAGACGGTCACATAATCGAGTTAAGGTTTGTTGTCTTCTAGAGGGTCCACCACAAAACTTGCACGTATCTCCGAAATATTTATATCCCGTGAAAAGTGAGCAAATGATACTCGTTCAAACACTTCAATACTTTCTAATTTATCCGGAAAAGCCACAAAATGAAAATTCCGATCGAATCGATGAGTCCAAAACCATCTCCAGAATTTACAGTACTGAATTCAGATTAAAAATACCCAAAACTATCTACAAGCAGACAAGAACATACTGTAGGAAAAATGAAGCCTTAAAGGCTCTGTACGGCCGCGGAACCGCGGCCTAAGCAAGCTATAGCCGCGGTTCCGCGGTGGAATTGGCGATTTAGGGTTTCATTTTTCACAGTATTTCTTACAATTCCCTGCTCTATTTTTTTACATATTTTTAATTCTGAAAATAACCAGTTTCGGAAAAATGTCCAGAGAGGGATCTATAACGTCGTATTTTGGTTCGATCGGATTTTTTACTTTGTAAAATTGTCGCCTAATGTTCGAGGTCGGCTCTGATACCAATGTTGGGTTAGCCTAGCACCTCATGAAGGGTTTGGAAGCATCACATGTACCAAAGATGGAATCTTTAGGGTGCTAAGTTAACAAACATCGGATCGTTCCTAGAAAAATTAGGGTTTCTAAAACATGCATATCATCACATGAAAGAAAAGCTAGGGTTTGGAGAGTACAACCTTTGTAGCTCCCTACACTAGACTCCTTGGCAACTTGGGGTTTGGAAAAGCTCCGCTTGAACTCCTCTAGGTCACCGATGATCCACCCGGAGTCCGCTTTGTCCAAGCTAGCAACTTCGCAAGATCAAGAATGAAAATCGAAGCTAACACTCTAAACAAGTGGGCTAGACTTGTGTAGAATGGTGTTGTGGTGGCTTTTCTCACTTCAAAATCCTATCTTGATGAATATTTTGCTCACTTGAAAATTCTAGAGAGCAAGAGCTCAAGGTTGAAGAAGATGATGGATATTTTTCAAGAAGAGAAGAATAACTCTTAAGAGAAAAAGAAAAACATAAGAATATATATTTTTCTTTTCTCATCTCAAACCATGGTTATCACTTTATGGATATTTTATTTTACTTTAGTTAAAACACAAGAGAAAGATTAAACCATGGTCAAAAGGTAGGTTAACAAGGTTAGGTCAAAAGAAGAGTGTAGAAACTTTTGACCATGATTCAATCTTATCTCTTTTCTTTTGTTTTAGCAAAAATAGAAATAAATATCCATAATATAAACCATGGTGTGAGTCTTATATATCCACCATTTTCTATGTATAAACAACCATGATAGATGATGTATATATGTATGTGTGCATGCACATCCATATGTGCATGAATCAATAAGGAATGCATACATGCATCCATACATCCAAAGATACAAGAAAAGATTTCTAGTGAGAATCTAATGGTTAAATGATAAATCAACACTTGATTTATCAATCCGGCCATATCACATACGACCCTAACCAAAAGCAAGCCGCCCAATCAATATACGGTATCCTATACGCGCATTTTAATCGGGTCCATGCGCATATCGCATACGCGCACCACAACGTTTCGCCTGGACTAGGTAACTCCATTGTAGGACTCTAAGACTCGTCAATACGCCGGCAGTGGGTGATGATCATATCAAGTACCCCCAAGCCGCAAGCGGTCAGCTAAACGTAATGGCCATCCGGGTATTGAGCGATCAGAAGAGAACAAGCGAACCTGCTACAACTCCCGTCGAGCCAACCGGCAACACTTCCCATACAGTTCGGTCTCCTTGTCTGATATGTCGCATACCAAGTCTAGGGGTGGTAAATGTCAGACCCCAATAACCGATAAGTCGTGCCGATGTGAGGCTCATAACGGGTCGAGAAACTACCGGTAAGACTTACCAACAAATCTCTGAATCAGCCCTGGCCAGGGACTTCCTTGTTACGGCCAATCGAGCACAGCGCAACATCAACCCCCAATACCGGAAGAGACGAAACCCCTCCTATCGCTCATTGCCTCCATGTGACTCGGGACTGTACCCAAAAACCACCGTTTTGCACGCCCTCATGGACGTGGTAAGGTGGAAATCAAAGCACAGTGGGAATCACACAAGACTCTATGACGATCTCGGGTCTACAGACGAACCTGCATAAGTGTCACCTGAGAACTGCCATCTGACGTGAGGTATAATAACATCTGGGAGTTCTCGGTAAGTCCGTCCTGTGTACCCAGTCTCCACTGCGCACCAGTATACCATCTCTGATGTCAAACACCAATGGATATGGGGTCATCCATCGCCCATCTCATGGGTCGAGAAGCGTATACGCTAGTCTACTCTGGTATATCGATGCCCTGTCTCGATACACCCATGACTAGGGACCTTGAAGGATGTACTTATGGACTACCATGTCCCCACTAGTATGATCCGCATCATAGTCCAGGTAGTCAAGTACACATCCTAAGGGCTTTACCAACATGTAACCATAAGACAGTATAAAGAGACAAGTATACATGTTAAGAAAAAGAGCAACCAGATAGCATACTATCATATCGAGCAAGAAAGTCATCTCTATATATGTCCAAGCATCCAATATAATATACATCATCTGTACAATACTGGCCTCTAGGGCATACATACAACTAACAGGACAGGCTCAGCAGGGGTCAGGATGAGTTTGCTCGTGGGCCTTCCTTTCGCTCAATACCTGGGTAGCCGTTACATACAGCTAGTGTCACTAACGTACTTGTGGTTAAACCCACTGCCAGCGTATTGACGAGTCTTTAAAGTTCCATACAGAGGGTTTTCCTGCTTTGGGCAAAACGATTTAGAGGCCGTATGGTTTTACGGCAGGGTTCGATCATATACGTGCACTTGTACACGTATCATGATTCGGACGGATTTTACTAGTGCCTTTGGTTTAAGCCGGATACTAGTATTATATTGTTGGATTATTTTTTTCTGTTTTGTATTCGTATTTTTCAGAATACGGATGCGGGTATGTATATACGGATGAGAGGTATTCTTGTAATTTATTACAATAAAGTTTCTAGAAGTTGCTACCTCATTTTTGCTTTAATCTTTTTCTTAAAAGATTTAATTAGGTGGAAGGATGAGTGTGCTTAGCATTTATTCAAGCATGACTCACTTGGCGACTCATGGATGTGACTCATGGAAACACTATTTAGGCATGCTTGATATTTGTTGTGGTTGTAAGATATTTTGTGATTTGAGATATTTTTCTTTAGTTGCTTGTATATTCCATTCTTCTCACAACACTTAGCCATTCTTTCTTGAGTTGCTCTTTGCTTCACACTCTCATCTCTCATGGCTTCTTCTTCCTCCTCCACCCTAATAGTCTAATGTATTGAGAAACCTAGGGTGTTTAGAGACAAATCAATCCATCACTAGACTCTACATCATCTAGGCTATCTATTTTAGCGAACTAGGTACCCTAGTTACCTCGGTTATGAGGTAAGAGCTCGATTCATAGACTCTAAGGTGGATCATCTTCGATGGAGGGAGACCAGCGACCAAACTTGATCATGGTGGCCACTAGGAGCTTAGGAAAGAGGTTAAAGATCAAAAGACACGGATCATTCGGTATAACCATCTCAACTCTTTATAATGCTTTCTAGGTTTAGGGTTTATGGTCGATCCGTATTCGTGGGTTCTTTTAGCGCCGGTTTGTAAAATTTTTGTTCCGCGATCGGCCACGGTTTGATGGCCAGGGCGCTGGCATAAACCGACATGGTATCAGAGCTACTAGGCAGGGATGCCGACCCATGAGGGGTTGTCACTGTGGTGACAGTATTGGCGAAGCACGGGCTCTTACCCCCAGGGTGTCCCGTGAGGTTATATGGTCCGGCGGGTTATAGTCCTTCACGAGGGGATTACGTAAAATGTAGCTGCTGAGGGACCTATAGGCGCCACGGCCAGTTTTTGCTGTGCTGACTGACCCAACATGGTATCAGAGCCAACCCATAAACCTTAATCTAGCTTTCTAAAAAACGTTTAAAGTATCAAAACCGAAACAACTCCGAAACAATACGCCTAATTTTCCGGTTGCTGTTGATTTCAAAATCGTCTTCAAATTTTTTTTAAACAATTGCAGAAGACCACTATTGTGACAACTGGAAATAGCTGCATGATTTTTGAATCTGGTTCCAATTAAATCAATGCCTATGTTTCTATAGTATATATAGAATGGATTCATATCTTAACGATGTTAAGGTATATGGAGCTGTTTGGTTGATGCTTAAAACCAGAATCTGGACAAACTCAAGACACGTTTCAGTAATGGCAGTTTGTGGGTTATCCCGGGCTTTGACGAGGGTTAACTTTCTACCATCAGGAAGATCAATAGTTATATTGTTCTTGACTCATCACCAGTTTTAGTAAAATGGATTCTTTTTAAGAAAACATTAGTAGGAATATGATAGAACTGGAAGTAATTCCAGAACCACAAAGACCTAAAGATTCAATTGGATTCGACATTCCATTATCCACTCCACAGATTTGGTGGGTAATCTCAGACACCCGAGAAGTACTTCGGACTCCTCAAAGACGGTGATAGGGAGGTTCTTGTTTATCCAAATTTGCCACTACTGCTGTTCTAGAATATAAGACCTGGCAGGAGGATGAGTATAGCGTCGTTCTAAATTAGCTTTAGAAGTGCATGTTTATATGACTCTGCCAGAAGGTTGTTGTAGTCAGTGGGAGCAGCGGAAGCATAGTAGGCAAGTAGCTTATGTCTATTTATAGACTAAAGCAGGTATAGTGGAGATAGATCATCTATTTTTGATGTAACAGTCATAGGTTTTGACTTCATCAGATTAGGAGATGGATATGGTAAGAAGGTAGTAGAGAGTGATGTCCAGGGATTTGGATGACATGCACTAAATAGAAAGAGATCTTCCTATACTACGATCGGTTATACTGTGGTTGTCACAAGGTGGTTTCTCCACATAGGATATGGATATAAAATCAGGGATTCTGGTGACTAGATCTATGGTTTTAGATCTAGATTTGGAAAGTGTCCCAATTCAGGTACTAGACATTATTCTAAAGGTGTTTTAGAATGGACGACTCCTGGCATGGTGGTGTACCTGTAGTTGATGGAGTCACCCTCTCTAAAGGAAGTCTTCTAGACTAAAGGGGAGAGAGATTTGCATGATTAACATATCACTTGCTTAGGCAATTGAGCTAATCATGAGATGTCAAGTACCACACCGGATATTGATTTTGCACTAGCTGCAATAAGTATATATATTAATCCAATCGTGGAAAAACGGTGGGAAGCAGTTATGAACATAAGTGGATGTTCTTGGTAATTGGCAACAGCAGCCTCCTTCGGGAGGCGGTTATCAGTTCAGGCTTCCAAGGTGACCTGGATGACAGAGAGACTGTCTGAGTTATAGTTTTTCCTCTTTTAAGGGATGGTATGTTTGGACAGGTAGTCCAAGCGGATACCGAGAAAGGCAAGGCGCAAGATACTGATTAAATTCAGTTGATGATACAGTCTAAGAAGTTTGTTGGATTTGGAGTTCATTTGTGAACTGGGTCCCATCAGATATCCAGACAAATTCTAAGACATGTATTGCTCATTTCGGAAGATAGTCTTTCTCTGCGAAGTTGAGATATAGAGAGATATAGAAAAAAACACTGGAGCGGATCCACTCACTGAGGCTATTTCTCAAACGTAATAGTTTCACAAACGAGCTTTGCGAGACTGATTAGTAGAGAAGTTGGGTGTTCGGTATCACACGGGCTGTGAGTATGCGACACTGCAATAATTAGCCTTAAGTGCAAGTGGGAGATTGTTGGCTATAGTGCCCTAAAGTCAATTATTGAATCACAAGCACGCGATTGCGATGATTGAGAGAGGACCTATACGGATATAACAGTCTTACTCAAAAAATAGTATGCTATCTGGTTTATCTTTATCATCATGTAAATGCTTTAGGTGGTATTACAGATCACTATTATATGTTGATAGAGCCTATAGGATTCTTGCTTGACTACCAGCATTATGATAGCGATCATATACGTGGGAGCTGGGTGGTCTATAAGCACATCCTTAAATGTCCTTAGTCATGGGTGTTGGAGATAGTGCCCTTAGAGTCAATTATTGGATCACAGGCACGTGATTGCGATGATTGAGGGAGGACCTATCCCGGTAGGACAGTCTTACTCAAGATGATAGTATGCTATCTGGTTTACTTTTATCATCGTGTACTGCTTTAGGTGACCTTACGAGTCGCTATTGCATGTTGATAGAGCCCCTAGGATTCTTTCTTGACTACCAGCAGTATGAGGGCGATCATATAAGTGAGAGCTGGAGTCTATAAGCACATCCTTAAAAGGTCCCTAATCGTGGGAGTTTCGAGACAGGGCATCGATTCTCCAGAGTAGACTAGTGTATACAGTCGAGACCCCGACGAGGGGCGGTGGCTGGTCTCACAAGCCACTGGTGTCAGTTGGTTCACCTAAGATGTATACAGGTGCTCATTGGGTTATAAGTACACCGGACAGGACTCGCCGGGAACCTGCTAGTTCGTATTATACCTGACGTCAGATAGCAGTTCCCTGGTGACATGTGTACAGGTTAGTTCATCGACCTGAGATCGTCATTTGTCTCGTGTGAGTTCCCACTGTGCTTTGATTACTACCCTACCACGGCTCAAAGGAGTCGTGCAAACAGGTTTTAGTTGGGTACAGTCCCGAGCCACATGGAGGCAGTGAGCGGATCTGCAGGGGTTTGTCTCTCCCGGTATTGGGGGTGAGGTCGCGCTGTGTCTAGGAGAGCCAGAACATGAAAAGTCCTTGGCCAAGGCAGGAGATTTGCTGGTAGGTATTCCAGTAGTATCTCAGGGTGTTCTGGGTTACACTCCGACACGACTTGTACCGCTATTGGGGGTCTGACTTTTACCAACCCCCTAGGCCCGCCATGCGATGCTCATAAACGAACGGACCGGACTGTACGGATATTGTCACTGACAGGCTCAGTAGGGTGTCAGGATGAGTGCGCTCATCGACGTCCCTTTTGGTCAATACATGGTAGCCCGTCACGTATTGGCTTATACCTCTGACGTGCTAGTGGTTAAATCCACAGCCATAGTATTGACGAGTCTTTAGAGTCCACCACACACACAGTTACTCAAGTTTCGGGCGAAACGCTGTAGAGGCCGTATGGAGATATGGCAGGGTTCGATCAGATACGTGCGGTATTGCACGGATCATGATCGGACGGATTTTACTAGCCGGCTTTGGCTTAAGCCGAATCCTAGTATTAGACAGTGTAGATTTTGTCTCTTTGCATTTGTGTTCAGTGGGAATACAAATGCGGGCATGTATTTGCAGTAGCGGGGTTTTCCTGTAATTTATTACGGGATCAGTTTTCTGAAGTTGCCAGCTTGCATTCCGTTCCGGCCGGTTTTTCTTTGTTCCTTCACGGCCGGACTTTTCGTTGGAGGGGGGTTAATTGCATGTTTGCAATTAACTTACTTGTGAGGGGCTTTCTTGCATTTGTGGCTTTATGATGAGACTAGCATCATGAGATTCTTTTTCTTTCTCTTCTTTTGCATTAATGAGAAAAGGGATTGATTAGGTTTTGATAGGATTTGGATGTGAGATAATTTGATCTTATCTTCACATATTGTTATGCTTTTTTTTTTCTCTCTCCAATTTTCTTCTTGATTAAGAGGGGCCGGCCACATTTGGGAGGGGAGAGGATTCTTTTTGGTGAAGGAAAAACATACATCATTCATCTCATTTTTGCCACCAAAAATTCTATAGCTCATTTCCTTACTTGTTTTCTCCACCTCCATCATCAAGGCAACTTCTTATACCCCAAATGAGACAATGATTCTACACTGGTCTACAGCAACCCTTGGACGCGTCGGCTTGCCAACTTCGCGCTCGAGTTGCCTCGGTCATGAGGTGGGAGCCCGTAAAAGATTCCGAATACGTGGTGCCCTTTCCGACGAGAAGGTGATGGACGGAGTTTCCGCGGGAGATCGGAGTGGAGACGAAGACCGAAGGACACGGATCACTTGGTATAGCTTCTCTACTCTTTTCTTGTTTGCTAGTTGCTAGGTTAATGGCCCGATCCGGGTGAAAAGTGCGCGGTGGTGCCGGTTCAATAGTTTTTGAAAGTTTTTGTTTCCGCGTTTCCGGCGTCGGTTCGACGGCCGGGACGCCCCCGCGGACTTACATTGGTATCAGAGCCACGCCATTAACCATGCCTAGCTTGCTCTAGTATATTTAGAACTCGATCGAACAAAAATCCCCAAAAACCGTATTTTCAATGCATCGTGTTTCTGTCGAAATTTTTTCTGCTCCAAAATTTTTTCAGGTTGTTGCAGAATACTGTGCATGGAAAAATAAGAATTCTGGTAAAATTTGGTCGCGAGATCCGACTATACCGCCGCGGAACCGCGGTCGAACCCTTGCTTGGGCCGCGGTTCCGCCGCGCTTTTAACTGTTCATCGTGGCAAATTTTTCCAGAGCGCTTTTGACATGGAAATAGGGATTTTGGGATATTATTTTTGGGCCCAGATTTTCTGTAAGTACTACAGTATTGCTTGGGGGCCCACTTGATAAAATTTGTTCGATCGGATATTTTAAACATGCTAGTTCGCAGTATTTACATTATATCTGCGACTGTGAATGTCACTTGATCGGTAAATCCTGTCTATCTGCTATAGCCCTTTTAGACGGATTTGCGAACGTGACATTCACGTTGATGTTCTGTGTTGTGCTGTGATGTTGCGGATCGGTCGTGGGAGATAGCCTGGATGCAATGTTAGTACAGTTTTGTTTTATATGTACATATGATATTGCGGGGCGAGCGTCCGACATGTGGACTGCTGTCACTGCCTGTTTGTATTATTATTTAGGGGCACGACCAGGTTGCGGTCGATGTACCCGTTGTATGTATATTTTACTTTCTGTACTAGGATTACCCCAAGGAGTGTGCACGGATAGCCGGGTTCTAGAGGGCAACAAGCCCGCATCTCATGGCGTTGAGACGGAGGGGGCTTTACTCTAGAATTGGCGGGCTATTCGCCGCACTCGTAGGGGGTATAGGATTGACCCAGGAGGGGTGCCCAAGTTACCGGATTCCGTGAAATGCTGGGTGGTCCATTCACGTTGCTGAAGGGGGCTGCCTCACTTCAAGTTTTGGCGGGTAACTTGCCGCGCCCGTAGGGGTCTAGGATCTCATTGCACAGGCTATCCACACGACCAGGGGAACGTCGGGTTTCAGTAGCGGCTCTGTGAAACCCGGGGATCCCAGATATCTGTATTTTTCTGTGATGTTGCTTTTTCCCACGCCTTGAGCGAAAATTATATATTATATATATACTAGTAGATGTTGTATATGTTTTGCATCCGCGCTAGTCCAGTCCCCGCTCTGTCGTTAGTTAGCTAACCTAACGGGTGATGACGGGACCCAGTGGCGAATGCGGATGGCATATACGTACATCAGTATATTTTCGTTCTTTTGTGGTGTGATCAATTGATGGGACTGCGTTGATTCGGATCAATGCAAGCTAAACAAACCTATTCTGATGTTGTTGGAACACTTTTTCAAAAAGCTGTTATTGCAAGGGCGTTCACTTTTGTTTTGCATCGTGGTATTCAGTTGAAATATCCTGCTCCTCAGTCGACGAGGCAAGGGCCGAGATCCCTTCACCGGGAGTGACCCCTTGGACAAAAGTTTGCGTCAGGGCAATAACTTCACTATAGCCGATTACTTTTGCTTTGCATCGTGGTATTCAGTTGGAATATCCTGCACCTCATTCTACGGGGAAAGAGCCGAGATCCCTTCACCGGGAGTGACCTCTTTAGCAAAGGTTTTCGTCACTATATTTTTATAAAGCTATCAGTTCCTTCAACGATATCAAGTTCATTACGTTAAAGGTTTTCGCCAGAAACCATTCGTAGCCCTCTGTCGTTTCATATGGATAGTCAATAGTATTCAAGCTGTGTATGTTGGCCAAAGTCAAGGCACAGTGTTTGGTAGCCGTTGGGTATTCATATGAAGCATAGATAGATGCGTTGGTTTGGGACAGTCGTACTGCCATTTTGGCCAAAGTCAAGGGTAGGTACGGGTGGGTTCAAATTAACCAGGAGAATGACGGGTAGAACTTGACATGTGACTTATGATATGTTGGCCAAAGTCAAGGTCATAAGAGCATGGGGCAGAAATCCACATCGGGAGTTTCAAAAGAACTGAAACTTGCCAGATATTCGCATACCTTCTGGAGTGTGATAGCGTGAGCGGATTCCGTCACGTTATCATGTGATGATAGTTGGATCCCGATTCCCACTGATGAGTTGGTTTACTCCTCGGGTGTTCCCGGCTAATTCTTCTTTCAGGTTTGGGGAAGAATTTGACGTTACAGTGGGAGGTTTCCAGATTAGATAAAGTGATAACCATTCTGATATAGGTTAGAGTGCACGCTGAGTGTTTCTTTTCTCTCTCTCTTTGGCAGCGACCATTGACCCGACCCTAGACTATGACTCAGTGACCAAGTTGACCGAACCTTCTTAACACTGGCTTTTGGATTGTCAGAGTTGCAGACCTCATTGCCACTCCTACTTTTACCCTTTTCTCCAGGACACCTCGTATTACTACGAACGTCCACTTCCATTGGACAAAGCCATCGTATGGTTATATATGAACTCGAAGGAATTCGAGGATGGTTTCCGGTTCAGGAGAAAACGAATAGGACTATTCAGTTGTCTTTTCCTTTTTCCTTCTCTCAGGTTGCGAGTACTCCTTGGTTTAGGAGATAGTACACCTATTACGCAAATTGGACTGTCTTCTTCCAAACCATAGGCAGGTGCCGAATGGTAGGGAATGAAGAAAGCCAATTAGCCTAAACGGTGTACAGAAAGTATTAAGTTAACACAAAGAGAGGGATTAGTAGGAGGGCAAAGTAAATTGTGACTGCTATTCACGACCAAACCAAGTATTTCTTCGCCAATCCTAAATCATCTTTGTATTTCTCTATGACACTCCGTATCACTACGAAGATCCCAAGTTTATTGGATAATCCATCGTATGGTTATATACGAACTCGAAAGGAACTTGTTCCAGTTCGGGGATGGATCCTGGTTCAGGAGAAATAGGAATAAAGTTCATTCGGTTGTCTTTTATTTTCACCTTTTCTCGCATTGCGAGTGCTCCTAGGATTAGGACAGTACACCCATTATGCTTATTGGATAGTCTTCTTCCAAACCATAGGCTGGTGCCGAACGGTAGGGAAGGAAGAAAACCATTTTGCCTAAAGGAGTGTACAGAAGGTAACGACTAAAGACATATAAAGGGATTTGGAGAGGTGGTAAAGAATTATACGGTTACAGTTGTGAATCTGGATAATGGAAGAGGCATTACTAGGAATACCAGGATACCCCATCGAAACATTTCATTGTTTCAGTTTCACCGTGTAATGTTAAAAGAAAACTGATTTCCCAATTAGCCCTTGCTCCAGGGCATGTATTTACCAGGTATGATTCTCACATCTGTATGGTTTTACAGATGATGAGTGGGAGTAAGTTATTGGGAATTAGGTGACTATCCTCATTATATCGGGATTCGTTGTAATTGGTGATATTTGAGGAAGTCACCTGGGTTGTTTGCCGGTCGGCAAATATTTGGTTTTGAACATCCGTTGTTATGCACCAATTTCAAATTGATATATCTGTACGTCTATTTTTATAGAGTGAGATATCCCTTTTGAAATTATGTCTATGACATTTACCTATATCAGTGGATGGTTAGGTAAGGAGTATTGAACAGCGGTGTAATTCTTCTTAACCATAAGTACAGTTTTCGACCTACGACACACAGTGAATGAGCTGTAAGACTCAGCGGACTTATACAAAGTTTTTTATATTGTCCAGTATCCACTAGGACAGAGGGGTTGGTCCTCGTACTATATTCGGTTTACTTATCACTTCTCTGGTTCTTAGACAGGTGTTTCGTAGAAACACAGGGTCTGAGCTTTGAGAAGTTGTAAGTATAAGATTAAAGTAGAGAACCAAGTATTGCAAGTATCGGGATTCTTCAAGGTGATCGAAGATGTAGATACTTGTGTATGGTATTCAGTTGATAGTAATGAGAACTTGCTTCTCTTTCAGGTTACTCATAATTGGAAGCATTCCTAAGTTGAGTAACGCTGATCGGCCTCCTTCCATTTAGTTGACATGCACTGGAGACAGCTGCATGATTTGAATCTGGTTCAATTAAATCAGTGTCTCTGTTTCTATATTGGATATAGAACAGTTCATATCTTGACATTGTTAAGATACGGGGAGTTGTCCGGCTTATGCTTAAAACCAGACTCCAGATAACTTGAGGCACGTTTCTATAATGGCTGTTTGTGGGTTGACCCGGGCTATGACGAGGGTTGACTTTCTACCATCTGGAAGATCAATAGTGATATTGTTCTTGACTCGCCACAGTTTTAATAAAAATGGATTTTTCAGAAAACAGAAGTGGGAGCATGGTAGAACTGGAAGTGATTCCAGAACCGCAAACGATTACTGAAGATTTGATAAGAACCTAAAGATTCAATCTGGTTTGACATTCCATTGGCCACTCCGCAGATATGGTGCGTAACCTCAGGCACCCGAGAGGTACTTCGGTATACTCAAGGACGGTGGCAGGGAGGTTCTTGTTTACCCAGATTTTCCATTGCTGCTGCTCCAGACTGTGAGACCCGGCAGGAGGATATGTATAGCGTCGTTCTAAACTAGCTTTAGAAGTGTACGTCTATATGACTCTGCCAGAGGGTTGTCGTAGTCAGTGGGAGCAGCGGAAGCATTGGTGGACCGTTGGCTTATGTCTATTTATAGACTAAAGAAAATATAGCGGAGATAGATCATCTATTTCTGATGTGACAGTCATAAGTTTGACTTCATCAGAATAGGGGATGGATCTGTTAAGAAGGTAGTAGGGTGTGATGTCCTGGTATTTGATGACATACACAGAGTAGGAAGTGATATTCCTATACTACGATCGGTTATACTTTGGTCGTCACACAGTGGTTTCTCCACATAGGACTTGGATATTATATCAGACATTCTGGTCACTAGATCTATGGTTTTAGATCTAGATTTGGGTAGTTTCCCAATCTGGGTACTTTGACAGCATTCTATGAGTATTTAGAATGGACGACTCCTGGCACGGTAGTGTACCTGCAGGTGATGGAGTCACCCTCTCTAAAGGTGTCTTACAGACTAAAGGGGAGAGGGATACGCATGATTGGCAGATCACTTGCTTAGGCAATTGAGTTGATCATGAGATGTCAAGTACTACACCAGATGTTGTTTTTGCAGTAGGTGCAATAAGTTGATATTGATCCAATCCTGGAGAAACAATCAAAAGCAGTTTTAGAACATAAGTTGATGTTCTAGGGATTTGATAACGGCAGCCTCCTTTAGGAGACGGTTATCATTCCAGGCTTCCAAGGTGACCTGGATGGCAGAGTGGCCGTCAGAGTTATAGTTTTCCCTCTGACGAGGGGGCAGTAGTTTGGACAGCTGGTCCAAGCAGATACTGAGGGAAGGCATGGCGCAGGATACTGATTAAGTTCAGTTGACGATAAAGTCTAAGAAGTTTGGATTTGGAGTTCACTTTTGAGCTAGGTCCCATCAGACATCCAGACATTCTAGGACAGGTATTGCTCATTTCGGGAGATGGCTTTCTCCACGAACTTGAGATAAAGAGAGACATAGAAAGAAACATCAGAGCGGATCCACTCACTGAGGCTATTCCTCGAACGCAATAGTTTCGCAAACGAGCTTTGTGAGACTGACTAGTAGAGGAGTTGGGTGTTCGGTATCACACGGGCTGTGAGTATGCGACATCGCAATAATTAGCCTTGAATGCAAGTGGGAGATTGTTGGAGATAGTGCCCTCAGGGTCAATTATTGGATCACAGGCACGTGATTGCGATGATTGAGGGAGGACCTATCCCGGTAGGACAGTCTTACTCAAGATGATAGTATGCTATCTGGTTTATCTTTATCATCGTGTACTGCTTTAGGTGACCTTACGAGTCGCTATTGCACGTTGATAGAGCCCCTAGGATTCTTGCTTGACTACCAGCAGTATGAGGGCGATCATATAAGTGAGAGCTGGAGTCTATAAGCACATCCTTAAAAGGTCCCTAATCGTGGGAGTTTCGAGACAGGGCATCGATTCTCCAGAGTAGACTAGTGTATACAGTCGAGACCCCGACGAGGGGCGGTGGCTGGTCTCACAAGCCACCGGTGTCAGTTGGTTCACCTAAGATGTATACATGTGCTCATTGGGTTATGAGTACACCGGACAGGACTCGCCGGGAACCTGCTAGTTCGTATTATACCTGACGTCAGATAGCAGTTCCCTGGTGACATGTGTACAGGTTAGTTCATCGACCTGAGATCGTCATTTGTCTCGTGTGAGTTCCCACTGTGCTTTGATTACTACCCTACCACGGCTCAAAGGAGTCGTGCAAACAGGTTTTAGTTGGGTACAGTCCCGAGCCACATGGAGGCAGTGAGCGGATCTGCAGGGGTTTGTCTCTCCCGGTATTGGGGGTGAGGTCACGCTGTGTCTAGGAGAGCCAGAACATGAAAAGTCCTTGGCCAAGGCAGGAGATTTGCTGGTAGGTATTCCAGTAGTATCTCAGGGTGTTCTGGGTTACACTCCGACACGACTTATACCGCTATTGGAGGTCTGACTTTTACCAACCCCCTAGGCCCGCCATGCGATGCTCATAGACGAACGGACCGGACTGTACGGATATTGTCACTGACAGGCTCAGTAGGGTGCCAGGATGAGTGCGCTCATCGACGTCCCTTTTGGTCAATACATGGTAGCCCGTCACGTATTGGCTTATACCTCTGACGTGCTAGTGGTTAAATCCACAGCCATAGTATTGATGAGTCTTTAGAGTCCACCACACACACAGTTACTCAAGTTTCGGGCGAAACGCTGTAGAGGCCGTATGGAGATATGGCAGGGTTCGATCAGATACGTGCGGTATTGCACGGATCATGATCGGACGGATTTTACTAGCCGGCTTTGGCTTAAGCCGAATCCTAGTATTAGACAGTGTAGATTTTGTCTCTTTGCATTTGTATTCAGTGGGAATACAAATGCGGGCATATATTTGCAGTAGCGGGGTTTTCCTGTAATTTATTACGGGATCAGTTTTCTGAAGTTGCCAGCTTGCATTCCGTTCCGGCCGGTTTTTCTTTGTTCCTTCACGGCCGGACTTTTTGTTGGAGGGGGGTTAATTGCATGTTTGCAATTAACTTACTTGTAAGGGGCTTTCTTGCATTTGTGGCTTTATGATGAGACTAGCATCATGAGATTCTTTTTCTTTCTCTTCTTTTGCATTAATGAGAAAAGGGATTGATTAGGTTTTGATAGGATTTGGATGTGAGATAATTTGATCTTATCTTCACATATTGTTATGCTTTTTTTCTCTCTCTCCAATTTTCTTCTTGATTAAGAGGGGCCGGCCACATTTGGGAGGGGAGAGGATTCTTTTTGGTGAAGGAAAAACATACATCATTCATCTCATTTTTGCCACCAAAAATTCTATAGCTCATTTCCTTACTTGTTTTCTCCACCTCCATCATCAAGGCAACTTCTTATACCCCAAATGAGACAACGATTCTACACTGGTCTACAGCAACCCTTGGACGCGTCGGCTTGCCAACTTCGCGCTCGAGTTGCCTCGGTCATGAGGTGGGAGCCCGTAAAAGATTCCGGCTACGTGGTGCCCTTTCCGACGAGGAGGTGATGGACGGAGTTTCCGCGGGAGATCGGAGTGGAGACGAAGACCGAAGGACACGGATCGCTTGGTATAGCTTCTCTACTCTTTTCTTGTTTGCTAGTTGCTAGGTTAATGGCCCGATCCGGGTGAAAAGTGCGCGATGGTGCCGGTTCAATAGTTTTTGAAAGTTTTTGTTTCCGCGTTTCCGGCGTCGGTTCGATGGCCGGGGCGCCCCCGCGGACTTACAATGGGAGTATCGCGACTGGGCATCGATACTCCAGAGTAGACTAGTGTATACTGATCGAGACCCCGACGAGGGGCGGTGGCTGGTATCACAAGCCATTGGTGTTAGTTTGTTCATGTAAGATAGTATGCAGGTGCTCATTAGGTTATAAGTACACTGGACGGATTAACCGGGAACATACTAGTTGGTATTATACATATTGTCAGATAGCAGTTCTCAGGTGACATGTGTACAGATTAGTCCGTTGACCTGAGATTGTCATGTATATCGTGTGAGTTCCCACTGTGCTTTGATTACTACCCTACCACGGCTCAAAAGAGTTGTGCAAACAGCTTTTAGTTGGAAATAGTCCCGAGCCACATGGAGGCAGTGAGCGAATCTTCGGGGATTCGTCTCTCCCGGTATTGGGGGTTGATGTCGCATTGTACACGGGTGGCCATCACCAGAAATCCTTGATCAAGATAGTCAAGAATTACTAATTTGGATCAGTAGTTTCTCAGGTTGTGATGGGCTTCATACCGACACGAAATGTCGTGATATTAGGGGTCTGACTTTATCCACCCCCTAGACCCGATATGCGATACTCTTAGACGAAGAGACCGTACGGTACGGATATTGTCACGAACAGGCTCTGTAGGGGTCAGGATGAGTTTGTTCGTCGGCCTTCCTTTCGCTCAATACCTGAGTAGCCGTTACGTACAGCTAGTGCCGCTGACGTGCTTGTGGTTAAACCCACTGCCAGCGTATTGACGAGTCTTTAGAGTCCTACATAGAGAGTTTCCCTACTTCAGGTGAAATGTTATATAGGCCGTATGATTTTACGGCAGGGTTCGATCATATACGTGCACTTGTGCACGTATCATGATTCGGACGGATTTTACTAGTGGCTTTGGTTTAAGCCGGATACTAGTATTATATTGTTGGATTATTTTCGTCTCTTTTATATTCGTATTTTTCGAAATACGGATGCGGGTATGTATATACGGATGAGGGGTATTATTGTAATTTATTACAAGAAAGTTTCTAGAAGTTGCCACCTCATTTTTCTTTAATCTTTTTCTTAAAAGATTTAATGAGGTGGAGGGATGGGTGTAATTAGCATTTATTCAAGCATGACTCACTTGGTGACTCATGGGTGTGACTCATGGAAACACTATTGAGGTATGCTTGATATTTGTTGTGGTTGTGAGATATTTTGTGACTTGAGATATTTTTCTTTAGTTGCTTGTATATTCCATTCTTCTCACAACACTTAGCCATTTTTTTCTTAAGTTGCTCTTTATTTCACACTCTCTTCTCTCATGGCTTCTTCTTCTTCCTCCACCCTAATAGTCTCATGTGTTGAGAAATCTAGGGTGTTTAGAGACAAATTAATCTATCATTAGACTCTACATCATCTAGGCTATCTAGTTTAGCGAACTAGGATGCCTAGTTACCTCGATTATGAGATAGGAGCTCGATTCATAAACTCTCAGGTGGATGATCTTCGATGGAGAGAGACCGGCGACCAAACTTGATCACTTCTAAAGCTCCTTGTCCTAGTCCCTTCGCTGCGATCATGGGTTTCCCGGGCTCTTGCATGGCTTCACGAGGCGAAAGATGCGTCCTTGCTTGAAGTCTTCGAGGCCAAAGATGATCTACGTCGAGGGAATACCGACTCAAGCTTCTACTTCACTAACTTGAGAATTAGTGAAGCAAACACCCTAAACTAAAGTGCTAGTCTAGTAGAGGATGGAGAAATAGGAAGTGGGTTCTCTTTGGAATTTTATTTCTCACAAAGTTTCACTCTATTTTCAAAACCCTAGCAAGCTTTTTCTTTTGCTCAATGAAGAAGAAGATGAACAAAAGAAAAGAATGAGGATAATGATCAAGTGAGTGAGTATCATATACTAACTCATGTAGAGACATAACCATAGCTAATTCAAAATGGTTAGGTTAATAAAAATCTAAAGTAAAACAAATTTAGTGGACTTTGTCAAAGCATCCACAAGGTTCTACAAGCTTCATGCTTATGACCTAAGCTCCACTAATTTGTAATTACCTTAAATAAATATTAACCACCATCTAAAATAGTATGGTGTATGTCTTGCACACCCATGTATGGTGTATCATCAACCATGATACAAAATGAAAACACAATTTTAATATATATCACATATATATTGAAGTTGTGTACATGTGAGAAAAATCCATAAGTGAACAAGTGTTAGTTAATGTAAACTAGTATATCTAATATACAATTATACACTAAATTATTAAATCAATACTTGACTTAATAATCCGGTCATATCTCATATAACCGACTAACATCCATTGTATCGACTTATCGAATAAACACTTGATTCGATAACCGGGCTATATCATATATAACCGACCGATACAATAAGTCGTGAGAATAGAATACGATATCATATACACGCATTATTCTCAGTTCCGCACATATCACATACGTGCTCCTATTTCGTTTTGCCTGAGCCAGTAAAACCTCTATGTAGGACTCTAAAGACTCGTCAATACGCCGGCAGTAGGTGATGATTACATCAAGCACCCACAAGCCGTCAGCGGTACTAGCTGGATGTAACGGCCACCCGGGTATTGAGCGATCAGAATATCAGCAAGCAAGCCCGCTCCAACTCCTGTAAAAGCCTGCTGGTAACACTTCCCGTACAGTTCGGTCTCCTCGTCTAATATGTCGCATATCAAGTCTAGGGGCGGTAAACGTCAGACCCCAATAACCGATAAGTTGTGCCGATGTGAGGCTCATAACGGGTCGAGAAACTACTGGTAACACTTACCAGTAAATCTCAAAATCAGCCCTAGCCAGGGACTTCCCTGTCACGGCCAATCGAGCACAGCGCAACATCAACCCCCAATACCGGGAGAGACGAAACCTCTCCTATCGCTCATTGCCTCCATGTGACTCGGGACTGTACCCAAAAACCACCGTTTTGCACGCCCTCATGGACGTGGTAAGGTGGAAATCAAAGCACAGTGGGAATCACACAAGACTCTATGACGATCTCGGGTCTACAGACTAACCTGCATAAGTGTCACCAGAGAAATGCCATCTGACGTGAGGTATAATACCATCTAGGAGTTCTCGGCGAGTCCATACAGTGTACCCAGTCTCCACTGAGCACCCGTATACCATCTCTGATGTCAAACACCAATGGATATGGGATCATCCATCGCCCATCTCATGGGTCGAGAAGCGTATACGCTAGTCTACTCTGGTATATAGATGCCCCGTCTCGATACACCCATGACTAGGGACCTTGAATGATGTACTTATGGACTACCATGTCCCCACTAGTATGATTCGCATCATAGTCCAGGTAGTCAAGTACACATCCTAAGGGCTTTACCAACATGTAACTATAAGACAGTATAAAGAGACAAGTATACATGTTAAGATAAAGAGAAACCAGATAGCATACTATAATCTCGAGCAAGAAAGTCCTCTCTATATATGTCCAAACATCCAATATAATATACATCATCTGTACAATACTGGCCTCTAGGGCATACATACAACTAACAATCTCCCACTTGCACTAGGGCCAGCTGCTGTAGTATCGCATACCGAGCATCCCGAAGAGTCTCTCAAACTGTATCTGGGGAATGGCCTTCGTGAGTGGATCCGCTGTGTTATTCTTCGCGTCAACCCTCCTGACCTCGATCTCCCGGCGATCAACTATCTCCCGGATCAGGTGATACCGCCTCAGAATATGCCTGGATCGCTGATGGGACCTGGGTTCCTTGGCCAAAGCCACCACTCCATTGTTATCGCAATACAAAGGTATTGGATGCTCAATGGATGGAACCACTCCAAGTTCAGTAATGAACTTCTTGATCCAGACAGCCTCTTTCGCAGCATCGTTGGCAGCGATGTATTCAGCCTCCATCGTCGAGTCTGCCACGGTTTCCTGCTTGGAACTCTTCCAGCTAACCGCCCCTCCGTAGAGGGTAAAGACAAAACCCGAGTGCGACTTAGAGTCGGCCTTATCACTCTGGAAGCTCGAATCGGTAAAGGACTCCAGTTGGAGTTCTCTGTTACCATACACCAAGAGCATCTCTTTAGTCCTTCGCAAGTACTTGAGAATGCTCTTCACAGCTGTCCAGTGACTCTCTCTAGGATCAGCTTGATACCTACTCACTACACTCAGTGAGTATGCTACATCGGGTCTGGTACATTGCATCGCGTACATGATAGAGCCTACAGCCGAAGCATAGGGTATCCCTTGCATGCGAGCTCTCTCCAAATCAGTCTTGGGAGACATCTCTTTGTAGAGAGTGATTCCAGAGATCGTGGGTAAGTTCCCTCGCTTGGATTCTTCCATACTAAACCTCTTTGGTATGGTGTCAATGTACCTGGATTGGGATAATCTTAATATCCTTTTAGATCCATCTCTATAGATCATAATTCCCAATATCCAGGAGACATCACCAAGATCTTTCATTAAGAATCTTTGTGATAAGAAGAGCTTGACCGATTGCAGCATAGGAATGTCATTTCCTATCAAGAGTATGTCGTCCACGTACAATACGAGGAAGACAACCTTACTCTCTGCCACCTTCTTGTAGATACAAGGTTCATCTACATTTTTGACGAAATCAAACTCTTTGATAACGACGTCAAAGCAGATGTTCCAACTCCGCGATGCTTGCTTTAATCCATAAATGGATTTAAGCAGCTTGCACACCTTCCCGCTGCTCGCACTATCTACGAAGCCCTCTGGCTGAGTCATGTACACGCACTCTTCTAAATCACCGTTTAGAAAGACGGTCTTAACATCTATTTGCCAGATTTCGTAGTCATGATATGCAGCAATGGAAAGCATGATCCGGATGGATTTAAGCATAGCTACTGGAGAAAAGGTTTCGTCATAGTCCACACCTGGTCTTTGACGAAAACCCTTTGCAACAAGTCTAGCTTTGAAAGTCTCCACTTTCCTATCTACACCAAGTTTTTTCTTGAAGATCCACTTGCTCCCAATGGGTTTCACCCTTTCAGGAGCATCTTCCAAAGTCCATACTTTGTTGGTGTACATGGATTCCATCTCGGACCGCATAGCATCCAGCCATTTCACTGAGTCCCCACTCGTGATGGCCTGCTCAAAGCTAGTTGGGTCATCATCCTCCATGATGCAATCCTCGCTCTCACCATCCATGAGAAAACCGTAGCATCTCTCAGGTGGGTGAGGAACCCTACTAGATCGGCGGAGAGGCTGAGGCTCGTTGGGAATTACCGAATCCTCTGGTTCCACTAAATCTTCAGTTGCAGTATGTGTATCTGGAACTTCTTCCAGCTCTACCACTTTGCCACTAATTTCTTTTATAAGAAATTCCTGTTCTAAAAAGGTGGCATATTGAGCAACAAACACCTTTTGTTCCTCACTGTGGTAGAAAAAATACCCATATAAGTTCTTTGGATATCCCACAAACTTGCAAAGAATTGACCGTGCCTCGAGTTTGTCCGGATTTTGTCTTTTAACATAGGCCGGACAACCCCATATCTTAACTCGTTTAAGATATGGCCTCTTCCCGCTCCATATCTCATATGGTGTGGTAGGTACAGATTTAGATGGAACTTGATTCAATATGTATGTTGCTGTCTCCAGTGCATACCCCCAGAAGGAAATAGGTAACTCAGCTGTGCTCATCATAGAGCGCACCATATCTAATAGGGTGCGGTTCCTCCGTTCCGATACACCGTTGTGCTGTGGTGTATATGGAGGAGTCAGCTGAGAGAGAATCCCATTCTCTTTTAGGAAGTCTAGGAATTCATTGCTCAAGTATTCACCTCCTCGATCAGATCGAAGGATTTTAATACTTTTCCCAGTTTGGTTTTCGACTTCTTGTTTATATTCTCTAATTTTCTCAAAAGCTTCTGATTTGTGTTTCATCAGGAACACATATCCGAATCTAGAGAGATCGTCAGTGAATGTAATGAAGTACGCAGAACCATTCCTGGCATGTGTAGACATAGGGCCGCATACATCACTATGTACCAGTCCCAAGAGTTCCGTAACTCTCTCTCCGTGTCCCGTAAACGGAGTTTTGGTCATCTTACCTTTGAGACATGACTGGCAAGTGTCATAAGATGAAAATTCAAACGGATTCAAATATCCATCCTTATGCAACTTAGCTAGTCGTGTCGCATTGATGTGACCCAGTCTACATACCACAAGAAGGATTCATTTAGTTCTGAACTCTTCCTCTTGTGTGTGTTTGTTATGCTCAGAACTGTTGATTGATTTAGAACATAAATGCCATTGCACAACGTGCCTGATCCAACCAACTTTTGGTTTAGAAAAATGTTCATAACATTATCCTGTAATACAAAATTATATCCTTCTTTACTCAACAAAGAAACCGATATAATGTTGCATATCAGGTTCGGCATGTAATAGCATTCGTTCAGAATCAATGTATTACCAGTTGACAATACAAGGTGATATTCCCCGACGGTTCTAGCTGCAACAATTGCACCATTTCCAACCCTTATGTCTTTATCATCTTCTCCAAGTTCTCTACCTTTCCTAAGCCCATGTAACTGATTACATATATGGGATCCTGACCCGGTATCTAATACCCGGGACGTAGAGGAAATGGAGAAACAGTTCTCTGTAACGAACACACCCGAAGAAAATGCATCAACATGTATTTTCTTCATTCGGGTGGCATGAGAATCCTGGTATTCCCCTATATCCTGTTCAATCTTACAACTTTTATAAGAAAGAACGGAACCAACGTTCCCCAGCACAGTATAACATGCGGGTTCGGTCAATACATCCATATTATTATCTTTATTAAGGCAAGATATGGTCGCTACCTGGAGAGAGAGAGAAGAAAACACTTTAGCGTATGCTCTTGTAAGATCAGATTGGTTATTATTTTATCTAATCAGGATGGCTCCCACTGTTTTTATCAAATCTTCCTTCAAACCCTAAAAGGAAAAACTAGCCAGGATTAATTACACCCTACAATTTCGCCAATCTTTCAACCAGGCCAGTGTCGGTACTTTGAGGGAGGTTCCCCGTGTTTTCGCACGGACCTAATTAAAGTAAACCTCGTTTTCCCAGAGGCGTAACCCCGTTGACACCTTTCTAGACACCTACTTGATCGGCTAATTGTCCTGTGTAAAACTCTCCCAGGAGTAACAATTACTCGCAGTGGGTATCGGGATCCAACTATCTCATAGAAGGTATGCAATCTCATTGCAAATTTCAACACTTGAAATTCCCGATAATATTTTGCCCCAAACGATTTATGACCTTGACAAGGTCAACAAACCATAGACCGTAAGTCAAATTCAACCCGTCATTTCTTGATTGAATTAAACCCACCCACACGACCCTTGACAAGGTCAACAAGGCCGTACGAGTACCCTAATCCAATCTGCATCATATGCATAAACAGATAAATACTGGTCAGCTACCGCACACTACGCCTTGACAAGGTCAACAAACGCAGCACGAATACTAAGCAGGATTTATCTGAACTGACGGAGGGCTACGACAGGTTTTTCTAAAAACCTATTGCGTATCGAACATGATATCGTTGTAGAATCGAGTAAATTTTGAAATGGAGTGATTTTGAGGCTTTTATTAGTTTTGCTAAAGAGGTCACTCCCGGTGAAGGGATCTCGGCTCTTTCCTTATGGAATAAGGTGCGTGATATATCATATATATCACTATGCAAAGCAAAACTCCAAAAGCAATCAAAAACAAACCGATTGTTGTAGCATCTGCCAGTTTTGCTAAAGAGGTCACTCCCGGTGAAGGGATCTCGGCTCTTTCCTCATCGAATAAGGTGCGGGATATATCATATATATCGCTATGTAAAGCAAAAACTGTAGCTACCCTTTTTGAAAAATTTGATTCTACAACATCTTTTAGGTTTCTTTTCTTTCATTAATCACATTAATGAAGTCCCATCATTTAAGTCACCTAAACATCACAGATAAATACGACGTACACTTATGCCATCCGCATTCGCCTCGATGTCCCCTCGTGCACCCTTAGGTTAGGTAACTAACGGCAGAGCGGGGCAGGGCTAGCACGGGTGTAAAACATAAGTAACGTCTATATAATATATCATATATACTATATACAGTATTTATCACAACATATCAAATGATCACATCACAGATATCGCAGCAGAAGAAACATATGAAATATTGGATATACTAGGACGTCCGTGTTTTATTTTGAGCCTCTATAAAACACGTATTCCACGGTCGTGGTGAATAGCCAAATCCACACCCCTAGACCCCTATGAGAGCGGCAAGCAACCCTACCAATTCTAGAGTTAGGAGACCCGGACTCGACTCCTCGAGTTGGTCTCCCACTGGACTCCAGAACCCGGTTACTTGTGCTCTCCTCCTTAGGTTTATCTTAGTGCGGAAAAGTAAATAATATACAAATGGTGACATCAACCTCATCCCGGAAGTGCCCCAATAAAAGAATATTACATACATTTAAATTTACATGAATGAAAATAAAAAAAAACTCTCATCTCACATAAAACCCCCGGCTATTCAAAACGCGACGATCCAATATAATATATCCAGCAACACATAACATCACATGTCATCAACGTAAGTAAATGTGCGCATCCCAATTGTCGTTGACATATAGCAACGAAACCGGCGATATCACATATTACATTTACGGTCCCAGAAAAGAAAGTGTAAAACTACAACATTTGGAATCCACATTCTCTTTAGACATCGTAAATCCGAAATATCATATACTTCGCATTTCATGCCTAACTATATGAATTCCATATATTGTATCACATTCCAGATAAATAGACAGTATTAAACTTTCCGATCGAATAATCAAATACCCAAGATTTCCTAAATGGCTCAACACTTGAGCGGAGTTCAAAAATTCCAGAATACGTCACAGTAGCAACGGTCCAGCCGTAGAAGGGTCAAGCCAACGCCTCACATGTGGCACGCCAAACTGCCCCAAACTCTAAGGTTCAAAAGGCAGTTCAAGACGATCACATAATCGAGTTAAGGTTTGTTGTCTTCTAGAGGGTCCATCGCGTCACATGCACGTTCATCCGAAAGATTTAAACCCGAGAAAAATTCAACACTTGAATGTTTTTCGTGCCGGGAAATAATGAGTTAATGATATCCATTCGAACATTTTAATACTTTCTAAATTATCCGGAATAACATAACAAAATTAAATTCTCCGATCGAATCGACGATTACAAAATAAACCCCAGAATTCTCAACACTTGAGTCAGTTTAAAAATACCCAGAAAATAGCACTATCATATAGTAGTATTACTGTGCAAAAACCAAATCACACACTCACTGTACGGCCGCGGATCCGCGGCACAAGCAGCCTATTACCGCGGTTCCGCGGCCGTCCGTACGGCTTACGTCACCGTTTTGCACAGTAATGCTTAGAAAACCCTGTTGAATTTTTTAGGTATTTTTAATACTGAAAAAGCACAGTTTTGAAAAAATGTACAGAGAGGGGGTTAACTTTGACATATCGGGGTTCATTCAGAGTTTTAACTTTGTTAACACACCGCTTAATACTCTAACTAGGCTCTGATACCACTGTAGGGTTACTAGGCACACTAACAAGGTTCTACAACGCATTAAACATGCCCGATTAAAATTTTAGCCGTGCCAAATAACCCTAAACAAGATCGTCGCTAGATTATTAGGGTTTCACAAGCTAGTAAACTACATTTACTACTAAGGGAATACGAAATACAATCTTTGTAGATCGGTCCTTCACTTCTAAAGCGCCTTGTCGTAGTCCCTTCGTTGCGATCATGGGTTTCCTGGGCTCTTGCATGGCTTCACGAGGCGAAAGATGCGTCCTTGCTTGAAGTCTTCGAGGCCGAAGATGATCTACGTCGAAGGAATACCGACTCAAGCTTCTACTTCACTAACTTGAGAATTAGTGAAGCAAACACCCTAAACTAAAGTGCTAGTCTAGTAGAGGATGGAGAAATAGGAAGTGGGTTCTCTTTGGAATTTTATTTCTCACAAAGTTTCACTCTATTTTCAAAACCCTAGCAAGCTTTTTCTTTTGCTCAATGAAGAAGAAGATGAACAAAAGAAAAGAATGAGGATAATGATCAAGTGAGTGAGTATCATATACTAACTCATGTAGAGACATAACCATAGCTAATTCAAAATGGTTAGGTTAATAAAAATCTAAAGCAAAACAAATTTAGTGGACTTTGTCAAAGCATCCACAAGTTTCTACAAGCTTCATGCTTATGACCTAAGCTCCACCAATTTGTAATTACCTTAAATAAATATTAACCACCATATAAAATAGTATGGTGTATGTCTTGCACACCCATGTATGGTGTATCATCAACCATGATACATAATGAAAACACAATTTTAATATATATCACATATATATTGAAGTTGTGTACATGTGAGAAAAATCCATAAGTGAACAAGTGTTAGTTAATGTAAACTAGTATATCTAATATACAATTATATACTAAATTATTAAATCAATACTTGACTTAATAATCCGGTCATATCTCATATAACCGACTAACATCCATTGTATCGACTTATCGAATCAACACTTGATTCGATAACCGGGCTATATCATATATAACCGACCGATACAATAAGTCACGAGAATAGAATACGGTATCATATACACGCATTATTCTCGGTCCCGCACATATCACATACGTGCTCCTATTTCGTTTTGCCTGAGCCAGTAAAACCTCTATGTAGGACTCTAAAGACTCGTCAATACGCCGGCAGTAGGTGATGATCACATCAAGCACCCATAAGCCGTCAGCGGTACTAGCTGGATATAACGGCCACCCGGGTATTGAGCGATCAAAAGATCACCAAGCAAGCCCGCTCCAACTCCTGTAAAAGCCTGCTGGTAACACTTCCCGTACAGTCCGGTCTCCTCGTCTGATATGTCGCATATCAAGTTTAGGGGTGGTAAACGTCAGACCCCAATAACCGATAAGTCGTGCCGATGTGAGGCTCACAACGGGTCGAGAAACTACTGGTAACACTTACCAGTAAATCTCAAAATCAGCTCTGGCCAGGGACTTCCCTGTCACGGCCAATCGAGCACAGCGCAACATCAACCCCCAATACTGGGAGAGACGAAACCCCTCCTATCTCTCATTGCCTCCATGTGACTCGGGACTGTACCCAAAAACCACCGTTTTGCACGCCCTCATGGACGTGGTAAGGTGGAAATCAAAGCACAGTGGGAATCACACAAGACTCTATGACGATCTCGGGTCTACAGACTAACCTGCATAAGTGTCACCAGAGAACTGCCATCTGACGTGAGGTATAATACCATCTGGGAGTTCTCGGCGAGTCCGTCCAGTGTACCCAGTCTCCACTAAGCACCCGTATACCATCTCTGATGTCAAACACCAATGGATATGGGATCATCCATCACCCATCTCATGGGTCGAGAAGCGTATACGCTAGTCTACTCTGGTATATCCATGCCCCGTCTCGATACACCCACGACTAGGGACCTTGAAGGATATACTTATGGACTACCATGTCCCCACTAGTATGATCCGCATCATAGTCCAGGTAGTCAAGTACACATCCTAAGGGCTTTACCAACAAGTAACTATAAGACAGTATAAAGAGACAAGTATACATGTTAAGATAAAGAGCAACCAGATAGCATACTATCATATCGAGCAAGAAAGTCCTCTCTATATATGTCCAAGCATCTAATATAATATACATCATCCGTACAATACTGGCCTCTAGGGCATACATACAACTAACATATAATGCTTGCTAGGTTTAGGGTTTATGGTCGATCCGTATTCGTGGGTTGTTCTAGCACCAGTTTGTAAAATTTTTGTTCCGTAATCGGCCACGGTTTGATGGCCAGGCCGCTGGCATAACCCAACATGAGGTATGTTAGTGAATATATATATAACTTGAATAGTTCATGGTATTTTAATGTAAAGTTTGACTTGTATTGATTCTTGATGATATTTCATGAAACTTGTAATTCTTTTATATTCTAGAAAATATAGAATTTTATTATATATTAAAAATAGATGGTTTGATAATATTTACATAATTATTAAAAATTAATTTTTATTATTAAATAGAAATTCTCGTTTTTCTTAAAAATTGTATTAAAATTCCATCAAGATCGTATACTCCGTGAGGAGGTCTGCATCTCGCCCTACTAGCCCGTGGATGCGCGATAATCTGCACCCTCCAATAGCGGGTTTTCCGAAATGGGTTGCAGAGGCATAATCGCAAGAAATTTAAAATACTATTTTCAAGAAAATGAGTTTTTATATAGTTCAAGGTGTTTTATTGAAAAGTCGTATTTTGTCACAAGATATTGGTTTCAAGAGAATCGTACTATGTCAAGATGTGTATATATGAGAGGTAGGTCATTACCTCGTGGGGTTTTCTAAAGGTATGCTAAGCAAAAGTATTAAAAGATGTCGTATATAAACTTCATGGTATTTAACTGTAAAAGTTTAAATAAAGTTGTTTTAGATGGAGTTTTAAGGTGAAACTTATTTCAAAATATAAGTTAATGATTAACAAGGAAGGTATAATGATATTGATAAGTGATTCTTAAGAAAAAATTGTAGTTTTCAAAGTTTTAGAAATAAAAGCCGGTATAACACTATTTACCGACATATTTTGAAAAGAGATCATTTTAATGTTGGAAGAGGAGAAGAGATATGGGATTTACTTGCTAGAAGATTAGAGAAGAGGTGTAGGAAGAAATTGGTAGCTTTGTGGAGTCGCGGGGTCGCCGAAAGTGTCTCGAATTCTCGCCGGAAATGGAACTAGGGCTAACTTCACTTGTACTCTTCTTTGACTTAGAAAATTTTGAGAATTTTTAACAAGAGATTTCAGAATGAAGAGGGCTAGGGTATGGGGTTGTATTTATAGGGTAAAATTAGGGTTTTAGAAATGAAGAGAGAATTAAAAATGCATTAAAAATAGGATTAAAGGGTGAATTTAAACTCTCTGGATAAATACAGAAAAAACAAACAGTACTGGGGTAGTGGGGGTAGGCCAAGAGTCATGTGGGCAAAGCATGGGGGCTTTTACCCATGGGGGGACCGTCAGCGCCAGGAAAATGGTCGATCTCGCCGGTCGGTTTGTTGCCTTGGGCCGCCGGATTGATGCCACCTGTCCTACTCAGTGTACAAAATATTTTACATATATTTATTTTATATGACTTTTCATTTTTATGTGTATTACACGTGTAAACTTTTGGGCTTTCAAAAAATTTAAAAGAAAAATTAGTAAAAATAGTATGTGGCTGATGGGATTTGAACATATGGGCTACGTCACAGCAGTGCAAGGTTTTACCAATGAGCTACAAGTGCTTTCTTGCTGTTCTTAAATAAAAACAACATTTAAAGTACACTAAGGCTTGCAAACTCCATTCTGTACATTAACTTGAAATTTTTTTGTACAGTAAAAACAGAGTCGTTACAACGGATGTCCTCCTCGCGTTTCCAGGTAGACTCTCTTGAAGAACGACCACCCCAAGAAACTCGAACCAAGGGAATGACTTTTTTCTTTAGCACTTTTTCCCGACGATCGAGAATGATGGTAGGCTGCTCATCGTAAGTTAGATCGGTGCCCAATGCTAACTCTGAATGGTCCAAGATATGGCTGTCATCCCGAACTTAGTGCATCAACTGAGATACATGGAAATTATTGTGCACACCAGCTAGCGATAGAGGCAAGGAAAGTCGATAAGTCATCTACTCGCTCTAGCACCTCAAAAGGTCCGATGAATCGGGGACTGAGTTTCCCGTGACAACCAAACCTGATCACTCCCCGAGTGGGTGATATCTTCATAAATACGCAGTCACCAACACCAAACTCCAACGACCTTCTGTCGGCATCTGCCTAACTCAACTGTCGGTCCTGAGCGCCTTGATACGTTGCCTGATCGTCTGAACCTTGCATACTGTCTGCACTATAAGCTCAGGGCCCAACAACCTTCGTTCACCCACATCATCCCAACAGGGGATTGTGTCATTCCCCGCTTCCAAAAATACGGAATACGAGTGGTGACAAGGCCAGCCATGCTCCTACGGTCAAGAAAACATCCTGCCATAGTCACACTTCGGCTTCTGGCATTACGTGGTAATCAGTAATCAATGCACAGGTAATAAGAAATGCAGTCACTAAATATATTAAAACAGATATAAAACTAACCAGATAGAGTCAAAGAAAAGATAGCGTTGGCGTCGCTGATCTAGATGTGTGCAATATCCTCGAAGTGCGACAGATGCTGATCCGAGCTAAGTCCACGCCTCACTCCTAGCATGCATACTCAGGTTGTCAGAGCGACACAATAGCAATATATATAAATACATATGTAAACACGTGCAATAATGATGAACATGAAGCGGTAAATATAGAATAATGACGCGAGCATGAAATAATCGGTACAGGTGACGATAAAGCAAGTGTATCAGATCAGTAGCCAATGCAATGTCCAGTCACTAAACCTATCAGTCTTTAAGTTTCACTATCCAGGTCGCTAAGCCTATCGTCAGTCCAAGTGTGAGTGTCAACCACCGTAGGAGTATCCCCAACCCAAGGATAGGCCCCAGGGGCAAGGGAACACGGGCCCGAATCACGCTCGCTAATAATCAGTAATATCACCCATACGACTCCCGAAATCGCTGTATATGCCGGCAGTGGGACTCCCGAGATTCCGTTGATCAAACTCACACTCAAACTACCCCACACCCGCGATCTACATCAAACACCGACCATGAATCCATACACTAGCCGCTCCATGACAAGCTAACGCGAGAACTGGAGACAGGATCTCCATCATGCATGGCTCGAATGGTATTCAAGATAAATGGACAGTACTCGATGTCTTACCTATGACACTAATATACATGCTTCCATACCGTCCCATTTCAGTTATAGTTACACCTATATATGTCCTATAGGCGTCGACAATGTAATAATTTAACTGGTTCCGCTGATTGTGTACAAGTACGTGTCACATCACTTATACATTCACGCTTTAACACTAACGTACTTGCCACAATCCAATCACTAATATTTATCACAGGGTAATTTAACACGGTCACTAGGTTATCAATGTTTATGACCACTATTTAAATGAGAATATAACCGCTACATGATATGATGAGAATACAATTAATTATAATATGAATAAAATATATCAGCCAGTGTCATACCACTCGCAAAATTTACTATAAATCACACGTGCATGTTCCCTCCAAAATTTTCGGCCAAGAGCTACTTGTTCTCTTACAAAAATTGGGGAGAATCCTCAAAAAACAGGCATCACGAGTAAAACACGTGGGCGCACATATGCAAAGCATATGAGCGCCGAACATAAATAACCAAGGGCCAAACAGGCATCACGTGTAAAACATGTGGGCGCTTATATGCAAAGCATATGAGCGATGAACATAAATAACCAAGGGCCAAACATGCCTCACGTGTTACACACTTGAGAGCTCTGAACATACACAAGCTAAAACCCACACTAGGGGTCACGTGTTGAACATGTGAGTGCTTTTGCCAATCACATGCAAAGTATGTGAGCACCCTAATTTAAAATGTTCCTATCAAATTCTAGAATTAAATTCTATTTTGAGAAATATTTTCTTGATCTTTCTCAAATTAGAAAGACCTTCTCTGTTAAACAGAGGACCCTTGGATTAAAGATCCAGCGGTAATCATTTGATAGAATAAAAATCTATCATAGGAAAATATTTTCCTAATCTTATAACAAGAATAAAATTCTATGTTAACAAGATATCCATATTAAGAAAATACATTTTTGATCTTGTTAAACTGAAAAGATATGATAGAATAAAATTCTAATCTTGTTAAAACTAACAAGATATTCATAATCTTGTTAAACGAACAAGAAATCTTCTCTGTTAAACAGAGAGCTTTTGGATTAAAAATCCAACGTTGAATAAAATTCACCAATTGATCTAAAAGATCATGAAATCAATCGTGATCTCTCAATGAGGGATTTTCATAACAAATTGATTCTTTTTCTTCTCATATAAATAGGAGCAATGAGAGGAGAAAAAAGGAGAGACGGAGGGAGAGGGGAAGAAAAATAGAGAGAGAATTTAATTCTCTAAAGAAGGGGAACCCCTCCCAAAAGCCCCCACAAAAAGAGAATTTAATTCTCAAACCAAGAGTTTAACTCTTCTAAAAAGAACTTTGTTCTTCCTCTGGTTAAGATCTACAGAAGCGGATCTCCCCACAAGTTGAGAATTTAATTCTCATAGGGGAGATTCTATCATGCAGATTCAAAACCTAGGGGAAAGAACTGAATCCAAAAGAGTTTAACTCTTACAAAACATATAGGAATTTAATTCCTCTGGAACTAGGGTTTAACCCTTTAAAAAGAAATTAATCCCTACAAAGAAAAAAAGGAGAACTTGATCTCTCGGAACCATAGAAGAACAGCTTGATGATTCATTAGCATTCAAACGCTATATAAAAGCTCACGTCATCCCACGTGAGCACTCTTGAAGAACAAAGAGGGAAAGAATGAGATCTAGTCACGTGACCCCACGTGACCCCTGAGAAGTGCTCAACACTTATAAAAGAGAAAAGGGAATAAACCCTATTTTTGGAGCACCTCACGTGACCCCTGAGAAGTGCTCAGCACTTATAAAAGAGAAAAGAGAATAAACCCTATTTTTTGAAGCGCCTCACGTGACCCCACGTGACCTCCAAGTAGTGCTTAACTTTTATAAAGTAGAAAGGGAATAAATCAAAGGGCAGTTTCCATTCTTGGGGCGCTTCACGTGATCCCACGTAGCCCAATAGCGCTTAGAAAAGAAACAAGGGAATAAACCCAGAGGAGCAGCGCCAACTTCAAGTGCCTCACGTGACCCCACGTGAGTGCGTCAAATTCTTAGTGTTTAACACTACTTCAAGCGCCCCACGTGATCCCACATGAACGCCTCAAATTCTTAATGTTTAACACTATTTCAAGCACCTCATGTGGGAGCACATGAGCGCTGGTCATACACTAGTGTTTAACACTACTTTAAGGCCTCACGTGAGAGCACGTGAGCGCCGATCATATATTAGTGTTTAACACTATGAGAGGCCAAACTTAGATCAAATCTCCCGAGGGCAATCAATCGAGCCCCTCATGCTCAGGGTCCCCCAAACCGAGCTCAGTCCTAGAGATAGCCAATGAGCTCCTAACAGATGGCATCTAAAATTATGTTCATGATCTCTCCCCTCGATCTGGAATTTGGTTCAAGGGTACATCTCTCCACACCTCCGATACATGTCATTGTAATTCTTCAACATCTTCAAAGAGGTGGAGGGTCCCAATAACCAATAACTCTTGGCGCACCACCGAACAAGCTTTTCAAAAAGGAGAGTAAATCTAAAACACATCTCAATTTGGGGGTGCCTCACGTGACCTCATGTGATCCCTTGATAGTGCTTAGCACTCAGAAAAAGAAAAGGAGAATAAAACAAAGGTAATTTTCATTCTTCAGAGCGCCTCATGTGATCTCACGTGACCCAATAGTGCTTAGCACTCTGAAAAGTAAAAAGGGAATAAACCCAAGACAGTGCTCGCATTTTGAAGGCACCTCACGTGTTCCCACATGACCCCCAAACAGTTGTGTATAAAAGAGGGAGAAAATTCCAAAGACAGTGCTCGCATTTTGAAGGCACCTTATGTGTCTGCACGTGACTGTTTGATGAACCTAGTGCTTAGCACTTATAAATGAAAGAGAAATAAAATCCAGAGAACAGTTCTCACCTTGGGTGACTCACGTGCTCTCTCGTGAGCTAAGTGATCAGCACTTTTACATATATATGTGGGAATAAACTCAAGGAACAATACGGATTTGGACTAATCCACGCCCTACGGGCGACAACATAAATTAGTCTCCGTATACAATCCACGGGCAAGCAAAAATAAAACAAACACACACGACATGAAGTGACCATCTGGAGAAGGAGAAAGTGGTTACCGCGATGCGGTAGCGTAATTAACTGCAGGGGGTTTGCGCCTGCAGGGAAGAGCGTCCTCACAATCAAAAACCCCTCAAATGAGGGGGAATCTGACGAAGTCTGCTACAATGGCCGCATCTGTCTAAACCTCCGATACACGGTGCCATAAATCAACTTGGTATCTTCGGAGAGGTGGACGGATAAAACCAAATAGCATCTGCCCCCAAATTCAGGCAAGACGTTTGTCTTCTCCGTATTTCAGAGGATAACAGATTCTGGCACGCCCGGTGGGACCTCTTCCTCTTTCCACTCCACACTTCATGTGTCGTGTTTTTCCCGCGAATAGATAATCGCGGTGTATATGTTTGTGGTTGCCCTTTGGTGATGGGATACTGAAGCCAGCGTTTCGTCTTTTTGAAGAATGGCGTTTGCTTCCACCCTAGCAACTCAGACTTTATCATATATGGTGGAGTCAAATATGGGTCACTTGCAGCCTCAAATCTCTGCAATCCGGCTCTTCAAGAAATCAACGGGCTTCTCTTTGGGTCGATGCTCCTACCTTCCACCCTCGGTGCCTCAACGCCGATGGAGGAAGCCCAGAGGAAGTCTGTCTTCCACAGGCCGGTTCCCCAAGCTGCAACTTTGCCGACGGAATCAGTTCTCAAACAACTGGCACCTGCCAAGGACCAAGATCGACGCAGAGGGGCAGAATATTCAAGTTCCTAAAGGAAATAAGGGGCAGGTTCGGCAAAATCCTGAGGCTAATCAAATCCCGGCCGTAAGAAATGGTCGACGTCGATATCGGCATCATACAAAATGAGCTAGGGGCAGTTCTCCGTATGGACCTGTTTCAACCCCAGTGGTGAATGTTGTTCCAACCGGGAACAGCTTCAAATTGTTGCGAAGGGTCAGACAAAATTCTCCTAACGCAATATTGAAGAAATTTCCGCAGCCAATGTAGATCCCACGAGAGCAGAAACCGGTTCGCTCCTTAAAGCAACTTTCCTCATCTATATATAAAGTGCGGAAGCAAGTGAAGGTCTCTGTCGTCAACCGCGGCTCTTCCCCTAGACGTCAGCCAAATTCTGACAAATACTCTTTCAAATACAAGAGGACTCATCCCAAGACGGATCATGATACAGCGGTTCCTCCCAAAACCAAAGCGGCCTTTCATAAAAAAAGGAGGCCCAATAAAGCTCAAGTGCCCGAAGCAAACTCCAAAGGCTAAAAACTCCAAACACCCCAAGCCTGGGAGCATGGTAGTTCACATAGTCTATGTGATGAATTCCAAATACGAAGTTCGAGTTTCTACTAGACACCGACCTTAAACTCGGTCATTAACAAAAGTTCAACTGCAATGTGAAAAGCTGCAGGAGATGCTTTCTTAGGCGGCACCACTTGCTAATCCATCGTCTAAGGCAAATCCCGAAGACGCACCCGGAGAAAGAGTAGAGAAGGAGTCGGATATTGATTTCCTAAAGCGCACTCTGAAAAAGGGAGATGCAGAAGCGGCAGAAATATCCACTAAAATGAACTAGATGGCCCTTCTGATTCAAAATATGGCTGGAATGATGGTTCAATCGGAACCACTGGCAGATGAACTGCCGGTAGTCGGGCTTAAAGATAAGGATGGCATTTCAAATCCTCTGCAAAGCTCATCAATGGCTGAGGAGGAAATGATTCCTAAAAGCAAAGCTGAACAAATATATCGCTCAACAAATCAAAGCTCACTACGCCAGTGAAGCCGCAAATAGATCAATTAAGATTGGTCGACCGTATCCGACATGAAACAATCAAATACAGTACCCGCCAGAGTACACACTTCCAATGTGCCATATGTATAAAGGAACTGAGAATTCTCGCCGGCACATTGCGCGATTTGAACCCATGTGCGGCAATACTGATATACTTCTCCTCTGATAGGTCATCGGCTGTCTAGCGGGCATTGCCTTCGAATGGTATGCGGAACTCACGAATGACTCCATAAATACCTTTGACGAAATGGAGATGCCCTCCGGTCAGAAATTCGCTAATGTGAATAAACGCACTACCATGACGACACAGGTCAACGAAAGGGTTAGACCGAATGAGACTTGGGTTCAATGTGTTACCCGATGGAAAAATCTCTGGTCAAATACAAGCAACGGATCGATGAAATTGCAGCCATGGGGATGCTCATAGCCACCCTTGACCCAAATTCAAAAGCGTCCCCGTATATAGCCATCTTCAAGCTGACAGCTTTCCAAGAGCTCATGGATAAAATGACTCGATTGGATCAGCTGAGTCAAGACCCTTCATCATCTGATGAAGATGAATGAAAAGCGGAGGTAAGATGGTATTTGTCGCCGACGGTCAATAAAAAATGAGCAACTTTGAAACAACCTGTCACCAAAATAGCGACGGCGTGGGTACTTGCTCCCCCCGAAGTATACACAGGGGGCATATTTCTCACTGGAGGAAGAATCTCTACATAAGATGGTCCTTTCTTCTCAAAGAATAGAAAGGATATTAAAGGGCTTACAAACGAGTCATGCAGTTAAGTGGAATACCCCACTTGAAACCCAAAAAAAAAGGGTATGCCCACAAGCAAAATAGGTACGGATGAAAACCCGAAAGGGCGCCATGAGTAAAAACAGCAGGACTACCGGCGATGTTTATGAAAACCCGAAAGGGCGCAGACTCATAAAAAAACGATACGTCCGCAAGCAAAATGGGCACGGATGAAAACCCGAAAGGGCTCCGTGAGTGAAAACAGCAGGGCTACCGGCGAATCTGTGAAAACCCGAAAGGGCGCAGACTCGTAAAAAGTTCATGCACACTGGCAAGGTCCTCTCAACCTTGTAAGGAGAAAATACCTGCGTGAGATCCTTACGACTCACAATGGAGCAACACACTTAGGGAACACCACGATTCCTGAGGAGAAACGCACTTACGAGATCCTCATGACTCGTAAAGAGAAACATCTTTATGAGACCCTTACGGCTCATGAAGTCAAAAGGTTTAGTCGATAGGATTCTAACCCTGTTTGCTAAGCCATCTTTGTTCGAATCGACAGAGGCAAATGATGATTCGTTCCTGGCAATGTCCCAGTGGTAGCGATGCTGATGCCTAAATTGGTATCAAATTCAGAGTCCTTTCACGACAAATGATGATTCGCTCCTGGAAACATTCCAGTCGCAGCGATATTGATGCTAAGATTGGTATCAGATCTTGAGTCCCATACTCGAAAAAAAGGGTACGTCCATAAGCAAGATGGGCATGGATGAAAACCCGAAAGGGCTCCGTGAGTAAAAACAGCAGGACTACAGGCGAGTTTGTGAAAACCCGAAAGGGCGCAATCTCGTTAAAAGACACTTGCAAGGTCCTCTCGACCCTGTAAGGAGAAAATAACTGTGTGAGATCCTTACGAATCACAAGGGAGCAACAAACTTAGGAATCCCCACGATTCCTAAGGAGAAAATACACTTACGAGATCCTCACGACTCGTAAGGAGAATTCCCCTTTGAGACCCTCACGGCTCATAGGATTCAAAAGCCTTAAGCTACAAGGATCTGAACCGGTTCTTAAGCCGTCATACACCCCGATTTCGCCCTACAAGCGTTTCAATATTGACCCTTGTATACAATCCATAAGCATGAATAAACATTTCCCTAACAAAGTCCCACCAGCGACTAAGGATATGCTCACACGGTGAACGACCCTTGTAAGTCCTTTTGACTTATAAGGAGAAAACACTCTTGTAAGATCCTTACGACTTATAAGAGAACATACACTTAAGAATCCTCGCAATTTTTAAGAAGAAAACGCACTTACGAGATCCTCACAACTCGTAGGGAGAAACACCTTTATGAGACCCTTAGGACTCATGAAGTTAAAAGCCTTAGCCGACAGGATCCTATCCCTGTTTGCTAAACCACCTTTGCTTGAACCGACAAAGGCAAATGATGTTTCGCTTCTGACAATATCTCAGTTGTAGCGATGTTGATTCCTAAATCGGTATCAGATCCCAAGTCTCATACTCGCGGCAAAAGTCAGCGAGCCATAAATGCATATGAAATAGCCAAAATAATGGGGCAACTTGCAACAAAATCAGCAAGTAAAATATATGCATACAAAATAGCCGAAATGATTGGGCAACTCCCAATAAAAAGCAGCGAGTAAAAAAGAAAAAATAGCCGAAATGATTGGGCACCGCAAAAAATAGCCGAAATGATTGGGCAATCGCGACTTTCGCGATACAAAAAGCTGAAATCATAGAGTATCGCGGAAAGAAAACAAAAAAATAATATAATACATATACAATGAACTTTTTCCCTACAGGTGAGATCACATCGATCCCTGTATACAATCCACGGGCACAAACAAAGAGGGAACCATATCATCCCACCAGGCTCCATCAGAAAGAGAGCCAAGTCTCGATGGCAACATCTGCATCTCAAGAGATCAACAATAGCGTTCCTCCTCATTCCAGCAGGATTCAGACGTGACAATCAACCTCGGAGCCATGGCAAAGTCCCTAGTTCCAAATCTCGACGGTTCACAGACAACCTCAAGACCACCTCGATATTCGTCTCGTTAAAGCAGACACAACGTCAGCAAAGCGGAGCCATGGCATACCCCTAGCACCAAATCTCGACGTTTCACAGATAACCTAGGGACCACCTTGACATTCGTCTGGTTACAGCAGACGCAACGTCAGCAAAGCGGAGCCACGGCCTACCCCTAGCTCCAAATCTCGATGGTTCACAGACAGCCCAGAGACCACCACGACATTCGTCTCATCAACACCAACAAGCGGAGCTACGACATGCCCCTAGTTCCAAATCTCGACGGTTCACAGACAACCTAGAGACCAGCTTGATATTCGACTCATTACAGCAAACGCAACGTCAGTAAAGCAGAGCCACGACATGCCCCTAGTTCCAAATCTCGACGGTTCACAGACAACCTAGAGACCACTTCGACATTCGTCTCGTTACAGCAGACGCAACGTTAGCAAAGCGGAGGCACGGCATACCCCTAGCTCCAAATCTCGACGGTTCACAGACAACCAAGAGACCACTTCGACATTCATCTCGTTACAGCAGATGCAACGTCAGCAAAGCGGAGCCACGGTATGCTCCTAGTTCCAAATCTTGATGGTTAACAGACAACCTAGAGACCACCTCGACATTCATCTCGTTACAGCAGACGCAACATCAACAAGAGGAGTCACAGCATGCCCCTAGTTCCAAATCTCGACGGTTCACAGACAACCTAGAGACCACTTCGACATTCATCTCGTTACAGCAGACGCAACGTCAGCAAAGCGGAGCCACGGTATACCCCAAGCTCCAAATCTCGACGGTTCACAGACAACCTAGAGACTACATCGACATTCGTCTCGTTACAGCAGACGCAACGTCAGCAAAGCGGAGCCACGGCATACCCCTAGTTCCAAATCTCGACGGTTTACAGACAACCTAGAGATCACCTCGACATTCGTCTCGTTACAGCTGACGCAACACCAACAAGCGGAGCCACGGAATGCCCCTAGTTCAAAATCTCGACGGTTCATAGACAACCTAGAGTCCACCTTGACATTCGTATCTTTACAGCAGACGCAACATCAACAAGTGGATCCACGGCATGCCCCTAGTTCCAAATCTCGACGGTTCACAGACAACCTAGAGATCACTTAGACATTCGTCTCGTTACAACAGCCGCAACGTCAGCAAAGCGGAGCCATGGCAAAATCCCTAGTTCCAAGCCTCAACGTTTCATACGCAACCTAGAGACAACCGCGACATTCGTCTCGTTACAGTAGACGCAATGCCAGCAAACGAAGCAAAGGAAAATCCCTAGCTTCAGAGACTTGACGGCAACTCAAATAAAACCTGAAAGACTATCGGAGATCATCCCACACCAGCGCGGAGTGGTTATGACTCATCGGGGCTCCCAAACTGAGCCTAACCTCAAGTAAAAAGAGACATGGAATATCCCTAACGCTTGCTCTTTCGACGATAATACTACTTGGAAGATTGCTTAAAGATGTCTTGTCCAGCCCCCGAAGGGATCAGAGACACGACAGTCACAAGGCTACTCGAACGGCAAGATTGCCTATCGAGGAATACATCAGCCAACGCGACGGTACGATGGACAAAACCCTAGTGCCACAGACCCTAACGGACCTTTGTCGTAAAGAGCAGAGGTTAACTGTGACGTTAGGAGGTTCTTACGAGAACTTCTCGACTCGTCTCGACTCGTAAAGAAATTAGTGTCCTTGCGACAACTTCTCGATTCGTCTCGACTCTTAGGAAAAAGCCTTAGGCAACGGCGATAAGGACCTGTTTCCTAAGCACTAGGGCCCAATAAGTCGGTCCAAGATGGACTATTGCATACTATTCACGGGCCACACTCTCCAAAGTCGAATCTCGACAAGGTGGGAAACTACCACCTACGAGTCCTCTCGACTTGTAAGAGGGAAAATTCTCTTATGAGATCCTTACGACTCTTAGAGAAGACACACACTTAGGAGTCCTCACGACTCCTAGGGAGAAAATACACCTATGGGATCCTCTCGACTCGGAGGGAGAAAAGTCTTTATTAGACCCTTACGGCTCATAAAGTTGAAAAGTCTTAGGCGGCAGATCTGAACCTGTTTCCTAAGTCATCACTGCTCTCCAAGGAGGTCAAGATGGAATATCCATGGGCCACACTCTCCCAAGTCGAATATCGACAAGGGGGAAACAACCACTTACGATCCCTCTCGACTTGTAAGCGAGAAAATTCTCTTGTAAGATCCTTACGACTCTCAAGAGAAAACGCACTTAGGAATCCTCACGATTCCTAAGGAGAAAATACACGTACGAGATCCTCTCGACTTGTAGGGAGAAAAAACCTTCTTGAGACCCTTACGGCTCATGAAGATGAAAAAAGTCTTAGGCTATAAGGACTCTAAACTTGCCCTCTAAGCCGTCAATTCTATTGCCATGCATAACTCTGCACTACTTCACCCACATACATACTTACGTGGGTAAAGTAGTGGGCGGCATTTGTTCCCGCCAAAATTTTCGGCCAAGGGCTACTTGTTCTCTTACAAAAATTGGGAAGAATCCTCAAAAAACAGGCATCACGAGTAAAACACGTGGGCGCACATATGCAAAGTATATGAGTGCCGAACATAAATAACCAAGGGCCAAACAGGCATCACGTATAAAACACGTGGGCGCTTATATGCAAAGCATATGAGCGATGAACATAAATAACCAAGGGCCAAACATGCCTCACGTGTTACACACTTGAGAGCTCTGAACATACACAGGCTAAAACCCACACTAGGGGTCACGTGTTGAACATGTGAGTGCTTTTGCCAATCACATGCAAAGTATGTGAGCACCCTAATTTAAAATGTTCCTATCAAATTCTATTTTGGGAAATATTTTCCTGATCTTTTTCAAATTAGAAAGATCTTCTTTGTTAAACAGAGGACCCTTGGATCAAAGATCCAGCGGTAATCATTTGATAGAATAAAAATCTATCATAGGAAAATATTTTCCTAATCTTATAACAAGAATAAAATTCTATGTTAACAAGATATCCATATTAAGAAAATACATTTCTGATCTTGTTAAACTAAAAAGATATGATAGAATAAAATTCTAATCTTGTTAAAACTAACAAGATTTTCATAATCTTGTTAAACGAACAAGAAATCTTCTCCGTTAAACAGAGAGCCTTTGATTAAAAATCCAACGGTGAATAAAATTCACCAATTGATCTAAAAGATCATGGAATCAATCATGATCTCTCAATGAGGGATTTTCTTAAAAAATTGATTCTTTTTCTTCTCATATAAATAGGAGCAAGGAGAGGAGAAAAAAGGAGAGACGGAAGGAGAGGGGAAGAAAAATAGTGAGAGAATTTAATTCTCTAAAGAAGGGGAATCCCTCCCAAAAGCCCCCACAAAAAGTGAATTTAATTCTCAAACCAAGAGTTTAACTCTTCTAAAAAGAACTTAGTTCTTCCTCTGGTTAAGATTTGCAGAAGCGGATCTCCCCACAAGTTGAGAATTTAATTCTCATCGGGGAGATTCTGTCTTGCAGATTCAAAACCTAGGGGAAAGAACTGAATCCAAGAGAGTTTAACTCTTACAAAACATATAGAAATTTAATTCCTCTGGAACTAGGGTTTACCCCTTTAAAAAGAAATTAATCCCTACAAAGAACAAAAGGAGAACATGATCCCTCGGAACCATAGAAGAACAGCCTGATGATTCATTAGCATTCAAACGCTACATAAAAGCTCACGTGATCCCACGTGAGCACCCTTGAAGAACAAAGAGGGAAAGAATGAGATGTAGTCACATGACCCCACGTGACCCCTGAGAAGTGCTCAACACTTATAAAAGAGAAAAGAGAATAAACCCTATTTTTGGAGCGCCTCACATGACCCCACGTGACCCCTGAGAAGTGCTCAGCACTTATAGAAGAGAAAAGGGAATAAACCCTATTTTTTGGAGCGCCTCACGTGATCCCACGTGACCCCCAAGCAGTGCTTAACTTTTATAAAGCAGAAAGAGAATAAATCAAAGGACAGTTTCCATTCTTGGGGCGTCTCACGTGATCCCACGTGACCCAATAGCGCTTAGAAAAGAAACAAGGGAATAAACCAAGAAGAGCAGCGCCAACTTTAAGTGCCTCACGTGACCCCACGTGAGCGCATCAAATTCTTAGTGTTTAACACTACTTCAAGCGTCCCATGTGATCCCACGTGAGCCCCTCAAATTCTTAGTGTTTAACACTATTTCAAGCACCTCACGTAGGAGCACATGAGCGCTGGTCATACACTAGTGTTTAACACTACTTTAAGGCCTCACGTGAGAGCACGTGAGCGCCGATCATATATTAGTGTTTAACACTATGAGAGGCCAAACTTAGATCAAATCTCCCGAGGGCAATCAATCGAGCCCCTCATGCTCAGGGTCCCCCAAACCGATCTCAGTCCCAGAGATAGCTAATGAGCTCCTAACAGATGGCATCTAAAATTATGTTCATGATCTCTCCCCTCGATCTAGAATTTGGTTCAAGGGTACATCTCTCCACACCTCCGATACATGTCGTTGTAATTCTTCAACGTCTTCAGAGAGATGGAGGGTCCCAATAACCAATAACTCTTGGCGCACCACCGAACAAGCTTTTCAAAAAGGGGAGTAAATCTAAAACACATCTCAATTTGGGGGTGCCTCACGTGACCTCACGTGATTCCTTGATAGTGCTTAGCACTCAGAAAAAGAAAAGGAGAATAAAACAAAGGCAATTTTGATTCTTCAGAGCGCCTTACGTGATCTCACGTGACCCAATAGTGCTTAGCACTCTGAAAAGGAAAAAGGGAATAAACCCAAGACAGTGCTCGCATTTTGAAGGCACCTCACGTGTTCCCACGTGACCCCCAAACAGTTGTGTATAAAAGAGGGAGAAAATTCCAAAGACAGTGCTCGCATTTTGAAGGGACCTCGCGTGTCTGCATATGACTATTTGATGAACCAAGTGCTTAGCACTTATAAATGAAAGAGGAATAAAATCCAGAGAACAGTTCTCACCTCAGGTGCCTCACGTGCTCACACGTGAGCCAAGTGCTCAGCACTTTTATATATATATGAGGGAATAAACTCAAGGAACAATGCCCACTTCGGAGCCCTCCCGTGTTCATACGTGAGCTCCTCCAAAGTCTATTGTTTAACACTGATTCAGTACTTAGCACTATGGGATCATTAAGGGAAATCAACCTTAGCTCAAATTAGCCAAGTCTTCCGAAGCCAAGATCCTTTTTGTCACCAATCAACTGAGCCCCTGTGTTCAAGTCTCCCTTAACCAATCCTAGTCCCAAAGATGACTAGTGTTCTCCTAACAGATGACATCTAAACTGATGTTCATCATATTCCCCAAATCGGTATATTGGTTCAATGGTACATCTCTTCATACCTCTGATATATGTCGTTGTAATCTTTCAACGTCTTCAGAGAGATGGAGGGTCCCAATAACCAATAACTTTTGGTGCATCTCCAAATGGTTGAACTAAAACCACACAGACTATGACGTCTTTAAACTGGACTATGATGTCCTTAAACTTTACGGACTGTGGGGTCCTTAAACTCATGGACTATGATGTCCTTAAAATTTATGGACTGTGAGGTCCTTAAACTCATAGACTATAATGTCTTTAAGCTTTACAGACTATGATGTCTTTAAACTGGACCGAAAATTTCCTAAACTAAAACAATAGAGCCTAAATGCTCTTTTGTTGGATCTAAATGATCCTGTTAAGTAGATCTTAGTCTAAAATTAGACTAACGCATCCTTAACAAATGGTTAAGTTGATCTTAGTCTAAAATTAGACTAACGTGTCCTTAACAAACGTTTAAGTTGATCTTAGTCTCAAATGAGATTAACGATTCTTAAACCCAACCCAAACCCAAATCTAAGAAAATACGGATTTGGACTAATCCACGCCCTACGGGCGACAATATAAATTAGTCTCCGTATACAATCCACGGGCAACCAAAAATAAAACAAACACATACAACATGAAGTGACCATCTGGAGAAGGAAAAAGTGGTTACCGCGATGCGGTAGCGTAATTAACTGCAGGGAATTGTGCCTGCAGGGAAGAGCGTCCCCACAATCAAAAACCCCTCAAATGAGGGGGAATCTGATGAAGTCTGCTACAAAGGCCGCATCCGTCTAAAGCTCCGATACACGGTGCCATAAATCAACTTGGTATCTTCGGAGAGGTGGATGGATAAAACCAAATAGCATATGCCCATAAATTCAGGAAAGACGTTTGTCTTCCTCGTATTTCGGCGGAGAACAGATTCTGGCACGCCCGGTGGGACCTCTTCCTCTTTCCACTCCATATTTCGCGTCGAGTTTTTCCCGCGATCAGATAATCGCGGAGTATATGTTTTTGGTTGCCCTTTGGTGATGGGATACTGAAGCCAGCGTTTCGTCTTTATGAAGAATGGCGTTTGCTTCCACCCTGGCAACTCAGGCTTTATCATATATGGTGGAGTCAAATATGGGTCACTTGCAGCCTCAAATCTCTGCAATCCGGCTCTTCAAGAAATCAACAGGCTTCTCTTTGGGTCGATGCTCTCACTTCCTACCCTCGGTGCCTCAACGCCGATGGAGTAAGCCCAGAGGAAGTCTGTCTTCCACAGGCTAGTTCCCTAAGTTGCAACTTTTCCGACGGAATCAGTTCTCAAACAACCGACACCTGCCAAGGACCAAGGTCAACGCAGGGGGGTAGAATATTCAAGCTCCTAATGGAAATAAGGGGCAGGCTCGGCAAAATCCTGAAGCTATTCAAATCCCGGCCGTAAGAAATGGTCGACGTCGATATCGGCATCATACAAAATGAGCTGGGGGCAGTTCTCCGTATGGTCCTGTTTCAACCCCAGTGGTGAATGTTTTTCCAAGTGGGGGCAGGCTGCGAATATTTCTTCAATACAGCTTCAAATTGTTGCGAAGGATCAGACAAAATTTTCCTGCCGCAATATTGAAGAAATATTCGCAGCCCATGTAGATCCCACGAGAGCAGAAACCAGTTCGCTCCCTAAAGCAACTTTCTTCATTTATATATAAAGTGCGGAAGCAACTGAAGGTCTCTGTCATCAACCGCGGCTCTTCCCCTAGACGTCAGCCAAATTCTGACAAATACTCTTTCAAATACAAGGGGACTCATCCCAAGACGGATCCTGATACAGCGGTTCCTCCCAAAACCAAAGCGGCCTTTCACAAAAAAAGGAGGCCCAATAAAGCTCCAGTGCCCGAAGCAAACTTGATTGAATGAAATTTGTGTGTGTGTTAGAAAATGTATAGAAATCACAACCAAAAATATTTTGACCGCAATCAATAACGGTGTCGAATGTAGCGCGTTAGTAAGTGTGGATCGTCCACAGGGAAAGTGTAATCCGTTCGTATTTTGAATTAGATAAATCGAAAATTTAAAGAAAAGAAAAGAAAGAACAATTCATGATTTGTAAAATGAAGTTCAAGAATTAGAAAAATCTAGATCTAATAACAAGAAAACATTAAAATCAAGAATTGAGATATGATGATTTCCAAGCCAAATATCAAGAATCGAAGTGAGACTCATAGGAATCGATCGAATCTATAGATGTGATGAAATCTATTGATTACATATTCTTATCCATCGATGAATTGATACTAGATTGATGATCAACGAGAATTAGGGATTTCTTATGAAACTAGGGTTTCATCATCTATCCCTTGTTCCTTCGCCGATATCATTCACATTCTAGCCTCTAGTAAATTCAAGAATCGATCGTGGATCCCTAATTTTGAGCGAACACAATCAAGAAAGCATCGCATCGAAACTAGGTCGTCGATTCTTCAATTTGCTAGGGTTTACAAACTCGTAGGACTTAAGAATTGTTTTAAGGTTTGTTACATCATCATTTTATTGATCGGCTCGACTCCTTTACGAGCGGAGTTTTACTCAAACATCACAACAAGAACCACAATCACAAATTGAGATCGAATCATGATGCAAGAATTTAAAGAAAGCAAGATTAAAGAATTTCACCTTTTATTTATCAATAATTCCATTACAATTCGCTCAAGAACTACAAGAGGAAAGAACTCGAACGTCGATTTGGCTTCGCTCGTCTCCTTGAGTCGTGGATCGGCTTGGATCACTTGCTCGATTGAAGATCGGCTCCGCTGCTAAAAGGTTGAAGGCTTCTCGCTTGATTTGGTACTCGGTGTTCTTGATTTTGGCTTTGGATTTTGAATTAGGGTTAGGGTTTCTGAGGCACAAGTTGTGTCACTCAACTTGTGGGTGGAAAATGGATGTAGGATTCTTCTACCCCCTCAACCTTAGATCTAGGTTCCCTTTTATAAGCCTCATAACCCTAGATCTAGGATTCAAAATTCAAATTTCCCTCCAAAAGTTTGTTAGAGAGAGGCTTCTAGAAATGGTTTGCTGGAGAGAAGCTTCTAGAACTAGGTTGTTAGGCCGAGCCTTCTAGATGAAGCCACGTGACGTTTCTGGAGTATTCTGGAAGCTTGGCCGTTAAAAATAAGCACATGGGGAAAATTAGCTCCGCTGATGACGTCATAGTGCCGCGGATCCGCGGCATGTGCCTGCTCAGGCCACGGATCCTCGGTCACGTGAGGGCTTCATTGCTTCATATTTTGAGTGCTGCTTGCTGCTGAATTCTTGGTATTTTTCTGATATGCTGATTCTCATAATTCCTTCTAGATTACTACCAGCTCTCAAGTCTTTGAGTTGGCGTATTTTTAACAGCACTTTCCACTGATTTGGCTTTTCCCATGGAATTCCCTGCACAGACTTCGAAACAAGTGTTGCGCTATACAAAGATAATGCGATGCCATGATAAACACTCAATTTCCCTCAGAAATGTCGGTTTAAGTATACAACACAGGTAATCTGGTATTTTACGACTGTTTTGCTAATATGTGTAATTTAACCTGAATACCTTTAGATGAATGTAAATGATAGGGAAAATGACATGTTAAAAATGCAGTATTTTCGACTGATCAAATTCCCCCAAACTTATTTTCGGTCGTCTCGAGCGAATTGTTTTATTAAAAAGAGAAGGAGAAAATAAAGAAAGAGAAAAACTAACTAGCACACTTTCGTAGGCAACACGATTGCACTGAGCACGTGCAACAAGCCTTTAAACCTTTAGGTGTCCCTAGTAGGAGAGTATTGTCTCCTGAGGGTTTTCAGCGGATTGCACCCACAAAATCCAATAATAAAAGGAAGACCGTGAATATTACATATAAAGATAAGAATTGTAAAAGAAAGACTTTGAAAATTAAGGTTTCCAACTATGCTAGCTTTTCGGTTGTCAAGAGCCCTATCTTAATAGTCATGAAAAGATGTTGGAAATCACATCATCCCTCAATAAAACATCGTCTTTATTCTTCATTCTTATCTTTCTTCCAAGCATCGATCATATCACCCTACGTGTGTGTAATAGACATCTCTACACCCGGAGAATTCAATTCAAGCTATCATACTCTGGTCCATCCACCTCAGTACTTTTTAATTAATGAATATTTAGATGGATTTGCTCACACACTTTCATGCGACCGTTAATACTTCTTGAGGTACTAACCGACCGATTACTCCTGTACTTGCTTATTTGGTGTTTTTCCTCGTCTTGCACCACCTAAGGCTTAGCAGTGACTCCCAGACCAGTTGGTCTAAGGCACTAGGTGATGAGGCACCCTCGCTATATTTTTTTATTGCTACCTTGGCGATAACAAAACCAGTGTTCATTTTTCTTCACCATTTATATTATATTCATATTTTTTTTTATTTCCTTCATACTTTGGCTTTAAGACAAGAGCATTTCAAGGTATCCTCTACTATCCCGGGCTTCAAGACGTGTGTAAGTGCGTATGGTAGGGTATCAACGTTCAAAATGTTTGGCTTCCAGAATAGGAACTATTTTTCAGACTTATTTTTATCCTCAGATTAATGACTTCCTTCATCTTACTAACCCTTAGGACAACGGCTCATAACTACTTATTACTAGTTCGTATAAGAAAAATTCTAATTTTCTTGGTTTTCTTAAATTTTTCCAATCTTTTGGATATAATTTTTCACTATCTAATCTTTTATTATCTTATTTACGTACAAAATTTTTTTTTTGAAATTTTTATAGGTTTTTCAAAATGTTTTGTGCTTATGCAAAGTATGATGCAAATGATGCGAAAATAAGCACAAACCTCCCCCAAACTTGTTTTCAACAGTGTCCTCACTGTTGTCATCCGCTGTATCTCAAAAACCTGTAAGCCTGGGAGGCAATTTATTAAAGGGGGCAAAATATTTAAGTGAAGATCCTCCCCCAAATTTATTTTTGGCTCATCATTTTGTAAAAATTTTCTTTTCAAGAGCCAGATTATACCCCCCTAAACTTGAATTAAGCCATATTAATTTTTGAAAATCATATGAGGGGGTCAAGAATCATTGGTCGATGCCAAGCTTTGCAAAGACCGAAAGTCAACACCAACCATTCGAAGATTTTATCAATGTAGTGCTCTGGTTGGTAGAAGAAGAAGTGGGGAAAGGGTAAGTGGTGGAATAGAATGTGTTTGCGTCTCATTTTGGAGAGACGATGCAGTGAATGTAATAGATTACTCGCATTCTTTTTACAGTTCAGAAGAAGGGGTGGAGCTTCAATTTCATTGATTGGGAGATGATTCATCTCAACACCCGTGTCATTCAAAAATACGAGTTCATCAGCGAAGATCTCCTCAAAAGTCTCATCAATACCCGGAAGAATAATGTCATCATAAAGTGCGGGGTGATCTTCAAACTCCAACAACAGTTCATAATCAGTGTCAGTTGTTGACCCGGACAACTCGGTGGAAGAGTCCGTATGTGTATGATACATAGTTGGGTCAAACAACAACATATGAAAAGAGTCAAGATCAGTATCATGAGGATTATCAAATTCGCTGCTGTCGACATCCATTAAGTCGACAGAACAGACCTGAGCAGTAGGTTCGGAGGGTACACTTCCCAACTTGTAAATGTTCATCTCAATTGACCTATTCCCGAAAGATAGGGTCATAGAGCCATTACGACAGTTGATGATAGCATTGGAAGTGGCTAAAAAGGGGCGACCAAGAATCACCGGAATTTGATTCCGTGGGTTCGCTATAGGCTGTGTATCAATTACAATAAAGTCCACAGGGAATATAAATTCCCCGATTTTTATTAACATATCCTCCAGTTCACCCTTAGGTTTGGTGATTGATCGGTCAGCCATCTGGAAAGTTATGCTCGAGGGCTTTAACACTCCGATACCTAGTTGCTCGTAGACTAAATATGGAAGCAAGTTAACACTATCGCCAAGGTCAAGTAGAGCACGGTTGATGTGTTTTTCCCCAATAGAAATAGAAATGGTAGGACAGCCAGGGTCTTTACGTTTCCGTGGTAATTGTTGGGGGAAAGCCGTGTCTACAGTCTTTGCCATGAATATTTTCTTGGGCACTTGAGTCTTCCTCTTCCTAGTGCACAAGTTCTTAAGAGTTTTCGCATAGGACGGTACTTGTTGGATGGAATTTAGGAGAGGGATGTTGATGTTAACTTGCCTAAGCATGTCCATAATCTTCTCCATATGTGGACTCGATTTGTTAGCCCTTAACCGATTAGGATAAGATGCTTTAGCAATAAGCGCTGGGTCCATCATAGAAGAAGGTGGTGTGAGTAGACGTGATCCCAGAAGAGGAGTGAGGATCGTCTGTGGAGGACTAGAAGAGGTGGGCTGAGGTGTCGAGCCTAGAGGGAAACGGAGAATAGGCTCGTGAGAAGGCGGTGGGGTAGAAGAACTGGGATCAGAATTAGAAGTGGAAGTGGAAGGAAAGGTCTCAGCCGGGGTATCATCGATAGATTTTTCTGTATCATCAATCTCTTCCCCAACGTGATTGTCAAGCACTCTTCCAGATCTCAACGTGATTGCATTCACATGATGTGAATAGCCAGGATTGGGTAAAGGTTGAGCTGGAAGTTTCCCTTTCTCTCTTGCACTCATTTCGGCTTTTAGTTGTGCAATTTGTTCTTCCATCGATTTGATATTCTCATTTTGAGAAACAATGATCTTCATCACATTATCGAAGGAAGATTGCATTTTTTCCGTCCCTTGGATGGATTGTTTCATGAAAGTATCCAAGGTTTGTGCTAGTGCAGAGGAATTATCAGTACCAGCTAATTGCAAAGAGTTTTCATGTGGTGCAAAAGTGTTGGCCGGATTTTGGAAGTTTTATGACTGGTAGGGGTGCTGACTCAATTGAAGTGGTTGTTGCTGTTGTGGTGGAGGGACCCTTTGGAAATTGTTTTGGGTTGGAAACGTGTTTTGAGATTGTGATTGGTTCCAAGCAAAGTTAGGGTGATTCCTCCAACCCTGATTATATATGGAAGAAAATGGATCGTTTCTAAGTCTTTGTTGGAAAGCAGCATTGGTATGCTCGTGACCTTGAAACGGAGAATTTAGTGGACATTCTTCCGTGAGGTGAGAAGGATCAGAACAACATCCACATACAGTTTTGGAGAGTGACATTTGATTTAGGGCGGCAGCTAAAAATTTGTTTTCCATATTCTCGAGTTTCTTTTCCATAACTGAAATGTCAGCTCTAACTCCTATGAAAACTTCCGATTGGTTATTGCCACCCCTACACGATTGTCTCACGCCCTCCCACTGTAAAGATTTTTTAGCGAAATCTTCTAGGAATTTCCAGGCTTCCCCATCATCTTTGGTCATGAAATTGCCTTGACACATTAATTCAAAGGTCTGTTTTGTGTTAGGATTAATGCCCTCATAAATGATTCGGCATAGATCCCATCTGGAGATTCCGTGATGTGGACATTGAACTAACAGATCCTTAAAGCGTTCAAGACATTGTGAAAATGTTTCATTTGGAAGCTGGGTGAATTGATTGATTTCGCTACGGACTCGAGTTGTCTTATGATTTGGGTAGAATTTCTTAAGGAATGCTTTGACAAATTCTTCCCAATTTGTAAGGGAATGTGCGGTTGTGTTGTAAAGACACTTCTCGGCTATATCGTACAAGGTAAATGGGAGAAGACGAAGACGCATAGCATCCACAGAAAGCTGTGAAGTACCCATCATTACGCATACATTTTCAAATTTGGTGATAAAGACATATGCGTCTTCAGACTCGAGACCGTGATATTTGGGTAGAAGGTTGATGTATTGGGGTTTAATTTGAAAATTATCCCCGTTGGCAGGTGGAATGGAGAGACAGGTCGAAAGAAAACCCGAAAGGGCTCCGTGAGTAAAAACAGCAGGACTACCGGCGAGTTTGTGAAAATCCGAAAGGGGGCAATCTCGTTAAAAGACACTTGCAAGGTCCTCTCGACCCTGTAAGGAGAAAATAACTGTGTGAGATCCTTACGAATCACAAGGGAGCAACAAACTTAGGAATCCCCACGATTCCTAAGGAGAAAATACACTTACGAGATCCTCACGACTCGTAAGGAGAATTCCCCTTTGAGACCCTCACGGCTCATAGGATTCAAAAGCCTTAAGCTACAAGGATCTGAACCGGTTCTTAAGCCGTCATACACCCCGATTTCGCCCTACAAGCGTTTCAATATTGACCCTTGTATACAATCCATAAGCATGAATAAACATTTCCCTAACAAAGTCCCACCAGCGACTAGAGATATGCTCACACGGTGAATGACCCTTGTAAGTCCTCTCGACTTACAATGAGAAAACACTCTTGTAAGATCCTTATGACTTATAAGAGAACATACACTTAAGAATCCTCACGATTTTTAAGGAGAAAACGCACTTACGAGATCCTCACGACTCGTAGGGAGAAACACCTTTATGAGACCCTTATGACTCATGAAGTTAAAAGCCTTAGTCGACAGGATCCTAACCCTGATTGCTAAGCCACCTTTGTTCGAACCGACAAAGGAAAATGATGATTCGCTCCTGACAACATCTCAGTTGTAGTGATGCTGATGCCTAAATCGGTATCAGATCCCAAGTCTCAAACTCGCGGCAAAAGTCAGCGAGCCATAAATGCATATGAAATAGCCGAAATAATGGGGCAACTTGCAACAAAATCAGCAAGTAAAATATATGCATACAAAATAGCCGAAATAATTGGGCAACTCGCAATAAAAAGCAGCGAGTAAAAAAGAAAAATAGCCGAAATGATTGGGTACCGTGAAAAATAGCCGAAATGATTGGGCAATCGCGACTTTCGTGATATAAAAAGCTGAAATGATAGAGCATCGCGGAAAGAAAACAAAAAAAATAATATAATACATATACAATGAAACTTTTGCCTTACAGGTGAGATCACATCGATCCCTGTATACAATCTAGGGGCAGAAACAAAGAGGGAACCATATCATCCCACAAGGCTCAATCAGAAAGAGAGCCAAGTCTTGATGGCAACATCTGCATCTCAAGAGATCAACAACAGTGTTCCTCCTCATTCCAGCAGGATTCAGACGCGACAATCAACCTCGGAGCCATGGCAAAGTCCCTAGTTCCAAATCTTGACGGTTCGCAGACAACCTCGAGACCACTTCGACATTCGTCTCGTTACAGCAGACACAATGTTAGCAAAGCGGAGCCACGGCATACCCCTAGCTCCAAATCTCGATGGTTCACACACAACCTAGAGACCACCTCGACATTCATTTGGTTACAGCAGACACAACATCAGCAATGCGGATCCATGGCATACCCCTAGCTCTAAATCTTGATGGTTCATAGACAACCTAGAGACCACCTCGACATTCGTCTTGTTACAGTAGACGAAACATCAACAAGCGGAGCCACGACATGCCCCTAGATCCAAATCTCGATGGTTCACAGGCATCCTAGAGACCACTTCGACATTCGTCTCGTTACAGCAGACACAACGTCAGCAAAGCGGAGCCACGGCATGCCCCTAGTTCCAAATCTCGACGGTTCACAGACAACCTAGAGACCACTTCGACATTCGTCTCGTTATAGCAGACGCAACGTCAGCAAAGCGGAGCCACGACATACCCCTAGCCCCAAATCTCGACGGTTCACAGACAACCTAGAGACCACTTTGACATTCGTCTCATTACAGCAGACGCAACGTCAGCAAAAAGGAGCCACGGCATGCCCCTAGTTCCAAATCTAGAAGTTCATAGACAACCTAGAGACCACCTCGACATTCATCTCGTTACAGCAGACGCAACATCAACAAGCGGAGTCACGGCATGCCCCTAGTTCCAAATCTCAACGGTTCACAGACAACCTAGAGACCACTTCGACATTCGTCTCGTTACAGCGGACGCAACGTAAGAAAAGCGGAGCCACAGCATACCCCTAGCTCCAAATCTCGACGGTTCACAGACAATCTAGAGACCACCTCTACATTCGACTCGTTACAGCAGACGCAACGTCAGCAAAGTAGAGCCACGGCATACCCCTAGTTCCCAATCTCGACGGTTCACAGACAACCTAAAGACCACCTCGACATTCGTCTCGTTACAGCAGACGCAACATCAACAAGCGAAGCCACGGCTTGCCCCTAGTTCCAAATCTCGATGGTTTATAGACAACCTAGAGATCAACTCGACATTCGTCACGTTACAGCAGACGCAACATCAACAAGCGGAGCCACGACATGCCCCTAGTTCCAAATCTCGACGGTTCACAGACAACCTAGAGACCACTTCAACATTCGTCTCGTTACAGCAGACGCAACTTCAGCAAAGCGGATCCATGGCAAAATCCCTAGTTCCAAGCCTCAACGGTTCACACGCAACCTAGAGACAACCGCGACATTCGTCTCGTTACAGCAGACGCAATACCAGCAAACAAAGCAAAGGAAAATCCCTAGCTTCAGGGTCTTGACGGCAACTCAAATAAAACCTAAAAGACTATCGGAGATCATCCCACACCAGCGCGGAGTGGTTATGACTCATCGGGGCTCCCAAACCGAGCCTAACCCCAAGTAAAAAGCGACATGGAATATCCCTAACGCTTGCTCTTTCGACGGTAATACTACTTGGAAGTGTTGGGCTTCCGTTGCACCTAGTCTAGGGTTTGGTAGCATCACTCATGCCACTTTTAAATTTAGAGAGGTGCAAAGCAAGTAAACAAAGAATCATGCTAGAATATTTAGGGTAACAAGTTTGTATCACATACAAAAAGGTAAAAGAGATGGGAATTACAACCTTTGTAGCCCGTTTCTTCGCTTCATAAGTTCCGTGTTGAGGTCCCTTTGCAGTGATCATCAAGAACTCCGACTCTCGTGAGGCTCCAAGATGTGAACGATGCATTTTGCTTGAAGTCTTCTTGATCCAAGATGATCTACCTTGAAGAATCTCAAACCCAAGGTTACACTTCACTAAACAACTTATTAGAGAAGTGAACATCCTAATCTAAATGGCTAGAATAGATGAGGATGAAGATGTAGGAATTTTGCTCTCTTTTGTTTTCAAATTCTCACCCTTATTCATCACAAATGAAAAGCTAGTGAAGGTTTTCTTTTTAGAGAATGAAGAAGAAGAAGATGATAATCATTTTGTGATGAATAATGAATTATTGTTATGGTTACTTATTCAACCATGAGTTAAGCATGAAGGAATTAACTCATGTAGAGAATAAACTAGAGTTAATGGTTTGGATTGGGTTAACAAATATCTATACAAAATATCAAAGCTAAAGACAAAAGGAAAGCTTCATGAAGCTTCATGAAAAGCTAACCCTAATCCAAACCCTAACCATGTTTAAACTCAACAAAGCATGTTGTATTTGTAACCCTAGCATGTTACAATATTATATATCACATATACAATATATTTTATAACAAAAGAAAATAATACAATTAACATATATTACATATATATCAATGTATTATCCCATGAGAAAATGAATCAATAAACTGAGCTTATATTAGTTAACGTAATTTATTATATCACATATATAATTATACATTAAATTATCGAATCAACACTTGATCCGACAATCCGGCTATATTGCATACAACCGACTAATATAACATGTACCGATTCATCGAATCAACACTTGATCCGATGACCCGGCTATATCACATATACCCGGTCGATATCACATATCGCAAGAATAGAATACGGTATCTCATATCATATTATTCTCGGTCCCACACATATCACATATGTGCTCCTACTCCGTTTTGCCTGAGCCTGGAAACCTCTGTGTAGGACTCTAAAGAATCGTCAATACGCCGGCAGTAGGTGATGATCATATCAAACACCTACAAGCTGCAAGCGTTCAGCTAAACGTAATAGCCACCAAGGTATTGAGCAATCAGAAGATCAACAAGCAAGCCTGTACATTCTCCTGTGAATCCAATCAGTAACACTACCGTACAGTCTGATCTCTTCGTCTGATATGTCGCATATCCAGTCTAGGGGTGGTAAACGTCAGACCCCAGTAACCGATAAGTCGTGTCGATGTGAGGCTCATAACAGGTCGAGAAACTACTGATAACACTTACCAGTAGCACTCCAGATCAGCCCTGGCCAGGGACTTCCAGTTATAGCCAATCGAACACAACACAACATCAACTCTCTATACCGGGAGAGACGAAATCCCTCTTATCGCTCATTGCCTCCATGTGATTCGGGAATGTATCCAAAAGCCACCATTTTGCATGCCCTCTTGGACGTGGTAAGGTGGAAATCAAAGCACAGTGGGAATCACACAAGACTCTATGACAATCTCGGGTCTACAGACTAACCTGTACCAGTGTCACCGGAGAACTGCTATCTGACGATAGGTATAATACCATCTAGGAGTTCTCGGCGAGTCCGTTCAGTATACCCAGTCTCCACTGAGCACCCGTACACCATCTTTAATATCAAACACCGATGGATATGGGATCATCCATCGCCCATCATATGGATCAAGATGCGTAAACGCTAGTCTACTCTGGTGTATCGATGCCCTGTCTCGATACACTCTCGACTAGGAACAGTTATAGGATGTACTCGTTGACTACCCTGGCCTCACTAGTATGATCTCATCATAGTCCCAGTAGTCGAGTACATATCCTAATGGTTTTATCAACATGTGAGAGCAAGACGGTAAACTAATACAAGTCAATATTTTAAGACAAAGTGAAACCAAATAGCATACTATCATGTCGAGCAAGAAAGTCCTCTCTATATATATCCAAACATCCACTATAATATACATCATATGTACAACAATGGCCTCTAGGGCATATATATAACTAACAATCTCCCACTTGCACTAAGGCCAGTTGTTTTAGTATCTCATACCCAACATCCCGAAGAGTCTCTCAAATTGTATCTGGGGAATGACCTTCGTGAGTGGATCCGCAGTGTTGTCCTTCGTGTCAACTCTCCTGACCTCGATCTCGCGGCGATCAACTATCTCCCGGATCAGGTGATACCACCTCAGAATATGTCTGGACTTCTGATGGGACCTGGGTTCCTTGGCCAAATCCACAGCTCCATTGTTATCACAATACATAGGTATTGGATTCTCAATGGACGGAACCACACCAAGTTCAGTGATGAACTTCTTCATCCAGACAGCCTCTTTGGCAGCATCGTTGGCAGCGATGTATTCAGCCTCCATCATCGAGTCTGCCACGGTTTCCTGTTTGGAACTCTTCCAACACACCGCCCCTCCATTTAGGGTGAAGACAAATCCCGAGTGCGACTTAGAGTCCTCCTTATCACTTTGGAAGCTTGAATGGGTAAAGGACTCCACCTGGAGTTCTCCGTTACCATACATTAAGAACATCTCTTTAGTCCTTCTTAAGTACTTGAGAATGTTCTTCACAGCTGTCCAGTGAATCTCTCCAGGATCTGCTTGATGCCTACTCACTACACTTAGTGAGTATGCTACATCGGGTCTGGTACATAGCATCGCGTACATGATAGAGCCTACTGCCGAAGCATAGGGTTTCCCTTGCATGCGAGCTCTCTCCAAATCAGTCTTGGGAGACATCTCTTTGGAGAGAGTGGGTCCAGAGATCGTGGGTTGGTTCCCACGCTTGGATTCTTCCATACTAAATCTCTTTAGTATGGTGTCAATGCACCTGGATTGGGACAATCGCAGTATCCATTTAGATCTATCTCTATAGATCTTTATTCCCAAAATGCAGGAGGCACCACCTAGATCTTTCATTGAGAATTGATGTGATAAGAAGAGCTTGACCGAGTGCAGCATAGGAGCATCATTTCCTATCAAGAGTATGTCATCTACGTACAATACGAGGAAGACGACCTTACTCTCTGCAACCTTCTTGTAAATACAAGGTTCATCTATGTTTTTGATGAAGTCAAACTCTTTGACTACAACATCAAAATAGATGTTCCAACTCCGCGATGCTTGCTTTAACCCGTAGATGGATTTAAGCAGCTTGCACACCTTTCCGCTGCTCCCACTATCTACGAAGCCCTCTGGCTGAGTCATGTACACGCACTCCTCTAAATCACCATTTAGAAAGGCGGTCTTAAAATCCATTTGCCAGATTTCGTAGTCATGGTATGCAGCAATGGAAAGTAAGATCCGGATGGACTTAAGCATAGCCACTGGAGAAAAGGTTTCGTCATAATCCACACCTGGTCGTTGATGAAAACCCTTTGCAACAAGTCTAGCTTTGAAAGTCTCCACTTTTCCATCTACACCAAGTTTCTTCTTAAAGATCCACTTGCTCCCAATGGGTTTTACCCTTTCAGGAGCAACTTCCAAAGTCCATACTTTGTTGGTGTACATGGATTCCATCTCAGACCGCATTACATCCAGCCATTTCACAGAGTCCCCACTCGTGATGGCCTGCTCGAAGCTAGTTGGGTCATCATCTTTCATGATGCAATCCTCGCTTCCACCGTCAATGAGAAAACCGTAGTATCTCTCAGGTGGATGAGGAACCCTACTAGATCGATGGAGAGACTGGGGTTCGTTGGGTACTACTGAATCCTCTGGTTCCAATAAACCATCAGTTGTAGTTTGTGGTGCTGGAACCTCTTCCAGCTCTACCTCTGCGCCGCTAATTTCTTTAACAAGAAATTCCTTTTCTAAAAAGGTGGCATGTTGAGCAACAAACACCTTTTGTTGTTCACCGTGGTAGAATAGATATCCATACGAATTGCTTGGATATCCTACAAACTTGCAAAGAATTGATCTTGCCTTGAGCTTATCCGGATTTTGCTTTTTAACATAAGCCGGACAACCCCATATCTTAACTTATTTAAGAGATGGTATCTTCCCATTCCATATCTCATATGGAGTGGTAGGCACCGATTTGGTTGGAACTCTATTCAATAGGTATATGGCTGTCTCAAGCGCATACCCCCAGAAGGAAATAGGCAACTCAGCATTGCTCATCATAGAGCGTACCATATCTAATAGGGTGTAATTCCTCCGCTCCGATAAACCGTTGTGCTGTGGTGTATAAGGAGGAGTAAGCTGAGAGAGAATCCCATTCTCTTTTAGATAATCTAGGAACTCATTGCTCAAGTATTCTCCTCCTCGATCAGATCAAAGGATCTTAATACTTTTGCCCGTTTGGTTCTCTACTTCGTTCTTATATTCTCTGAATTTTTCAAAAGCTTCAGACTTGTGTTTCAACACGAATACATGTCCGTATCTTGAGAGATAGTCAGTGAATGTAATGAAATAGGAAGAACCGTTCCTGGCATGTGTAGACATGGGACCACATACATCACTATGTATCAATCCCAAGAGTTCTGTAACTCTTTTTCCGTGTCTGCTAAACGGAGTTTTGGTCATTTTGCCTTTGAGACATGACTGGCAAGTGTCATAAGATGAAAATTCGAACGGATTCAAATATCCATCCTTATGTAACTTAGCTAGCCGTGTCGTATTGATATGACCTAGTCTACAATACCACAAGAAGGATTCGTTCATTTCTGAACTCTTCCTCTTGTGTGTGTTTTGTACATTAAGTATTGTAGTTTGGTTGAGAACGTATATGCCATTATTTAACGATCCTGATCCAATCAACTTTTGATTCAGGAATATGTTCATAACATTATTCTATACTACAAAATTATATCCTTCTTTGCTTAATAAAGAAACTGATATAAGATTGCATATCAGGGTCGGAATGTAATAGCATTCGTTCAGAACCAATGTATTACCATTTGGTAACACAAGGTGATATTCGCCAACTGCTTTGGCTGCAACATTTGCACCATTCCCTACTCTTACAGAATGATCACCCTCTCCCAGTTCCCTACCTTTTCGTAGCCCATGTAACATATTACATATATGGGATCCCGATCCGGCATCTAATACCTAGGACGTAGAGTGGACTGAGAAACATGCTTATTCTTCATTTGGATGGCGTGAGAATCCAGATATTCTACTATTCCCTGCTCAGACTTATAACAATTATAAGTAGGAGCGGGACCAACGTTCCCCTGCTCAGTATAATAAGCAGGTTCAGTCAATACATCCATATTATTATCTTGATTAAGGCCTGACATGGTCTCTACCAAGAGAGAGAGAGAGAAGAAAACACTTTAGCGTATGCTCTTGCAAGATTAGATTGGTTATTATCTTATCTAATCAGGATGGCTTCCACTGTTTTTATCAAATCTTCCTTCAAACCCTAAAAGGTAAGACTAGCCGGGATTAATCCTTACAAGTTCGCAAATCTTTCGGCCAGGCCAGAGTTGGTATTTTGAGGGAGGTTCCTCGTGCTTTCGCACGGACCTAATTAAAGTAAACCTCGTTTTCCCAGAGGCATAACCCCGTTAACACCTTTCCAGACACCTACTTGATCGGCTAATTGTCCTGTGTAAAATTCTCCCAGGAGTAACTTTTACTCGCAGTGGGTATCAGGATCCGTCTATTTCATAGAAAGTATGCAATCTCATTGCAAATTTCAACACTTGAAATTCCCGATAATGCTTTTGCCCCTAGCAATTCATGACCTTGGCTAAGGTCAACAAATCATAAGTGCTAGCCAAGTTCAACCCGTCATTTGCCGATTGAATTAAACCCACCCGTACGACCCTTGGCTAAGGTCAACAAAGTCGTACGACTACCCTAACTTAATCACATCTCATGTTTTAGCAGATAAATACTAATTAGCTACCGTACACTACGCCTTGGCTAAGGTCAACAAACGCAGCACGATTACTAACTAGTCTCTATCTGAAATGATGGAGGGCTACGCGGGTTTTCCAGAAAACCATGAGCGTAATGAACTTGATATCGTTGTAGAAATAAGTGATTTTGAAAAGGAGTTTTTTTGAGGATTTTCTAGTTTCGCTAAATAGGTCACTCCCGGTAAAGGGATCACGGCTCTTTCCTTATCGAATAAGGTGTAGGATATTTCACAAATACCGCGGTGCAAAGCAAGAACTGTAGAAGCAATCAAAAACAAAACCGTAAGTTTGTAGCATCTGCCAGTTTTGCTAAAGAGATCACTCCCGGTAAAGGGATCTCGGCTCTTTCCTCATCGAATAAGGTGCAGGGTATATCATATATACCACTATGCAAAGCAAAAACTGTAGCTACCCTTTTTGAAAATTTGATTCTACAACATCTTTTAGGTTTCTTTTCTTTTATTAATCTCATTAATAAATCCCATCATTTATGCTTCCAAAGCATCACAGAAGAAACGAAAATACAATGTACGCTTAAGTCATCTGCATTCGCCATAATGTTCCGTTATGCACCGTCAGGTTACTTAACTAACGGCATACCGGGACTGGACTAGCGCGGGTGCAAAACATAAGCAACGTTTATTATATATCATATATACAATAATAAAGTATTCTTCTCAGGCAGTAAGATGATAACATATGAAATATTGGATATACTAGGACGTCCGTGTTTTATTTCGAGCCTATATAAAATATGGATTCCACGGTCGTGATGAATAGCAAAACCACATCCCTAGACCCCTACGAGAGCGGCAAATAACGCTGTCAATTCTAGAATTAGGAGACCCGGTCTCGACTCCTCGAGATGGCCTCCCACTGGACCCTAGAACCCGGTTACTTATGCTCCCCTCCTTGGGTCTATCCTAATGCAGAAAAGTAAATAATATACAATGGTGACATCAACCTCAATCCGGAAGTGCCCCAATAAAAGAATATTACATATAATGAATTTTACATGAATGAAAATAAAAAACCCCATCTCACATAAAACCCCGGCTATTCAAAACACAACGGTCCAATATAACATATTACAGCAACACATAATATCTTATATCATCAACGTAAGTAAGTATACGTATCCTGATTGTCGATGATTTATAGCAACGAAGCCGGCAATACCCCACATACTACACTTACGGTCGCAGAAAAGAAAGTGAAAAACTACAACATTTGGAATCCATAATCTCCTTAGATATCGTAAACCCGAAATATCACATATTACGAATTTCATGCCTAACTATATGAATTCCATATATTATATCACAATCACAGAATATTATGACGATGGTTAACGTTTCGATCGAATCAACATACACTCACAAATTACCCCCGTGAACTCAACACTTGAGCAAAGTCGAAACACTCAAAAACCGTGCCACGGTGTCCATGGACCGGCCGTAGAAGGAGTTAACCAACGCCTCACCTATGACACCACGGAACTACGGCAAACACGAAGGTTCATTCACGGTTCCGTAGGCATAGAATCGAGTTAAGGTTATTATAGTCTTCTAGGGGGTCCATATGGGTACTTGCATGATTCTACGAGTACAATCAACTTCGGAAATTACAACACTTGGAAATTTCAGCGGGCTACAAAATATGGTGTGCGAAGTTCGATCGAACTGCTAAAAATAGTCAAGGTTACCAATACAGTGTTAAGTTATACAACTATGAAGCACTACGAATTAGCCCCGGGACAAACAAATCATCACGTGAAAATTGAGCTAAGCAAACAATACTAGGAAACCCAAAATGAAGCCAAAAGTGCACAGGAGGAATACGGGGGGGAAGAGGAGCCCTCATGGCCGGCCTGGCCGGATTTTGAGGCTTGGGGATCGGCCCAAAACTGAGCCCCTCCCTCCGTATTTCTCCCTTGTTCATACTTTGGTCCATACTGCATTCTGCACTTATTTGGAAAAGTTTTAAAGGACTTTTTGAAAAATTTACAGAGAGCAAAATGGGGAGTTCATAATATCGTATTTCAGAGTGGATTTCGTATTCGTCATTGTTATAACACCGTATCTAGAATTCTAGTTTGGCTCTGATACCACTGTTGGGCTTCCCTTAAACCTAGTCTAGGGTTTAGTAGCATCACTCATGCCACTTTAAAATTTAGAGAGGTGCAAAGCAAGCAAACAAAGAATCATGCTAGAATATCTAGGGTAAAACGTTTGTATCACATACAAAAAGGTAAAAGAGATGGGGATTACAACCTTTGTAGTCCGTTCTTTCGCTTCATAAGCTCCGTGTTGAGGTCCCTTCGCTGCGGTCATCAAGAACTCTGACTCTCGTGAGGCTCCAAGAGTTGAATGATGCATCTTGCTTGAAGTCTTCTTGATCCAAGATGATCTACCTTGAAGAATCTCTAACCCAAGATTACACTTCACTAAACAACTTATTAGATAAGTGAACACCCTAATCTAAATAGCTAGAATAGATGAAGATGATGAAGTAGGAATTTTGCTCTCTTTTGTTTTCAAATTCTCACACTTATTCATCACAAATGAAAAGCTAGTGAAGGTTTTCTTTTTAGAGAATGAAGAAGAAGAAGATGATAATCCTTTTTTGATGAATAATGAATTATTGTTATGGTTACTTATTCAACCATGAGTTAAGCATGAAGGAATTAACTCATATAGAGAATAAACTAGAGTTAATGGTTTGAATTGGGTTAACAAATATCTATACAAAATATCAAAGCTAAAGACAAAAGGAAAGCTTCATGAAGCTTCATGAAAAGCTAACCCTAACCCAAACCCTAACCATGTTTAAACTCAACAAAGCATGTTGCATTTGTAACCCTAACATGTTACAATAATATAATACATATACAATGAAACTTTTGCCCTACAGGTGAGATCACATCGATCCCTGTATACAATCCAGGGGCAGAAACAAAGAGGGAACCATATCATCCGACCAGGCTCCATCAGAAAGAGAGCCAAGTCTCGATGGCAACATCTGCATCTCAAGTGATCAACAATAGTGTTCCTCTTCATTCCAGCAGGATTCAGACGCGACAATCAACCTCGGAGCCATGTCAAAGTCCCTAGTTCCAAATCTCGACGGTTCACAGACAACCTCGAGACCACCTTGACATTCGTCTCGTTACAGCAGATGCAACGTCAGCAAAGCGGAGCCACGGCATACCCCTAGCTCCAAATCTCGACGGTTCGCAGACAACCTAGAGACCACCTCGACATTCGTCTGGTTACAGTAGACTCAATGTCAGCAAAGCGGAGCCACGGCATACCCCTAGCTCCAAATCTCGACGGTTCACAGACAACCTAAAGACCACCTCGACATTCGTCTCGTTACAGCAGACGCAACATCAACAAGCGGAGCTACGACATGCCCCTAGTTCCAAATCTCAACGGTTCACAGACAACCTAGAGACCACTTCGACATTCGTCTCGTTACAGCAAACGCAACGTCAGCAAAGCGGAGCCACGGCATGCCCCTAGTTCCAAATCTCGACGGTTCACAGACAACCTAGAGACCACTTCGACATTCATCTCGTTACAGCAGACGCAACGTCAGCAAATCGGAGCCACGACATACCCCTAGCTCCAAATCTCGATGGTTCACAGACAACCTAGAGACCACTTCGACATTCGTCTCGTTACAGCAGACGCAACGTCTGCAAAGCAGGGCCACGGCATGCCCCTAGTTCCAAATCTCGACGGTTCACAGACAACCTAGAGACAACCTCGACATTCGTCTCGTTATAGCAGACGCAACATCAACAAGCGGAGTCATGGCATGCCCCTAGTTCCAAATCTCGACGGTTCACAGACAACCCAGAGACTAGTTCGACATTCGTCTTGTTACAATAGATTCAACTGTTCCCGCCAAAAAAAATTCTGCGCAAAAGAGCCCAAGGTATCAAATGGCAGCGATACGCTTAAGAAAATGCGAACCAGTATTTTCTGGGCCGTATTTTGACAAACTCCCGAATGAGAAATAGCTAAATTCTGATGGTATCGAAAGTTTCTCGAAAAATCCTTCAATTTGATATATTATGGGCCTCGTAATTCATCCGGGATCAAAAGTTATGAAACATCACGTGCTCACACGTGACCGGGCATCACGTGCAGACACGTGACCATTTACAGGCAAAACCTGTAGGAACTGAATAAAATAAATAATTGGAAATAATTAATCAGTGGGGTCACGTGCCAACACGTGATGGGCCTTTAAACCCACTGAAAATAATTAAAGGTATAATAAAATAACAAGGAAAAACCCCAATGGGGCATCACGTACCAACACGTGACCAAGGGTCACGTGCTGACACGTGATAATTCCTGAGTTCTTTAAAACAACAGAATTAAATTCTGATCAAATGCTTAATCAGGGGCTCACGTGCCAACACGTGATGGGTTCCTAAAGATCTATGAATTAATAGAATTAAATTCTAATTAAGAGGAAATCAAAAACCCTAGTTAGAAAAATATTTCCCTAAATCTTTCCAAACAAAAAAGATTGTGCTCTGTAAAGTGAAGCACCGTTGGATTAAAAATCCAACGGTGATTAAAAATCACCAATTTATAGAAAGATTCTATACAAGGAAAGATTTCCCTGAAATTTGAATAACAGATAAAAGATCTTTTGGATTAAAAATTCAATGGTGAATAAAATTCACTGAGAGATCTAAAAGATCATGTTGGTTACAAAATCAATTAAAATCTTTAAATGAAAGATTGACTAAATAAATTGATTCTTTTCTTTCTCCTATAAATAGGAGCCAAGAAGAAAAGAGAGGGGATCTACTTTTTTGGAAAATATACAACAACATAGAGAAAAAAGAGAAGAGAATTTAATTCTCAAGAGAGAAAAAGAAGATCTCTTCAGAAAAAAAAACCTAGATGAGAAAGGCAAAAAGATCTAAGCTCCATAAAATAAAAAGAGAATTTAATTTTCAAATTAAGAGTTTAACTCTTCTGAATAAGAACTTAGTTCTTTCTTTAGTTGAAGATCTGCAGAAGCAGATTTCCCCACAAGTTGAGAATTTAATTCTTATCGGGGAGATTCTGCCATGCAGATCCAAAACTTAGAAAGAGAATTGAGTTTAGGGAATTTAATTCCCCCAAATTCATAAGAATTTAATTCCTCCAAATGAAACTAGGGTTTAACCCTATATGAGAATTTAATTCTCCCAAATTCAGAGGAATTTAATTTTTCCAAATGAAACTAGGGTTTAACCCTATATGAGAATTTAATTCTTCCGAATTCATAGGAATTTAATTCCTCTAAAAAAGAATTAGGGTTTAACCCTAGAAAGAATTTAATTCTTAAAATAAGAGACCTAAAAGCTCTCCATGCACGTAAAGAACCGGGTCACGTGGTGACACGTAACCCACATCCTCAAAAATCAGAAGAGAAGGAACAAGACTAGGTCACGTGTTCCCACGTGACCCTTAAACAGACTCCCCAAAATAAGAAGGAATTAGCCCAGAGGCAATGCTTCACGTGCTCCCACATGACCTTCAAAACAAAGAGAACAAAGGTAAAGGCAGTACTGATTTTGGGCGCTCTCACGTGTCCTCACGTGACCCTTAATAAACACTTTAATAATCAATACATGAATATCCATCATGTGCCAACACGTGATGGCCAGAAGATCAGAAGTGTTTAACACTTATTTGTAGATTTGAGAATAAAATAAAGAAGGTCTGGACAAATCTCAGGCGCCTCACATGACCTCACGTGACCCCTTCCTTTCTAGTGTCTAACACTATTTTGGGCATTTTGTCTCCAGTGTTTAACACTGATTTAAATACATCACGTGAGGACACGTGACCACTAGATGTCCTTTAGTGTTTAACGCTATTCTAAAACCAGCTTAGCCTAAATTGACTAAGTTTTCCAGAGGCAAATATCCCCTTTAAATGAGCCTTAAAATCCAGAGCTATTATGATTAATGCTCAAAGACAAAATATTATCAGAGCCTTTAAACTCTTGTTTAGCATTGCTAAATAGTGATGGGCTGAACCCAGACAAATGCTCAACAGGCCAACAAAGGGCCAACATTTCAAACTTAATTGGACTTAGCCCAAATTGTCCATAAGTCCTCAATTCAGATTTAACTGAGCCAATGTGCTCATAATCTAATTAATTGATTTTAGTTCCAAATTGGACTACAGATCTCCCAATCAACTTTGGTTCAAGGGTACATCTCTTCACTCCTTTGATATTTTTCGGTGTAATCCTTTAATGTTTTCAGAGAGCTGACGGGTCCCGATAACTAATCATTACCTGGACTGTGGGGTTCTTAAACCCATGGACTATGATGTCCTTAACCTCGGACTGTAGGGTCCCCTTAAACCCATGGACTATGATGTCCTTAATCTCGAACTGTGGGGTCCCTTTAAACCCACGGACTATGATGTCCTTAACCTCGGACTGTGGGGTCCCTTTAAACCTACGGACTATGATGTCCTTAACCTTGGACCACCATATCCTTAAACTGGCAATTGACCGCAAAGTCCCTAAACTAGAACAATAGAGCTCAAATTCTCTTTTGTTGGATCTAAATGATCCCGTTAAGTAGATCTTAGTCTAAATTAAGACTAACGTATCCTTAACAAATGGTTAAGTTGACCTTAGTTTAAAATTGGACTAATGTGTCCTTAACAAACTGTTAAGTTGATCTTAGTCTAAAATTAGACTAACGTATCCTTAACAAACGTTTAAGTTGATCTTAGTCTCAAATGAGACTGACGTATCCTTAAACCCAACCCCCAAACCCAAATCTAAGAAAATACGGATTTGGACTAATCCACGCCCTACGGGCGACAAAATAAATTAGTCTCCGTATACAATCTACGGGCAACAAAAAATAAAACAAACATAGACGCCACGAAGTGACCATCTGGAGAAGGAGAAAGTGATTACCGCGATGCGGTAGCGTAATTAACTGCAGAGGCTTGCGCTTGCAGGGAAGAGCGTCCCCACAATCAAAAACCCCTTACAATGAGGGGGAATCTGATGAAGTCTGCTACATCGGTCGCATCCGTTTAAACCTTCGATATATGGTGTCATAAATCAACTTGGCATCTTCGGAGAGGTGGACGGATAGCACCAAATAGCATCTACTCCCAAATTCAGGCAAGACATTTGACTTTCCGGTCTTTCGGAGGAGAACAGCAACGTAAGCAAAGCGGAGCCACGGCATACCCCTAGCTCCAAATCTCGATAGATCACAGACAACCAAGAGACCACCTTGACATTCGTCTCGTTACAGAAGACGCAACGTCAGCAAAGCGGAGCCATGGTATACCCCTAGTTCCAAATCTCGACGGTTCACAGACAACCTAGAGACCACCTCGACATTTGTCTCGTTACAACAGACGCAACATCAACAAGCGAAGCCACGGCATTCCCCTAGTTCCAAATCTCGACGGTTCATAGAAAACCTAGAGATCACCTCGACATTCGTCTCATTACAGCAGACGCAACATCAACAAGCGGAGCCACGGCATGTCCCTAGTTCCAAATCATGACGGTTCACAGACAACCTAGAGACCACTTCGACATTCGTCTCGTTATAGCAGACGCAACGTCAGCAAAGCGGAGCCATGACAAAATCCCTAGTTCCAAGCCTCAACGGTTCACACGCAACCTAGAGACAACAGCGACATTTGTTTCGTTACATTAGATGCAATGCCAGCAAACGAAGCAAAGGAAAATCCCTAGCTTCAGGGTCTTGACGACAACTCAAATAAAATCTAAAAGACTATCGGAGATCATCCCACACCAGCGTGAAGTGGTTATGACTCATCGGGGCTCCCAAACCGAGCCTAACCTTAAGTAAAAGAGCGACATGGAATATCCCTAACGCTTGCTCTTTCGACGGTAATACTACTTGGAAGTGTTGGGCTTCCCTTGCACCTAGTCTAAGATTTGGTAGCATCACTCATGCCACTTTAAAATTTAGAGAGGTGCAAAGCAAGCAAACAAAGAAACATGCTAGAATATCTAGGGTAACAAGTTTGTATCACATACAAGAAGGTATAAGAGATGGGGATTACAACCTTTGTAGTCCATTCCTTCGCTTCATAAGCTCCGTGTTGAGGTCCCTTCGCTGCGATCATCAAGAACTCCGACTCTCGTGAGGCTCCAAGATGTGAACGATGCATCTTGCTTGAAGTCTCCTTGATCCAAGATGATCTACCTTGAAGAATCTCAAACCCAAGGTTACACTTCACCAAACAACTTATTAGAGAAGTGAACATCCTAATCTAAATGGCTAGAATAGATGAAGATGATGATGTAGGAATTTTGCTCTCTTTTGTTTTCAAATTCTCACACTTATTCATCACAAATGAAAAGCTAGTGAAGGTTTTCTTTTTAGAGAATGAAGAAGAAGAAGATGATAATCATTTTATGATGAATAATGAATTATTGTTATGGTTACTTATTCAACCATGAGTTAAGCATGAAGGAATTAACTCATGTAGAGAATAAACTAGAGTTAATGGTTTGGATTGGGTTAACAAATATCTATACAAAATATCAAAGCTAAAGACAAAACGAAAGCTTCATGAAGCGTCATGAAAACTAACCCAAAAGCTAACCCTAATCCAAACCCTAACCATGTTTAAACTCAACAAAGCATATTGCATTTGTAACCCTAACATGTTACAATATTATATATCACATGTACAATATATTTTGTAACAAAAGAAAATAATACAATTAACCTATATCGCATATATATCAATGTATTATCCCGTAAGAAAATGAATCAATAAAGCGAGCTTATATTAGTTAACGTAATTTAATATATCACATATATAATTATACATTAAATTATCAAATCAACACTTAATCCGACAATCCGGTTCTATTACATACAACCGACTAATATAATATGTACCGATTCATCGAATCAACACTTAATCCGATAACCCGGCTATGTCACATATACCCGGCCGATATCACATATCGCGAGAATAGAATACGGTATCTCATATCTTATTATTCTCGGTCCCGCACATATCACATATGTGCTCCTACTCCGTTTTGCCTGAGCCAGGAAACCTCTGTGTAGGACTCTAAAGAATCGTCAATACGCCGGCAGTAGGTAATGATCATATCAAACACCCATAAGCTGCAAGCGATCAGCTAAACGTAACAGCCACCTAGGTATTGAGCGATCAGAAGATCAACAAGCAAGCCTGTACATTCTCTTGTGAATCCAATCAGTAACACTACCGTATAGTCCGATCTCTTCGTCTGATATGTCGCATATCCAGTCTAGGGGTGGTAAACGTCAGACCCCAGTAACCGATAAGTCGTGTCGATGTGAGGCTCATAACAGGTCGAGAAACTACTGATAACACTTACCAGTAGCACTCCAGATCAGCCCTAGCCAGGGACTTCCAGTTATAGCCAATCGAACACAGCACAACATCAACTCTCTATACCGGGAGAGACGAAACCCCTCTTATCGCTCATTGCCTCCATATGATTCGGGACTGTACCCAAAAGCCACCTTTTTGTACGCCCTCTTGGACGTGGTAAGGTGGAACTCAAAGCACAGTGGGAATCACACAAGACTCTATGACGATCTCGGGTCTACAGACTAACCTGTACCAGTGTCACCGGAGAACTGCTATCTGACGATAGGTATAATACCATCTAGGAGTTCTCGGCGAGTCCGTTCAGTGTACCCAGTCTCCACTGAGCACCCGTACACCATCTTTGATGTCAAACACCGATAGATATGGGATCATCCATCGCCCATCATATGGGTCAAGATGCGTATACGCTAGTCTACTCTGGTATATCAATGCCTTGTCTCAATACACCCTTGACTAAGAACAGTTATAGAATGTACTCATTGACTACCCTGGCCCCACTAGTATGATCTCATCATAGTCCCAGTAGTCGAGTACATATCCTAAGGGCTTTATCAACATGTGAGAGCAAGGCGGTAAACTAATACAAGTCAACATGTTAAGACAAAGTGAAACCAAATAACATACTATCATGTCGAGCAAGAAAGTCCTCTCTATATATATCCAAGCATCCACTATAATATACATCATATGTACAACAATGGCCTCTAGGGCATATATATAACTAACAAGAAGTTGATCTCCGATAGTGTGTGTGTGTATATATATATGTATATATATATATATATATTAAAAAAAGGGAAAGGTCATCCAAAGGATTGCGTGGGAGAAGGCGCCAGCGCCCCACGTGCCTGGCACGCGGGAACTAGGCATCAGCAGCAAAAGAGACTTAGTCCCTGCACTGGGAGCTGTGCTCCTGATTTGACTTATGGAGTTGAACTCCTAAGGTATTTTTGGAGCTGATGAAAGAGGCTTCTCCCTTGAGCCCTGGATCTTTCCCAAAGTGGGATTTTTAGAGATTGGTCTCCTTCCTCCTCTTCTGTCGGCTGGACCTTGAAGATTAAGAAGTATGAGATTTTAAAAATCTCTTATTTTTGAGATCTGATGGGAGATCTGAGTTCTTCTCTGTGGGTTTTGTGGTGAAAAACTATTTAGTTTTGGAAAAGGAAGAGTAAAACTCTTGATTTAATTCAAAAGAATGAAGAAGGTTTAGAACCTTAAGGATGGAGAAGGAGGCACAAAAACCCTAGAGTTTTTAGTGAATTAAAAGTTCTCTTTTTTATTCATCATCATGTTGCCTTATATAGGCTTACATATTTACACATAGCCCCTTGGGCTTTACAAAATGGCATTTTGCTCATCGCATGTCTCATGTGCTATTTCTTTTTTGCACATAAGCCATGGGCTTTACAAAAATTTGGCTTTATTTCCATTCATGCATAAAAAATTACATTAAAATTATTTATTACATGATTTTTTATGTTAGCATGGGGGAGGCCGGCCTCTTCATGTTCGGGCTCGACTCGGGCATAGGCCCACATGACCTGGGCTTAGGCCCACTTGGCTTGGAGTTGACTTTGACTTTGACTTGGTCAACCGGGATGCAATTTTCGACCCCAACAAAGTGCCCCCCATCAATAAATGCACACCACATATGTGGGTCGTGTACATGAAATTGATGGATCTTCTTTCACGTGGAGGTGACTTGCTTTGGTTCCCACTTTTTGGGATGCACTGCCCATTTTACGACATGGACGGTCGACGATTGCGTCTCCGAGACGGAGTGTCCATGGCAAATGTTTCCCTGGCCCGGAGCGATTTGGTTCTCGCTTTGTAGGAAGCCCGCACTGCCCTTTTTACGACATGGACGGTCGACGCTTGACGCGTCTCCGGGACGGAGTGTCCATGGCAGACGTTTCCCTGGCCCAGAGCGATTTGGTTCCCGATTTGTAGGAAACCTGCACTGCCCTTTTTACAATATGGACGGTCGACGCTTGACGCGTCTCCAAGACGGAGTGTCTGTGGTAGACATTTCCTTGGCCCGGAGCGATTTGGTTCCCGATTTATGGGAAGCCTGCACTGCCCTTTTTACGACATTGACGGTCGACTCTGGACGCATCTCCGAGACGGAGTGTCTGTGGTAGACGTTTCCCTGGCTCGGAGTGATTTGGTCGACGTGTCCACAGCACGGAGTGTCACTGGTCAACGTTTCCCCGAGGTAGAGTGTCTGTAGTCGACGTGCCCCGGTACGGAGTGTCTGCTTGACGTTTCCCCATTACGGAGTGTCTGTGTTGGATGTTTCCCAGAGACGGAGTGTCGGTATGTGATGTTTTCCCGGCATGAAGTGTCGCTGGTCGAAGTTTCCCCGGTATGGAGTGTCTGTGTAAGACATTTCCCCGGTACGGACTGTCACTGGTTTACGTGTCCCCGGTACGGAGTGTCTGCTTGATGTTTCCCCGTTACGGAGTGTCGCTGGTTGACATGTCCCCGGCACTGAGTGTCTGCTTGTGACGTTTCCCCGGCACGGAGTGTCTGCTTTACGTTTCCCCATTACGGAGTGTCTGTGTTGGTTCCGAGTCGAGGCATAATTCCGACAGGGAAGGTAGATATCCCAAGGCGAAGCATGATTTCGACATGGGGTAAATTCAAGGACGAAGCATAATTCCGCCGCAGAGGTTGTTGGTTTGATTTGATTTGGGTTGACATCAGCATCGCTATACTGGAATATGGTACCAGGAGCGAATCATCATCTGTCATGAGAGGATTTGGGGATTTGGTTCTTATTTGGCGTCAGCATCGCTACACTGGAATATAGTACCAGGAGCGAATCATCATTTGTCTCGGGAGGATTTGTGAATTGGTGGCTTAGTAGACAGGTTTAGATCCCTATCATCTAAGGCTTTTCAATTTTATGGGTCGTAAGGATCCCATAAAAGCATTTTCTCCCTACGAGTCGAAAGGATCTCGTAGGTGTATTTTCTCCTTAGGAGTCGTGAGGATCCCCAAGTGTGTTTTTCCTTTGTGAGTCGTAAAGATCTCACGAAGGTGTTTTCTTACGAGTCGTAAGGATCTCGCAAGTTTGTTCTCCTCATGTATCGTGAGGACACACGAGTGGATTTCCCTCGTTCCCAGTTTAATGACTTAGGGGTCATCTGTTTCTAGTTTAACGACTTAGAAGTCATCTGTTCCCAGTTTAAAGACTTAGGGGTCTATCGTGCCCAGTTTAGCAACTTAGCTATCATATGTTCCCAGTTTAACGACTTAGCGGTCATCTGTTTCCAGTTTAAATACTTAGGGGTCTATCGTGCCCAGTTTAACGACTTAGCAGTCATCTGTTTCCAGTTTAATGACTTACGGGTCTATCGTGCCCAGTTTAACGACTTAACAGTCATATGTTCCCAGTTTAACGACTTAGCAGTCATCTGTTTCCAGTTTAACGACTTAGAGGTCGATTGGATCGAAAGTTTGGAATTTTAGGGTAGGGGTCGGCATCAGCGTTGCTAACACTGAAGCACATGTGCCAGGAGCAATTCATCATTTTCCTTTCCCTGTTGGGAAGCGATGGCTTAGGATACAGGTTTAGATCCCTACCACCTAAGGCTTTTCAATTTTATGGGCCGTAAGGGTCCCATAAAAGCATTTTCTCCTTACGAGTCATAAGGATCCCGTAGGTGCATTTTCTCTTAGGAGTCGTGAGGACCCCTAAGTGTGTTTTTCCTTTGTGAGTCGTAAGGATCCCACGAAGGTTTGTTCTCCTCATGCATCATGAGGACACATGAGTGGGTCTTCCCAATGGACCATGATTCACCGTTTTGGGATTTGAGTTTTGGACGGCGTCTGCATCGCTGCACTGGAATATGGTACCAGGAGAGACTCATCATTCGCCATTTGAGAGTTTGTATTTTGGTTGGCGTCTGCATCGCTGCACTGGAATATGGTACCAGGAGCGACTCATCATCCGCCGTTGGGGATTTGAGTTTTGGACAGCGTCTGCATCGCTGCACTGGAATATGGTACCAGCAGCGACTCATCATTCGCCGTTTGAGAGTTTGGATTTTGGTTGGCGTCTGCGTCACTGCACTGGAATATGGTACCAGGAGCGACTCATCATTCGCCGTTGGGGATTTGAGTTTTGGACGGCATCTATATCGCTGCACTGGAATATGGTACCAGGAGTGACTCATCATTCGCCGTTTGAGAATTTGGATTTTGGTTGGCGTCTGCATCGCTGCACTAGAATATGGTATCAGGAATGACTCATCATTCGCTGTTGGGGATTTGAGTTTTGGACGACGTCTGCATCGCTGAACTGGAATATGGTACCAGGAGCGACTCTTCATTCACCGTTTTTTTTACCGTAATTGCTCTATCATTTCAGCTTTTCTTATCGCGAAGGTCGCGATTGCCCTATCATTTCGGCTTTTTATTTGCGGTTGCATCATCATTTCGGCTTTATTTTTCATTTTTATTTTTACTTGTTAATTTTTATTGAAAATTGCCCCATCATTTCGGCTTTTTATTATTATTAATTTTTTATTTTATTTACACATTTTTACATCCCCAGTTTAACGACTTAGAGGTCGATTATTCCCAGTTTAATGACATGGTGGTCATTGGTTCCCAGTTTAAAGACTTAGAGGTCTATCATTCCCAGTTTAATGACGTGGTGGTCAGGCTTTCCCAGTTTAACGACGTGGTGGTCATCTATTTCCATTTTAACGACTTAGAGGTCATCTGTTTCCAGTTTAACGACTTTGTGGTCATCTGACAGGGAGTTTAGAGAAGATACCCGATTGAGCAGTTGTCAGGGGCACCGCTGTAGTTTGCCTGAGATGCCTAATTACTTTGTCGGTGTTGATGGCCTTGCCCCCAGCTGGGACCAAGGAAAGTCGTTCAAATACCGACTTGCGTTCGAAGATGGCAATTGAAAATTGTTAACCTGCATAAAGAAGCATGATTTCAGTACAAGCAATCGAAATGTATATTGATTGAGTTCGCACGAACGTTTAGCCCGAAATATGGGAGGAGAGATTGGTCCCACCGGGCGTGCCAGAATCTGTAGGGTGTTTTTCGTCACCCCATTGAAATGGGAATACGCGCACACTTGTCAGGCGTATTACAGATTCCCCCTGCCTAGGGTAGGCTGGGGTCTATTGATTGTGGGGATCCGAATCTCCGACAGCCGTGGACTAAGCTGCCGTTAATTACCCCTCGCCTTTGGAGTGAGAGAACCTCTGATTAACGGGTTAAACCGGTCATGCGAACTCAATGTGCAGTGTTGTGTTTTGAAGGGGTTTTGGATATATCGGGGGACCCGCAGAGTTTTTACGGGGGAGAAGACGCCAGCGCCCCACGTGCCTGGCACGCGGGCGCTGTGCGCCAGCACACCACGTGCCTGGCACGCGGACGCTGTAGCGTCAGCAACAAAAGGGACTTGGTCCCTGCACTGGGAGCTGTGCTCCCGATTTAACTTATGGAGTTGAACTCCTAAGATATTTTTGGAGCTGATGAAAGGGGCTTCTCCCTTGAGCCCCGAATCTTCCCCAAAGTGGGATTTTTGGAGATGAGTCTCCTTCCTCTTCTTCTGTCGGCTGGACCTTGAAGAACAAGAAATATGAGATTTTAAAAATCTCTTATTTTCGAGATCTGATAGAAGATCTGAGTTTCCCTTTGTGGGTTTTGTGGTGAAAAACTATTTAGTTTTGGAAAAGGAAGAGTAAAACTTTTGATTTAATTCAAAAGAAAGAAGAAGGTTTAGAACCTTGAAGAAGGAGAAGGAGGCACAAAAACCCTAGAGTTTTTAGAGAATGAAAAGTTCTCTTTTTATTCATCATCATGTTGCCTTATATAGGCTTACATATTTACACATAGCCCCTCAGGCTTTACAAAATAGCATTTTGCTCATCCCATGTCTCATGTGCTATTTCTTTTTTGCACATAAGCAATGGGCTTTACAAAAATTTGGCTTTATGCCCGTTCATGCATAAAAAATTACATTAAAATTATTTATTACATGATTTTTTATGTTGGCATGGGGAAGGCCGGCTGCTTCATGTTCGGGCTCGATTCAGGCATGGGCCCACATGACCTGGGCTTGGGCCTACTTGGCTTGGGGTTGACTTTGACTTTGACTTGGTCAACCGGGGTGCAATTTTCGACCCAACAATGAGGAGGCGGGAAAGAAGGAGAACGAGGGGAAGAGGAGGCTGGGGAAAACTATTAGGTTAGGTAAACATTAATTGTAATATATAATAAAGAGAGGAGAGAGGCTGTGAGAGGCTGTGAGAATTAAAATATATTTAGTTAAAAATATAAACATATATATATTTTAAACAGTTTATGGTTTATATAATAAGAATATTTTATTAAATATATTTGAGTTTTATAGCTAATACAAAAATACTCTAAAATATGCACGGCTTGGGTCTAAAATTACGGTTTGAAAATACGGATAATATACATGTCAACCAAAACCAAAAAATGATATCCGGTTAAAGAAAATGCTTACCCCCAAGATTGGATACACGTAGTATGCACGAAGCGATCCAAACGGGTCTGTTTCACTAAACGGGACGAGAACACGATGTGCGGATGCAACCATAGGGTCTGGGGTAAGAAGAAAGAATTGGGAAAAATATAAAAAGGGGATAGGTTTTAATTAGGATAAAGGTTTAGAAGTTAGGTTTTAGAAAAATATAGAAAATTATGTATGAAAATTTGGGGGGAAATATTTGGAAATTATTCATTAAAATATGGTTACAGTAATCGGAACTAGGTATTATATCATACCTACCTAAAAGAAAATTTCGTCCTCGAAATTCAAAGAATGAGAACAAGCTACACAGACATATGTGGAAAACATCGATGGATATCCTCGCATTCTCAGGTAGACTTTCCTGAAGAAATCTAGTATATTATCAACGAACATCACGGAAATCTCAACTGTGGTTATGGATCTACCACGCTTCCGCTGCACGGCTCTGATAAGAACTTCGAGGTATACAACTTGATTTGATAAGTTTGAAAAGACAAAGATATGGAACCGCATCAGGTTCGGAAAGAAACGTAAGCATGAATTAGTTCGTCAAGAATGGTACAAGAACGAAAAGATGGAGGACATACTGAAAACCCAGGAACGATATAAGCTATAGGCTAAAAGTGAGAAATATAGGAAAATTTGAGTTAGGGTTATAGAATTAGGAATAATAATAATTAGGGAAATATATGAGAAATATTCATAGGAAGTATTGGAGAAAATAGAAAATAGGGAAAATATCTAGGAAATTTATCAAAATGAATTTTATCGAAACATGGACTAGATCGTACGGTAAATACTGGTTATTACATCACCCCTCCCCTCCTTACAGAAAATTTCGTCCTTGAAATTAGAAGAACGAAAACAACGAAACTACTAAACGACGAAGCAAAAAACTACTCAAAAGACATGGAGGGTGTTAACGTATCTCCTCCTTTTAGCTCTTTTCTCCGAGGGCAACCGTTGACACGGTGTTTGCCAGATCCACAAATCAAACAGTGTCCTTTGGCCTGGTGACGGTATCTCTGTAGGTGCCCCAGTCTCTTGCAATAATCGCGTACTCAGGTTCTCCGCTGCTTCATCTGTACACCTCCTCTTTTACTAACATGGATTCCCTCACGATCGGGGGCTCCTCCTGGTGCCCGAACTAGCTGCCTCCTTAACCCCTCAGCTAAAAGATTGTTCTTCCTTTCCTGGACTTCTCTCAATCCTTGCAATACGCCCAAAATCTTGGCGGTCTGACTCCGGAGAGTGGAGGTGGAAGAAGAGTCGTTGGAAGCCAGGTTTTAGCTTCCGCTGCACGACTCTGATAGGAACTTAAAGGTATGCAACGCGATATGATAACTTTGAATAAACGAAGACGTGAGAATACAACGAGTCCGATAAGAAATGTAAGCAGGTGTAGGATCAATAGAAAAGTACAAGGATGAAAATGTAAAATATATTTGAAAACTCGGGAATGATATAAGATATTAACGGAGACAGAGATTTGACGATCAAAACAAGATTATGCGGTAAAGTTGTATTCAATCGAGAAGGGAATCAAAGGTAGAATCCCAAGTCACTCAAACAGAGTACAGTATTGTAACTATACTGCAGTTCATAGTTACAACCACATAACTCTACCAAGTTACCAAAAACTCTACCGGATAAGATCAAAATATATAGCATGACACACTATATGAATTAAGGTCAAGGACAACAAGTTTACAATCTAGACAGAAAGGGTGACTTAAATTGTCAAGCCCCGGTCGGAAACTGTAATCTCAATATAAACCAAACCTGGCTCTGATACCAACAAAACCATGTCACGCCCCGCTTCCCAAAATATGGAATACGAGGGGTGATAGGGCCAGCCATGCTTCTAGGGTCAAGGAAACATCCTGTCGTAGTTACACTTCGGCTTCTAGTTTTACGTGGTAATCAGTAATCAATGCAGGGTAATGTCATGCCCCGCTTCCCAGAGTGTGCTAAGATCGGCACGTGACAGAGCCAACCATGCTACCTGTGGCTAGAAAACATCCCTCCATAGTCACATTACGGCTGTCAATAAGATATCAAGAATAGTAAAAATAAAATAAACTATCTAGTACATGTCCATATGCCAGAATAAACGAGTCAAGAAATATAAATGTGCGGAAGCAATAAATCCAATAAACAATAACATCTGGAAAGTACGTCCCAAATACGGGCTCACATCAGGAAATGAAAGTATGGAAATAAAACCAAACTAGATACTAACAGGATCCTCACTGCTCGGCATGTCGACTGAAATACTCTTGATCAGCCTGCGACAAAGATAAAGGATTTGGGCCATGCAAAACCCAGACGTCAGTGCGTCACAATATCAAACGATAATATAATCAGGAGGTAACAAGATATGCAGGCATGAGTAGGAACAGTAATATGAATATAATAAGTAAACACGGATGTAGAACAGTAAAGTGTATCAGTGTATGTAACGTGCGGTGATCCATCTAAACTGTGCTACTGGGTTAATTACTCTCAAGTCTTTGAAATCAATTTAATGAATCGTCGATGTAACTCAATAGTATCATGTGCATGCCCGGGACCACTGTCCAGACTCTCGGGGATGAATCCGAGACGTGCCGCTAAGCACAAACAGGAAACATATACAGACGAATGATGTCAGAAGCATCATTCTGGGACTGGCCTAGCCCCAAAACTGATCAGTATAAGCGTCGAACTGTTGAGTTATAAGTCAGGTTTCATTATTGATTTCCCCTTACCCCCAAGGTTATGTGTTCAAATCAGGTATTGATAAATCTGGAGCTAATGCCAACACAGGATCAAGCAGGCACAGGTTTTGTCTATATAGACAACAGTAACGTCCATCGGGACAACAAGTCAGGGTTGTCGGCATTAGTAACAGGATCAGGTATCAAGTCAAGCAGTAGTGTATCAGGTCATGTCATGTGGTGCATATGTATCAAGTGGATGCCTAACAGTAAAATGTAACAAGTATCGAAGCACGGTAAAAGCACGGATGCACGAATGAAAATCGTCGATAACATATAATGAGTTCATGAGTCGTATGATGCACACTAGCAAGCATGATATATGAATCTAGCAGTTACATGAAGTAATCAGGTTCCTGCATGCAACTAATTACGTAATATACAGTACGGATATGAACGGGTATCATAAAACGACAAAACGATAACATAGGATGCATAATGAAATAAACATGCAATATTTTTATTCATATAATTGAAAATATATAGACATAGCATGTAGAAAGATAAAACTTGCATGCGACTAGAGAAGCAATAAATGATAAGGATACGAGCGACTATCCGAAAACAGTAAAACGGTAACATGGGATGCATAACTAAACAATGTGTAATATTATTAATCGCATGAATGCAAAATATAGTAGTATAGCATGAAGCAAGATAAACTTGCCTGATCAGATCTCACGACGGAATGCGTACGCTGTGTTCGATGTTGGGTAAACGTCTCAATATACACACACGCGCACAGAACAGGACCAGGCAAAGCAAGAATACGACCACGCTGACTGGTGACGTCCACTGGATTACTCGGATCGTCGGCAGCGGCACGGCTCCGGCAATCACCGGAGAAACCAAGAAATCAAGAAAAGAAGAAGAAGAAAAAGAAAAAGAAAGGGAACAGGGGTTTAGTGTTCTGGGTTGGTTCGAGGGTTTTGGAATAAAGACGAGGGGGTTACGACGACGACGATGGGTTTTCCGGCGAGGTCTACGACCAAAGGCAGTGTCCGCGGGGAGTTGCAGGGTTTCCTATAGGTAAAGCTCGGGTGTGCAATGTTCGTCGGGGTGTTTGCAGGGGCTCGGGAGAAGGAGGTGATGGCGACGAGGGCGAGGTGAGACGCCGGCGAGGGTGCATGCGGCGATGGGTTCTTGAGTTTGGTTTCGGGTTATTTAGGTGTTTGTAGTGAAGAGGAGAGAGGGAGGTGAGGTGAGGTGAGGTGAGAGGATAAGGTAGAGGGCGAGGGTGGTCGACGGGGAGACGGGCGGTGGCGAGAGGCGAGCGCGGCGTGGGTTCGAGCGTGTGTTAGGGCTTGTGAGCAAGGCGCGGGGAAAAATGAGGAAGGAGAGAAGAACGTGAGTGAAAAATAAAAAGAAACAGGGTTATAAAAATAATATATAATATTATATATATGTAGAGGAGGGAGGGAGAGAGAGGGAGAAAGAGAGACCGGTAAGATAGTTGTTAGGGTAAGTTTAATAAAAATCTTTTAAAATTTTTAAAACTAAATAAAATATAAGGAATCAAATTTTAACAGTTTAAACACGTAAAGATATAATATTTATAATAATTGAGATTTTGGCTAATACAAAAAAAATAGTCCAAAACACACCCAGGTCGGGTCTAAAATTATTGTTTGAAAATACGGTTAATATACGTCTCAACCAAAACCAAAATAGGATATCCGGGTTAACAAAAAAGCATTCCCCCAAGAACGGATACACGTAGCGTGCACATAGCTATACAAACGATTCTGTATCACTGAACGGGACAAGAACACGATATACGGGTGCTACCACAGGGTCAGGGGTATGATGCAGGCCATGCTAGATATTTTTAAAATATTTTATTTGAATTTATTTGTTTTGTTAAAAATGCAGATGGCAGATATAATGCAAGTATGCAGTATAAACAATATGAAAGTGCACGGATTCTCATAACCAGCAGGGATAAATCATAAACAGGAATCAAGACGGGTTTCCCAGCAAGCGGGTCGGGTCGGATGCAAACACAAATACCAATTACACTATTTGCATCCAAAACACAATAAATCAAGAAATAGCCATAAATCCCAAAATAGAACTGGTATAAATGAACTAGGGTTTTACAGGTAATGAGAAATGCAGTCACTAAATCTATCAAAACAGGTATAAAACTAACCAGATAGAGTCAAAGGAAAGATAGTGCTGGCGTCGCTGATCTAGATATGCGCAATATCCTCGAGTTGCGACAGATGCTGATTCGAGCTAAGTCCACTCCTCACTCTGAGCATGCATACTCACATCGTCAGAGCGACACAATAGCAATATATATAAATACATATGTAAATACGTGAAATAATGATGAACATGAAGCATTAAATATAGAACAATTACGCGAGCATGACATAATCGGTACAGTGACGATAAAGCAAGTGTATCAGATCAGTAGCCAATGCAATGTCCATGTTATTAAACATATCAGTCTCTAAGTCTCACTGTCCAGGTCACAAAACCTATCATCAGTCCAAGTGTGAGCGTCAACCACCGCAGGAGTATCCCCAACCCAAGGGTAGGCCCCAAGGGCAAGGGAACACGGGCCCGAATCACGCTCGCTAATAATCACTAATATCACCAATACGACTCCCGAAATACCTGTATATGCCGGCAGTAGGACTCCCAAGATTCCGTTGATCGAACTCACACTCAAACTACCCCACACCCGCGGTCTACATCAAACACCGACCATGAACCCAAACACTAGTCGCTCCATGACAAGTCTACGCGAGAACTGGAGACAGGATCTTCATCATGCATGGCTCAACTGGTATTCAAGATAAATGGACATTACTCGATGTCTTACCTATGACTAATATACGTGCTTCTATAGCCATCCCATTCCAGTTATAGTTACACCTATATATGTCACATAGGCGTCGACAATGTAACAATTTAACTCGTTTCGCCGATTGTGTACAAGTACGTATCACATCACTTATTCATTCACGCTTTAACACTAACGTAATTACCACAATCCAATCACTAATATTTATCATAGGGTAATGTAATACGGTCACTAGGTTATCAATGTTTATGACCACTATTCAAATGAGGATATAACCGCTACATGATATGATGAGAATGCAATTAATTATAATACGAATAAAATGTAGTAGCCATTGTCATACCACTCACAAAATTTACTATAAATCACACGTGCGGAATTAAGCAAAAAAAAAATTAGGTAAGCAGTATGTTTAATTATCTGTCCATCAAAATTGGTTTCGCGTCAATCGGGTTTCAGGTTTGCTGGTTTTGGTCATTTCATTTTAAGTGTTTACTGCTGGAAATCCAATTTCTGAACTGAAAGTCCGTTTCGTAACACGTTTTACTCCTAGTTGGGGGCATTATTTGGCGATGCTACAGTTGGATAATATTTATGTTTATCGTTTAGGTTTCCAACGCACTAGACGGATCGATAATATCCTCCGTGTGCTGGGAGTTTTGCATTATCTAAGATCGGGATCTGCATTCTGTCCATGCTTGGGACAGCAGTATGTACTGGTGGTTTAAAATGTGATTAAAATAAAAAACGATGATGAAAACGAATGAAACTACTTCCAATAGTTATATAATAGGTTCATCTTCACTGCTCTATAGGGTTACGCATAATACCATTTTCATACAGAGATGTAAAAGCATTTCCAATCAAGTGTTGGCAAGCAGTGCTGCTCTGGACTGCAATCCAGAGCTGCACTCCCGACCAGTTTCCGTCACCTTTTTAAAATAGAAATAGATTATAAATTATATGGAGTTCTAGGTTGTCAAAGCTTCTTCGATATGAGCCCTCGAACACAACATTCTGGTGTGTAACCAATTTACTATGATTTTCACAAATTTCAGATACAAAAGGTTTCAGATTCGACGGATCTAAATGGGGATGACATTTCACGGCATTAGGGTCCGTATTTTCGAGCCAACTCTTAACACGGTATTCGTTATCGCTAGGGTAAACCTTTATGCTTAAGTTCCGTCATAACAGATAATTTTTTATGTAGGATTTTGTGTCGAGCTCTTAACTAGTGTACGATCATTAAACGATGTAGATACGTATGCAATAATATCATTACAATTTAAAACCTAATGATCCACTTAAAATAATACTAGCATGTAAAGCAAGTGATCGGGTTTTCACTTTCCTTCGGTCACTTGATATAGAAGCGACACCATGTGCGGGATCCGTCTCGTCACTCGAGTTTATGCGATACTAGACACATGCGCGACGCGGGCGCGATGACTCGGTACTGGATGCAGTGGCGACGCGGGCGTGACATGGTACTGGGCACGATCTTGACTTGGTGCGTGGTGCGGGTGTGGCATGGCGCGAGCACTGGATCGGGTACGGTATGGCACGGGGACTGGCACGACGTAGTACAGGGACTGATACAACGTGACACGAATATGTATGGCGCGATCACGACAAGATTAGCTCCGGCTAAACTTTGACTTGGCCTCGGGTTTGCTGTAGGCGTGTTGGGGCAAAACGTCGAACATGTGGAGGGTTTGGTTCCGAGGGATGAAGTGGGGCACCGAGGGTGAGAGGGTTGGTCGGCCAAGAGAGGGGGCAACGAAGGGGTGTTGTCGGCGAGTGTGCACGGCCAAGGGGTAGATCCGTACATGGAAGAGAAGAGGGCTCGGCTCCGGTGAGGTGACAACGGCACGGGCTCAAGTGTGCAGAGATGGGGGAGCTCGGCTAAGATGTGAGTGGAGTTTGGGTGAAAGGGTAGAGGTGATGGCCGTGGTGGAGAGGAAAGTGGTGATGGGGTCGACGACTGTTCGGGATGTCGCCGGCGAAGGCTCAGACAACTGAGGGAGTTGAGTGTATTGAGGAGTTGGAGGTAGGCGGTGATGGGGTTAGTTGGAGCTCGAAGGTGGCTGTGTGGGGGTGTTGAACGTGAGAGGATTTGTCGTCGAAGGACGATGGCGTTGGCGGTAAGAGGAGCTGGAGGTTGTTGCAACGAGGTCGACGGAGGAGGCAGTGATGGTGCGAGGTGGGGGAAGGGCTCGTCGGCGACGGCTGCTGGCAAGCTTGGTTTGGAGTTTGAAGGGAAAGAGATTGAGAATGGGAGAGAGAGAGGAAGTCGTTGAGGAGAGGGAGGCGGGGCAGAGGGAGGTGGTTGAGTTGTGGGGCAAGGGCTCGTTGTCAAGACCGTTGCAGGGGCGGGTCGAGCGGAGTAGGAAGCGGGGACGTGGGATGAGGAGGCGAGAAAGAAGGATAACAAGAAGAAGTGGAGGCTGGGGAAAACTATTAGGTTAGGTAAACATTAATTATAATATATAATAAAGAGAGGAGAGAGGCTGTGAGAAGTTGTGAGAATTAAAATATATTTAGTTAAAAATATAAACGTATATATATTTTAAACAGTTTATAGTTTATATAATAAGAATATTTTATTAAATATATTTGAGTTTTACAGCTAATACAAAAATACTCCAAAATTTGCACGGGTTGGGTCTAAAATTACGGTTTGAAAATACGGATAATATACGTGTCAACCAAAACAAAAAAAACGATATCCAGTTAAAGAAAAGGCATACCCCCAAGAACGGATACACTTAGTATGTATGAAGCGATCCAAACGAGTCCGTTTCACTAAACAGGACGAGAACACGATGTGCGGATGCAACCATAGGGTCTGGGGTAAGAAGAAAGAATTAGGAAAAATATAAAAAGGGGATAGGGTTTAATTAGGGTAAAGGTTTAGAAGTTAGGTTTTCGAAAAATATATAAAATTATGTAGGAAAATTTGGGGTAAAATATTTGGAAATTATTCATTAAAATACGGTTATAGTAATCGGAACTAGGTATTACAAATTGACATTTCCTTCCATACAGAGCCTCGAATGGTGCCATCTGAATGCTGGCTTGGTAGCTGTTGTTATACTAAAACTCTACCAGTTGGAGGTGATCTTCCTACGAGCCCTGAAAATCAAGCATGCATGCCCTCAGCATATCCTCGAGCTATGCTCGGATTGCCCGTCCGTCTGCGGATGGTAGGCCGTGTTGAACTTGAGATGAGTGCCCAGACTCTCCTGCGGACTCTTCCAGAAATGGAAAATGAATATGGTGTTTCCATCAGACATGATACTAACGGGCACTCCGTGCAGTCTCACAATCTCCTGCATATAGTTCTCCACGAGCGACTCCGTCGATTGTCCGACTCAGAAAGGTATGAAATGCGCTGCCTTCGTGAGACGATCAATAATAACCCAGACCGCATTATTGCCCCTTGGGCTTCGAGGTAGTGCCGTCACAAAATCCATGGTGATGTACTTCCATTTCCACTCTGGTACTGGAAGCGGTTGCAATAACCCAGCTATTCTCTGATGCTCGGCTTTCACCTGTTGGCATACCACACACTTGGAGACAAAGCGAGCAATCTCTCTCTTCATTCCGTTCCACCAGAAATGCTGCCTCAGATCCCTATACATCTTGGTGCCTCCTGGGTGCACCGAGTAAGCGGAACTGTGTGCCTCAGCTAGAACTTCATCTCGAATACCCCGCTTTGGAACACATGGCCGACTGCCAAATCTCAGAGAGCCATCTCCATGAATCTACAAATCCATCCTCAAACCAGCCTCAACTAACCCTCTGAACTTCTGCAACTGAGAGTCTCCTGCATGTGCCGCTTTAATGCGATCTATAAGCGATGATTGAACATGCAACTGCCAGAGCTGTCCGGGCACACCCGGTGTAACTACCTCCAACTCGAGTCTCTGAAGGTCATCGAGAATCCCTTCTGAAAAGTCAGCAACGCAGCTGACGGCCTGCGACTGAGAGCGTCAAGAATGACGTTCACCTTCTCCGGATGATACTGCAGATCAATATCGTAGCCTACCATCAATTCCAACCACCTACGTTGTCTCATATTTAGCTCCTTCTGTGTGAACACGTATTTCAAACTTTTGTGATCCGTGTACACCTCCACTCTTTCGCGTAGCAAGTAATGCCTCCACATCTTTAAAGCAAACACAATGGCCGCTAATTCCAAGTCATGCGTGGGGTTGTTCTTCTCGTGAGTTTTCAGCTGACAAGAGGCGTAAGCCACCACTCGACCATGCTGCATTAAAACACAACCTAAACCTTTTCCCGACGCATCATTATGAACAACCAAGCCACCCAAGCTGTTTGGCACAGTCAGGATTGGGGCCATGGTCAACTTCAGTTTCAACAGCTCGAACTCCTAGGTGCACTCCTCCGACCAAACATACGGCACCTCCTTCCATGTGAGCTTTGTCAAGGGTTCCACTGCTTTGGTGAAATCTTGGACAAACTGCCGATAATACCCAGCCAATCCTAAGAAGCTTCTTATCTCAGCAACTGATTTCGATGTTAGCCAATCTTTAATAGATTCGATTTTCGTCGGATCCACTGAAATGTCGTCACTTGAAATGACATGCCCCAGAAATTGTACCTTGTCGAGCCAAAACTTGCACTTGCTTAGCTTAGAATAGAGCTTCTCTTCCCGTAGAACCTGCAATACAATTTGTAGATGCTCGACATGCTCCTCTCGACTTCTGGAATAGACTAGAATGTCATTGATGAATACGACGACAAACTGATCCAAGTACTTGGAAAAAACCCTGTTCATTAAGTCCATAAATATGGCGGGTGCATTGGTAACACCGAACTGCATCACAAGAAACTCATAATGGCCATATCGGGTTTAGAAGGCCTTCTTGCATACATCCTCTGCCTTAACCCTGATTTGGTGATACCCTAACTGAAAGTCTAGTTTAGAAAATACCCGAGCACCACCAAGATGGTCAAACAAGTCATCGATGCGAGGAATGGGATACTTGTTCTTCACGGTCATCCAGTTCAACTCCCGTTAGTCGATGCACATGCTTAAGGAACCGTCTTTCTTCTTCACCAGTAACACCGGAGCACCCCACGGGGAAACGCTTGGACGGATAAATCCCTTGTCCAAAAGATCTTATATCTGCTTCTTTAATTCTACCAACTCAACTGGCGCCATCCTATAGGGAGCCTTGGAAACTGGCGCCATCCCCGAATTCAGGTCAATCGAGAAGCCCAATACACAAGGCGGGGGTAAACCAGGTAGATCTTCAAGGAACACATCAAGAAACTCTTGAACTACCTCCAGCACTGGCTTCTCTTCTATCTCCATAGAAATCAAGGTTTTTGGCTTCGCTCGGAACTTATCTGGTTCCAAAGACTCTCTACCGCCCACGAATACGAACTCCGGGTGATTAGGAATGCGAAAAGTCACACTCCTACCCCGGCAGTTGATAACAGCATGAAACATGCTCAACCAATCCATCCCCAGAATGGCGTCGTTGCCACCAGTCTCAATCAAAAGGAAGTTTGCATAAAATTCCCTGCCACAAACCACCCCAGGACATAACCTACACTTTTGGCTGGACACAATAATTCCGTTAGCTGTATGTATCTCCCAACCCTTAATCAGCGGCTCGTGAGGTATAGAGTGTGTGTCGACAAACCGTGCAGAAATAAAGTAATGTGTAGCACTCGAATAAAAAAGAACTCTAGCCAGTACAGAATAAACAAGGAGAGTACCTGCAACCACTTCTCCAGAAGCCTCTGCTAGCTCAGAGGACAGGGCGAAAGCCCGCCCTTGATTTCGACCCGTACCTGTCTGCCTCTGATTGAATAACCGCCGCTGGGATACCAGAGGTGAACCCCTCTGAGCCAAAGTGCCGTACGACAGTTGTTATTGCTCGAACCTTCCCTGTAGCTCGGATCTCTAGGGAAACCCGTTGACTCTGTGTTCACTGGATCCGCAAATTAGACACTGCCCCTTGGCACTGCGAAAATCTCTCTGCATGTGCCCTAGCCTCTGGAAATAGTCGCAAATTAGTGCCCTTCGCTGTGGCTACTGAGGTGATAAAGTACGCTTCATCTGCGTAACACCCGGCCTGTGAACTGGGATCGCTCCATAGGGGGAAATGGTAGCTCATGTTGGAACTACGTGGGGTCTCCTGTCCACCGATCGTTGGCCATTGGCCTTCTCCGCCAATCTTTCCTGTATTCGGGCAGCGTTCAACACCTGAGCGAAGGTCTGTAGGTCGAGGGACGCGATAAGTTGTTGCAGTTTAATATCGAGCCCCTGTTGAAACCGTCTGGCCTTGGCGGCTTCGTGGATACCATGCACGGTGCGAAGTGACTCAGCCGGCTAAACTCTGCAGCGTAGACATCCACTGAGCGTCCATTTTGCTTCAACATAATGAATTTCTCCACCATTTCGACCTGCCAGTGGCCGGGAAATAGTGATCTACAAAGCACGCGGAGAACGTGTCTTATCCGATAGGTTTCTCTAGCCAGATTTCCTCTACGGACCACCACGTGCGGGCCTCGTCCTCCAGCTGAATCTTTACCAAGCTCACTCTGTTATCGTCAGGGACCCGAGCGGCCGTCAAAGGGTTCTCCACATTGATGAGCCATTGCTCGGCCTCGAGTGGATTTGCTGATCCCATGAAAACTGCTGGATGAAGCCTCATAAAGTCTGAAACGGTACCAATCCTAACCTGTGTAGTCGGTATGAGGGCACCATCAGGGGCGGCGGGAACAACCGTAGATATCTCTAGAGTGGTAATTGCGGTCTCCTGTACCGCCTTCAATCCTTCAGCCAAGAGATCGGTCTTCCTCCCTTGAGCCTGGGCTAGGGTCGTCAGTGTGCTGAGGATCTTCTCGGTACGATCGTGAGAACCGGCATCTGAGGAGTTTCCCGAGGAGTCCATATTTCTGAAAGAAGATAAAAAAGAAATCAGATTCAAACAAGAACTACACAATGATTCAACGAGGATTAGAAAGTGAAAAGGAAATGTAATAAAGCGCACATCAAGGGTGTAACTCAATCTTGGGATCTCTCGACGGAACTGTAATTTCATCCAAACCTGGCTCTGATACCAACAAAACCATGTTATGCCCCGCTTTCCAAAATACAGAATGCGAAGGGTGACTAGGCCAGCCATACCCCTATGGTCAGAGAATAATCCCGCCGTAGTCACAGTTTGGTTTCTAGCATTACACGGTAGTTAGAAAATACAATACTAGAGTAAAGAAAATCATAGTTCACAACTTTATTGCATTAAAATAACAGGGTTCAAGATATATTTATTTGCATGAAAGAAATAACTAACCAACGAAATAACAATGTTCTTATAGCAAAAGGGATGGCACTGATGTTGTAGTCTAGACCTCCGCGATCTCGAATGGTAGGTCCTGCTTCTTGGCTGGGTCTACTTCGTCCTCTGAGGATGCACACTCAGGTAGTCAGAGCGACACATATAGCAATAAATATATATAATGGGTACAATGTTATTAAACATGCAAGGTGCGACAGAATACAGAAACGTGAGAATAATAAATATCATTTGAATATGAACAGTGCGATATAAGTATCATGTCAGTAAACTAGGCAATGTGTATGTCGCTACTTATCATTCACTAAGTCAATGAAACCGATTGGTGGAAAGGAGGCTTGTGTTTAACAAGAGCCTCGTACATGCCTAAGACTACGGTCCACTGTTGCCCGGGACATAACCCTGTAGCCGTGCCGCTAAGCCCACGACCTAATGTATGTATGTATGTATGTATGTATGTATGTATGTATGTGTGTGTGTGTGTGTGTGTATATATCACTAATATCGAATGATTATCCTCTAAGTCACTGTACCTCGCTAAATACGAGTTCAATTCCAGCATGATTTTCCCATTCCCCAGGTTATAGTATGTGTTCAGGTATTAGATTGGTTGTGAAAAAATACGTATCGCTTCCACTTTCAATCATGCTTCGACTTATAATATCACTTTCAATCACTGGTTCACTATCGTACTTGCCACAACCCATCACTAATACTTATATATTGACAATGCAAATCAGTCGTTAGGTCTCAATGTAAACATTCACATGCATAAGGTATAAAGCAAACACAAAATGAGGTAGAAATGCACTGAACAGATATTCACCAAGTTATGACAGCCAACGCCATATGACTTGGAAAATTCACCATAAATCACACGTATAGAATCGACCAAAACAATATAAAAGGCAAACAAATTATACTTGATTATCTAAGCGGTAAAATTAGTTTCATATCAATAGGAATTCAGTTTAGGGACTTATCATCATTTTAAATTAGCGATCAATTGCTGAAATACCAGTTCCAAAACTGGAAGTCCAACTTCGCTCACGGTTTACTAGGGATTGTGTTTAGATTTAGGTGTTTCCCCGGTTGAATAAAACTTATTTCTATCTATTAGGTTTCTGGAGCATCAAACATATCCATGATAGCCTTTCTGTACTAGAAGATATGTCCTGTTTAGTGTGAAGGTGAAAGAAATGTCACTGCAGAAACTGCAGATAACGTCGACAGTCTAAAATATAAACAAAATACCAAACAACAGTGAAACTGAACGAGACTAGATCCATATGTTAGATAATTAAATTATCTATGCGACTATATAGTACTCCATGCATTTTCAGTTTTATGTAGGGACGTGCAGGCGCTTAAGTTCAGGTATCCTCATGGAATGCTGCCCCGGACTGCAGTCTAGAACAGCATTCCCAGTCAATTCTCGTTATAATGGTATATCAGCATTGAAAAGTAATCTATATAAGGTTCTATCTTATCGAGTCGGATTCGATATGAGCCATAGAACATTACATTCCGACATGGAACTAATTTAATACAAATTTAACACTACTATGTATACAGTAAAACCAGATTTGACGTCGCGTCTTTGGGACGTTGTTTCCTTACGCGATGCTTTATTATTTGAGTTTATTTTTCTACATAATATTCGTAAGCAGCAAAAGAAATTATTGGTAAATCTTTGAGTATGTTGTACGGGGTTTTGGTTCAGTTCATGACATCGAACTCTTTGTGTACAATATGAAGAGCCATCGAATTAAAGTTGGTTTTACCCAACTCGTGAGAACGGTATCTAATACTTACAATTCCACACAATATTAATATGATAGTTTAGATCCAATTACACTCAAAACTAACATCTTAGGATTACTATGATTTTCCATGAAAATGCGGTGATGGCTTACAATATATACGTGACGGTATACTACTTAACACATGTTCATAATAATCTGTCTAATATAATTCTAACACGAAATCATAAATCTATGTTCATAGCATAGTAAAGCAAGTGAGGGCTTCACTTTCTTTCGGTCGCTGATATAGAAGCGACACCACTTGTGGACTTCGTCTCGACACACGAGATGATACGATACTGGACACGGTGCGTGGCGCGTGCGCGATGACCCGGTACTGGATACGATCTTAGCTCGGAGCGTGGTGCGGGTGTGGCACGGCACAACACAGCACGAGACGCGGCGCTGGTGTGGGAGTGAGCACGGTGCGCTCAATGGATCGGGGCGCGGGCGGCACGGAGGCTGGCACGACATAGCATGGAGGCGGGCGTGGCGTGGCATGGAGGCTAGCATGGCATGGCACGGAGCTCAGGTAGTGGCTCGGCGATAGCTCGGGGGAGACTTGGGCCGTGGCTCGAGCTGAAGGAGGAGGAGCTGGGAAGTTTCGTGGGTCACCGGTGACTCGTCGGCGAGAGACAGAAGCGGAGCGGTTGCGTGGTGAAGAGCTCAAGATGGTTGGGTTAGAGGTCGATGGAGGTAGGGAGGGTTACAGAGGAAGAAGAGGAGCGGCTCATGGCGGCGGCGATGTTGGCCCCTAGAGGTTGTAGGGTGTTTTTCATCACCCCATTTGAGATGGGAATACGCGTCGCTTGTCAGGAATACTACAGATTCCTCCTGCCTAGTGTAAGCTGGGGTTTATTGATTGTGGGGATCCGAATCTCCGGCAACCGCGAACTAAGTTGCCGTTATTACCCCTCGCCTTTGGAGCGAAGGAACCTCCAATTGACAGGTCAAACTGGTCATGCAAACTCAATGTACAGTGTACGCGTGTTGTGTATTGAGGGGTTTTGGATATATCGAGGGCCTCGCCGAGTTTACGGGAGTCCTGCTACCCGGATAGCGGGTTGGGGATCAAGGGGGCTAGCAGCCTCTTTGCGGGGTGCGGGGTGCGGGGCAGCATCCTGTTAGAAATTTTTTCTAACGGGGGAAGTGTGTATGTATATACAAAAAAAAGGAAAATAGCATCCAAAGGACGCGTGAGCGCCAGCGCCCCACATGCCTGGCACGCTGCGCTGGGCGTCAGCAGTAAAAGGGGTTTAGCCCCTACACTAGGAGTTGTACTCCCGATTGAATTTTGCAGTTGAACTCCTGACAAAGAGGACAAAGGGGTTTAGCCCCTGCACTAGGAGTCATACTCCTAAAAAGAAAGATTTATTACTATTATTATTATTATTATTATTATTATTATATATATATATATTTTTTGAGGAGTTAAACTCCTAAGATATTTTTGGAGCTAATGAATGGGGACCCCTTTCTTCTTCCTTGAGCCCTGGATCTTCTTCAAAGTGGGTTTTTTTAAGGTGGGTCTCCTTCTTCCTCCTCTCTATTGGTTGGATCTTGGAGAAAAGAGGGTGAGATTTTAAAAATCTCCTCTTTTGGAGATTTGATGGAAGATCCGCGTTCCCCTTCAAGGATTTTGTGGAGAAAACTACTTCTTTTTGGAAAAGGAATAGTGGAACTCTTGATTTAATTCAAAAAAATGAAGAAGGTTTAGAACCTTGAGCAAAGAGAAGGAGGCACAGAAAACCTAATTTTTGTGGAGAATGAATTCTTATGCTTTATTTCATTATCATGTTGCCTTTTATAGGCTTATAAATTTACATATAGCCCCTTGGGCTTTACAAAATGGCATTTTGTCCATCCCATACCTCATATGCTCATTTCTTTTGCACATGGGCCATGGGCTTTACAAAAATTTGGCTTTATGCCCATTCATGCATAAAAAATTACATCAAAGTTATTTATTACATGATTTCAATTTAGCATGAGGGAGGCCATCCGCGGGGCTCGACTTAGGCATGGGCTCACTTGATCTGGGCTTGGGCCCGCTTACTTAGGATTGATTTTGACTCTGACTTGGTTAACCGGGGTGTAATTTTCGACCCCAACAAAGTGCCCCCATCAATAAATGCACACCACACATGTGGGTTGTGTGCATGAAATTGGTGGATCTTCTTGCCCATGGGGGTTGACTTGATTTAGTTCCCGTTTCGACGACATGGAGGTCGATGCTGCCCTTTTTGCGACGTGGACGGTCGGTTCTGCCCATTTTGCGACGTTGACGGTTGGTTCTGCCCTTTTTGAGATGTGGACGGTCGGTTCTGCCATTTTAGCGACGTGGACGGTCGGTGCTGTCCTTTTTGTGACTTAGACGGACGGTTCTGCCCTTTTAGCGACGTGGACGGTCGATGCTGCCCTTTTAGCGATGTGGAGAGTCGATGCATAACATGTCTTCGAGATAGAGTGTCGGTGGTTGACGTGTCCCCGAGAAGGAGTGTCTGTTTGATGTGTCCCCGGCACGGAGTGTCGCTGGTCGACGTTTTCCCGGCTTGGAGTGTCTGGTTGACTTGATTCCAAGGCGGAGCATAATTGCGACGAGGAGGTCGGTGCTGCCCTTTTTGCGACTTGGACGGTCGGTGCTGCCCTTTTTGCGACGTGGACAGTCGGTGCTTCCCTTTTAGAGACTTAGACGGTCGGTGCTGCCCTTTTAGCGATGTAGACGGTTGGTGCTGCCCTTTTAGCGACGTGGACGGTCGATGCTGCCCTTTTAGCGACGTGGACGGTTGGTGCTTTGATTTGACTTGCTCCGCTTTCTGCGGTGTCGGGATTTGATTTGACTTGCTCCGCTTTTCGTGGTGTCGAGATTTGACATGTTTCCGAGGAGGAGCTTGATTCCGCCAGGGAGGTTGTTGGTTGTCTTACTGACTTGATATGATTTGGGTTGACATTAGCATCACTACACTGGAATATGGTACCAGGAGCAAATCATCATCTGCTATGAGAGGATTTGGGGATTTTGGTTTTGGTTTGGCATCAGCATCGCTATACTGGAATATGGTACCATGAGCGAATCATCATTTATCATGAGGAGATTTCCCTCGTTTCCAGTTTAACGACTTAGGGGTCATCTGTTCCCAGTTTAACGACTTAGAGGTCATTTGTTCCTAATTTAAGACTTAGGGGTCTATTGGATCGGAAGTTTAGAAATTTAGGGTAGGGGACGGCATCGGCGTTGCTAACATTGAAGCAAAGGTTCCCGGAGCAATTCATCATTTGCCTTTACCCGTTAGGGAGCGATGGCTTAGGAGACAGGTTTAGGACCCTATCACCTAAGGCTTTTCAATTTTATGTGCCGAAAGGGTCTCATAAAAGCATTTCTCCCTATGAGTCGAAAGGATCTCGTAGGTGCGTTTTCTTCTTAGGAGTCGTGGGGACACCCAAGTGTGTTTTTCATTTTGAGTCATAAGAATCCCACGAAGGTGTTTTCTTATGAATCATGAAGATTCCATAAGTTTTGTTCTCCTCATGCATCGTGAGGACACATGAGTGGGTCTTCCTAAATGGAGCATAATTCTAAGGGCGGAGACCGGCCGCTGGACTGGTGATTGTGGTGGGGCGTGGATGTGATAAGAATTATTTGAGCCCGTGGATTGTATACGGTAGTCAATTTGGGGACCACCCATAGGGCTGGGAGAATTTTGGTTGGTGTCTGCATCGCTACACTGGAATATGGTACTAGGAGCGATGTCATTTGGGGATTTGGATTTTGGTTGGCATCTGCATCGCTGCACTGGAATATGGTACCAGGAGCGACTCATCATTCGCCGTTGGGATATGAATTTTGGTTGGCGTCTGCATCGCTGCACTGGAATATGATACCAGGAGCGACTCATCATTCGCCGTTGGAGGGTTCTTTTTACCGATTGCTCCATAATTTCAGCTTTTCTCATCGCGAAGGTCGCGATTTCCCTATCATTTCGGCTATTTATTCGCGGTTGCCCCATCATTTTGGCTTTATTTTACTCGCTGATTTTTATTGCGAGTTGCCCCATCATTTCGGCTTTTTTTATTTTATTTTATTTTATTTATTTACACACATTTTTTACATTCCCTGTAACAAATCCAATTATTGTGTACCTAAATTTGATTAAAAGTTAATGTATACTTAGGGTATTTACATTTCCTGTGAGTACTATAAGTATTTGATTCAATTTTTAACAGCAAGAAGGAGCTTGTAGCTCATTGGTAAGACCTTGCACTGCTGAACCAAGCATCAGAAATCAAATCTCATCAGCCACATTATTTTTTTAATTAGTTTTCTTTTAATCTTTTTAGAATCCCAAGAGTCTACACGTGCAAAACCCGTAAAACCAAGAGTCACACATAAAACAAACGAGCCCAAGAGGTAGACTAAGCGACATAGGACATGTGGCGGCGAGGTACGGCTTGACTCGGCCGAATCGGGCCGGCGGCGCGGCTGACTCGGCCGGTGCCGCCGGGTCAACTCAGCCGAAACCCTAGTTTTTTTTCATTTTTTCTGGAACTCTTGGACTTCCCATAACCCATGTACTATTCAATTTCCCTGCACTTTTACAGAGCAATTTAAATAACACAATTAACCCATTTTTAATACACCTTTTCACATCCCTAAACCCTAATTTTTTTTATAAATACCACACTTAAACTCATCCCTCCTCACTTCTAAATCTCTGTTCAAACTCTCAAGAAAATTTCATAGACTTTTTGTGTGCAAGTGGAGTTAGCGAAGGGCGAAACTCCGGCGAACTTCCGACGACGTTCCGAGGAGTTTCTGGCGACACAACGGCACCTCCTACTTCTTCCTTTTCCTCTCCTCTCCACTACAATTCTGTAAGTCCCTTCTTCCCTTTCTTTTTACTATTCTAAAAATTTTAAATTCTAAAACCCGACGGAAGTGGAGTTAATCCGACTACCGATTCGGTTTTTCCTTAAAAATCATATTTTTCTAAAACAAAATAATACCAAACTCTCACATCATGATCATTAAACATTAACAAAACATATTGACAAGTTTCATATCAAAAGAATTATATTTCAATTTTTATAGCACTTTTACAGAAAAATACCATATACTTTAGTTTCGACATAAAACATCATTACCCTTGCTATACTTTTAGATAGTTCACGAGCTAATGACCTACCTCCTCACAACACTCATATGCAATATAGCACGATGATCTTTGGGAACATAGTTTTGGGAAAATACGATTTTACACAAAACAACCTCAAACTTATAAAAAACCTTTTTCTACAAGATGCATATTTTTAACAAATCTTTGCAATGTACCGCTACAACCCATTTTGGGGAGCCCGTTCGGGATGATGCGGATTATCGCACATCCTTAGGCTTAGTAGTGCGAGATGCAGACCTCCGCAAGGAGCATACGGTCTCGAAAGATTTAAAAATACAATTTTCTTTAGAAAATGTGATTTCTATTATAAATAAAACTTATATTTTTAATAAATAAATAAATAAATATATATGTAATTAATATCAAAATATCTATTTTTAATATTTATAATATTCCACATTTCCAAAATTCAAGAAAAACATTCTATTTACAAGAAAATACCATGCAATTCCATACAAATTCAATACTTTACAATTAAATACCATATATTATGAAAAATAGGTTTTATTCACTAGAAATGTCACAATGATAAAATATAAATCAATAAAAAAATTTAAGACGATAATAAAATACTTGAGGTGTATTTTGAAAATTATACAAAATTATTTTTATATAAAACCCCCTCAAGTTCTATAAATTACCCTAAGGACACTAGTAAACATAGGTTTAAGCGGGACCAGTCTCTTGAGCCTCAGGGAGCCGGAGATATGGGTGCTTGCCTATTTAAGGTAGACAACTTAACAAACGGTGTTATCAACACGGTAATCGTTTTTGAAAAAGACATAAACCCTGCCGTCCTTGTGCAGCGGTTACTGATAACACCAAAACCTAATTCAAGATTCAATTTCTTTTCTAATTGTCTGACTCAGACCGAGTCTCAATATAATCAATCTGACTTGAATGAGATTCAAGTATATATAAAAATTCAATATGAATCCATATATTCAATCTGTTCAATCTATCAATCTATACAACTTGACTGAACCAAATCATGGATATACATCCATCTACATGATTCTCCAGTTACATCCATTTACTGATATCATGGTTTCGGCAAGTCAACCATCTATACAATCTATAATACAAGATAATACAATTTTTAGTACAATACAAACAATACAATTAAGACATCGCGGGGTTTAAGGGTTAGATTGGTACGGAAGGTGTTAGAAGTGGGACGAGACTGTAACCATTAAGACACCTAACCTAAATTCAATTGTCGTTGTACCGTGGCTGAACGGTTCCTTGTATTCCGTCCACCGTAGTCTCTGGTCTAACGAGACTCCTCTCGTATACACTGGCCTCTTCTGTACCAAGCTGCAAACAACAACATTAACACTAAATACAACATTATAACAATATAATACAATTTTAAAAGCTACACTCTCTCTCTGTCTAGTCTACTTTTCCCTTATCTTTGGGACTTACCAAGCGATTGTTCACTGACGACATTCCTTTTCTTTCTTCTTTGGAATATTGTCAGGTGGATCGGACCTTCAGGAGATCAAGCCCACCAGTGAGGATTTGGATCAGCTGACTTTCGATCCAGAGGTTTAGATTCCTTGTACAACTTTACATTCTGTATTTTCCATTTCTGTTATGCCACTGTTTAGGCATTGCTTTCCATTCCATGTATTTACTTTTCCGATGTATTTTAAAAAGAATGTTAATAAATAAAGTTGATGTTCATTACATTTGTCTCTTGTGTATATTTCTTTTATATTGCTTAGATACGCTCAGCGTATTTACTTCTGAGTAAATACGTAGCGGCTTCGTCGCGTCCTCTGCCCGTATACTGGGAAGCAGGGCGTAACATTCCCAGTTTAACGGCTTAGGGTTTCTTTGTTCCCAGTTTAACGACGTGATGGTCTGCTTTTCCCAGTTTAACGACGTGGTGGTCATCTGTTTTGTATGAAATTGGCACTCACAGACTGTTTGCTAACACGCCTTTAGACTATTCTATCTCTCCTGTCTTGTATTGTTTTTCGACCCAATATTTGAAGACGAAGCAGTCCTCAATAGCATGACTTATCACTCTGTGATAGGGACAATATTTGGGGTCATCGGTCATATTCGCTTCTTGCTGTCTTTTTAATTCTGGCAATTGTAGACCGTTTCTTAGGGCATCCTTGAATATTTTACGGACTTTTTCCTTCTGAAGGAATAGATCTTATCCAGTTTCTTTTTCAGTAGGGATTCTCCTCCCTCTCCGAACACTGGCTTCCGAGGCCGGTTGGCATTAGGCTCGCTCATCCCTCGCTTATTTCATTTAGCCGAAATGTTAAAAGATTCAACATCATCAGAATTTCCGTCTTTGCGATTATCGTCCTTTCGGTTTCTCCAGGACTTATTGTTATTTTGGGAATCAAAGGAGGACTCCAGTTTTGAGCGCTCCAACATCTGAACTTTTCTAGTCAGCTCCTGAAATGTTTTGAGACCCGTGGTGCATAGAAACGGGGCCATCCAATTGTTGAGATTTCCGACGAGGAGGCTGACAGATTGGTCCTGTTCTATTGGCAATTCACATTTGACGGAGAGATTGCGCCATCAGGTTATAAAATCCGTGTTGCTTTCGTTATTCTTTGGCTTGGTCCTTACAAGGTCGGCAATGGTGATCTTATCGCTGATACTCATGAATTTTTGTCGAAACAAAGATTCCATTTGGACGAAAGTAGTAATGGAGACATCCGGTATACTAGCATACCAGTCGAAGGCGACATCGGTTAGGCTATTAACGAACTGGCAGAGGAAAAGCGCATCATTGCCCCCAGTATTCCCGCATGAGGCTTTAAAGTGGGTGATGTGCTGATTCGCATTTCCCGTCCCATCAAATCTTCCGAATTTGGGGATGACATAGCCGCCGGGAAACTCTTCCAGATCATACCGAGCAGGATATGGTCTCCCACTACTGCTAATATCTTTTTGCGCTTCGGCTTCGGCTACCAATATTTTGACTTTGTTGGCAACCAAATCCATTATTTGATCTTGAGTTAGCGGGCTGCTGTCATCGGTAGCCAAGACATTTCCCGAGATAAGATGCGACTGACTTTCATGCGGTCCGCCCACCTTTGGATTTGAGGGAATAGACGTCAGCTGTCTCAAAACACCATTTCTCGGTTCATGAGCAGAACCCTGCGCTTGATTGGACGACTGAGAGGCAACTTGGGCTATGAGCTGCATCACGACATTCGTCAAGTCGTCAATTTTGGAGTAAGGTTTGGCTATCTCTTTGTCTTTATTTCTGAGTTGTTTTCGGAGCTCTTGGAGAAGTTGCTGCTCTGCATTCTTGGGACGGAAGATTGGCTCCTCTTCGCTTTCCGAGCCCAAATCCTCATGAACCGAGTGATCTCTCTGCTTATCAGCCTCACTGGAAAGGTTTTCATTACCTCCCAGAGGATGCTGGTCGTGGGAAGTGGCAGCCACATTTATACCAGATTGGATTTGAGATGTGGTGGCCCCGTCCTTGCTCTTGCTATGCGTGCCCACCATGTAGATAGTGTGGACCACATATCCGGCCATCTCTTTATCTTTGGAGGGGTAACCCTGTTCTTCGAACCTCATGAAGTTCAGCCTAGCATGAGCCCTAGCCCTTTTGTTGGCTCTATATCTGAGCCTTTTCTGTCTTAGCTTCTCGATTTTGAGGGCTTGACGGGCATCCGTCATCCAGGAAGCCATCGTGAGTCAATTGACGGGGAGCTTAGAGAAGATACTCGATCGAGCGGTTGTCAAGGGCACCGCTGGAGCTTGCTCGAGACGCCTTATTGTTCTATTGGTTTTGATGGCCTTGCCCTTGGCTGGGGCCAAGGAAAGTCGTTCAAATACCAACTTGCATTTGGGTTGGGGCGCCTTCGAGACCACCACATTTGGCCTCTTGCCTTTCGAGGACGGTTTGTCTGTCATCGGAGCTTGAGGAGCTGAGATGGCGTTAGCTGGCATGAACAGAATAGAGCCGAATGGTAGCAGCGGCTCCTCCCATTGTCGTCCGAGATTGGCCTGGAGGACCTTCATGGCGTCCATCTTCATCGTGTAAGAGAAGCGAGTTGTGCTAAGAGCTGAGATTGTTCTTGGAGACATTCTATTGCGTCAGAAGATTGCAGTCGAAAGTCGTTAAACTGCAAATAGAAGCATGATTTCAGTACAGGTAATCAATGTATATTTTGATTGAGTTCGTATGGATATTTAACCCGAAATATGGGAGGAGAGATTAGTCCCACAGGGCATGCCAGAATCTGTAGGGTGTTTTTCATCACCCCATTGAGATGGGAATACGCGTCGCTTATCATGTGTACTACAAATTCCGCCTGCCTAGGGTAGGCTGGGGTTTATTGATTGTGGGGATTCGAATCTCTAGCAATCGCGGACTAAGCTGTCGCTAATTACCCCTCGTCTTTAGAGTGAGGGAACCTCTGATTGACGGGTCAAACTGGTCATGCGAACTCAATGTGCAGTATACGTGTGTTGTGTCTTAAGGGGTTTTGGATATATCGGGGGCCTCGCAGAGTTTACGGGGGTCCCGCTATCCGGATAGCGGGATGGGGGTTAAGGGGGCTAGCAGCCCCCTTGCACGGTGCGAGGCAGCGCCCCGTTAGAAATTTTTTCTAACGGGGGAAGAGTGTATGTATATAAAAGGGGGAAAATAGCGTCTAAAGGACGCATGAGCGCCAATGCCCCACGTGTCTGGCACACGGGCGCTAGCGTCAGCAGGAAAAGGGGCTTAGCCCCTACCCTAGGAGTTGTACTCCCAATTGACTTTTGGAGTTGAACTCCTGACAAAGAAAATAAAGGGGCTTAGCCCCTGCATTGGGTGTTGTACTCCCAAAAAGAAAGATTATATATATATATATATATATATATATATATATATTGAGGAGTTAAACTCCTAAGATATTTTTAGAGCTGATGAAAGGAGACCCTTTTTTTCTCCTTTGAGCCCTGGATCTTCCCCAAAGTGGGGGTTTTGGAGGTGGGTCTCCTTCTTCCTCCTCTTTATTGGCTCGATCTTGGAGAAAAGAGAGTGAGATTTTAAAAATATTCCCTTTTGGAGATTTGATGGAAGATCCGCGTTCTCTTTCAAGGGTTTTGTGGTGAAAAACTATTTCTTTTTGGAAAAGAAAAAGTGAAACTCTTGATTTAATTCAAAAAAAGGAAGAAGGTTTAGAATTTTAAGCAAACAGAAGGAGGCACAAAAAGACTAATTTTTGGGGAGAATGAATTCTTATGCTTTATTTCATTATCATGTTGCCTTTTATAGGCTTACAAACTTACATATAGCCTCTTGGACTTTACAAAATGGCATTTTTCCCATCCCATGACTCATGTGCTTATTTCTTTTGCACATGGCCATGGGCTTTACAAAAATTTGGCTTTATGTCCATTCATGCATAAAAAATTACATCAAAATTATTTATTACATGATTTCATTTTGGCATGGGGGAGGCCGGCCGCGGGGCTCGACTTGGGCATGGGCCCACTTGATCTAGGCTTGGGCCCGCTTACTTGGGGTTGACTTTGACTCTGACTTGGTCAACCAGGGTGTAATTTTTGACCCCAATAGAGGTGACAAGGCTAACGATGAGAATAGGTCGACGGTGATGGTTGCAGAGGTGGCGATGGGTGTTGGAGCTAGTGATGGTGCTCAGAGAGGAGATGATGGTGGAGTTGGTGAGAGGGAGGTGGTGGGTCAGTGACGGTGATGGAGTGGGTGGTTGTAATGACTTAAATTTTATTGTACAAAAATTTTCAAGTCAATGTACAAAATATAGTTTCAAGCCTGAGTACAAATTATAAATTAAAATTATTTGAGAACAACAAGAAATCACTTGTAGCTCATTGGTAAAGCCTTGCACTGCTGTGACATAGCCCCTGTGTTCAAATCCCCCCAGCCATATATTATTTTTAATGATTTTTCTTTTAAACTTTTTGGAAGCCCAAAAGGTTACACGTGCAATACACGTAAAAATGAAAAGCCTGATAAAATCAAACATGTGCAAAATGCTATTAACTGCGACTAGGAAACGTGGCATAAATCCAAGCCCTCATCTCACACACATGGCCGGCGAGATCGGGAATATACCCGGCGCCGACGGTCCTAACCGCCGGTAATGCCCTCATTTTCTGCACCATAGCCGTTTGGCCTACCCCCACTACTCCTCTTCTGTTTGATTTCTCTGTAAATTAACAGAGAGATTAAATTCACCATTTTAATTCTATTTTAATGCATTTTTAATTCTCTTTTCAATTCTCAAAACCCTAATTCTATCTTATAAATACAACCCCACACCCTAGCTCTCTTCATTCTGAAATCTATTGGCAGAAATCCTCAAAATCTCCAAGGCAAAGAAGAGTTCAAGTGGAGTTAGCACTAGGTCAAGTTCCGGCGATGATTCGAGACGATTCCGGCGACCCCGCGACTCCACGAAGCCATCAAATGTTCTATTAACCTCTCCTATAAACCCTAAGCTTGTAAGTTCCCTTTCTTCTCTTCTCTTCACATCTCAAAACTTCTACTTTTTAAAATCATCGAAAGTGGAGTTATTCCGACATCCGTTTCTAAACTCGTTAAAAACACAACTTTTCTTAATAATCATTCTTCCATGTTATTACAACTTGCTTAGTAATCATGAAATTACCTTTGAGAACAAGCTTCATCTCAAAATTCTATGTTACGTACCTTCTATTTGAAATTTTCGTTTTAATACCACAAACTTACATATGACATATTTTAATACCTTTGCTTATACTAAGTTTAGGAAAATCTCACGAAATAATGACCTACCTCTCACAACACGCATCATGATATAGCACGATTTTCTTTTAACAATATTTTCGAGACAAATACGACTTTTACATCAAAATATCATAAACTATTAAAAAACCGTATTTTTTGAATTGTGTTATTTACATTTCTTGCGATTAAGCCTTTACAACCCATTTTGGGGAATCCGATCGGGATGGTGCGGGTTATCACACATCCTCGGGACTAGTAGAGCGAGATACATACCTCCTCACAAAGCATCCGATCTCGATGGAATTTTTAATGCAATTCTTAAGAAAAACGTGATTTTCTATTTAATAAATAATTTTTATTTTTAATAATTATATATAAATATTATCAAACCATCTATTTTAAATATATAATAAATTCCATATTTTTTTTCTAAACAAAAGAAAAGAATCACAAGTTTCAAAAAAATACCATCAAGAATCCATACAAGTCAATTTACACAAAAATACCATGAACTATTCAACTAGGTATTTATTCACTAGAATACCTTACTTTTAAAATTTATATCCATGAAAACCATACATACGATAAATAAATACTTGAGGATGGTTTCGAAATTATACTATAAATATTTTTTATAAAACCCCCTCAAGTTATATTAAATTACAATAAGGACCCTAGTAAACATAGGTTTAAGCGGGACCAATTCTCTTGAGACTCAGGGAGCCGGAGAAAGTGGGTGCTTGCCTATTTAAGATAGAAAACTAAAACAGGGTTATCAATGGTAATTGGCTTGGAAAAAATCACAAATCCTGCCATCCATGTGCAGCAGTTACTGATAACTGCTAAACCTAATTCAGGACTCAAATCTGTTTAAAGCGTCTGACTCAATCTGAGTCTTAGTCTAATCGGAATACAATCCAAACATGAATCCAACTATAATTCCATTTCAACATAAACCCAATGCATCAACATAAACACTTGAATATGAACATGCAACATGGCTCAACTGGACCGAACCATGGATATATTTTGAACTTGACTATATGACTATCCGTTTACATCCGATCCATTTACATGAATAACTTATACCATGGTTTCGGAAATTCTTATAAAGCAAATCATTGCAATCAATACAATATGCATTACGGGGTTTTAACGGTGTAGATTGGTACGGAATGTATTAGAAGTGGCACGAGACGGTCACCATAATACACCTAATCTGAATATCCGTGTCGTTGTCCCTTGGCTTGACGGGTCCTTATACTCCGTATACCTTAGTCCACGGAATAGTTGGACTCCTCTCGTATACACTTATGCATTCTGTACCAAGCTGCAAACAACTGCGTTAGTATAACAAAAACAGATAAATTACCAGATATATTTCATTACTTGATCGATTCTTATCTCTCACTTGGGACTTAACGAGCGATTGTTCGCCGACGACATTCCTATTTTTTCTTTATTTGGAATGTTGTCAAAAGGACCCGACTCTCGGAATATCGAGCCCAGCCAGGACGATTTAGAGCACTTTACTGAGGATTCAGAGTTTTAGTTCACTTGTACTTATCTTACTTTCAGTTCATATGCCATTGTTTAGGCATCGCTTTCCATTATTGTACTTTACTTTCCAGTTGTATGTAAAGAATGAATATAAATAAAAAGTTGTTATTTCATTACATCACTTATCATTCTTGTGTTTTACTTTTATATTGCTTATTTACGCTTAACGTGTTTACTTCTGAGTAATACGTCGTGTCCCCACCACGTCTTCTTACCCGTACATTGGGAAGCGGGCGTGACAGTGGTCGACAGTGGAGTGAGGTGATGGACGGGGCTTGAGCTCGTCGGTAGAGGAGGCGGGTTTCTGAGGAAGAAGTGAGGGAGTGAAAAAGAAAGAGAGAACGAGAGGGAAGGAGATAGAGAGGGAGATTTTGAGGGGGGAGAGAAAGCCGGCACTGAGATCTTGGGGTTAGTTGGGGCGGGGATTCATCGTAGGTGGAGCGGGTCTCGCAGGCGCGAGCGGGAAAGGAAGCCATTGGCGAGAGAGGGAGAGGGAGAGAAAACGAGAGGGGATGGAGGAGGAGATGACCACGGAGATCGCAGTAGTCGTTGGAGAGCACGGCGGCGTCGACGAGAGCCGGGTCGGGGTCGAGCGCGATAACGGGGAGTCGTTGGAGATGTGGCGGGAAAAAAGAGAAGGAGGAGAAGAAGAAGTGGGGGGTTCGGGTCGGGTCAGGTCGGGTCGGGTAGGGTGTAGGGAAAAAGGGTTTGGGTTTAGTTTAGGAAATTAATTAAAAAAATATAAAAGTGTGAAAAAAATAGGTTAATTTTGAAAAAATACGGAAATATATATATATGAAACTGGGGATTTCCAATACTAGTTTTTGTAATTGGATTTTCAAGCCCAATTTTTTTGTCCTTGGTTGAACCAAAAAAAATGGTAATGCAATATTGTTGCAAATTTGCTTATGCGGTTATGTGACACCCTTATTGATAACTATGCAAAACCTTTCTCAAAGTTGCACAAATATTGCTAGAATTTGGTTCCTTAATGAAAATTCGTTATACAATTCTAATTGAGTTGTTTTTTCTAACAACTAGCAAATGGCTCCGCGCCATGCGCGGGTGATTGTGTAGGAAAAAATACTTTCCATAGATGTTTTACAATAATACATATATATATATATATATATATATATATAGCTCATGCGAAAATAAATACAGATAATTCATCTGAAAATATGTTGCGCGTATTTGAATTAAAACAAAAGTTGCAAAAAACAGTTGAGGACATCACATATGAACAAAATATGTTGCATTTTCCCGAGTTAAATTGCATTTTAAATTCATTTTCTGTATAAGGTTTTGTGAGAATTTTAAAATAAGGCATGTACTTATTTATGTGGATGTTTTTTAGAGTTCATTTTTAGAAAAACAAAGCTCTAAACTAAGCCAATCCTATCATGTTTTGACTAAATATATACAAGTTAATACAATATCTCTAAATATAACTCAATTTCATTCTAGAAGAAGAAAACATGAAAAAAATTAACCAAATTGAAAGTTGTCTCAAATAGAGATTTTAAGCCAAAACTAAATAAAGAAAGATAACTTAATATTTTAAATAAATAATTTCGCAAAAACATTGAAATAGAATCATATATTTGTCGAGAGGTTTCCATTGTTCTTGATTTCCCTTGTCAAAATACAGCTTACAATCATAATATTAATTTTTTATATAGGAAAAAACTATTTTGTAGGAATCAATAAAATAAGAATTTCTTTGCTATTGATGTGCATTAATCGGTTCAATTAGATTTTCTTTGTTGAATGATTTTTTACAGAAAAAGAATGAGTGTTTTTTACTTTTTATTATGGGAAAAAGAAATTTGACGGTGAGACAGAAAACTATCATAAAATTTTCTTAATTAAGTTGCTTTTTAATTATATTCAGTTAGCAATAATTTTATAAGAATTCTCATGAAGATATGAATATATGACCGAGATCAGATATTTGCAGGTCGCTTTCATTAGGATAGGATGTTTCAAATTTTTTTCGAGCCCATCACCAATCTTCATTAATTGAAAATGAAGGAGCCAAACAGAAATTTCATAAAAGTTAAGGGGTAGAGTCTAATTTTTTCAACACATAAAATGAGAATTCATTAGAAGGAAGGGGCCAAATGCAGATTTCATTAAAATGGAAGGGGCTGAAGCTAATTTTCCAGCATATGAGGACACAAGCGGCATTAAGGAAAATTCAAAGGGCAATTTAGGAAACAAAAAGCTTGATTCAAGCTTGAAAGCTTGAAGTGTGTGTGTGTGTATAAATGTTAAATTCTACTTTATCTATAAACAACCAAAGGGCCTCTCGGAGTTTATACCTGATGGACGTTGAGATCTCCCTCAGAAGCTGTCCTCCGTCGATCTGTAGCGAGCGTTATTGAACGGTTGAGATTTGAGTTAAAGGTTGTCTCCTAGAGTGTGGGGGTCTCAATGGGTTGAGTTTGACGTGGAAGCCGAGCTACCTGCAAGTAAGTCCCGGGGTGGGTGACCACCTAGGAACCTCCGACGATCAAGTTAGAGCCGAGGAATATTAGCAGAGTAGTGGCTTATTAGAATGAATTCGAGTTACCTGAGTCGTTTGGAATAGGGTTTTTTATAGTGGTCGCAAGGAGCGAGCCGGTGCGAGATCTTCGCCGTCCGTTACGCCCTTACGTTACGCCCGCGTTAATGACAGGATCCGCTCATTAATAGAGGAACGAGCCTGCGTGGGACACAGAGTATGAGGCGGCGGATATCTTGCTCTGGAGAAATACGCAGAGCCATTGTGGAGGCGCTTGGGATCCGCGTTCTCGGTTGATCGGGAGAGCCGAGGAAGCTTGGCACGTCAGACGGCTCGGAGACGAGATGGGAGGCCGAGGGAGCTCGGCGCGTCAGAAGCCTCGGAGACGAGCAAGAAGACTGAGAAAGCTCGGAGATGAGCCGTTGGTTGTTTCCTAGGAGAAGGTGGAATGTATTCAGGGAGGTCTCCCGAAAGGTCGAATACATGCCTCGAGAAGATTATCCCGAGGAATGACCCTGAGGAAACTCATTTATTCCACCCCCGTAGCCCTCGGGACACGTCATCCGCCACGTGTCGTAATCTAAGTAGACACCACTTGTGAGCATCATCATTAGCCCTCCACTCTCGTTCCAACCTATTTATGGGTCAGGTCGAGAATGGCTTGCTTAGTTTTTCTCGGCCCAGTCTGTTGTTGAGAATCATTAGTGCGAATTTTCTGGGACGGGGTGGCGTGTGGCAGTTGCGTCGTTTCCATCTTTGAACCCACGTGGCACCTCCCCCAGAGCTTAGATCTTTGTGTGTATCTCCGATGATATCAGCGGATCAGTGAAATGATTGCGCATTTAAAGAGGGTGCGCCGTTTCGCCCGTTCGTCCGATGGGCTGCAGGCCACGTGTCCGATGTAGGTTGGCGGACGCGACAGGCTGTTGCTGTCATATCCGACCGAAGGGATGTCCCCAATGGCCGATCACCACGTAGAGCTCTGACGGCTGGCAGGCACGACGCTTCGTTTTGGCGGAAATCGATCTGGGCCGTTGGATACTTTCTTCGGAGTGTATAAATAGGAGGGGACCCCTATTGGGCCAAAACTTCCACCATAATTTACTTTCGTTGTCAAAGATTGCTCGGCGCTCCTTTCTTTTAGATCGGATCACCCATGATTTTTCCTCGGCGAGCCCATTCCCTTGAATCAGGTTAGATGTTTTCATCCGAGGAGTCTGTAGAGATAGTTAGGGTTGAGTCGGACGATGAGGCTCCAGCTGTTGGAGCCGAGTCCAGCGGGTCTTCCTCCCCTCCGGCTTCAGATAGCCGAGAGGTTTTTTCTGCTATGTCATCTGTGTCGGGCTCGCCCCTTAGAGCCAGGGCTTCCCGTGTCGTTCTCCGTCGGGTGGCGACAAGGGCATCTGAGGTGCGCATCAGAACGCCCGCGATGCGTCCTCCGTTTTGAAGAATGTGAACGAACTTACCGAGGTTCAGGCTCGATTCCATATTCCCTCCAACTATTCGCTTCGCTTAGCTTGAGAGGGTAAACGGGCAAACCAGGTGCAAGGCAAGAAGATTGCCCTGTATTTGGAAGCATTCCAGGCCGGAATCTGTCCGCCCTTATCAGTCGAGCTATGTGGGGTGCTTCGCTGCTTCCATCTTGCCCCGAGCCAGCTAGCGCCGAACTCGTGGAGAATCCTCCTCGGGTTTCTGGTCCGGTTGAAACTTGAAAATATCCCCTTCAGTTTGACCCTCCTCGTTTCCTTCCTCTGTTATAAGAATCACCCTAGCACCAACAAGGATGAGCCAAACTGGGTGTATTTTTCTTTCAAAAAACATAAAGGCAGGGTGGCCGGGTCAGGTGTGGTAGCCGTCCCTTCTTCCATCTATGAATGGAAGGAGAAGTTCATATTCGTCGGGCCACCCGAGGGCGAGGATTGGCCCGTGCTTACACAGTGGCATAGGGCCGACTGCCCAAGAGCGAAATAATCATCTTCACCCGAGGCAAGGGTGGTGTCGTTGTGGGTACCGATCCAGCGGGCCGACGTCCTGCTTTCTGAGCAGGCTCTGAGCTGGGCTAGGCTCAGCCCTGTGCCCTTTCTAGGTAAATTAGGGCCATAGACGATCTATTTAGACTTTGATAAATTTTATTTTCCCTTTTCAGCGTCACTAACTCTCTTTTGTGTATTCTCCTTTTCGCAGAGCAAATAGACTGATCCAAGTTCTTTGCTGCTATGGCCGCGAAATCCCAAAAGAAGACCGGGGGTGGAAGCTAGTCCAGGCCTGGCCCGAGCTTGGCCCTGAAGCCAACTCCACCGGCAAAGCCTTCCGCTGCACCCCGAGCCCCGAATGACAGCCGCGGGGGGAGCCAGAAGTATGCACGGGATCTGGTGCCCCGGGCGAGGGAGGAGGAGGAGGAGGAACCCAGAGACGTTCCCCTCAAAAGGAAAAAATGAACGGTCTCTCGGGCCCCCTCCACCGGAATTCCAGTGCAGGAGGGGGACTTATGCTTCAGGGTGCCCTCGGGGCTCTCCGTCGCCGACAGCCTGCTCTCAAACATGGAGCAATCAGCTGGGGGTAAGATTCCCCGTGGGACCCTGAAGGACCAGGTGGCCGCCATTTCTCAGGAGGCGGTTCAGGTCGGTATCTGTTTTCCTTTAAGAATTTTCTTAAGTATATTTTTTTTTCAGTTTGAACATTTCTAACTCCTTTTGCTGCCTTCCTTAGTTCCTCCATCACTGCGTCCTCATTATCAATATGGAATCCGAGGAGATAGCCCCGGCCTTGAAGAAGGCAGGCGAATCGTCCTCACTAGAGGAGGATCTGCGCCTTCATCCGCAGCAGGCGGAGGAGAAGATAGCCGCCCTCGAAGCTCAAGTGTTCGCCGAGGAGCTGACAAATTCCAAGTACAAGGAGTCTCATCGACTTCTGAGTGAATCCAACTGGGCCATCCAGGCTAAGTTGGAGGAGGTTGGCAACCTCTATAGCACAATGAAGAAGTCGAGAGATGTCATCAGGAAGGATGCTCGGGTGGCGCTCGAGGTGGTGAAGCTTGCCGAGGTCCGAGCGGTGAAGTCCGTGGAGAGGTATAAAGCGTCTGACCATCTCTACGCCGACCTTGCCAAAGCCTTGGCCATCGATTGGAATGAGTCCTTCGACGCCGTCAAGGCGTCAATGCCGGAGTTTGCCGACGGTGAGCTCTGCGCTAAGTACCCACTCTCTGAGGACATGCCTCAGAGGGCGGGCACCGAGGTGGTCGCAGGGGGTGAAGCAGTCCAAGAGACCGAAGCCCCGGCCACCGAGGACGGTGTCGAGCAGGGCGAAATCCCGGCGAAGCCCACGGCCTGAGCTATCTTCCCTTAGGATTTTTTTCCTTTTAAAATTTTGTAAGCCTCCGGGCATTTTTGTAAGGCTGAGGAGCCCAAAATATCTTGCACAAATTTAAAATATAAATAAACTTGAGCTTATTTTCCTCTGCATAAATGTATATTTTCTTCTTGAATATTTTAGCTCGTCAGTCTTCTCCTCCCGTGAGTGTTAGGTCGTAGGTCTATGCCAGGCTTTTTAGGTGACGATCACGCGTCGAGTGTAGGTTGAATAATGGCCAAGTGCAGGAAGTTCACTACGGTACTCTCCTACTCCCCGGAGATGAGGTGGAGATCGTTCATTAAGGATGAATCAAAAGATATCCCAAGGATAGGAAGGTCGGTATCAGTCCGTACCTCGGAGTCGAGGTGATGACCATATGTTTTAGCCTGAGTAGAAAATTAGCCAAGTTAGAATAGGTCGGCTATAACTGATTCTTCCTCAATATGGGTCCTAGATCCATGTTTTTGTAGGGTAGGAATCAACCCCTCGGAGATTAGCCGAGTAGGAATCTGCATGGTGGCCTCTGTAGGAGGGCTTTAGATCCTTTGCGTAGATGGGTAGGAAGCTACCCGCTAGAGATGGATCGGGCAGGAAAGCTGCTCGGTGGCCTCAAGAGGAGGGATTTAGATCCTTAGCGTAGATGGGTAGGAAGCTACCCGCTAGGGATGGACCAGGCAGGGGAGCTACTCGGTCGCCTCGCGAGGAGGGCTTTAGACCCACAACGTTGTTGAGTAGGAGGCTACGAACTGCGGATTGGCCAGCAGGGAATTGCTCGGCGGTCTCGTGATGAGAGCTTTCGATCCTTAGCGTTGATGGGTAGGAAGCTACCCGCTAAGGATGGACCGGGCAGGGAAGTTGCTCGGTGGCCTCGAGAGGAGGGCTTTGATCCACAGTATTATTGGGCAGGAAGCTGCTCGCTGCGGGTTGGCCAGCAGGAAATTGCTCGGCGGCCTTAAGATGAAGGATTTTGATCCTTAGCATTGATGGGTAGGAAGCTACCCGCTAGGGATGGACCGGACATGAAGCTGCTCGGTGGCATCTTGAGGGCTTTAATCCACAGCATTGTTGGGTAGGAAGCTGCCCGCTGCGGATTAGCCAGCAGGAAATTGCTCGGCGGCCTCGAGAGGAGGGCTTTTGATCCTTAGCGTTGATGGGTAGGAAGCCGCCCGCTGCGGATTAGCCAGCAGGAAATTGCTCGGCGGCCTCGAGAGGAGGGCTTTTGATCCTTAGCTAGGGGATGGACCGAGCAGGGGAGCTGCTTGGTGGCCTTTTGACGAGGGTTTTGATCCACAGCATTGTTGGGAAGAAAGCTACTCGCTGCGGATTGGCCAGCAGGAAATTGCTCGGCGGCCTCAAGAGGAGGGCTTTTGATCCTTAGCTAGATGGGTAAGAATCTACCCGCTAGGCATGGACCAGGCAGGGGAGATTCTTGGTGGCCTCTTGACGAGGGCTTTGATCCACAGTGTTGTTGGGCAGGAAGCTGCCTGCTGCGGATTGGCCAGTAGGAAATTGCTCGGCGGCCTCGAGAGAAGGGCTTTTGATCTGCAACTTATACGCGCATCCGAGCCTCGTTTACTTGATTGAAGGAAGTTCTCTTGCTTGTCGGGCGGAAAGCTACCCACTAGCCTTGAGAGATGTTTTTAGCATGGAAACAAAAAGAAGCGGTTAAGATCGCAGGGAAGCAAGAACCTTTATTATTAAACAAAATACAGATTCATTGATACAGTTTAAACTTTTTTGTGTTGAATGACCGCATTCGGCGGCGGCCCCTGTTGCTTGGACATGGGTCAGTAGGCAATAACCATGATTTGTCCGATCGTCAGCTCTCCGTCTTTAATTTGACTGGCTTGCCCGCTATCTGCTTGACATTTATCTCGTAGGTACTTTGCCAAGTGACCGGAGCGAATCAGCTCCTCGATGTAATCGCACAGATGTTTACAATCCTCGGTTGGATGTCCTTGCGTCCGATGATAGGCGCAATATGGGCCTCAAAGCCGTTTTCCCGTCCATCGGGTAGCTGGCGGGAGCCTGAAGAACTCTTCGCCCGTAGCTTTCTCCAGCAGCTCGTTCTGGGAGACGTTAAGAGGAGTGTACTCCTGGAACTTTGGGGAGTAAGGTTTTGGTCGGTCGATCCCCTTTTTCTCTTCTCTGCCCCTCTTCTTTTGGTCGGCTTGGTCGCCTCTGGGCAGATTTGTGTTCACCTCTGATTCGAGTTAGATCTCCCGCTCGGTCTAAGCTTTTACTTCAGCCATGTTCTTAGGTTGCGCTAATGTAAAAGAGAGGAGCCACTCTTTGTGCCTAAGACCCGACCTTAGTGCGGTGATAACTGTCTCATCGCGATGCACAGGGACCTTGAGGAGAGAATTGTAGAAGCGAGTGATATATCCCTTAAAGGATTCTTTGTCCCCTCTCTTTACGGTGAAGAGGTAATCGAACTTCCTCTTCTGTCGTTTATTCCCGACGAAGTGACCGAGGAACTGGATGGCCAGCTCATCAAAAGTCGAGATGGAGCGAGGTGTCAGCCCCCTTGGAACCTGCCCGGATTAGGGTGGTGGGAAAAGTGCGGCATTGAGTTGCGTCCGAATTATCTTGGAAGCTCATACCCGCTGTAAATGCGTCCAAGTGATCTTTTGGGTCGGACTTCCCATCAAAGAGGGCCACTTTGGGTGGCTTGTTCTTAGAAGAGACGTGCTCAGCCAGCGGCTCTTCTGTAAAGGGCTTTGTGAGTGAATCGGCGGAATATCGGGCCCATTCACGGACTTTTAGCCATCTCGTCGTATGCCTTCGATTTTCTTTTTGAGGACTGCAAGCCGGTGGTGGTACCCCAAGGATTCAGCACAGTCGGAGTGGTGGCTATCCCCGCTCTGGGTCGGCGCGACGGAGTGACTTCGATTCCGCTCTATCTGATTTCTTAAATCCTCAGGCATGGCTCTTCTTGAGTGGTCCCGACGTTCCCCGCGTGCGCGGCCTCGGCGGGAGTGGGGTGTCGGTTGTGCCTGGAAGCAGGCGAACTGACCGACATCTCCTCAGTCGGTGTGAGCACGTGGCGAGTGTTGGAGTGATGACCTAGTCTCTCCTGAGATCGGGGTATGGAGCTGTCCGGCGCCCAGTGGGTCATGGAATCATTCGCCGCGCAAGGGCCGTGGTTGCCGGAGTTGGCACGCCGTCGCTCGGTGACACTGAGGTGAGCGTGATTGAGGGCCTGAGCCTGGCCATCCGTCCTTCTTTGGGCGTCGTCATCCCGGGGAGGGGGAACTGCGGTCTGGTGGGTAGGGCCCTCCGCTTGAACGCGGACGAAGGCGTCCACCATCGACGTGAGTCTGTCGATTCAAGCCGATAAGATGTTGGTAAGGTTTGGAGGGGGAGGAACCGCTAACGCCTCCGTTGTGAGAGGCATGGCGGCTCGTGTTGGGATCATCGCGGCTTTCGCTCTCCATTAGGTCGAAGGTGGAAGATCAACTTTTGTTGTGGAACAAAAAAGTTCTTTCGTTGTGGAACAAAAAAGTTCTTTCGTTTCCACAGACGGTGCCAACTGATGGAGGTTGAGATCTCCCTCAGATGCTGTCCTCCGTCGATCTGTAGCGAGCGTTGTTGAACGGTTGAGATTTGAGTTGAAGGTTATCTTCTAGAGTGTGTGGATCTCAATGGGTTGAGTTTGACGCGGAAGCCGAGCTACCTGCAAGTAAGTCCCGGGGTAGGTGACCACCGTTGGACCCTCCAACGATCAAGTTAGAGCCAAGGAATATTGGCAGAGTAGTGTCTTATTAGAATGAATTCGAGTTACCTGAGTCGCTGGAAGAGGGGTTTTTATATTGGTCGCAAGGAGCGATCCAGTGCGAGATCTTCGCCGTCAGTTACGCCCATACGTTACGCCCGCGTTAATGGAGGGATCCACTCATTAAGAGGGGAACGAGCCAGCGTGGAACGTGGAGCGTGGGGCAGTGGATATCTCACTTTGGAGAGATACGCGGAGCCGTTGAGGAGGGGCTTGGGATCCACGTTCTCGGTTGATTGAGAGAGCCAAGGAAGCTCGGCATGTCAGACGGCTCGGAGACTAGCTGGGAGGCTGAGGAAGCTCAGCACGTCAGACGGCTCGGAAACGAGCTGGGAGGCCGAGGGAGCTCAGCGCGTCAGAAGCCTCGGAGACGAGCAAGGAGATTGAGAAAGCTCAGAGGCGGGCAGTTGGTAGTTTCCTAGACGAAGGTGGAATGTATTCAAAGAAGTCTCCCAAAAGGTCGGATACATGCTTCGAGATGATTATCCCAAGGAATGTCCCTAAGGAAACTCATTTATTCCACCCCCGTAGCCCATCGGACACGTTATCCGCCACGTGTCGTAATCTGAGAAGACACCATATGTGAGCATCATCATTTCCATTACAAACGGACTTGCAAACTGTTATTGTAATACCCGGTATCCGTTGTACCATATTGGGTTTAAATAAAATTGCATATTGTAAATTATCTATTTAGATGCTTTATTTTAGTGTATTTGAATTTCAAAATTTCTCTATTTTTCACCTTCCTGTATTTTTCTTTATTTATTCTCAAGGCCCACACCCTAATTAACTTAAACCCTTTTCGATTCTTTTCATATAAATTCAAGCCCAACAACTTAAGACCATGCCCTCTTCATCTATTTTCTTTTCTATTTTCCTTCTTCTTATTTTTCAAAACCCTCATAGTTAAAGTCCATGTTCCCTTACAAATAAATCATAACCCATTAAATCCCTTTCAAACAAATTATTTAATCAATTTCTCTCATAACTTACAACAGTTATAACTTTTTAAATTTCAAATGAATGTCATTAAATCCCATAATGAATCCATAATTTATTTGAGATTAATATCAACATTACACCATTATCACTCTTTCTTAACACTTTCTTTTTCCCTCGTTCCTTTTCACTTTTCTATTCAACAAACCCACAACTTCTCACCCTCTTCATTTCCCACTACAAGGCCGATCACCTCCTCACTCCAATCCCACCACCATGAGCAACCTCTGTTCCCCGCCGAAACACGGAGACGCGACCGCGCGGGTCCGTCTTGCCTGAATTTCGGGACAAATGCTAATTGGTGCTATCTGTCCACCTCTCTGAAGATGCCAAGTTGATTTATGACACCATGTATCGAAGGTTTAAACGGATGCGGCCGATGTAGCAGACTTTGTCAGATTCCCCCTTGTTGAGGGTTTTTTTATTGTGGGGACGCTCTTCCCTGCAGGCGCAAGCCCCTGCAGTTAATTACGCTATCGCATCGCGGTAACCACTTTCTCCTTCTCCAGATGGTCACTTCGTGTCGTGGGTGTTTGTTTTGTTTTTGGTTGCCCGTGGATTGTATACGGAGACTAATTTATGTTGTCGCCCGTAGGGCGTGGATTAGTCCAAATCCGTATTTTCTTAGATTTGGGTTTGGGGGTTGGGTTTAAGGATACGTTAGTCTCATTTGAGACTAAGATCAACTTAAACGTTAGTTAAGAATACGTTAGTCTAATTTTAGAATAAGATCAACTTAACGGGATCATTTTGATCCAACAAAAGAGCATTTGGACTCTACTGCTTAGTTTAGGGACATTGCGACCGATTACCAGTTTAAGGACATGGTGGTCCAATGTTAGTTTAAGGACATCTCGTTCCGTTGTTAGTTTAAGAACATCTCGGTCCATGGGTTCTAAAGGACCCCACAGTCCGAGGTTAAGGACATCATAGTCCATGGGTTTTAAAGGACCCCACAGTCCGAGGTTAAGGACATCATAGTCCGTAGGTTTTAAAGGACCCCACAGTCCGAGGTTAAGGACATCATAGTCCATGGGTTTAAGGACCCCATAGTCCGTGGAATGTTTGGTTGTCGGGACCCGTCACCTCGCTGAAAACGTTGAAGGATTACAACGACAAATATCAGAGGAGTAACGAGATGTACCCTCGAACCGATATGAGTTGGTTGAAAGATCTATAGTCCAATTTGGGGATAAGATCTGTTAAAATATTTATGAGCAGATGGGCTCAATTAATATGAGTTGAGGACTTATGGCCAATCTTGGGCTAAGTCCAATCGAGTTAAAATGTTTAACATTTATCTTGGGCTGCCAAGCATTTGTTTGGGCTTGGCCCTTTTTACAATGCTTGAATTCTGTCGATATTTGTGTTTTATTGAATGTTGGGCATTCATCATAGCTCTGGGCTTATTAAAGAACAATTTATGTTCTATCATCGCGACACGTGGCATGCTTGGCACTTGGCGCCAGTCAAAGAGCGCAGTGCGCTTCTGCCGAGTAGCGCACACGTGAGGGACACGTGTCGCGCTTGGCGCTAAGCGCCAATGATGGGCGCATTGCGCTAGTTTATGAGCGCAGAGCGCTGATAGTTTGGTGGAGCACACGTTATTGACTCGTGGTGCGTCTGGCGCTGAGCGCCAGCCCATGAGCGCAGTGCGCTGGCTTAAGAGCATAAAGCGCTAGCGCATACGTGAAGGACACGTGTCACGCTTGGCGCTAAGCGCCAGTCTGAGAGCGCAGAGGCGTAGTTCAAGAGCGCAAAGCACAGTTCCAGAGCGCAAAGGTACATATGATCAATTTTTGTGATCTGAAAAGAGACTTTGTCTCAAGATTCTAAGAACAAAAGTTCTTCAATCTCTTATGTTGATGAAAGGTTTTGCCTTTATGGATCTATGATCTATGAGAAAGAAGTAAATTCTTTTTTTATTCTGTGATGAGGTCTTTTGATCTCTTTGTAAAAGACTTTTTGTTTTTGTCTTTGTAGATCTATGATCTGTGAGAAGATTTATATTCTTCTTTTTATTTTATAATGGGATCTTTTGATCTCTTTTGAAAAGACCTTGCTCTTTGTAGATCTATGATCTTTTAAAGAAATGAATCATTCTTTTCAAATTAATTACGAGATGATTTCATCTATCTGTTCATCACCATTCTTTTTTACCTTGAAGAAAAAATCTTCTTTCTCTGAGTGCTTGGCTCTTCTTCTTTGAATTTCTCAAAGTTTTTTTGAGGAGGTTTCTCTCTTTTTTCTTCTCTCTCTGAGACTTGAGGTCTAAGTGCCTTTATATAGGGCAAGCTGATCAGTTCAATCAGTTAAGGAGATCTTTTCTCCAATTGATTTGGGGAATTTCCCATCGTTGGATCTTTGATCCAAGGGTTTCTGATTTACAGAAGGCGATTTTCTTGTTTTTAACAAAGATTGGGAAATCTTCTAAACAGTATTTATTCTGCATTTTTAGTGATTTTTAATCACGATTGGATCATTGATCCAACGGTGCTCTGATTTACAGAGCACATCTTGTTACTTGGAAAGATTTTGAGAAATTTTTTCTGAACAGAATTTAATTCTGGTCAATTAATGATTCATCATTATTATTAGATCTTTAATCTAACGGTGGAAAGCTTTTAGTTCCAGCGCTAGCGCATCTGTGCTTTGCACTTGGTGCACTGCTTAGAGTACGGCGTACCTAGCGCTAGCGCATCCATGATTTGCACATGGTGCGCTGCTTAGAGCGCAGCGCACCTAGCGCTAGCGCACGCGTGCTTTGCACGTGGTGCGCTGCTTAGTGCGCATAGCACTTGGCGCTGCATCTGAAGCGTTGCTTCATTTTGAAATTTAAATTTCAAGCAAATCTCTGGTTTGATTGGGGGAAACAAATGCCCCCCACCGTTGCGCTCACGTGACCCACATGCGAGTGCAACGGTGGCAGCATCTGCGCTCTTAGATCAACTCAGAAGTTGAAAAGACATTTCAATGCCTATAAATAGGACCCTTGGCCCTCTGAGATGACCATTGTTCATCTTCTTCCTTCTGAGAATTATTATTTTCTTGCAGAGCATAGCTCTTCATTTTAAGAAATTTCAAGTGTCAAAACTCTGTCAAAATTTAGGTAAACATTAAATCTTTTAATGATCTAGGGTTTTACCCATTAATAGAGCCTTGCTCTTCCTAGATCTTTGATCTAAAGAAAACCCTTTTAGGGTTTCATTAACAGAGCTTTGCTCTCTTGGAATCATAGATCTAAAGAGATCTTTTTCAGGGTTTCTTAATCCATTAACAGAGCTTTGCTCCTTTCAAATCATGTAGATTTATTAATCTCTTATGAAGAACTCTTAAGAGTTTGTTCATGGATCTTGAAGATCTCATAATTTTAATTCATATATAAAAAATTAATTTCAATTCTTCTAATGGATTATTCCATCGTTTTTTCCAGAGCAAGGCTCTTGAGGAATTTTTATTTCTTCATCATTAGAACTTGACAGGTATCATTCTGTCACAGAGCACTGCTCTCAAGGGGAGATTTACTCCTTACGCCGAGGGATTTCTCATTAAATGAGAATCAATTGAGGATTTCCTCATTTAATTGACTGTCTCATCAAATGATGAGGCTGTTTTATCAATGATGAACTGTCATCTAGATTTTGTGGGTCCCCCTTTGGTCCCCTTTTTACTGCATTGCAGTGCGGTACGAATTTTAAAGTTCCAAGTGTCAGAGTTTAAATTATAGCACCGAGGGTTGGCTTTTGTTCTTTTTTGCGCAGGTGACATGTCTTTTGACACTTCTTTTCCGTTCATCCGCTCAGAAGGCGGATTCCATGAGGCGCCCGTAGACCGAGAGGTTCTTGCGCTGATCAAAGACCATGACCCGGAATACAAGAATCTTCACATATGGGGTAGATGGTATGATCAAATTATCAGAGGCCGCCGGAGCTTTTCTTGTGCGATACCCTCGGAGCCTATCTCTGCGATTCCTTATGGAGATGCACCCCCGATCAATTATACTGTAGAGGAGGTAAATTGGACTTCAGAAGGTCTCCTTCGGCCTTCTATTGCCGCAGTACCCGTACAGCCGCCGGTGGCTTTGGACACCCTAGGACGGCGCATATGTCAGGACGAGTCATGCCCTTGGGGACAGCCCTACAACATCGGACTAACTCCCCGTCATCCGGCCGGATACTTGCAGTGGGCCCGATATATCTTATCGGCAAAGAAATCGCAGCTGTTGAAGCTTGTTGAAGCTTGGCTTATACCCTGCGATCTACGCTTCCTTGTTCCAGTATTCTACACCTCTCACATGGTGGATCAAGGCATTTTTAGAGCAGTGGAACATTCCGACCCACACCTTCCTCCTATTAGATAGAGAGGTCTCCATTTCCTTGGAGGAATTTGCCGAGGTTTCTGGTTTACCAGTTAGGGGGGAGCACTACGAGGAGCTGCTTCCTCCGGATGAGTATGTTTTTGCCACCAAATCAGTGGTAATGGGTCTTACCCCAGAGAACGCCATTCAGCACCAGTTCCCAAGTCTGATAAAGGTGTTGAACATGTATGAGAGCATCTTTCTTGAATCCGGAGGCTGGGGGGTCAGCTTTGCGGACTTCATTGCCCGTTTTCTTCGCCCAGAAATTTTGTCGCGAAAAGGTGAAAAGTTTGCTAAACTTGATGATCCTTTCGGCTTTGGCTCGGATCGCCGGCCAATATTGGAAGCCGATCAAAAGGATTTCTTTCTTCCCGACGTCGCGATCGCCCCCCTGTCAGAAATCGCCGCTCCAGGCATTGATGAGGAAGCGTTCTTTCTCGGGTTCCTCGGTTTATGGTTAAGCAAGTTCGTGCTTCCTATGCACCCTCGTTACATGAGGCTTTCTATCTTCTACCCTGCGCATCGAATGGTTGCTGGAATACAAGTGGCCATCGGGATCGCCAGGTTAGCCCACCTATATCACGGCCTCAGCTTGGCAGCGGATACCACTGAACCAGGGGTGTATCCCGCCAACTTCTCAATGCATTACTTCACCTCACGGCTAGAGTTTCACGTGCTTGGGGTCTTCGGTATCCACAAAAGAACTTCTTTTTACGACAGATGCAAGTTCCCTCGGATAATGCGGCTGGTTGACGCCTCCATCATAAGTCCGTCACCGCGGAAAGCTAGGGGTTTGCTCCTTCGTCCGCGCACGGTTGGAGATGGTATGTCTTTCACCGACAAAGTCTTGACCGTTGGCCAGGAAACTTCAAAAGCGGTGTTGCCATTGCAAGACATTTTTAAAGACGGGGCCTCTGTGTTGAAAGCTCGAGAGATTCTTCATCTGTACCCCCATCAGGCCGGGCTTTCTCGTATTCAGGAAAAATGATGCGGCGTTATTCATGAGATACAACCCGCATCGTTTCGCCCAGCAGCTGAGTTACAATCAGGGTGTCCCACTTGAGGCTTTCTTGGCAGAACCTGCTGCTACCGAAGAGGGAATGCGGAGCGCGCTGCACCATTTTATGCGCCTGAATACAGGGTCCCACTTCTTCATTAGCGAACCGAGCTGTGTCCCGAAGGCCCTTAATGTGTACGTGGCCTGGTATCAGCATTCAATGGGCGCCATCATCAAGGAGGAGAAGCGACTGCTGCTCGATCGCAAGGGTGCACCCCCTGCCGGTGATCAAAACGTCCCTCTGAAGCGACGGACCATTTTCCGTCCTCCCTTAAGAGAAGTTGTCGTGATCGAAGTCCCACGTGACAGGCCCGAGCTACTGATACCCCGTGCTCCCGTGGAAACGGTGACTGTAGCTTCCTCCGAGTCTGGCGTGGGTTCAGATATCGGGACTCTTCGTCCCAAAGTGCCCACCAAGCGTAAGCTTGTGCTAGCTGCGACCGGAGCTCGCTCGCAGAAAAGGAAGAAAAAGTCGATCCTCTCTGTCGACGTTGTACTTGGCCAGGAGCCCCATGCTCCTTATGGCGAGGGCCAGAGCGAGTATGGGACAAACGGGGGTCTATTCATGCCGCCAGATGATACTGATCTGGCGGCTGCCATTGCAGCTTCTGAGCAATTGGCAAGCCACGAAGCGGGACTGGCCATCCTCGCGCAATCAAGTAACTATCAGCTGTACCTTTCGTCATTGCATCATATTTTTATCATCATGTTTTGACTGACACTTTTCCCTTTTTTTAACAGGCATTTCCACCGAAGAAGCTCTCGCATCTTCTCTTAAGACTTTTGAGGAGGAGGAAAGACTTCGAGGGTCCTTAGGCATCGGTACATTTCGGTTCACCGCGTCTCTACCCCGTTTCTTATGGGTAATCTGACCCTTCCTTCTAATCTTATTACAGGAACTACTTCTACCCAGGTTATTCCAGGTATGGTACCGACTTCGCAGGGCGGTGCGGAGACGTTTCCAGGGTCAGCTATCGAATTCTCAGTTCCGCCGGTATTGCAGAAAGAAGCTTCACTTAACAACCGATGACGGATGCCATAACGGCTCCAGAGGTAACCCTTGGCGCGGACGATGACGTCCCGTTGGCGGAGGTCTTGAGAAGATCCTCTCTCACGGCCTGAGCGGAAAGGAAGCGTAGAATGCGCACAGCAAGGGAGCATAACGCTGCCTTGGCCGCGAGAGCAGGTTCGAGAGTTGCTACCCCTGTCCCTACTCCTTCAGAGGATGCTTCGGCTGCCTTGTTTACCGCCCACAGACAGGCAGCACGTGCGGCTCGGGAAGCAGTCGAAAGACCGACCCAAGGTAACGTGACATTAAGTTCTTTTTGTCAAAGTTTTAATTTTCAGATTCTCATATATCCTATCCTGCAGAGCCGAGTCTTGATGAGGTAGCGGTAGGTGAGATGGCTGCAATCGCCGAGCCTGAGGTAGCGGTATGTGAGATGGTTGCAATCGTCGAGCCTGAGGTAGCCACTCTTTCTTAAGAGTCTGGCACTGCCCCAATCGCCACTCTTTCTCCCTGTGGTTCTCTGCCATCTCCTAGCGTCGCGAGCGTTACAACGGCTCTCGTAGAGTCAGGGGATGAGGCTACGCAGGGCGAGACCATTCCGTTGGAGGAGGGTGAGGCAGTCGCTGCATCCAGTGATGCCCTTGTTGCGGTCTCGACCAGCGACTTACCAGGTAGATTTTGGGTCATTGCTTTCCTTTTCGTTCTGCAATCCCTTTCAATTTCTCCTGACAGTATTTTTTTCGCTTCTAATGCAGGCGTGGCGAGTGTTGAGATTGTGCCCCCCGAGGAAGTATCGCCAGTTGCTACTTTGACGGTGGCCGCCCCTTTGCCTTCTCTCGTATCCTCTCAAATGCTGGAAGGTACAGACTTGTGACCCATCGGTTTCATTGTGGGCAATATACTTTATGCACTGACATCGCATTACTACATCCTTGCAGGAGTCCTTTTTGATCACTTGTATCAGGTGCTGCATCCCCATTTCTCCTTCCAGTCGGAGATTGCCTCATCCAATGGCGCTGGTGAGTACAGCCTTTAGCTAACGTATTTTCTTTTCTTTTACGGGCTGTCAAGTCATTGCTAACCCCTCTTCGTTTTGACTGCAGCACTCCAGATTGAAGGAGGAGACGAAAGATCCGTTGCACCACCGGTACTTCCGGCCTTGTCACCTGACGCAGCCGGTATAGTAAACTGCATTGTTCATGTAGCTTCTCTGTATTTTTTTTGAACTGTTGTTTGACTACGATTTGTTTTGCAGCAGTGACACCGACTCCAGCCCCTTTCGAGTCTCGAGTCGTAATGCCAGCAGGCCCCTTTTCTCGACGTCCCTCTTCAAAAGGCACTGTGAATAGTCTGCGTATGTTGATCGATCACCTCGAGGAGCTTGACACGGAGACTCCTGCCCTTGCTGCAGATTTTGCTGCTGAGGTTAATCCCATGTTGGCGACGCTCGTGCACTTTCATAGTGAAGGCGTCGTGGAGTCCTGGGTTAATCACTGCGGAAAAATCGAGGCCTTTCTGCATGAGCTCGAGGTCGGACGTCCTGCCCCCGAGGTCTTGGCTGTGAACTCCCAGCGGGATGCATGGGTCGAGCATAGCACCCCTTAATTCCGCCATCTTGAACAACAAGAGGCTTTGAGGCGTAAAGAGCGCGAAGAGACTTCAAGCGAATCTGCTCGATTGCATGCTCAAGTTGATGCAAACGCCGCACAGCTGGAAGTTATCTTCGAAAGCCTTCTACGATGTATTTCTGACGGGCTCACGTTGAGGCATAAGCTCGATCTCATCGATCAGGATGTACAGAATCGTGGGACAGCTCAGCGGGTCGTTAAAGAGTAACTTTCATCCTACTTGCAGCAACGAGCTCAGGTTAAAGCAGAGTTGGCCGCAGCAGCTGACCATGAAAAGGGGCTGAGGAAAGTACGTGAGCGGCTGATTGTTCTATTGAAAACGCTTCCCTCCCAATAATTGTTTTTGCACAATTTGTAATTTTGAATAAAATGTATCCATTTTTTATTCTTTCATATGATGTATTTTGTACCCAATTGAATTTATGAATAAAAGATACATTTCTTTCGTAATATCTTATGTCATCTCTTGCTTTTTTCTTTTCTTTGTTACCGGCATGTCACTTTAGTAAGCGTAGCCTGCAGATGATAGAGAGAGCATTCTGTTTTGAATTCTTTGAGAGGTAGCGATGGCTTAGGAAGCAGGTTCAGATCTACTGCCTAAGGCTTTTCAACTTCATGAGCCGTGAGGGTCTCATAAAGAATTTTCTCCCTACGAGTCGAGAGGATCTCGTAGGTGTATTTTCTCCTTAGGAATTGTGAGGATTCCTAAGTGGGTTTTCTCTTGAGAGTCGTAACGATCTCACAAGAGAGTTTTCTTCCTTACGGGTCGAGAGGACCCGTAAGTGATTGATGGGGTTAACATTATCCGCATTTCACGGAGTCAGGGGTTGCTCTGGGCATTTCCCACGGGGTTGAGATTGACTCTATCTGTGTTCCACGGGACCAGGATTTGCTCTGGATGCTTCCCACGGGGTCAGGATTGACATAGCCCTGTTCTGCGAGGACCAGGATCCATTCTGGACGTTTCCCACGGGGTCAAGATTGACATAGGCCGTGTTTCACAAGACCAGAAATTTGCTCTGGATGCTTCCCACGGGGTCAGGATTGACATAGCCATGTTCTGCGATGACCGGGCTCAGCTCTGGACGTTTCCCATGGGTCAGGATTGACATAGGCCGTGTTCCACGTGACCATGAATTTGCTCTGGATGCTTCCCACAGGGTCAGGATTGACATAGCCGTGTTCTGCGAGGACCAGGCTCCGCTCTGGACGTTTCCCATGAGGTCAGGATTGACATAAGCCGTGTTCCATGTGACCAGGAATTTGCTCTGGATACTTCCCATGAGGTCTGGATTGACATAGCCGTGTTCTGCGAGGACCAGGCTCCGCTCTGGACATTTCCCACGGGGTCAGGATTGATATAAGCCGTGTTCCACTTGACCAGCAATTTGCTCTGGATGCTTCCCACAGGGTAGGGATTGACATAGTCGTGTTCTGTGAGGACCAGGCTCCGCTCTGGACGTTTTCCACGAGGTCAGGATTGACATAGGCCGTGTTCTACGTGACCAGGAATTTGCTCTAGATGCTTCCCACGGGGTCAGGATTGACATAGCCGTGTTCTGCGAGGACCAGGCTCCGCTCTGAACGTTTCCCACGGGGTCAGGATTGACATAGGTCGTGTTCTATGTGACCAGGAATTTGCTCTGGATGCTTCCCACGGGGTCAGGATTGACATAGACCGTGTTCTGCGAGGACCAGGATCCGCTCTGGACGTTTCCCACGGGGTCAGGATTGACATAGGCCGTGTTCCACATGACCAGGAATTTGCTCTGGATGCTTCCCACGGGGTCAGGATTGACATAGGCAGTGTTCTGAGAGGACCAGGCTCCGCTCTGGACGTTTTCCACGGGGTCAGGATTGACATAGGCCATGTTCTACGTGACCAGGATTTGCTCTTGATGCTTCCCACGGGGTCAGGATTGACATAGCCGTGTTCTGCGAGGACCAGGATCCGCTCTGGATGTTTCCCACGGGGTCAGGATTGACATAGGCCATGTTTTACGTGACCAGGATTTTGCTCTGGATGCTTCCCACGGGGTCAGGATTGACATAGCCGTGTTCTGCAAGGACCAGGCTCCACTCTGGACATTTCCCATGGGGTCAGGATTGACATAGGCCGTGTTCCACGTGACCAGGAAATTGCTCTGGATGCTTCCCATGGGGTCAGGATTGATATAGGCCGTATTCTGCGAGGACCAGAATCCGCTCTGGACGTTTCCCACGGGGTCAAGATTGACATAGGCCGTGTTCCACGTGACCAGGAATTTGCTCTGGATGCTTCCCACGGGGTCAGGATTGACATAGGACATGTTCTGCGAGGACCAGGCTCCGCTCTGGACATTTCCCACGGGGTCAGGATTGACATAGGCCGTATTCTACGTGACCAGGATTTGCTCTGGATGCTTCCCACGGTGTCAGGATTGACATAGCCGTATTCTGCGAGGACTAGGATCCGCTCTGGACGTTTCCCACGGGTCAGGATTGACATAGGCCGTGTTCCTCGTGACTAGGAAATTGCTCTGGATGCTTCCTATGGGGTCAGGATTGACATAGGCCGTGTTCTGCGAGGACCAGGATCCACTCTGGACATTTCCCACGGGGTCAGGATTGACATAGGCCGTGTTCCACATGACCAGGAATTTTCTCTGGATGCTTCCCATGGGTCAGGATTGACATAGGCCGTGTTCTGTGAGGACCAGGCTCCGCTCTGAACGTTTCCCACGGGGTCAGGATTGACAAAGGCCGTGTTCTACGTGATCAGGATTTGCTCTGGATGCTTCCCACGGGGTCAGGATTGACATAGCCATGTTCTGCGAGGACCAGGATCCGCTCTGGACGTTTCCCACGGGGTCAGGATTGACACAGGCCGTGTTCTACATGACCAGGATTTTGCTCTGGATGCTTCCCACAGGGTCAGGATTGACATAGCCGTGTTCTGCGAGGACCAGGCTTCACTTTGGACGTTTCCCACGGTGTCAGGATTGACATAGGCCATATTCCACGTGACCATGAAATTGCTCTGGATGCTTCCCACGGGGTCAGGATTGACATAGCCTTGTTCTGCGAGGACCAGGATCCGCTCTGGACGTTTCCCACGGGATCAGGATTGACATAGGCCGTGTTCCACGTGACCAGGATGGGTTGACTTTATCCGTATTTCACGGAGTCGTGGGTTGACTCTCGGTTGTCTGTGCACCACCGAGTCATGGAACTGGGAATTGCTGCGGTTCCGCTTTGCTGATGTTGCGTCTGTGGTGGTGAGACGAATGTTGAGATGATCCCCAGGCTGTCTGTGAACAGTCGAGAGTTGGCTTTCTTTCGGATGAAGCCTAGGGGAAGGTATGGTTCCCTCTTTGTTTGTGCCCCTGGATTGTATACAGGGATCGATGTAATTTCACCTGTGGGGCAAAAAGTTTCATTTTATATATTTTTCTTTCCGCGATGCTCTATCATTTCAGCTTTTATATCGCGAAAGTCGCGATTGCCCAATCATTTCGGCTATTTTTCACGGTGCCCAATCATTTCGGCTATTTGTTTTATTTTTACTCGCTGCTTTTTATTGCGAATTGCCCAATCATTTCGTCTATTTTGTATGCATACATTTTTACTTGCTGATTTTTTTGCAAGTTGCCCCATTATTTCGGCTATTTCGTATGCGTGTGTGGCCTGCTGGTTTTTTGCTGCAAGTTTGGAATTAGACACCGATTTCGGCATCAGCACCGCTACAACTGGGATATTTCCAGGAGCGAATCATCATTTGCCTCTGTTGATGTCGAACAAAGGTGGCTTACTGAACAGGGTTAGGATCTTGCCGACTAAGGCTTTTAACTTTACGAGCCGTAAGGGTCTCATAAAGGTATTTCTCCCTACGAGTCATGAGGATCTCGTAAGTGCGCTTTCTCCTTAAGAATCGTGAGGATTCCCAAGTGTATTGCTTCTCGTAAGTCATAAGGATCTTACAAGAGTGTTTTCTCCTTATAAGTCGAGAGGACTTACAAGGGCTGTTCACTGTGCAAACATATCCCTAATCACGGATGGGACTTTGTTAGGGAAATGTTTATTCGTGCCCGTGGATTGTATACAAGGGTCAGCATTGAACCGCTTATAGGGCAGAATTGGAGGTTGTGATGTCTTAATAACAGGTTCAGATCCCTGTAGCTTAAGGCTTTTGAATCCTATAAGTCGTGAGGGTCTCAAAGGGGGAATTCTCCTTACGAGTCGTGAGGATCTCGTAAGTGTAATTTCTCCTTAGGAATCATGGGGATCCCTAAGTATGTTGCTCCCTTGTAAGTCGTAAGGATCTCACGCGGGTGGTTTCTCCTCACAAAATCGAGAGGACCTTGCAAGTGTCTTTTAACGAGGTTGCGCCCTTTTGGGTTTTCACAAAAACTCGCCGGTAGCCCTGCTGTTTTTACTCACGGAGCCCTTTCAGGTTTTCATCCGTGCCCATTTTGCTTATGGACATACCGTTTTCTTCTTTTTTATTTTATTTATTTATTTATTTATTTATTTTTGTCAGCCTTGTGATGCTGCAGTCCGTAGTAGTTTATCGACGTCTCGGTCAACAGCTAGTTTTAGGACATAGTGGTCCATTGTTAGTTTAAGGACGTTTCGGTCCAATGCCGGTTTTAGGACATAGTGGTCCATCATTAGTTTTAAGGACGTTTCGGTCCGTTGTTAGTTTTAAGGCATTTTGGTCCGTTGTTAGTTTTAGGACATTTCGGTCCAAGAAAAGGAAGCCGGCTACTACTTACAGAGTTTAGGCTTAGGAAGATAGTGAGCGGACATAGGCGTCGTCATCTATCGTTGACCTAGGCCGTGACTCGTCAGGTGTAGTATTTCTTTAGAAAGCGACCGTTTATTGGGCTGAAAGGTCTTTCACCATGCATGTCCATGAGTAGATATGCTCCACCCTGGTAAACTTTGTCTATGATATACGAGATTTCATAGTTTGGCTCGAATTTCCCCTATTTGGCACGATTGGGGAGCATAGGCCTTTTGACCACTAGCACGAGTTCGCCTTGGCGGAATGTTCTCGGCCTAGTCAATCTCTCATACGAGCGTGTCATCTTTGCTTTATAATCCTCCAGATTTTGCTGCGCCATGAGCCTGGTTTCATCAAGGGCATCGAGCTCCTCAACCCGAAGGTGAGCATTTTCTTCGTCTGTTAGCTCGTAGTGAACCGCCACTCGTAGAGAAGGTAACTCTATCTCAAGGGGGAGTACCACTTCTATGCCGAATACCAATGCATACGGCATTGTGTTTGTGACTGTTTTGAACGTAGTTCAATACGTTCAAAGAGCTTCATCCAGTCTCTCGTGCCAGTCCCTCTTATTTCGAGACACCTTCTTTTTCACGATCTTCATTAAGGTCTCGTTAAAAGCCTCAGCTAGACCGTTAGCTCGGGGATTATAGACCGATGAATATTTCCAGTCTATGTTATGTTGTTGTGTGAAGCAGCTGATCTTGTGGCTTCTATAGGCTGGCCCATTATCGGAGATAATCCGTCGCGGAGTGCAAAACCGATAAATGACATGTGTCTTGAAGAAATGGAGAATATTCTCCGTCTTCACTTCTCTTAGCGGTATGGCTTCTACCCACTTAGAAAAGTAATCGGTCGTCGCCAAAATGAATCGATGTCCTCTGGATGATGCCGGTTCGATGGGGCCGATTATGTCGGTTCCCCACATTTCGAACGGCCAGCTAGCCACCGTTGGATGTAGTAGATTTGGATGCTGGTGAACAAAGTCTCCGTGAATTTGGCAAGAGTGGCACAGTTTCGCGTATTCGAGGCAGTCCTGGATCATCGTGGGCCAATAGTAGCCCATCCTTTTAATCTTCAGCTTCATCTTTGGGCCGGCTTGGTGAGAACCGCAGATTCCATCGTGAGTTTCTTGGACGAATTTCTTTGCCTCTTCAGGTCCCAGGCGTCTTAGCCACAGAGAATCAAATGACCTCTTATACAGAGTATTATTGACGAAGGCAAAAGACAGAGCTCGTTTCATAAGCTGATGTCTTGAGGACGCATCTTCAGGTGTTCGACGCTATTTGAAGTAGTCTATAAATACTTCTCTCTAATCCATAGCCATTTCCTGGTCTTTTATTTGTAGGGTCGTCTGCTCGGTAGCTCTCTTTTCTTCGGACAATTCCGGAGATATTTCTGCTGGTGCAAGAACCCGACGACTTTGCACAATGATCTTCATGTCATCGAGGTTCTCGTCGGCCAGTTCTTTAGCGAGCTTGGCTAATGTATCTGCTTTGCTATTTTCCGCGTGCGGTATGCTTTCCAGGGTGTAGGAAGGAATTTGAGTCAGCAGTCGCTGTACTCTCTCGCCGTACTTCACTAACTCTGGTTTGCACATTTGATAGTCGTTGTTTACCTGACTAACGATCAGCTGGGAGTCTCCGCATATGAGGAGGTTTTCGATTCCCATGTCTACAACGATCTCAAGACCCGCTATCAAAACTTCATATTCGGCTTCATTGTTTGTCCTCGGTTCGGTTAAGGAGAAAGCAAAGCGCATTATCCCTCCTTGTGGAGTCACGAAGATAAGGCCCACCCCAGATTTGATTATGGGGGTGCTTTGTTTGCGCTTCTTCATGGAAGATACCCCATCGAAGTAAAGTTCCCATCGGGTATCATTCTCTCTTCTCTCCCCGTAGATCGTGTCAAACGCGTGCTCGTCTGGCAATTCGCAGTTTAAAGGGAAATCAGCAGGTATTGGATGCTCAACGAGGAAGTCGGTAATGGCCTGGGTTTTCACCGCCTTGAGGGGTCGATAAGTTAAGAACTCCATTAAGAGTAGGGCCCATTTAGCGAGCCGTCCCGTTAGTATAGCTTTTGACATCGAGATTGGCCCTCGAGTGCAAAGGCATAAAGGCTCTCTGCCTTCGATATGAGAGCCCTCATGTGCTAACGCGTAGTATTTGAGAGGATCCACCTTCGATATGAGATGGACCTCATGTGCTAACGCGTTGTGTGTGAGCTTCGTTATCGCGAAGATCAACGCCAGGCAATGTTGTTCTATGGGGGAGTAATTGCTTTCTACTCCCAGGAGAACTCGACTCAAGTAGTAAAGGGCTCTCTCCTTCCCTTGGTCATTCTCTTGTGCCCATAATACGCCTAAGGAACCTTCAAGGGCGGTTGTATACAGAATAAGAGGCTTTCCCTTGACCGGGGCGGTTAGAACCGGAGGATTCTGTAGGTATCGTTTGATTTCGTTGAGTGCGCTTTGGCATTTGCGATCCCAGACGAAAGGGGTTCCCTTCTTCATCAGGTGACTGTAAGGACGGCATTTGCCGAAGAGGTTGGCTATGAATCGCCGGATATACGCGAGCTTTCCTTGGAGAGACCGTAATTGCTTGAGAGTCCTTGGCAGTGGCATTTCCATAATCGCCTTGATCTTCGACGGGTCTATCTCTATGCCTCGATGTCTGACGACGAATCCCAGGAATTTGCCCGAGGAAACTCCGAACGCGCATTTGAGAGGGTTCATCTTCAGGTTGTATTTCCGAAGACGCTGAAACACGATCTTCAGATACTCTAAATGTTCCTCGTATGATTTTCTTTTAACTACGAGGTCGTCGATATAGCATTCGACAATTTCATGTATGAGGTCGTCGAAGATCTTCGTCATGACCCTCTGATAGGTGGCACCGGCGTTCTTTAGACCGAAAGTCATCACCTTGTAGCAAAATATGCCCAAAGGGGTCTGGAAAGCGGTATGCTTCTGGTCTTCGGGATGCATCTTTATCTGATTGTATCCTGATGAGCCGTCCATGAAGGAGAAAACTTCGTGAGTGGACGTATTATCTATCATCAGCTCAGTGACTAGTACTGGGAAGTCGTCCTTCGGGCAAGCTTTATTGAGATTCCGAAAGTCCACACATATGCGCACCATCCCATTTTTCTTCATCACTGGGACGATGTTGGCGATCCAGTCAGGATACTGAACTTCTTGGATGAAACCGGAGTCGATTAGCTTCTTGACCTCGGCGTTGATGCTCATCTCAAGCTCGAGCCGCATTCTTCTCGGTGCTTGTTTGATCGGCTTGACGTCCGGGGATATCGCCAATTTGTGGACAGCAATCTCTGGATCTAGTCCTGGCATCTTGGAATAGTTCCATGCGAAGCAATTTTTATGCTGCATGAGCACGTCCTTTAGCGCAGCCACCTTTTCTTCAGACAACAGCTCACTGACGAACGTCAGCCGTAGGTCATTTGCTGTTCCCAAGTCAATTTTTGTGAGGTTATCTGCGGTAGTATATATCCCATCTTCCAGCTCCTTTGGCGCCGGTGGAAATTCTGAGATCACCTCGCCATCATCGTTTTCGAAGCACCAGGGAAGGTCATCCATATTCTCGGGCTCTTCTTCTGACAGCGTTATCACGTGGCAGGTACGAGATCGCTTCCAAGACCGACATTGATCTGGTTCCATTTTCGCTGCATACGTGGCTCTCGGTCCATGCTTCTACGGTGGGATTACCCTCCAACTGCTGGATAGAGCGAACCTACCGAGTTGATATTGGTCTTTGACCCAGTTCTTGAAGGTGAAGCAGTCTTCAAGAGGATGTCCTATTGCTCGATGATAGGAGAAATAGTCTGGATGATTAACTTCACCTGCGTGCTCGGGGTGCTTGGATTCCGGGGGGGTAATCATCTGATGCTTTATGACAAGATCAAATATCTTCTATGTCTTTTCTTGAGGAAAAGAATATTCTCGACCCATCTTCTTTATAAGAGACGAATCTTGGTTGCTCGATTCTCGATCGCGTGGCTTCTTTATCCCGCTTTGTCGCTGTCGAACACTTTTCCCATTCTTTGGTTTATTTTTTCCTCTGTGTCGGGTCTTTTGTATGACGGGCTAGCGACGAAGGGCATCGTCACTTTCTACAGCCTGCTGAAGGAGGTGCTGCGTCCTGGCTTTCTCGTAGATGGCCATTTCGCTATTATGATCGTCTCGAACCTTTTGACCCGCTTCCCTTATAAGCTTGTCCATTTGTTCTTCGAATGACAGACTTGGTATTTTCACGATGGGACCTAGTTTTGGTTCAGGGTTAGCATCTTCCCACAGAGCATTTCCTTCCTCATCGAAGTCATGTATGACGTAGCAATCGCGGAATAGCTCCCGTTTCTTGGATTGAACATATCCAAGACCGATCGTTTTCATTCTCCCGTTGGGCAACTTTCGTTGAGTTCTGGGGACATTCCAAATCCAGTTATAGAACCGTGCTTGTTGAGCAGTTTGCTTGAAGGGTATGCCTTGACGCCTCAACAGCCTTTTTAATCCTTCTGTGTAGTAACTGGGCAAACGGATGGGCTGAAGCCTGTCAAGCATAGAATCGGCACCGTGCCAGATTTCTTTCTCCACTTTGGTTTCCCCAGCTCGGTAGAATAGGATTGACTTTTCACCCTTTCGCCTGGGGGGGACATAGAATGTCTGCAATTCTTGCACGCTATAAGTTTCAAGTGCATCGAGCTCTTTGTAATGCTCTTGTGGAACCATAGAAACTTGCAAACTTTGATCTTCATCGGTGAAGGTTTGTATCGATGGCCGAGCGGAGAATACAGCATTGACCTCATCTTCCGAGTCGCTGCCAAAGACCAACATAGGGGTGGACGGTCTCGGTTTGTTGCAGTGGGGCGGCCTTGAATAAACTATTTCTTCTTCGTCCTCGGTGTCACTCCCGAAGACCGAAATAGTGGTGATAGCTTTGTTCTTATCCTCCGGTTTGCGACATCTTTCTGTGTCTTCGAAATCAGGCAGGAAGTATTTGGCATCTTCATACTTTCGGACTTTATTCACGGAGAATGGGTTCAACTCCCCCGTCACAGTGTACTCGAGACCATCTTTAAAGTACTTCATACACTGATGTTGTGTAGAAGGGATAATGTTGTACTCGTATAACCAAGGCCTGCCGAGCAAAGCGTTGTAGCAAGTCTTGGCGTCAATGACGTGAAACTTGATGTCAGTGACTAGCAGCCCAAAGCGCAGCGTCAGTATCACAGATTCGAGTGTCCGTGATGACTGGGAGTCAGACCCAGAGATAGTGATCTTATCCCGAGCGAGGTGTTGAACGCTTATGCAGATTTCCTTCAACACTCTTACATTGAGGAGGTTAACGGAGGACCCATTGTCAACCAGGATTTTGCCTATCCAGATATCATGACAGTATCCGGAGACATAAAGGGGATGGTTATGCTCACACGTCCCGAGGAGGAGATCTTCATCGCCAAAGGTGATATCGGCTGTGTGCACCTCTTCCAGCTCGTCCTCCATCTTTTCTTCGGCGAGGAAAGCTTAGAACTGTTCGGGTTCTTGTAACGCCTTGTTCAAAGAATCTCTTGCTTCTTTTGATAGCAGAAGGGCGTCGAGAATGCTGAGCTGCGAGGGTATCTTCCTCAAGTGTGCCAGAACGTTGTAGTCTATCTTGTTTTTCTTTGGCGGGTCTTTGGCTGTCAGCTCTTTGACGACTTGATCTTCTAGGGCGATGTCCTCAGGGACCTTTTCTTTTCCCTTATCTTTTTTGTTTGAAGCCTGGTTGGCAGGTCCGAGATTCTTTTCAGGCAGCGTGCGATTACGCAGCTGAATGTTCTCGCAGTTCTTTGGTTCTTCATCTTTTCCCGAAGTGGATTCTTTGAAGAGAGGGTCAAGAGTCATTTCTTCGTCAGAGTCACTCCCGAAAGTGAGGACTTGCGATCCGTCAGCATTGACCATGTGACATTTGCCGGCAGTTCTCTTACGCTCCTCGGTCGTATTTCTTTACTCCCGATAAGTTTTGCGTTTCATCCGCTTGAAATGTTGTCGGTGAGCAACATATCCTTTCTACTAGCATTTAAAAGCGTTGCACTCTTCGGTGGGGTGTGCAATCTTTCGATGATATAAGCAGTAGCTAGGATGCATATCCGCTTCATCAGGAGTGTTTCCTTCGGAGGGTGGCAGCTTCATTCCCATTGCTATGGCTTTGGCGAACCTTTTTCTCGTCTTGAACCTGCTTTTATTTGCGTCGGATGTACTTTGATCTGGTGAGACCTTTTCGACCCTTTCATCCAGTCGCCGGCGTTTGGGCTTTTCGAATATGGCCATTTCGCGCTCCCGGATAGCTTTACTTTCAAAAGAGCTTCATTTAGGAATGCATCGATCATTTCGTCCGATGGTCCTAGAAGTTCCGGCTCAGGATCTGCCCCCGGTTTCTCTGCATCCAGAGCTACTTCATCTTTTATCGACGAGTGAGAGATCATATGACAACTTGCCACATAATCCTCAGGTTCATCCGACAAATTTTCTCCATTGTCATCATCTCCGTCCTCAAGGACGTGGCTGAGAAACTCTTGAAGTGTGACCGGGGTTCGCGCCTTCTGGTTATATTCTTCTAGCGCGTCGATATGTTTTTGCAGGTCCGAGCGCTTGTCATTAGGCTTCATGGGCTTTTTGGTCTTCTTCTTTCTCTTCGAAGACTTTGACGGCTGGGTGTGGGCGCTTTGATTATCATCACCAATTTTTGGAGTTGGGCGCAATTTCAACATTCCCTCGATAATCTCGGGTTCCAATGGATTTTACCATTTGATCGCCGGGCATGCTTGGAGATCCTTCAACATTCTTTTCATTTTGGCTGAAAGAATGACCTCCCATGGAGCTTCTTCTATAAAAGAGCATGATGCCTCCGGTGTGTCCACCCTTTTAGGAGCATGTGGTTGAGGCGGGCTCACTTTCCAATTCTCGGACAAGGCGAACTTGCCCTGTTGGTATTGGTCTTCGATCCAGCCTTTAAAAACAAAGAAATCTTCAATTGGATGGCCTATCACTTGGTGATAGGGGCAATAATTGGGATTATTAGCCTCACCGGGTTGCAATGGGCGTTTCGAATTCGGCAGATTGATGAGCCTGTTGCGCACCGATAGTTCAAACAATCTCCTCGTTTTGTCCCGGGGAAATGAGTAAGGGCGCTTCATTTTCTCATTATAAAATCGACGTCTCTCATCTAGGCGATCAGTTAATTTTGGACCACTAGGCTGCTGTTGAGCATTGGCGACAAAGGTCGCTTTCCCTTTCCCTTTTTCATTCCGCGGCTCCGGTTTCGAAGAGGAAGGCCTATGGCCCATCTGGTCTATTTGGGCTAGTTTGTCAATCAAGGCCTAGAACGTGGTTGGCTTGAAGAACATCATTAATTGGGAAATAGTCGCTTGAAGATCAAGAGTGCCCACGAACATACCCACTGCCGGCGCTTCTTCGATGCGCTGCTCACATTTTGACCATAAATTCCACCATCGTATTGCGTATTGGACCCATGTCTCGCCTGGCTTCACCCTGGCGTTAATTAGTGCGGTAATCGGAGTACGCTCGCTAGCGCTTGCGAACCTTTGTGTGAACAGCAGCTCCATTTCTGCAAATCTTGATAGAGTTGTTCGGGAGTTCATAGTACCATTCGAACGCTGTCTCCGACAAGCTGCCAACAAACTGGCGTAGCAGTAGTTTATCATCACCTCCAGTATTACCGCACAAGGCTCTAAATTGAGCAACATGCAGATGCAGATTTCCCGTCCCCTTATATACGTAGAATTTAGGGATCGTATATCCCGGCGGGTATCTTATTTGGTCATACCAGCCCGGATAGGGCCGTCCAGTCTTAACGATCTGTCCGGCCGTTTCGCTCGCCTGATGAGCTCGTATTTGCTGAGCAATGTAATCATCCAGAGCGGTCTTAAAGATAGTCTCCTCTTTGGCTGCTGAAAGAACCGGAGGAGGGTTCGATGTTTCCCCTCTGTCATCTTCGATGATAATCGGGGGGTTTTCAGCTGGAGGTTCCGGCTGTAACATCATCCCGGCCATGTCTTAGAACAAAAGAGCCATTCGTTTTATATTGGCCGCCTGTTCCGCGGATTCTTTTTCTTTCCTCTCGAGTATTCTTCGGAGGAACTTGTTCATATCAGAATTTTGCATTATTATATTTCCCATTCTTAATCATATTGCAAATAAATAGGTGCTTTTGATCTATGTCTGCTAAATAGTTGCAGGTTACAGGTTCTCAGAACAAATACAGTGAAAATAGTGAAAAGACACTATAAATGTGAGACTACGACCAATAAATAGATGAATCTGTATGATGCCGCCTACCAGTTTAAGGAACAAATGAAGATCAATGAACAGTTCGATTGCACAACGTATGAGAGCAGCACAAGATTCAAGACTTCAACACGAAACTAACGGTAAAAGTCCACAACATTCTGCACTGTGGAAATCTGGAAGAAAATAGAAGATATTCTGAGAAACCAAGTGAAGAAACCAGAAGTAAAATGCAACATGAAGCAGCCCTAAAGAAATGAGCCCAATATCCCATCAAACGGCCGCGAAATCGCGGTCAAACAAGGCTTTTAGCCGCGGATCCGCGACCGTGCAATGCACGTGTCGGTGGATAAGACGGTGCGTTGACCGGGTCTTCTTAGGGTAGATTTGTAAATTTATTAATGGATTAGAATGTAACCTAGGGTTTCCTGTATCTATAAATAGGAGAGCAAAAGGCCAATAATTCTCGTGCCTCTTTTGGGTGCCTCTTTTGAGATGCCTCTTTTAATTTCTAGATCTTAGATTTTCAACTCCATGTAATCTGTCAAAAAGTGCATCAATAAAGAAGTAAGTTTTTTAATCTTGAATTTCTTTTCTGCCCTAATTATAAATTTTTTATCTGCCCTAGTTAGAAATTTTTTATCTGCCGTAGCTATAAATTTTTTATCTGCCTTAGTTATTAAATTAAAACCATAAAAAATGAACCCGTTTATCAATTCCCTAATGAGTGAGTAGTTCCTCACTTGTTAGGGTTATGTTTGGGAAAGGTTTGAGAGATGAAAATCTCTCACCCTTTTATTGCCCATTATTCATTTTAAAGTAGGACTCTATGCATACATACACACACCGCTCACTACGGCACCCTATCCCACGAGGTAGCGGTGATACCATAATTAAAAACCGGTTGTGTATGTTTTCCATGGAGGTTAGGGTAAGAGTTAAGAAAGGACGGACAAGGACCTAGAGGAAGAAACCTAGTTTCTTCCCGATGGTGCTAATCCCCTTTGTTAACTATTACCTTAACACCTAAAAGTTCTTAATTAGGGCAAAGAAAGCGGTGAGAATAATTGATTTTCCAAACTAACCTAATCTTAACCCTAGCAAGCTTTTTATAAACTTTTATCTCATTCTTAAATCTTAAAATAAAACCTAAAATCTTTTGGATTTAACTCGTTAGAACATAAAGAAAAGGAATCCATCTCCCTATGGACCGACCCGTACTCAACCGGCTAGCTACCAAGCGACAACGTCTTGATTGCGGTTAATTCTTTGATTTCAAAAATGCATACGTTAGAACATCTCTTCCAATTAAATGGCGTCATTGCCGAGGAGACGGTAGTCTCTTTCTTTATGTAATTTCGGGTTAAAAAATAATAAAAATGAAAAATTTAAAATTATAAAAATTGAAAATTTTAAAAATAAAATAAAATAAAATTCATCTTGTTCTTTTTTAGAGGTATTGTGTGAATTGTGCAGGAAAAGAAGACAGACAGATTCAGATCTGGAAAATCCCAGTGAACAAATCAAGAAACAGAGAATCTGAACAAACAGGGGACAATCCAAACAACAAACAGAAAATTTTTGGAGATTTAAACCACCTAAACCGCCGCGGAACCCCGGCAGAATTAACAGTTTGACCGCGGAACCGCGGTCAAAAGGTGACGTCAGCAAATAAAAATTTCTGTAAGTATCTCTTTTCTTCTTCTCTCCTATCCTGAGCTCCACTGAAAATTTTTCCTGCAGGGTTCTTTGCGCAAAATTCTTCTCCCTCTCCAATAAATTGTTTTTGTGCAGGATTCTTTGCGCTGCAAAGTATAAAAAAAAATTTGAAAGTGTTTTAGATTTTGTGTGTTTACTGCTTTGCATTTTTAAAACGGACTTTTAAAGGGCTATAACACCAATCCAGATTGGGTGGCGATTTCATCACCCTTTCTAAGACCCCAGAAATCACAAAAAGCAGTTGCATCAACCTTCGAGTTAATAAAAAATATTAAACTCAGCAATAAGGACTGTCACGCTCAATAGGACAAAGGAAAAGTTGTAGGCATCCGTTGTTTATCTAAACCAGACTTTGTGGTGCCTAGGCTAGACAAGTAGAAAAGGTAATTTTAAAAGGCCCGTCTCACGGTGATTCATGAGCGGATCCCTCCTTTCTTTAATTGTGCTTACCTGGCCACAATTGGCAGTGAAGAGGAGATTTGAGGATCTCACAACTTGCTCTTTCGAATAGTTAGGAGCAGTCTAGTTGACTTAGGAGACCCTAACTCTAGGCTTGATTGTGCATGCTTATATTGTGACTGTTTGAAACTGTGTAGTAATCCGTACAAATTTTGCAAAAACTCTTTCTAAAAAAAACACTTTCAAAAAATTTCAAAAACCCAAAAACAAACAATTTCTTTAAAAAATATATATATATATTTTTTAAAATAAAATAAAAAAAATCATCACATTCTTTTTCTTCTCCTTTCTTACATCATGGGTACCCCACCTCGCAAAACTCTTGCCGAATTTTGGTACCCTCATCTAAACATTGCTTCTTACGCGCATTGTTTTGGTCGAATTACGGACGACCCCTCCATGCCCAAAATTTCTTTGAAAGATCGAATAGAAGCGTCTAGGAGAAACAGTTGGACTCCACAATCCACTTTGTATCAACCATTTCAACCTTCACCACCTTCTTATGTTGATACTCATTTTTCGAGTCCTGTTGTAACTCCGAAATCCATGTCTATTGCTGAACATAATGAACAATCTCGTAACCGATCTTTCACTCCTTTCAACACTTCCAGTTATTGGGATCAACAAGTCCATTCACATTTTTATCCAAATGTTAATCATACTCCTGTCCAACCATTCAATTCCTACCAGTCCTACCCGACTTTCGCACCTTCCCTAGACATTGCTTCTACACAGCCATTTGGGAGTTTCCAGAATCCAAACAATTTTGAATCTTTTTCTGAAACCCCTTCACAACCCATGTCTAGTCTGGAACAGTCGTTGGAAGCTTATATTGTAGCGACAAACCAACAGATGAAGAATTTGGATGCGTCCATTGCCGCCCTATTACAACCTAGTGACCCGGCAACTAGTTTCCAACTAGCTCCAAATTTTCCAATGTATGATGAGGCGGTTGGACATATTGAGAATTTGAGTGGAGAGAGTGAGCTGTGCCCCCTTCCAAATCAAGCATACCCATCCTCAATTGAATCCCACAACTCCGGTTTTGAATGTCTATCAAGTATCCCAAATGATTCACCAGTTGAAAATAAAACGTCTAATGAGTTGTGCGACTTTGTAGTGCTTGATTTGCCAGACTGTGAAGGGTCTCTTTCGAGTGAAACCATCACCAATCCTTTTGACCTCTACACCTCCAATCTAGAACCTGAATTGATTGATATCCATTCTTTAGATGAGGTGTCTGAAAAAATTAATTTTCACTTGATTGAGGATATTGACGCTGGGAATATTTTGGATGATGAACCCGCAAATTTGACTGAATTTTTCTCTCCAATTCATCATCCCGAGTCATTAACTGTTTTTCCCGAACCCCATATGCGTCTAGATTTTGATGATAAATGCATGGATGGGCTAAAATTTGAGGAGAGTATTGGGGAGAGTATTGAGGATAGTATTGAGGATGAACCAGTTTTGTTTGATGAGTCGGATTTTCGAATTCATCCTCCTGAACGTTTAACTGTTATACTTCCTAAATCACCCCCCTTCATCCTTTCTATCGTTCCGACCACGCAAGAGACCGTATCGCTTTCATTTCCAATGTCTGGTTTACCAAGTTCGACATACCCATGTTTTCTAACGAATCTTGACGGGTTTGACCTCATTTCTCAGTGGGTTGATAGATTAGCACAATCGCTTTTTACACATCGGTCATTATAAAATGTGCTAATTTATACACTCCATCTCCACCCTCAAGTTCGTATTCAACTTCTTTCTCCCACTTTCTTTGGTTTTTCTTCTAATCTTCCTTTAATGATACCGAGTGTTAATGAATCACAATCCGATATTTTGAGTTCGATATTTTTAGAAAAACAACCTGATTTAGAATCTTTTGAGAATAAGGTAGATGACCTTCACGAGTCTCCTACCTCCGTAATTTTTGAAAAATCAAGTGGGTTGAATTCTGGCGTGACACTTATTGACATTGAAACGTTCAATCGGACCTTCGATGAAAGTTTCGAAGATATTTTCACCGACGAACTCGCATTCTTAAACGACACAGATTTTGTGATTAATCAACCTCCACCTGAAGAAGTTGAAACACCACCATTTCTTTTTTCCTTCCGCCATTCTTCTCCTCCACCGAGACCGTATACTGCTTTTATCTCCACACAGTCTCGTATGTTTCTCATTTCTTTTCTCTACACTCCACTCTTTCACCAACCACACCATTATAACGATAAATTTTTTGAATGGTTGGTGCTAACCTTTGGCTTGTGTAAGGCCTTGTATAGCTTGATACGGTATTTTTCTCCTCCCTAACTCTGAACTTTAATGCTTCAACAGTGGAAACACCGTTTCACTTAAGTTTGGGGGGCCTTTTTGTATATATATTTTGTTTTGTTTTTCTGTTAACAATAAAAAAAATTATAAAAAAAATAAACAGGGGAGTACCGACAATTTTGACCCTCTTTGTGTAGCCCGACAGTGAGGACACTGTCAAGTTTAAATTTGGGGGTGTGCTCGGTAAGATTTCTTCCTTCGCATTCATATGTATATTTTTGCATTTACATACTTATTTTAAAAACCATAAAAAATTTTAAAAAAATTATAAAAATTGAAAAGTTCAATTTTGGCCTTATTTAACTTAAGTTTAACATGATGGTCGACTAGTTAGGAAAAAATAGATCCTAAACTTAGTAAATTAAAAACCCTAAAAATAACCTTTCTTAAAGTTTAACCATAGAAAATATATGTCCTTGTAGTTTATTTAAAAATAGGCAAATTTTGAGTTCACTTCTTTGGCTAAGTCAAAATAAGGGAAGGGTATTGAAATTTTTATTGAAGTGTAAGTCTGAAAAATAATTCCGAACCTTAAGTCCAAATTCTGAAAATATATACCCTACAACTTGCACAAACACGCACCTTGAAACTTGGAATAGTAAAAGATACCTTGAAATACTCTTGTCTAAAATCCTTAGTAAAAATTAAAAAAATAAAAAAATAAAAAACTTATAAGTGTGAATAATGAGATATAAAAAAATGGACATTGGTTTTGTAATTACTTAAGGCTGCGTAAAATAAAAAAAAATATAGCGAGGGTGCTTTATCACCTAGCGCCTTAGACCAACTGGTTTGGGAGTCACTGCTAAAACCTTAGGTGTTACAAGACGAGGAATTACGCCTAAATGCGCGAACACATTTTGTAATCGGTCGTTAGTACCTCAAGAAGTATTAACGGTCACATGAAGGATGTGTGAGCAATTTCATATAAAAAATTCACCAACTAAAAGTACTTTGGACAATGGACAAGAGTATAAGAGCTTGAATTGAATTTCCAAGTGTAGGGGTGATACATACACACACGTAGGGGTATATGATTAGGGTTTGGATGAGAGATAGAAATGAAAAATATGACTTATATCTTTAGTAGAGATGATAAAAATTCCTAAGTTGAGATGGAACCTTAGAAGGGGAAATTCAAAAGATGCTGAAAGCTTAATAAATTTGCAGAACATATACGATCTTAAGTTAAATGATAAGTGAGTGTGAAAAATATGGGTTGATGATTTCTAAGTTGAAGATAATAGAATTTCTTACTAGAACACCGAATTGAAGAATGAAAGTCAATAGGCCAAATTGATCGGATTTTGTGGGTAGTATCCGCTGAAAACCCTCAGGAGACAACACTCTTCCTACTAGGGACACCTAGAGGTTTAACGGCTTGTTGCACGAGCTCAGTGCAATCTCTATTCCCTGCGAAAGTGAGGTTAGGATTTTGTTGAGAATAAAAATGGGTTTGCTCGGGACAAGCAAAAGATAAGTTTGGGGGTATTTGTTCATATCAGAATTTTGCATTATTATATTCCCTATTCTTAATCATATTGCAAATAAATAGGTGCTTTTGATCCATGTCTGCTAAATACTTGCAAGTTACAGATTCTTAGAACAATACAGTGAAAATGGTGAAAAGACGCTATAAATGTGAGACTACGACCGATAAATAGATGAATCTGTATGATACTGCCTACCAGTTTAAGGAACAAATGAAGATCAATGAACAGTTCGATTGCACAACGTATGAGGGCAGCACAAGATTCAAGACTTCAACATGAAGCTAACGGTAAAAGTTCACAACATTCTGCACTGTGGAAATCTGGAAGAAAATAGAAGATATTCTGAGAAACCAAGTAAAGAAACCAGAAGTAAAATGCAACATGAAGCAGCCCTAAAGAAATGAGCCCAATAGCCCATCAAACGGCCGCGAAACCGCGGTAAAACAAAGCTTTTAGCCGCGGATCCGCGACCGTGCAATGCACGTGTCGGTAGATAAGACGGTGCATTGACCGGGTCTTCTTAAAGTAGATTTGTAAATTTATTAATGGATCAGAATGTAACCTAGGGTTTCCTATATCTATAAATAGGAGAGCAAAAGGCCAATAATTCTCGTGCCTCTTTTGGGTGCCTCTTTTGAGATGCCTCTTTTAATTTCTAGATCTTAGATTTTCAACTCTATGTAATCTGTCAAAAAGTGCATCAATAAATAAGTAAGTTTTTTTATCTTGAATTTCTTTTCTGCCCTAATTATAAATTTTTTATCTGCCCTAGTTATAAATTTTTTATCTGCCGTAGCTATAAATTTTTTATCTGCCTTAGTTATTAAATTAAAACCATAAAAAATGAACTCGTTTATCAATTCCCTAATGAGTGAGTAGTTCCTCACTTGTTAGGGTTATGTTTGGGAAAAGTTTGAGAGATGAAAATCTCTCACCCTTTTCTTGCCCATTATACATTTTAAAGTAGGACTCTATGCATACATACACACACCGCTCACTACGGCACCCTATCCCACGAGGTAGCGGTGATACCATAGTTAAAGACCGGTTCTGTATGTTTTCCATGGAGGTTAGGGTAAGAGTTAAGAAAGGACGGACAAGGACCTAGAGGAAGAAACTTAGTTTCTTCCCGATAGTGCTAATCCCCTTTGTTAACTATTACCTTAACACCTAAAAGTTCTTAATTAGGGCAAAGAAAGCGGTGAGAATAATTGATTTTCCAAATTAACCTAATCTTAACCCTAGCAAGCTTTTTATAAACTTTTATCTCATTCTTAAATCTTAAAATAAAACCTAAAATCTTTTGGATTTAACTCGTTAGAACATAAAGAAAAGGAATCCATCTCCCTATGGACCGACCCATACTCAACCGGCTAGCTACCAAGCGACACCGTCTTGATTGCGGTTAATTCTTTGATTTCAAAAACGCATACGCAAAATCACTCTAACAATCAGAACTCAGTATCAGTTTCTTGTTCCCGACGATGCTCTGAGCTCTCTGGATTTTCTTTTGGCCCAGTGAGTGCGGCCATTGCAGCCAGCATCTCCTGAAGTTTTCGCTACTGTTGCTCCTGAGCTTTTGTTATCGATCGGGTAAGCATTCGATGACCCGTAGAAGCACGGCTTTCCTCTTTTCCAGAAGCCATATAAACGGTATGTATTACCATGCCCCCAGACTTGGGGCGTTTAGGTTCAGCATCCTTGCGGTTCGCCGCGGTCACAGGGGCTTTCTCCGGCCTCCTTCTTTTGTGAGCGGTTGACGTTGAGGGAGCCGTTGCAGTGGGCACCCAGACGAATGACATCTTCTGTGGTACCACGGGATGGCTCTTTTCTTGCCGAGCTTTAATCTTCTTTGGTCGGTGAGAGTAGTACTGGTCAATCACCGATTCCTAGACCTGTCTCTAAACTTTGTAAATTTTGGAGGACAGCCGCTGAGGGGGCTGCTCCGGCTTCTTTTCTGTAGAATTCTCCACAGGTAGGGGAGATCTTTTCAGTATGGCAGTTGGAGAGTTCTTGCAGACCCTCCTAAACGGTTCAAAGCTGTTCCCAGTTGGAACAGCAGCATCGATTTCCACCGTTGGAGCCGGCGGAGTCAGTCCAGAAGGGGTGCTGCCCCCAGCCTTCCTTACTCGGTGCCAGTAACTACGGCGAGAATGTCGTGCGGATGGAGTTAGTTCAGCTACGGGGGTAACTTCATCATGCCCCCTGTTTTGGCGAAGGGTTGTCGCCGGCGTCAGCCTCTTGAAAACCGATGTCCGTTGAGAAGTAATGTCCAATCTGTCAAAGACAGACCTTTGGACAGGGGAAGCAGCTTTGAGGACTTCTCCTGGAGCAGGAGCCGGAACAGTCAGTCTTGTGAAGACCGACCTTTTGACAGGAGAAGCCGCTTTGCTGATTTTTTCTGCTTGAGCCAGGATAGCTATCTGCTTTGGGATGGCTGCTTCAGGTATCGCGGGCTTGTTAGCGTTCTGGCCCAGTCTGTTGAAAACTGAGGCATTGGATTTGGGCGACCCGTTGAGAGGGGCCGCAGTAGTGGTAAGTCGATCAAAGACCGAATTTTTTGGGGCTTCCAGCAACGTCAGCGGAGCATTGAAGTTCATGGGTGGGAACATAGTCCCGAAGAATAGTCCAGTGGTAGCCTGAGTTATTTGCTCCACCGGCATCTTGAACAGTGAGGCCGCTTGGGGCCCACAGGTTACACCTCCAGATGAGGTAGAACGTGAGTTGCAGTTGCAGCTGGAGCGGTTAGAGGCCATCTCTTTTTTCTGCACGAGAGCAAAACCAAATCTTAGTACCTCGAACCCAAGGGAAACCATATTAAACCGCGATTCGTTCGCGAACACGACACACGAAGTGTGGAGTGGAAAGAGGAAAAGATCCTACTGGGCGTGCCAGAATCTGTTCCCTACCGAAACACGGAGACGCAACCGCGCGGATCCGTCTTGCCTGAATTTCGGGGCAGATGCTAATTGGTGCTATCCATCCACCTCTCCGAAGATGCCAAGTTGATTTATGTCACCATGTATCGAAGGTTTAAACGGATGCGGCCGATGTAGCAGACTTCGTCAGATTCCCCCTCGTTGAGGGGTTTTTTTATTGTGGGGACGCTCTTCCCTGCATGCGCAAGCCCCTGCAGTTAATTATGCTACCGCATCATGGTAACCACTTTCTCCTTCTCCAGATGGTCACTTCGTGTCGTGGGTGTTTGTTTGGTTTTTGGTTGCCCATGGATTGTATACAGAGACTAATTTATGTTGTCGCCCGTAGGGCGTGGATTATTCTAAATCCGTATTTTCTTAGATTTGGGTTTGGGGGTCGGGTTTAAGGATAAGTTAGTCTCATTTGAGACTAAGATCAACTTAAACCTGTCACGCCCCGCTTCCCAATGTACGGCGAAGTGGGCGCGATAAGGTCCGCTACGTATATACTCAGAAGTACATACGCTAAGCGTATCTAAGCAATATGAAATAAGTACACAAGAGACAAAATATAAAAGAACAGTAACTTTTATTTATTAACATTCTTTGTACAATACATGAAAGGAAATACAACTGAAATAAAAAGATGCCTAAATAGTGGCATAACAGGAATGTAAAGTACTGAATGGAAAAGTGTACAATGAACTAATGTGCTGGATCTTTGACAAACTGCTCCAAGTCTTCTGCAGATGGCTCGATCTCTGCCGGGTCCAAACCACCTGACGACATTCAAAGAAGAAAGAAATAGAATATCGTCAGTGAACAGGTCGCTCGGTAAGTCCCAAAGATAAGAGGAGAATAGATAGAGAGTAAGAGAGAGAGGGAGAGAGTGGCTGTTACAGTTGTATTACATTGTTATATTATTGTAGTATTGTGTTAACGCTGTTGTTGTAGCTTGGTACAGAAGGATGCCAGTATACGAGAGGGGTCTCAGTATGCCAGAGATCAGGACAAATGGAAGTACAGGGCTCCGTTATACAACCCGGAACAACGACAATTGGATTCATGTTAGGTGTCTTAATCTTACCGTCTCGTGCCACCTTTAACACCTTCCGTACCAATCTACCCCTTAAACCCCACGATGTCTTGTTTGTGTTGTTATCTTGTAATTTGTGTTGGTTGTATGATTGGTTGACTGACTGACCGAAACCATGATATCAGGAAATGGTTATAACCGTAGAGTCATGTAAATGGAATACTGGGAAACATGTAAAAGGAATATATATATATCCATGGTTCGGTTCAGTCAAGTTGTGTAAACTGATAATTGTATTCATGGATTCATGTGTTCATATTGAATTGGGATATTGTATATTATGGATTGACTTGAATCATATTCAAGTCAGATTGATCAGACTCAAACCCGAGTCAGACAATCAGAAATGTGAAATGAAGTCTTATAACTGCTAGGGTCCTTAGGGTAATTTATAAACTTGAGGGGGTTTTATGTAAAAATACTTTTATATACTTTTCAAAATACACCTCAAGTATTTATTGTTCGTCTTTAGAGTTGTAATGAGGGTGGATTTTATATCGTGACATTTCTAGTAAAAATATCCTAGTTATAGGTATTTATCTGTAATATTGATTCTTTGAAGTTCATGGTATTTTAGTGTAAAATTTATTCTTGTGATTTTTTTTAGAAAAAGGTGGAAAATTTATATTATATTAAAATAGATATTTAAATGATAAATATACATATGTTTTTACAGAAATAATTTTTTAATAAATATTTTACATTCCAAAAATCTCATTTTCTTAAGATATCGTATTTTAAACCTTTCGAGACCGAATGCTCCTTGCGGAGGTCTGAATCTCGCACTACTAGCCCGAGGGTGCGCGATAAACCGCACGATCCCGAACGGGTTCCCTAAAGATGGGTTGTAGCGGCGCTTTACAAAGATTGTAAAATACTAATTTTTTTGAAAACGGTTTTATAAAGTAAAAGGTATTTATTTGCAAAGTGTAATTTTCCGTATTTTAGATTTTAGGGTTTTCTAAGCCAACTAGCCTATTTCTAAAAGGTCTAAACGACAAGTCGTTAGAAGCCTCAAATCGCCTCTTCACTGCCAATTGCGGCCAGGTAAGTACCAGGTAAGTGGTAGACTCTCCACTACAAGTAGTGGCCCTAATTAAGTAACCACTTGCCTTAGACACACTTGTCTAGACACCACGAAGTCAGGTTTAGATAAACGATCGATGTCCACAACTTATCGTATTTTTTCCTATTAAAGATATTGTATAAACAAATGTATCAAACCTAAACTTTTATAAAGGGTTTTATTAAGGAAAATGTATTTTAATGTAAAATCTTGTTTTATCGTATTAGTAGTTTTCAAGATAGCGTATTATTGTTTCATATGTGTGTGTGAGGAGGTAGGACGTCATTACTTCGTGATCTATTTTAAGGTATAGCAATGTTAACGGGTTAAATGTGAAATTGAAACATGATGGTATTAAAGTGAAAAAATACGGTAAGTTAAAAAGGTTATCATTTCATGTGTGGAAACTTATTCAAATTGATTTTTACAAGTTTAATAATAATGATAAAGATGTTTAGACATGATTGAATTGATTAGAAGAAAAAAATAAACATTATGGTATTAAAGTGAAAAAAATACGATATTGCAAAAGCTATCATTTCATGTGAGAAACTTTATCCAAATTAGTTGTTATGTATTTAATATTCATCATGAATAAGTTTAAGTATTGTGGAATTGGTGACAAGTGAGATTTTATAGAAAACCAAATCGGAAATCGGTTTGTTCCGATTTCCGTCGGGTTTCGTAATTTCGTATTTTTGAGAAGTAGAGAGAAGGAAAGAATGGGACTTACGGGTTTCGATCTATACTAAGGAGTGTAGGGGAACTAAAGAAGTTTTCGAGGCGTTGCTTCGTCGCCGGTCGTTTCTAAAAACGTCGCCGGAATTCCCGCCTGAATCTCTTCAGAGCTTCGCCGCGAACTTGTTTTCAAAGCACACACTTCTTGGAAAACTTTTGAGAGAGTGGCTTAAGATTTTGGGGGTGAGAGGGTAGTGTGTAGGGTTGGTATTTATAGGGTTAGGCTAGGGTTAGGGTAGATGAAAAGTTAAAAATAAAAATGTGATAAAATGTAATAAAAAATGTATTAAAAGTGGAGTAATTGGGGTTTTTAAAGAGCTCTGGAAGTGGTATGAAGCTGAAATTTTGCAGGTGCATAGGGAATATGAAAAGACAAAACTTTCATGTTGTGACCATCGCCGGAATCGGCCGAATCGGGGGTGACTCGGCAGTGACTCGGTCGGAGCACTGAGTCGGCCGAATCAAGGCCGAGTTGGCCGATTCCCGGCCGAGTCCGGTGGCCTGGATCCCCCCGATGGTTCATCTAACTCCTGCAAGTGTTACATGTTTGGGTGTAGTGGGGTTTTTGTGAGATATGCACGTGTAAACTCTAGGTATTCTAAAGGTTTTAAAAAAATCAATATTAAAAATAATATGGGGTATGGGATTTGTACTCTGGTGGCTTGGTTCAGCAGTGCAACGTATTACCAATGAGCTACAAGCTCCTTCTTGTAATTATGGAGTTATTTAATTAATTAAAATGATAGCAGCAAGAGTAAATACTCCAAGTATACATTAAATTTAAAGCAATTTCTTGTACACTAAAAATGGATTTATTACATTCTTGTAGCTTGTAATTAAAAACAAAATAATTACCTATATCTTGTGCTCAGACTAAAATACCCCTTTATGGATTTTTTAAAAAAATATTTGAAAAATTTTGTATAGGAAATTTAGGGTTGTTACAAAACATTAGTTAAGGATACGTTAGTCTAATTTTAGACTAAGATCAACTTAACGGGATCATTTAGATCCAACAAAAGAGCATTTGGACTCTATTGTTTAGTTTATGGACATTGCGGTCGATTACCAGTTTAAGGACATGGTGGTCCAATGTTATTTTAAGGACATCTCGGTCCGTTGTTAGTTTAAGGACATCTAGGTCCATGGGTTCTAAAGGACCCCACAGTCCGAGGTTAAGGACATCATAGTCCATGGGTTTTAAAGGACCCAACAGTCCGAGATTAAGGGCATCATAGTCCATGGGTTTTAAAGGACCCAACAGTCCGAGGTTAAGGACATCATAGTCCGTGAGTTTAAGGACCCCACAGTCCGTGGAATGTTTGTTTGTCGGGACCCATCACCTCTCTGAAGACGTTGAAGGATTACAACGACAAATATCAGAAGAGTAAAGAGATGTACCCTCGAACCGATGTGAGTTGGTTGAAAGATCTATAGTCCAATTTGGGGCTAAGATCTGTTAAAATATTTATGAGCAGATTGGATCAATTAATATGAGTTGAGAACTTATGGCCAATCTTGGGCTAAGTCCAATCGAGTTAAAATGTTTAACATTTATCTTGGGCTGCTGAGCATTTGTTTGGGCTTGGCCCTTTTTACAATACTTGAATTCTGACAATATTTGCCTTTTATTGAATGTTGGGCATTCATCATAGCTCTGGACTTATTAAAGAACAATTTATGTTCTATCATTGCGACACGTGGCGCAATTGGCGCTTTGCGCCAGTCAAAGAGCGTAGTGCGCTTCTGCCGAGTAGCGCACACGTGAGGGACACCTGTCGCACTTGACGCTAAGCGCCAGTGATGGGCGCATTGCGCTAGTTTATGAGCGCAGAGCGCTGATAGTTTGGTGGCGCACACGTTATTGACACGTGGTGCGTCTGGTGCTGAGCGCCAGCCCATGAGCGCAGTGCGCTGGCTTAAGAACGCAAAGCGCTAGCGCATACATGAAGGACACGTGTCGCACTTGGCGCTAAGCGCCAGTCTGAGAGCGCAGAGGCGCAGTTCAAGAGCGCAAAGCACAGTTCCAGAGCGAAAAGACGTATATGATCAATTTTTGTGATCTAAAAAGAGATTTTGTCTCAAAATTCTAAGAACAAAAGTTCTTCAATATCTTATGTTGATGAAAGGTTTTGCCTTTATGGATCTATGATCTGTGAGAAAGAAGTAAATCCTTCTTTTATTCTGTGATGAGGTCTTTTGATCTCTTTGTAAAAAGCTTTTTGTCTTTGTCTTTGTAGATCTATGATCTGTGAGAAGATTTATATTCTTCTTTTTATTTTATAATGGGATCTTTTGATCTCTTTTGAAAAGACCTTGGTCTTTGTAGATCTATGATATTTTAAAGAAGTGAATCCTTCTTTTCAAATTAATTACGAGATGATTTCATCTCTCTGGTCATCACCATTCTTTTTTACCTTGAAGAAAAAATCTTCTTTCTCTGAAAGCTTGGCTCTTCTTCTTTGAATTTCTCAAAGTTTTTTTGTGGAGGTTTCTCTCTTTTTTCTTCTCTCTCTGAGACTTGAAGTCTAGGGGCCTTTATATAGGGCAAGCTGATCAGTTCAATCAGTTAAGGAGATTTTTTCTCCAATTGATTTGGGGAATTTCCTATCGTTGGATCTTTGATCTAAGGGCTTCTGATTTACAGAAGGCAATCTTCTTGTTTTTAATAAAGATTCGGAAATCTTCTAAACAGAATTTATTCTGTATTTTTAGTGATTTTTTAATCACCATTGGATCATTGATCCAACGGTGCTCTGATTTACAGATCACAATCTTGTTACTTGGAAAGATTTTGAGAATTTTTTTCTTAACAGAATTTAATTTTGGTCAATTAATGATTCATCATTATTATTAGATCTTTGATCTAACGGTGGGGAGGTTTTAGTTCCAGCGCTAGCGCACCTAGCGCTAGCGCACGTGTGCTTTGCATGTGGTGCGCTGATTAATGCGCAGCGCACTTGGCGCTGCATCTGAAGCGTTGCTTCATTTTGAAATTTAAATTTCAAACAGAGCTCTGCTCTGATTGGGGGAAACAACCTCGTCGCCACTATCGCCAACAACCATCCCATCATCATCGTCATCACTAAGCCCCTCCTTGCGAGGCCAAGCTCTATTGCGAGCGTAGGCCGAGAGCCTTACTTGGCGAGTCGAAACCACACACACTTGACCGAGTTCATTCCCGTTTTCGATTCGTCGCCGTCTTGTGTGTCGAGGCAATCCCTGAGTTCTTATCTGTCATGTCCCGCTTCCCAAAATACGGAATACGAGGGGTGACAAGGCCAGCCATGCTCCTACGGTCGAGGAAATATCCTGCCGTAGTCACACTTCGGCTTTTAGCAGTGCATGGTAATCAGTAAGACACATCACGAATAAGGAGAAATACAGTCACCAGAACTATCAGATGTAAAGAAACCGAGCGCAACGGACACAAACCAAAGAGGGCCCGAATCACGATCAGTAAGAATCAGTAACACGATCGGTATCAAAATCAAGAAATCACGAAATATGCCGGCAGTGGGACTCCTGAGATTCCGTTGATCGAACCCACACTCAAACTATCCCAACACCCCACGATATATATCAAACACCGACCATGAATCTAAATACTATTCGCTCCATGAAAAGTCTACGCGAGAATTGGAGACAGGGTCTCCATCAAGCATGTCTTGACCAGTATCCAAGATAGTGGGCAGTCCTCGATGACTTACCTATGAAACTAATATAAGTGCTTCCATACTCGTCCCATACCAGTTATAGTTACACTTTTATATACCCCATAGGCGTCAACAATGCAATAACTAAATGGTTCCACCGATTGTGTACAAGTACGTGTCACTTCCACCATTCAATCACGTTTTTACACTAACGCACTTACCACAATCCAATCACTAACACTATCACTCGGTAATGTAAAATATTCACTAGGATATTGATGCAATTGAACACTATTTACAAGGGTATAATAGTCATGCAACATGATGAAGATACAGTAAATGCACTATTAAACACATAAGAGCAGCCAATATCGGTTGGATTAGAAAAATCATATAAAATCACACGTGCATAATTTGGCGAAACAATATGAAAGGCATAAATAGTGTATTAAATTATATGTATAGAAAAATTGGTTTCGAGTCATTCGGGTTTCATATTTGCGAGTTACGGTCCTTCCATTCTGAGTGTTTACTGCTGGAAATCCAATTTCTGAACTTGAAATCCGTTTGGTAACACTTTTTACTCCCTGTTGGAAGCATAATTAGGTGATACTACAGTTAGATAATATTTAGATTTATCTATTGTGTTTCCAATGCATTAGACGGATCAATAATATCCGCTGTACGCAGGGAGATATGCACTGTCTAAGGTTAAGGTATATATTCTGTTTCTGCATGAAACTGCAGTACACATCTACGGTTTAAAAGGTATTATAAATATCAAACGGCACCGGAATGCAATAGGACCAATACCGTTAGAAATATAATTAAATTCTCCACCCATATATAGTTCCACACACTTTCATGCTTAAACAGTGAAAAGTATGCGTTCTAAAAAGGGTAAAGGCAGAGATTCTTGCTCTGGACTGCAGTCCAGAATCGGCTCAGCTTTTCTTTTGTTATAACTTATTAAAATACAGAGATGAACTATGGGGTACTGTAGGTTTATCTGTTGGCTTCGATATGAGCTATAGAACGCCAAGATCCGGTATATAAATGATTTATTATGATTTTAACCATTCAGCTTGTCCGGGAAAATTCAGCTTTTGCACGGTTATCGAGGGTAACGTTTCATGGGTGAAACGGCGTCATTTTGCCGTCCAATTTCTACAGAGTGTTCATTAAAAGTAATAGGGTATAATGATCATGGGTTCTACCATATTCACTTAAGTTATCGTATAGGGTCCTATATTGAACACTTAGACTATGCAAACGGTTATCGGTCGAAATATCGATTCTTTTTACCCGATCAACACGAAATTAATTCAGGAGTTACTATATGATGTTACTATGGCATAACCGACCCAAGTCGGGCCTCAAACACGATGATGGTACTTATTCGATATTAACTTCGCAAACGATGTATATATGAAATGTCTATACATATACATACATCATTATATATTATATCTAATGATTACTATAGCATGATGTACAAGTGAAGGGAGTTCACTTGCCTTGGGTCGTAGATATAGGAGCGATGCGATGTGCAGGGTTCATCTCGACACACGAGACAACGCGATGCTAGACACGGTGCGCGATGCGTGGTGACCCGGTACTGGACACGGTGGCGATGCGGGCGCGATACGGTAGTAGGCGTAGTGATGACGCAGCCGTGACACGGTACTGGGCACTGTCTTGACTCGATGCGTGGTGCGGGTGTGGCCCGGCGTGACACGGTACTGGATGCTACTGAACACGGTGTTGGACACGAAGCAGGCATGAGCTGTGGCATATCTGAGCTGTGGCATATCTGAGCATGCGGGTGACATGGGGCTGGGCATGAAGCGGACACGGTCTTGGCACAGAGGTGGGCACGATTTAGGGACGAGCTGGGGTACCGCGGGCAGCGATGAGGCTTGGGCTCGACAAGGATACAATGATAGCTACAGGGACCGAAGCCATTATTTGTACGGTGACGACTGCGACCGGAAAAGCAGCGATTGGCGACAGATGAAAGTGCTTGAAGAAATGCAGGGGCTCGATTATGTCTGTAGTGGCAGCATAGGTGGTGGAATGGGCTCGAGTTCGTCGGCGATGGTAAGGTGTAGCAGCGACGAAGGGGAAAGCGCAGAGAAGGTGGCAAGGGCGTTGTCGGTGGCGAGGGTGCTCGGGTGGAGCTATGCTCGGAGGAGAGGGACGACTATGGGTGCTTCGGTGGTGTCAGGGGAAATTCGGCTAAGGCGCTAGGTGTTGCTGGTGATGGTCGAGGGAAAACCGGAGGTAGTGGTTGCTGTGAGGTGGCGACTGTAGGCAGCGGAGGGTTGTAAGCGAGCTCGGTGGGTTAGGCGAAAGAGTTGGGTTGTGGAGAGAGAGGGAAAAATGGCGGAGTGGGGAAGCTCGGGGAAGGAAGTGAGGTGGAGTGGAGTGATGGTTGGAGGAGGTTGCCGGAGGGGAGTAGGAGGTGAGGACGGTGTTGCGGTTGGTGAAGGGAGAGGTTAGTGGCAACGGTGGTGATGCAGTGAAGCTCAGGTTGGCAATGGCGGTGGCTCAGGGGACGGTCGTATGAGGAAAGAAGATGGTGGATGGTTGCGGTGAGGTGAGGAGCTGGGGCTCGACGGCGGCGGCTCAGTGTTCATATCATACTTTTGCAATATTATATTCCCCATTCTTATTCATTTTATAAATAAACAGGTGCTTTTGATCCATGTCTGCTACATAGTTACTGGTTCTCAGAACAAAAACAGTGAAAATGATGAAAATATGATACAAAAGTGAGACTACGACCAACAAATGGAAGAATCTTGATCATGCCTACAGTTTGAAGAACAAATGAAGATCAATAGACAAGTTCACAAAGCATAAAGGCAGTGCAAGGTTCAAGACTTCGACACGAAGCAAACGGTAAAAGTCCACGACATTATGCACTATGGAAATCTGGAAGAAAACTAGAAGATAATCTGAGAAACCAAGTGAAGAAACAAGTACCCAAATGCAACCAGACTAAGACCAGAGAAAATGAACCAACGACCCCACTATATGGCCGCGGATCCGCGGCCATATGAAGCCCGTGTCGGTGCAATTTCATGTCGGTGCGGCGGTGCGTTGACTAGTCTTCTTTAGGGTATATTTGTAAATGCAGATGTGAGTCGAATGTAAATCTAGGGTTTCTATGATCTATAAATAGAAACCCTAAACCTCTTTTTTGAGGTATGCCTCTTTTTATTTCATCTATTCAGAATTTTAATTCGGTGTAAATGTTTAAAGAGAGCCATCAAATAAAGTAAGATTTTTATTTCATTGCCCTAGTTAATTTTCTTTCCTGCCCTATTATAGATTTTTCTTTATCTGCCCTGGTTATAATTTTAATTATTTGCCATAATTTAGATAATTAGGTTATTGAATTAAAAATCATAAAAATGTCTCTTTTTATCAATTCCCTAATAAGTTAGTAGTTCCTCACATGTTAGGGTTAGGAATAGGAAAGGTTTGAGAGATGAAGATCTCCCACCCCTTTCTTGCCCATCACATATTTTTATAGGACTCCATGCATACATACACACACCACTCGCTACGGCACCCTATCCCACGAGGTAGCGGTGATACCGTAGTATAAAAGACCGGTTGTGCATGTTTTCCATGGAGGTTAAAGTAAGAATTAAGAAAGGAAGGACAAGAACCTAGAGGAAGAAACCTAGTTTCTTCCCGATGGTACTAATCCACTTTATTAATTATTACCATAACACCTAATAGATCTTAATTAGGGCATTGAAAGCGGTGAGGAATATTGAATTTCCAAACTTAACCTAAACCTAACCCTAGCAAGGTTTTAATCGAAATCAAACTCATTTCAGTTTTTAGTGAATAATCAATCCAACACCATTTGGAATTAACTCGTTAGAACAATTAGAAAATACACAAAATCCCTGTGGACCGACCCGTACTCACCGGCTAGCTACCAAGCGACGCCGTTCTTGATTGCGGTAATTAATTCTTTGATCACACAATTTCAGCAAAAATCAAATGGCGCCGTTGCCGGGGATGGCGTAGTTATTTTCTTTTTGTAATTTCGGGTTAATATAAAAATTGAAAAATCATAAAAACTGGAATAAAAATATAAAAATTTATCATCTTGTTATTTTTGAAGGGTATTTTGTTTGAATTGTGCAGGATCAACGAACGGATTTAGATCTGGAAAAATCCAGAGAGCAAAACAGGAAACCAAAGATCTGAACAAGCAGAGGATAATCAAAACAGAAAACGGAAATGATTTAGGGATCTAAACCAATGATTTGACCGCGGAACCGCGGTCAAAGGCAACATTTAGCTGCGGAATCGCGGCACCTTGCCGACGTCAGCAAGCAAAAATCCTTTTGTAAGTTTTCTCTTCTTCTCTGTAACAATGATTTGACCGCGGAACCGCGGTCAAAGGCAACATTTAGCCGCGGAATCGCGGCACCTTGCTGACGTCAGCAAGCAAAAATCCTTCTATAAGTTTTCTCTTCTTCTCTGTAACCCCATTATCTCCTCTGTAGAATTTTCCTGCAGGGTTTTTTGCGCAAAAATTTCTCCCATTCTCCAATAACTTGATCTTGTGCAAGATTCTTTGCGCCGCAAAATTAAAAAAAAATTTGCAAGTGTTTGATTGTGTTTACTGCTTTGCATATCTAAATTGATTTTAAGGGGCTTTTACACCAATCCAGATTGGATGGAGATTTCATTACCCTTCCCAGGACCCCACAAATCACATAAATCATATTGCATGGACCATCAAGTTAATTAAAAAAGATTAGACTCAGCCCTAAAGACTTCGCGCTCAATAGGACCAAGGAATAGTTGTAGGCATCGATCGTTGATCTAAACCTGATTTTGTGGTGCCTAGGCTAGACAGGTGGGGAAAGGTAACTTTAAAAGGCCCGTCTCACGGTGATTCGTGAGCGGATCCCTCCTTTCTCTACTTGTGCTTACCTGGCCACAATTGACGGTGAAGAGACGATTTGAGGTCCTCACATCTTGCCCTTTGGAACAGTTAGGAGCAGTCTAGTTGACCTAGGTGACCCTAGATCTAGGCTTGATTGTGCATTTTGTGATTGATTGAACGTGTGTCTAAGCCTTTTATTAAAAAATCTTTTTGCAAAAAGCTCCTTATAAACAAAACACAAAAAGGAAAAATTTTACAAAAACTTACAACTTGTCGCTAAGAAATCCGTTGCACCCCACTTGCACCCACATTCTTTTTCTTCTCCTTCTTACATCATGGGTACTCCACCTCACAAAACTCTTACCGAACTTTGGTACCCTCATCCAAACATTGCTTCATACGCGAATTGTTTTGGTCGAATTACGGACGGCCTATCCATGTCCAAAATTTCTTTGAAAGATCGAATAGAAGCGTCTAGAAGAAACAGTTCGACTCCACAATCCACTTTGTATCAACCATTTCAACCTTCACCACCTTCTTACGTTGATACTACTTTTTCGAGTCCTGTTGTAACTCCGAAACCCATGTCTATTGCTGAACATATTGAACAATCTCATAACCGATCTTTCACTCCTTTCAATACTTCCAGTTCTTGGGATCAACAAGTCCATTCACCTTTTTATCCAAATGTTGATCCTACTCCTGTCCAACCATTCAATTCCTACCAGTCCTACCCGACTTTCACACCTTCCCTCGACATTGCATCTACACAGCCATTTGGGAGTTTCCAGAATCCAAACAATTGTGAATATTTTACTTGAACCCCTTCACAACCCATGTTTAGTCTGGAACAGTGGTTGGAAGCTTATATTATAGCGACAAACCAACATATGAGGAATTTGGATGCATCCATTGCCGCTCTTATGCAACCTAGTGACCCGGTAGCTAGTTTCCAACTAGCTCCAAAAATTCCAATGTATGATGAGGCGGTTGGACAGATTGAGAATTTGAGTGGAGAGAGTGAGCTGTGCACCCTTCCAATCAAACCTACCCATCACCAATTGAATCACACAACTCCGGTTTTGAATGTCTATCAAGTGTTCCAAATGATTCACCAGTTGAAAATAAAACGTTTAATGAGTTGTGCGACTTTGTAGTGCTTGATTTGCCAGATTGTGAAGGGTCTCTTTCGAGTGAACCCACACCCAATCCTTTCGATCTCTACACCTCCAATCTAGAACCTGAATTGATAAATATCCATGCCTTTGATGAGGTGTCTAAAAAATGGATTTTTACTTGATTGCGGATATTGACGCAGGGAATATTTTGGATGATGAATCCGTAGATTTGACTGAAATTTTCTCTCCAATTCATCATCCCGAGTCATTAAATGTTTCTCCCGAACTTCATATGCGTCTTGATTTTGATGATAATTGCATGGATGAGATAACTTTTGAGGAGAATTATGAGGATAGTATTGAGGAGAGTATTGAGGATAGTATTGAGGATGAACCAGTTTTGTTTGATGTGTCAGATTTTCCAATTCATCCTCCTGAACCTTTAACTGTTATACTTCCTAAATCACCCCCCTCCTTTCCATCGTTCCGACCACGCAAAAGATCATGCAGGAAGACTATGAGCTTGAAAAATTTCTGTTCGATCACAGCAGTTTGGACGCCACTAGTGCGTTCCTCTTTGAATCTGACACAGTTCTCACAGCCGATAACGATTACGAGTGTTTCACTTTTCCGGACTATTTTGAAGACTCACCGCCCGAGTTTGAGTCCTTTGAATTTTCAGATGAGATAGTTGAACCATCAGACTCGGTTGCTTACAGTCATTTCGAACCATTGATGGAATCCTTCGAGTTCGAGAAAGTTTACTTAGGTGAGAACAAGACTATCCCTAAATCACTCCCCTTCGTCCTTTCCATCGTTTCGACCGTGCAAGAATTCGTCGCGCTTCCATTTTCAATGGATGGTTTACCAAGTTCAACGTACCCATGTTTTCTTACGAATATTGAGGGATTTGACCCCATTTCTCGACGGGTTGATAAATTAGCACAATCGGTTTTAACACATCGGTCATCACAATTTGTGCTAATTTATTCACTCAATTTACACCCTCAAGTTCGTACTACACTTCTTTCTCTCTTCCGCCATTCTTCTCCGAATATACCGAGACCATATTCCACCCTTCTTCCCATACGGTCTCGTGTGTTTCTCAACTCCTTTCTCTATACTCCATTCTTCCACCAACCCTACCATTATAACGATAAAATTTTTGAATGGTTGATGCTAACATTTGGCCTGTGTAAGGCCTTGTATAGCTTGATACTGTGTTTTTCTCCTCCCTAACTCTGTACTTTAATGCTTCAATAGTGGAAACAGTGTTTCACTTAAGTTTGGAGGGGGGACTTTTTTGTATATATATTTTGTTTTGTTTTTCTGTTAACAATAAAAAAATAAATAAATAAACAGGGGAGCGCCGACAATTTTGACCCTCTTGGTGTAGCCTGACAGTGAGGACACTGTCAAGTTTAAGTTTGGGGGTGTGCTCGGTAAGGTTTCTTCCTTCGCATTCATATGTATATTTTTGCATTTGCATACTTATTTTTAAAACCCATAAAAACTGAAAATTTTAAAAATTATAAAAATTGAAAAATTCAATTTTGGCCATAATTAACTTGAGTTTGACAAAAAATTTAACTAGCTAGGAACAACTAGATCTTAGACTTAGTAAATTAAAAACCCTAAAAATAACCTTTCTTAAAATTTAACGGTGGAAAGTATATGTCTTTGTAGTTTATTTAGAAATAGGAAAATTTCGAGTTCACTTCTTAAGCTATGTTAAAACAAGGGGAAAATATTGATATTTTTATTATAGTATAAGTCTGAAAAATAGTTTCTAAGCTTAAGTCTAAATTCTGAAAATATATACCCTGCAACTTGCACAAACACGAATCTTGAAACTGGGAATAGTAGAAGAGACCTTAAAATGCTCTTGTTTAAAGTCCTTAGTATGAAGGAAAATAAAATAAAAAATACAAGTGTGAATAAAGAGAGAGAAAATGAATTACTTAAGGCTGCATAAATAGAAAAAAAATATTTAGCGAGAGTGCTTTATCACCTAGTGCCTTTAGACCAACTGGTTTGGGAGTTACTGCTAAAAGCCTTAGGTATTACAAGACTAGGAATTACGCCTTAATATGCAAACACATTTTGTAATCGGTCGTTGGTAGCTCAAGAAGTATTAACGGTTGCATGAAGAATGTGTGAGTAATTTCATCTAAAAATTCACTAATTGAAAAGTACTTTAGACAATGGACAAGAGTATGATGGCTTGAATTGAATTTCCAAGTGTAGGGATGATATTACACACACGTAGGGGTATATAATTGGAGTTTAGATAAGAGATAGGAATGAAAAATAGGACTTATATCTTTAATAGAGATGATAAAAATTCCTAAGTTGAGATAGAACCCTAGAAGGAAAACTTAAAAGATACTAAAAGCTAAGTAAATTTACAAGAACATATATAATCTTAAGTTAAATGATAAGAAAGCGTGAAAAATACGGGTTGATAATTTCTGAGTCGAAAATAATAGAGTTTCTTGTTAGAAAACCTAATTGGAGAATAAAAGTCAATAGGTCGAATTGATAGGATTTTGTGGGTAGTATCCACTGAAAACCCTCAGGAGACAACACTCCTCCTACTAGGGACACCTAGAGGTTTAATGGCTTGTTGCACGAGCTCAGTGCAATCGCGTTTTCCTATGAATGTGAGGTTAGGTCTTTTTCGAGAATAAAACTAGTTTTTGCTCGAGGACGAGCAAAACATAAGTTTGGAGGTATTTGTTCATATCATACTTTTGCATTATTATATTCCCCATTCTTATTCATTTTACAAATAAACAGGTGATTTTGATCCATGTCTGCTATATAGTTGCAGGTTACAGGTTCTCGGAACAAAAACAATGAAAATGATGAAAAGATGATACAAAAGTGAGATTACGACCAACAAATGGAAGAATCTTGATCATGCCTACAGTTTGAAGAACAAATGAAGATCAATGGACAAGTTCTCAAAGCACAAAGACAGCGCAAGGTTCAAGACTTCGACACGAAACAAACGGTAAAAGTCCACGACATTATGCACTGTGGAAATCTGGAAGAAAACTAGAAGACAGTCTGAGAAACCAAGTGAAGAAACAAGTACCCAAATGCAGCCAGACCAAGACCAGAGAAAATGAACCAACGATCCCATTATATGGCCGCGGAACCGCGGCTAAACATGCCTTCTGGCCACAAATCCGCGGCCATATGAAGCCCGTGTCGGTGCAATTTTGTGCCGGTGCGGCGGTGCGTTGACTAGTCTTCTTTAGGGTATATTTGTAAATGCAGATGTGAGTCGAATGTAACCCTACGGTTTCTATGATCTATAAATAGAAACCCTAAACCTCTTTTTTGAGGTATGCCTCTTTTTATGCCTCTTTTTATTTTATCTATTCAGAATTTTAATTCGGTGTAAATGTTTGAAGAGAGCCATCAAATAAAGTAAGATTTTTATTTCATTGCCCTAGTTAATTTTCTTTCCTGCCCTAGTATAGATTTTTCTTTATCTGTCCTGGTTATAATTTTAATTATTTGCTCTAGTTTAGATAATTAGGTTATTGAATTAAAAATCATAAAAATGTCTCTTTTTATCAATTCCCTAATAAGTGAGTAGTTCCTCATTTGTTAGGGTTAGGAATAGGAAAGGTTTGAGAGATGAAGATCTCTCACCCCTTTCTTGCCCATCACATATTTTTATAGGACTCCATGCATACATACACACACCGCTCGCTACAGCACCCTATCCCACGAGGTAGCGGTGATACCGTAGTATAAAAGACCGGTTGTGCATGTTTTCCATGGAGGTTAGGGTAAGAATTAAGAAAGGAAGGACAAGAACCTAGAGGAAGAAACCTAGTTTCTTCCCGATGGTACTAATCCACTTTATTAATTATTACCATAACACCTAATAGATCTTAATTAGGGCATTGAAAGCGGTGAGGAATATTGAATTTCCAAACTTAACATAAACCTAACCCTAGCAAGGTTTTAATCGAAATCAAACTTATTTCAGTTTTTAGTGAATAATCAATCCAACACCATTTGGAATTAACTCGTTAGAACAATTAGAAAATACACAAAATCCCTGTGGACCGACCCGTACTCACCGGCTAGCTACCAATCGACGTCGTTCTTGATTGCGGTAATTAATTCTTTGATCACATAATTTCAGCAAAAATCACTCAGGGTTCAGTTGGCGGTGGCTGTGATTGAATGGTAGTGTGGTGAGGAGGAAAAGAGAGAGAGAATAGAGATATGGAGTTGTTGAGGAGCTCAAGAGGATCGGGGGGGTTGTTAAGGGCATGCTCGGTCGTTATGGGTGGAGCGGTTCTTGGGGGCTCATGGAGAGAAAGAAGGAAATGGGGACGAGGGCTCATTTGAAGAGAAAAGGAAGGAGAAGGAAAAAGAAAGTGGAGAAGAAGAAAGGGCTGGGGCTAGGGTTGTGGGTTTGGGCTGTCATGGGCTGCGTTTGGGTCAGGTATTTAGGTTAGGGTTTAATGTTAGGGTTTAAAGTTAGATAATTAGGAAAATAAAATAGAATAGATATAAGGAAAAATATATGATAAAGAAAAATAGGTTTAAATGGGTTTCTCATTAGAAATAATTAGGTAATTATAGTCACAGGAAAAGTATAGGAAAAATCGTTCGGGGAAAATATTTTAAAAGAATTTATTATTAATAATACAAAAAATAGAGTATAAAATAAACTGGGTATTACATTATCACTTCTATTTTAACGATCTAAGTCAAGTTAGACTTGTTATTCATGCTATAAATTAGGATTTATATTAGTACTGTCGATATTTTTCATGAAATTTGGTAAAATACAACGTGTAGTTTCCAAGTGAAATTGCATGTGTTTGTCTGGTTTCAGATTTAAAACCCAGTGTCATGGACTAAATTGATCGTGGGATCAAATCCCGTTTGGATCGTGCAACAAAACCTGTCACGCCCCGCTTCCCGATGTACGTCAAAGTGGACGCGACGAGATCCGCTACGTATATACTCAGAAGTACATACGCTAAGCGTATCTAAGCAATATAAAAGTAATTCACAAGAGACAAGAGATATAGAAATAACAACAACTTTATTAATAACATTTTTTTGTACAATGCATGAAAAATAAATACAACTGGAATGAAAAGTGATGCCTAAACAATGGCATAATAGGAAATGAAAGTACTGAATAGAATAAGGTACAATGTCTAGAGCTCGGGGTCTTCGTGAAACTGCTCCGAGTCTTCACCGGTGGGCTCGATCTCTGCTGTGTCAAAAGCATCTGACGACATTCAAAGAAGAAAGAAATAGAATGTTGTCAGCGAACAGGTCTCTCGGTAAGTCCCAAAGATAAGGGAGAAATAGACAAAGAGTAGGGGAGAGAGAGTAGCTTTTAATGTTGTATTGTTATTGTTGTAATGTTGTATTAACGTTGTTGTTGTAGCTTGGTACAGAAGAATGCCAGTGTATACGAGAGGGGTCTTTATATGCTAGAGACCATGGCAAACGGAATATAGAGTACAAGGCTCCGTTAGAAAGCCCGGAACAACGGCAATTGGATTCATGTTAGGTATCTTAAGTCTGACCGTCTCGTGCCACTGTTAACATCTTCCGTACTAATCTACCCCTTAAACCCCGCAGTGTTTTGATAGTATTGTTGTATTGTATTGTGTAAGTTGAATGACTGACCAAAACCATGATATCAGTAAACAGAGTGTAACTGCATAATCAGGTAAATGGAATACGGAATAATGGATGTATATCCATGGTTTGGTTCAGTCAAGTTGTATAGATTGTTAACTGGATTCTGCGATTCATGTGTTCATATTGAGTTGGAATATTTAAGAATATAGATTGACTAAAATCATATTCCAGTCAGAAATAATCAGACTCAAACCCGAGTCAGACCAAAAGAAATGTAAGTCGAAGTTCTATATTTGTTAGGGTCCTTATTGTAATTTATAAGACTTGAGGGGGTTTTAGGTAAAAATACTTTTGTATAGTTTTCAAGATACACCTCAAGTATTTATTATTCGTCTTTATAGTTATAATGAGTGTGCTTTTATTTTGTCTTATTTCTAGTGAAAATATCCTAATTACATAAATAAAGGTATTAATTTGTAATATTGATTTATTTAAAATTCATGGTATTTTAATGTAACTTTTAATCTTGTAAATTTTTTTTAGGAAAAGGTGGAAACTTTATCTTATAATAAAATAGGTGTTTAAATGATAAATATACATATGTTTATACAAGAATAATTTTTAATAAATATTTTATTTTCCAAAATTCTCATTTTTCTTAAATGTCGTATTTTAAACCTTTCGAGACCGAATGCTCCTTGCGGAGGTCTGAATCTCGCACTACTAAGCTCGAGGGTGCACGATAAACCGTACTATCCGTAACGAGTTCCCCAAAGATGGGTTGTAGTGGCGCTTTGCAAAGATTTAATAATTACTAATCATTTAGAAAACGGTTTTATAAAGATAAGGTATTTATTTGTAAAAGGTGTAAATTTCCGTATTTTAGATTTTAGGGTTTCCTAAGCCAACTAGCCTATCTCTAAATGGTCTAAACGATAAGTCATTAGAAGCCTCAAATCGCCTCTTCACCGCCAATTGTGGCCAGGTAAGTACAAATGAGAAAAAGAGAGATCCGCTCACGAATCGTGAGACGGGCCTTTTAAAGTTACCTTTTCTCACTTGCCTAGCCTAGACACCACAAAATCAGGTTTAGATAAACGATCGATGTTCACGAAATATCGTATTTTCCTATTAAAAGATATTTGTTTTAAAATTGTATATAACTTAGAACTTTTAGAAAAGGTTTTATTAAGAAAAATGGTATTTTAATGTAAAATCTTGTTTTGTCGTATTCTAAATTTTCAAGGTAGCGTGTTATGATTACATATGAGTGTGTATGGAGGTAGATCATTACCTCGTGACTTATTTTAAGGTATAGCGATATTAAAGGGTTAAATGTGATAAACTAAACATTATGGTATTTAAGTGAAAGAATACGATATATTGCAAAAGCTATAATTTCACGTGTGAAAACTTGTTCAAATTAATTTTTAAGTGATTAGTAGTCAACATGAATATGTTTAAGCATTATGGAATTAGTGATAAGTGAGTTTTGATAGAAAACCGAATCGGAAATCGGTTTGTTCCGATTTCCGTCAGGTTTGAAAAGACGTATTTTTATGAAAGAATAGAAAGGTAGAAAAGAGGGACTTACGGGTTTGGACAACGCTAGAGAGTGAGAGGGAGGTAGAGGGTTTTCCGGTGCGTCGAAACGTCGTTGAGAGGTCCTAGCACGATCGCCGGAATTTCGCCGTCGATTTCGTCAGCGCTTCGCCTTTCGCTAATTTTCTAACATACCAAGTTCTCTTGGAATTTTGGGAGAGTGAACTTAGAAAAAGTGATGAGAAGGTAGAGGGTATGGGGGGTTTATATAGGGCTAGGCTAGGGTTAGAGTTTTAATTAAAAAAAATATAAAAAAAATATAAAAATATATATAAAAAAAATATTAAAAATCATTAAATTTTTAGAGTAAAAGGGATTTATTGAGCAATTGATAACTGATCCAAAAATTTAAAGTGTGCAGGTGAGAAGACCAGGTCAACACGGAATTTTTCCGTGTTGACGACTCGACCGTCCGGCCGAGTCCAGCCGGCGGACCGGCCCGTGTCGGCCGGTCCGCCGGCCGATTCGGCTGAGTCGGGCCGAGTCGGGGTGCCGTTGGGTGGGGGGTCTCCTGGGGGGAATTTTGGTGCATCTAACATTTTATGTTCAGTTCAAGTTTTGTGAGTTATGGCGTTTTGACTGTTGACTTTCCAAAAAATTTAAAACAAAATAAATATAAAAATAATGTAGGACATGGGATTTGAACTCTAGTGGCTTGGTTCTGCAGTGCAAGGTATTACCAATGAGCTACAAGCTCGTTCTTGTAATTATTGTGGGAAAATAACTACTTAAAGTGGTAACAGCAACATTAAATAACTCAAGTACACTTTAATTTTAAAACAATTTTATGTACACTAAAAATGGAATTATTTAAAAACAAAATAATTACTTATATATATATTGTGCTCAGGTTAAAATACTCCTTTATGGATTTTTAAAAATTTAAGAAAAAAATTTGTATAGAAAAGTGTATAGGAAAATTAGGGTTGTTACATTCTACCCTTCTTAAAAAATTTCGTTCTCAAAATTTGAAAAGGAAAGTGTAACAGTTTCAAGGAAAGTCTGATGACTGTAGTATAAAAAATGACAAAGAGATACAAGGGTGAAAAAGGCTTACCGGTGTTACCTTGACCTACAGTCTTGGCTTCTACGGCTTCCACTGTGAATGCCTGTCGCCGTGGTACATTCCTTCTAGCTGGAGGCACATTCTGCTTTTGGGGCCTCTTTCTCTGCCCTCTAGACATGTCCCTCATTGCTTGTTGAAATTGGCGAGTAGGCTGTGCAAGTGGTGGAGCAGGTAGTGCATAACGAGGTGCAGGAGCCTGGATAGCTGGCCGCTGCGGGTAGTTGGTGGATGTGTGAGTTGAGTTGTTATTGTAAGGACAGTTCCCAATTCCATGGTTGTATGCGCCACAAATTAGACACAAGCCTTTTGCGCGCCTACAGTCCTTCCACAAGTGTCCCTTTCTTCTGCAGTAGCAGCAGAAATCTGGACTTGACTGGTTATTGGTTTCTTCTGATCTCCTAGGTTCAAACGATGGCCTTGGAGAGGCTCCTCCTGCTATTTGAGTGGCAGGGCGTTTCAAACCAGCAGACTGAGGTCTGCCCCTTGCTTTTATCACTGCCTCATAACTGCGGGCAGCTTCCAGAGCATCCTCATGAGTCAGAAATTTTCCCGTGGCTAGAGCAGCCTGAATCTCCGTGTCTAAACCTTGTTGAAAGCGACGGGCTCTGATCTCGTCCATCAGTATCAAGTGTGCCGCGAATCTGTTACGGTCTTGTGTTAGCTGTGTAGTATGTGATATTTAAAAATTGAACTGTTGTGACATATCTTTAGCATAGTGAATTCAGCGTCGTACTCATCTACTGATTTGTCCCACATTGAACCCTGTTGTAGATGAATAAACTGCTGCTCCATTGCAAACCTGGCAGTCACAGGGAAGTATTTTGCGTCGAACTTCTCGCGAAAAGCCTTCCATTCAATCGGCTGTATCAGACGGCTTTCTTCCGCCTTCCACCAGTTGCGAGCATTGTCCGTGAGCTGTAGTTTCGCCACACGGACCCAAGCGATGTCTGGCACTTGAGCTGCTACCAGATCGTCTTCGATACTTTGTGCCCATTCTTCAGCTTCAAGAGGGCTTCCTTTACCAGAGAACTGCTTGGGGTGCAAAGCCCTGAATTGCTTTACCCCTGGTGCGTCGATCTCAGGACGGTTCAGGAGTTGTTGCTGTCCCTCGAGAAGGCTGCGAATCGCCTCAAGTAACACTGTTTGCTCGGTAGTTGGTGCAGGAACAGCTCGTGTGAGTGGTAGTGCTGGAGGTATGTTGTTGATGTTGGTGCTGGTGTTGTTCAGAGAATCCATAACCTTGAAGAAAAATTTGAGTTGGGACAGATTCAAGTAAATGAAATGATAAGATTCAAGGAATATGAAATTGCAAGATTCAAGGAACATGAATTGTAAAGAATGTCTTAGTTGCTGGTTCTTGTGTTATATTGCTTAGGTTGTTCACGCAGACCAGAACTGCATGATAGGGATTCATACAGCTCTGACCTGTATTGGCTACCAACAAAACCTGTCACACCCCGCTTCCCGGTGTACGGCGAAGTGGACGCGACGAGGTCCGCTACGTATATACTCAGAAGTACATACACAGAGCGTATCTAAGCAATATAAAAGTAATTCACAAGAAATAAGAGATATAGAAATAACAGCAACTTTATTAATAACATTCTTTTGTACAATGCATGAAAAGTAAATACAACTTGAATGAAAAGTAATGCCTAAACAATGGCATAACAGGAAATGAAAGTACTGAATAGAACAAGATACAATGTCTAGAGCTCGGGGTCTTCGTGAAACTGCTCCTAGTCTTCACCAGTGGGCTCGATCTCTGCTGTGTCCAAAGCACCTGATGACATTTAAAGAAGAAAGAAACAGAATGTCGTCAGCGAACAGGTCGCTCGGTAAGTCCCAAAGATAAGGGAGAAATAGACAAAGAGTAGGAGAGAGAGAGAGTAGCTTTTAATGTTGTATTGTTATTGTTGTAATGTTGTATTAACGCTGTTGTTGTAGCTTGGTACAGAAGAATGTCAGTATATACGAGAGGGGTCTCTATATGCTAGAGACCATGGCAAACGGAATATAGAGTACAAGGCTCCGTTAGAAGGCCTTGAACATCGGCAATTGGATTCATGTTAGGTATCTTAAGTCTGACCGTCTCGTGCCACTGTTAACATCTTCCGTACCAATCTACCCCTTAAACCCCGTAGTGTTTTGATAGTATTGTTGTATTGTATTGTGTAAGTTGGATGACTGACCAAAACCATGATATCAGTGAACAGAGTGTAACTGCATAATCAGGTAAATGGAATACGGAATAATGGATGCATATCCATGGTTTGGTTCAGTCAAGTTGTATAGATTGGTAACTGGATTCTGGGATTCATGTGTTCATATTGAGTTGGAATATTTAAGAATATAGATTGACTAAAATCATATTCCAGTCAGAAATAATCAGAATCAAATCCGAGTCAGACCAAAAGAAATGTAAGTCGAAGTTCTATATTTGTTAGGGTCCTTATTGTAATTTATAAAACTTTAGAGGGTTTTAGGTAAAAATACTTTTGTATAGTTTTGAAGATACACCTCAAGTATTTATTATTCGTCTTTATAGTTATAATGAGTGTGATTTTATTTTATCTTATTTCTAGTGAAAATATCCTAATTACATAAATAAAGGTATTAATTTTTAATATTGATTTATTTGAAATTCATGGTATTTTAATGTAACTTTTAATCTTGTAATTTTTTTTTAGGAAAAGGTAGAAACTTTATCTTATAATAAAATAGGTGTTTAAATGATAAATATACATATGTTTATACAAGAATAATTTTTAATAAATATTTTATTTTCCAAAAATCTCATTTTTCTTAAATATCGTATTTTAAACCTTTCGAGACCGAATGCTCCTTGCGGAAGTCTGAATCTCGCACTACTAAGCTCGAGGGTGCACGATAAACCGTACTATCCGTAACGAGTTCCCCAAAGGTGGGTTGTAGTGGCGCTTTGCAAAGATTTAATAATTACTAATCATTTAGAAAACGGTTTTATAAAGATAAGGTATTTATTTGTAAAAGGTGTAAATTTCCGTATTTTAGATTTTAGGGTTTCCTAAGCCAACTAGCCTATCTTTAAATGGTCTAAACGATAAGTCATTAGAAGCCTCAAATCGCCTCTTCACCGCCAATTGTGGCCAGGTAAGTACAAATGAGAAAAAGAGGGATCCGCTCACGAATCGTGAGACAGGCCTTTTAAAGTTACATTTTCTCACTTGCCTAGCCTAGACACCATAAAGTCAGGTTTAGATAAACGATCAATGTCCACATCATATCTTATTTTTCTATTAAAAGATATTTGTTTTAAAATTGTATATAACTTAGAATTTTTAGAAAAGGTTTTATTAAGAAAAATGGTATTTTAATGTAAAATCTTGTTTTGTCATATTCTAAATTTTCAAGGTAGTGTGTTATGATTACATATGAGTGTGTATGGAGGTAGGTTATTACCTCGTGGTCTATTTTAAGGTATAGCAATGTTAAAGGGTTAAATGTGATAAACTAAACATTTTGGTATTTAAGTGAAAGAATACGATATATTGCAAAAGCTATCATTTCATGTATGAAAACTTATTCAAATTAATTTTTAAGTGATTAGTAGTCAACATGAATATGTTTAAGTATTATGGAATTAGTGATAAGTGAGTTTTGATAGAAAACCGAATTGGAAATCGGTTTGTTCCGATTTCCGTCGGGTTTGAAAAGTCGTATTTTTATGAAAGAATAGAAAGGTAGAAAAGAGGGACTTACGGGTTTGGACAACGCTAGAGAGTGAGAGGGAGGTAGAGGGTTTTCCGGTGCGTCGAAACGTCGTTGAGAGGTCCTAGCACGATCGTCGGAATTTCGCCGTCGATTACGTCAGCGCTTCGCCTTTCGCTCGTTTTCTAACATACCAAGTTCTCTTGAAATTTTGGAAGAGTGGACTTAGAAAAAGTGATGAGAAGGTAGAGAGTATGGGGGGTTAGGCTAGGGTTAGGGTTTTAATTAAAAAAATATTTAAAAATATAAAAAAAACATTAAAAATCATTAAATTTTTGGAGTAAAAGGGATTTATTGAGCAATTGATAACCGATCCAAAAATTTAAAATGTGCAGGTGAGAAGACCAGGTCAACACGGAATTTTTCCGTGTTGACGACTCTGCGGACCGGCCGAGTCCGGCCGGCGGCGCCGGCCCGAGTCGGCCGGTCCGCCGGCCGACTCGGCCGAGTCGGGATGCCGTTGGGTGGGGGGTCTCCTGGGGGGAATTTTGGTGCATCTAACTTTTTATGTTCAGTTCAAGTTTTGTGAGTTATGGCGTTTTGACTGTTAACTTTCCAAAAAATTTAAAACAAAATAAATATAAAAATAATGTGGGGCATGGGATTTGAACTCTGGTGGCTTGGTTCAGCAGTGCAAGGTATTACCAATGAGCTACAAGCTCCTTTTTGTAAATATTGTGGGAAAATAACTACTTAAAATGGTAACAGCAACATTAAATACCCCAAGTACACTTTGATTTTAGAACAATTTTATGTACACTAAAAATTGAATTATTTAAAAACAAAACAATTACTTATATATATATTGTGCTCAGGTTAAAATACTCATTTATGGATTTTAAAAAAAATTTAAAAAAAATTGTATAGAAAAGTGTATAGGAAAATTAGGGTTGTTACAAAATATAAGACAATGCTAGCTTCGGTCGTGCACGATACGTGCTCGATCGATTTTTCACGAACTAGTACCTCGATCTAAAAACCCCATTTTTGATCAGTAGTTTCATTTACTGCCTGGAGGTATCGTATAGAAACTAGAGACGGAAATACTATAGCTAGTTTTAAACATAAAATGTCTTCTCCAAGAGGAGATGACAGATCTAAATTTTTCTGCATTCACTGTCTTGTAAAAATCGTTATAAATAGTAGAAAAATCTTTTGGTAGTTTTCGTGGATTCATTTTGAAGCTAACTTAATGTGCTCGATATCTATAAAAAGTTTTCTGGAAAAATATATTTTTTAATTTCCTTAAATCATGGAGGAATGCAGCTCTGTACTGCAATCCTGAGACGTGCTCTTTACTGTCTTTCAATTTTAATTGACTGCAACTTCCTGTAGAAATGACCTGATACAGTGAGTCCTATTTCATAGCGTAGATATTTAGCTTTTAATTGGCATTGGTTTCATTAGATTTAATTATCATTTACTATTTCTAAAGTATTTTATACTGCCGAAAGGTACTAAAGTTTTCCAGAAATGTAAATTTTGCCAATCGATCTTGTAACGGCCATAACTCTCTATTTGGTTCGTCTGATAACCGACTGTAGAACCCATATTTTATCAAATTACGGTGATTTCAAACTCAGAATATAACATGCAGAAAACGGCACTTGAAGTTGATTTTCCTGTTCTGAAACTGGAAATTCCAGCACCGTTCGCCTGACTTAAAATGAGGATATCTCCCAATTCAGGATAGTTATCGGGATGAATCCATTTTTCTTGGATATATGAATGAGTCTGCTCCTTTTATAATATTATGCTTGATTCGGATCATAAATATTTTTAACGATTTTCGTAAACATAATGGTACCTGCTGTCCAGTAGTAGTTAAAGTTTAAGTTAATGGATTTATTTTTGCTATATGATTGTTTTTACCCTCATGCTTAGTAGTTCACGCTATATGACATGGTTAATTGAATATCATTATATGGTAATGGTTTGACTCACGTTTGGAACTCACATGTATTTACGTCTCATTGTTTACATTGCATTGTTGATTTAGAAAACATTGATGAATTGGGTTGTGGTAAGTACGTAAGTGCCCGAGTGAATGGAAGCTAGGTTAATATACGTGAAAGTGTGAATGAATGAATGAAATGACGCGTACTTGTACACAATTGATATGGTACATGAATGTACTCTTCAACCCGGGGGAAATGAGGAAATCGAGAGTGGAATCGAACTCGTATTTAGTACGGTTTAGTGTTTTAGAGAATGATCATTCGATATTAGCAATAGTGATATATTGATTAAGCCGTGGACCTAGCGGCACGGCCGACAGTGTTATGTTCCGGGCACAGCGAATTGTAGTCTCAGGCATGCACGAGACCCTTGTTAAACACAAGAACTCATTTCCACCATTCAATTTTAAATGACGTAAACTCTATTAGATTTAGCGAAATGAATATTATGTTTACTTTTGCCATGACGCACATGCTATACTGCTCACATATTCACGTTATGTCATGTTCTTTTACTACTGCTTTATCGATCATAATTCATGCTTTCTGTCCCTGCAATCATGTTATATATTGTTTATATCATTATTATATGTCGCTTTGATGACATGAGTATGCATACTCAGAGGAAGAAGTGGACCCAGCCCCAGAACAGGACCAGATCTATTCCGAGGAGCACGCAACGATTTAGATCATCGCCAAGTGTCCTTTTTAGGTTTAGCTTTCACTGTCAGTGTTAAAACCATGTGTTGTCCTTTTGTTGGTTATTATTCCCCTTTCAGCTGTTAAAGACTTATTATTCCTTGCAAACTCCTGTTTTATTTAATACAATAATTAGTGATTGTTATTTCTCTTTATCTGTACTTTATATCGCTTACCATGTAATGTTAGAAGCCGCAGCGTGACTACGGCATGACTTTTCCTTGACTGTAGGAGCATGTGTAATACCCGGTTCCTTGTGCTACCATATTTGAGTAAATAATAAATTTTTTCCATATATTCTTCTAAATTTCCCCCCATTATTTTCCTATTTATTCCCACTCCTCTCCCCTCATTCTTTTTCTATTTTTCTTTCCCTTCTTCGATTTTCCCCCACTCCATATCCAGGCCCCGCCCATGCCCAAGCCCACTCTTCTTTTCCCTTTCTTTTTCTTTTTCCACTCATTTTCCCTCATGCCCAGGCCCGAGACCTTCCCCTCTTCTCTTTCCCTTTCTCCTTTCTTCTCCTTCTTCTTTCTTTTAAATTCCTCCTCAATCTAAAACCGAAAATTACAAATTATTTTTCCTCTTAATAACAATTAATTCCTCATTTATTCCTCCTTAAATTCCCTATTCTCTTCATCTCTCTTTATCATTTTTAAATGATCAGAGCCTCTCTCTCCCTCTCTCAAATTCCTTCTCTCACTCTCTCAAACTCTCCCTCTCTCCCCGACGAGCTCCAGTTCACCACCAACCCATCACCGCCAACATCACATTCGCTCGCCACCGGAGCCATTTCCATCATCTCCTCTTCCCCATCGCCAGCAACCCTAGCCGCCATCATCGAACTCCACTGCAATCATCGAGCACCCATCACCGCCATTACCACTGCCACCTTACAACACCGCCGTCGACCTCCTCCGAACAACCCAACTCCTCACCGAGCTTACCACGCAGCCGACGACGAGCTCTCTTCATCCTCCTCCACATCACCGCAAACGTCCTCCACCACCATGAACCGAGCCCCACTCCCTTATCACACTCCAAGCCTCACCCTAACCAACACCAATCCTTCACTGCCAACATCGCCGGCGACCACCAAGCACCCGAACACCGCTGCACCACCACCGGCCTCCTCCCTAACATCACCACGCCGCCACCGTAGCCACCACAACGCCCGAGCCTCACCCTCCTCTCCAAACCGTCGCCGTTGCCTCCGCCGCTTTTGCCGCCATCCGAGCCGTCGCCGCAGTCCAAGTTTCTGACGCCATTTTCATCACCGTCGTCATTATCGTGGCCGTCACCGCCGTCAACTCGGTCGTGCCTGTTGGAGCTCCAGCACACATCTGTGTCATGTGTGCAGCGCGCCTGTACCATAACCGCACTGCGCCCGCACCATGCCAACGCCTAGTTCCGTACCACGCTCATGTCACGCACCCAGTGCGCACCACGCACGCATCGCGCACCGTACCCACAACCGCATCGTTTCGTCTCGTGTGTCGAGGCAAACGTCTGCACGTCCGTCGCTTCCGTAGCTTATATTTCAGCGACCTAAACAAGTGAACTCTCTCACTTGCTTAATCATGCTACACAGACACACAGTTATCTTAATTGGTTTGATAAATGTTAATCATGATTATATATATATATATTAGCCGTGATTGTCGTAATCAAAACCTATTTTAAAACGCCGGAATTTATGATCAATGAATCCTTTTACTGTTAAATAATATCTTGTGGAAATTTGAGTTAAAATAATGTAGTTGGCATATGAAATGACGTCCCTAAGAGACGGTGTCAAAACTGAATTTTTCTGTATATTTCACGTTGTAAAATTCATAATTAATTAAATATAAATTGAATCGTGATGTTCTAGGGCTCGTATCGAAGCCAACTAGATAAACTATAACCTTCAGCAAATTGTTACTAAATATTGCTATGATACTATTGTAGGATGTTTTCGTCACCCCATTAAGATGGGAAATACGCGTCGCTTGTCAGGTGTATTACAGATTCCCCATGTCTAGGGTAGGCCGGGGTTTATTGATTGTGGGGATCCGAATCTTCAGCAGCCGCGGACTAAGCTGTCGTTAATTACCCCTCGCATTTGGAGTGGGAGAACCTCCGATTGACGGGTCAAACTAGTCATGCGAACTTAATGTGCAGTGTGCGTATGTTGTGTTTTGGACGTATCGGGGGTTTCGCAGAGTTTACGGGAGTCCCGCTACCCGGATTGCGGGATGGGGATCAAGGTGGCTAGCAGCCCCCTTACGAGGTGCGGGACAGCGCCCGTTAGAAAATTTTACTAACGAGAGATGTGTTTTGAGCATGGAGCGTGAGGGAAAATGAGGGGTGATGAGCATCCTAAGGATGCATGAGTGGCACGTGGACGCTGGGCGTCCGCGGATCACGTGCTTGGCGTGTGGGCACCAACGGTCACGTGCGAGTCGCGTGGGCGCTGGGCGTGCACGGACCACGTGCGAGGAGTGTGGGCTCTGGGTGTCCACGGGCCACGTGCCCGATACGTGGGCGCTGGGCGCCTGCAGAAAAAAAAGGTTTAGCCCCGAGACTAGGAGTTAAACTCCTGAGGGACTTTGAAAACTCCTAGAAAAAGGAAAGATTTTTATTTTTATGGAGTTAAACTCCCAAAAGAATTTTGAGTGGAGTGAAACTCCCAAAATAATTTTATTTGTGGAGTTAAACTTTAAAAGATTTTGACAAAAGGAGTTGAACTCCCAAAAATCTTCGGAGATGATCAAAGGGGACCCCTTTCTTCTCCCTTGAGCTCTGGATCATCTCCTAAGCCTCGGATCTTCCCAAAGTGGGACTTTTAAAGATAGATCTCTTTCTTCCTCCTCTTTGTTGGTTGGATCTTGGAGAAAAGAAGTGGCGAGATTTAAAAATCTCCCTTTTTAGAGATTTGATGGGAAATTTGAACTCCCTTACAAGGGTTTTATGGTGAAAATTGTTTCCTTTTGGGAAAAAAATAGTTGAACTCTTGATTTAATTCGAAAAAAAAAGAAAAAGTAGGTTTAAACCTTGAGGAACCCTAATTTTGAGGGGAATGAATTATCTTTCATTTCATCATAATGTTGACTTATATAGGCTTACAAATTTACACATAGCCCCTTGCGCTTTACAAAATGACATTTTGCCCATCTCATGCCGCATTTGCTTATTTCCTTTTGCACATGACCTATGGGCTTTACAAAAATTTGGTTTTTTGCCTATTAAAATATTACACTTATTTGTTGTACTTTCTTGACATAGGACCGGTCTGGGCTTGGGCTCACTTGCTTGTACCTGGGTTGGGATGTGGGCCCGGCATGGGATTGAGCGTGGGCCCGGCTTAGATTTGACAGTAGAGCCCGCCTACTTGTCCGCAGTTTGATTTTAACTTTGACCTTTGGTCAATGGGGTGTAAATTTCAATCCCAACTAGTGCCCCCATCAATGAATGCATGCTAGATATATGGATCGTGTGCATGAAATTGATGGATCTTCTTTCGGGTAGTGTTACCTGATTTGGTTCCCGCTTTTGGGAGGCTGGCACTGCCCTTTTTATGACATGGACGGTCAATGCTTGACGTGTCTCTGAGACGGAGTGTCGGTGTATAACGTATCCCGGCACGGAGTGTCGTTGGTTGACGTTTTCCCGAGACGGAGCGTCGCTGGTTGACCTGTCCCCGGCACGGAGTGTCGCTGGTTGACGTTTCCCCGGCACGGAGTGCCGCTGGTTGACATGTCCCCGGTACGGAGTGTCGCTGGTTGACGTGTCTCCGGCACGGAGTGTCTGGTTGACATTTTCCTGGCACGGAGTGTCTGTTTGACGTGTCCCCGGCATAGAGTGTCTGTTTGACGTGTCTCCGGCACGGAGTGTCTGTTTGACGTTTGCCCGGCACGGAGTGTCGCTGGTTGACGTGTCCCCGGCACGAAGTTTCTGTTTGACGTTTCCTCGACACAGAGTGTCGCTGGTTGACGTGTCCCGGCACAGAGTGTCGCGGGTTGACGTGCCCCCGTCATGGAGTGTCTGTTTGACGTTTTCCCGGCACGGAGTGTCGCTGGTTGACGTTTCCCCGGCACAGAGTGTCTGGTTGACATTTCCCCGGCACGGAGTGCTCTGGTTGATGTGTCCCCAGCACGGAGTGTCTGTTTGACATTTTCCCGGTACGGAGTGTCTGTTTAACGTGTCCCCGGCACGGAGTGTCTGGTTGACGTTTTCCCGACACGGAGTGTCTGGTTGACGTTTTCCTGACACAGAGTGTCGCTGATTGACGTGTCCTCGGCATGAAGTGTCTGTTTGACGTTTTCCCGGCACGGAGTATCGTTGGTTGACGTGTCCCCGTCACGAAGTGTTTGTTTGACGTTTCCCCAAAACGGAGTGTCACTGTTTTTGATGTAGAGGTCATTTTTGGAATTGGTTGGTTTGATTTTTTTGGGGAGGTTCCAATCTGTCCGGCAGTACTTTTGAGCTTGGAAGCGCTTCCGGATAGGACTTTAGTTTGATTTGTCTGATTCCTGCCTTGTTTGGCCTGGCCCTTGAATTTAAGGCATTGCAGTGTGGGATTTGGGATTTGTAGTTTTGTTTAGCATCAGTATCGCTACACCGGAATATGGTACCAGGAGCAAATCATTATTTGCCATGAGAGGATTTGGGGATTTTGGTTTTGGTTTGGCATCATCATCGCTACATTGGAATGTGGTACTAGAGGCGAATCATCATTTGCTATGAGAAGATTTGGGGGTTTTGGTTTTGGTTTTGGTTTGGCATCATCATCGCTACGCTGGAATGTAGTACCAGTAGAGAATCATCATTTGCCATGCCCGTTAGGGAATGATGGCTTATGAGACATGTTTAGGCCCATGTTATCTAAGGTTTTTCAATTTTATGAGCCGTAAGGGTCTCATAAAAACATTTTCTCCCTATGAATCGAGAGGATCCCGTAGGTCTATTTTCTCCTTAGGAGTCATGAGGACCCCCAAGTGTGTTTTTCCCTTGTGAGCCGTAAGGATCCCACGAAGGTATTTTCTTATGAGTCGAGAGGATCTCGTAAGCTTTGTTCTCGTCATGTATCGTGAGAACACACGAGTGGGTCTTCCCAAATGGAACATAATTCTGATGGTGGAGACCGGCCGCGGGGCTGGTGACTGCTGTGGGGCATAGGTGTGATTTAGCTTGTTTATGCCAATGGATTGTATACGGTAGTCAATTTGGGGATTGGCCGTAGGGCTAAGAGAATTTAAGCGATTTGATTTTGGTTGGCATCTGCATCGCTGCACTGGAATATGGTACCAGGAGCGACTCATCATTCGCCGTTTGAGAATTTGGGGATTTGGAATTTCGTTGGCGTCTGCATCGTTGCACTAGAATATGGTACCAGGAGCGACTCATCATTCGCCGTTTGGGGATTTGGATTTTAGTTGGTGTCTGCATCGCTGCAATGGAACATGGTACCAGGAGCGAGTTATCATTCACCGTTTGGGAACTTGGGGATTTGGATTTTTGTTAGCATCTACATCGCTGCACTGGAATATGTACCAGGAACGACTCATCATTCGTCATTACCCGTTAGGGAGCGATGGCTTAGGAGACAGGTTTAAATCCCTATCACCTAAGACTTTTCAATTTTATCAGCCGTAAGGTTTTCATAAAAACATTCTCTCCTTACAAGTCGAAAAGATCTCGTGTTTATATTTTCTTCGTAGGAGTCGTGAGGGTTCCTAAGTGTGTTGTAACTTTGTGAGTTGTAACGATCTCACGCGGGAATATTCTCCTCACAAGGCCGAGAGGACTTTGCAAGTGTATTTTCGTCTCTTTTTCACGAGTTTGCGTCCTTTCAGGTTTTCACAAACTCGCCGGTAGTCCTATTGTTTTTACTCACGGAGCCCTTTCGGGTTTTCATTCCTGTCCGTTTTGCTTGTGGACAAATCGTTTTGTTTGTTTTTTATTTTTTTGTCTTTTTAATTTTAATTTTATTTTTTTACATCATTTTTCTTTTATTTCCCGGTTTAACGACTGAGAGGTCAAAGCCGTGCGCTTATTCAAAAATCCTTGGATTTTGAATTCATGGTGCTTCAATGCTCTCTTTGTCCTTTTGGAGAGACGTTCACGTGTGTCTTGTAGAAAACTGCGGTGGACTGGGTCATTTTTTGGATCGGGCGATTGAGCCGTTTGCCCTCAGAGGGTTTTGGTCTTCGTTCAAATGGAGCGGACGATCGTAACTTGGTTTTCTACTAACGCGTGTTTGGCCAATGAGACCACTCCCTCATTGTATTGTTTTTCAACGCAATTCTTGAAAACAAAGCAGTCTTCAATGGTATGACTCACCATTCTATGATATGGGAAGTACAGGGATCATCAGTCATGTTTGCTTCATGTGGTGTTTTTGCTTTAGGCAATTGCAGATCGTTTCTTAGGGCGTCCTTGAATATTTTACGGACTCTGTCCCTTTTGAAAGAATAGACCTTATTTCTCTTCCAGGGGCGGCCTCTCCCACTCCCAACACTGGTTTTTGAGGCTGGTCGACATTAGGCCTTCATGCTCCTTGCCTACTTTGATCGGCAGGTGCATTAGAGGATTCAGTTTCCTTGGGAGTCCTACCTTTGCGGTTGTTGTTCTCCGGATATTTGGACTTGTTATATTGGTAGTTTGGAAGAGAGTCGGGGCCCGCATGTTCAAACATCTGGACTCTTTTAAGTAAGTCCTGGAGAGTTTCGCGATCTGCTAATGAATTTTCCTTAATCTGTCCCGTGTCAACTAGTCGCAGGCATGCGTCAGGACTTTCCTGGGGGCTAGCCGCCATCGACTTTCATGAAGGTATACCGCTCTTAGACCGAAAGGAATAGATATTGGCTGCTTTGGGACATCAATACCTGGTTCGTGGACCAAATTTTGATTTTGTTGTGATTGCATATGAAGGACTCGAGTTGCGAGATTTTCCACAACATTCACCAGATTGTCGACTTTGGAACGGATCTTGGTTGACTCCCTATCACAGTCCTGAAATTGCTCTTGAAGCCATTGGAATAACTCTTGTTCTGTAGTTTTAGCGATGACGATTGGGCTATCCTCATCGCTTGAGCTTGATTCCCCAAGAACCATGGGCTATTTTCGCTTAGCAGCTTGAGCAGGGTCCTCATTATTATCTGAACCGAGCCAATATTGGGCAGTGTCAACCATATCATCACCATGGCTGTGAAGAGTAGGAGGGTTCGTTTCTCCAGGATCGACCATGTAGACCATATAGATCGCGCATCTGTCTGTTGGCCCCTCATTGTCAAAGTTACTTGCTGGACCTTCGGATTGTCGCTGTGGTTTGCCCCTTTGTGGGAAGGGTAAACAATTGAGAGCGGTCGGTTCCCGAAATACCTCGGTTTCTATTTGTATAAAATTGGCGGTCGCGGCTTGATGTTTGTCAACACGCCAGGGGGACAGCGAGATTTCTCCCGCCTTGTATTATTTCACGACCTAATCCTTGAAAATGCAACAGTCTTCGATAGTGTGTCCCATCACCCGGTGGTATGGACAATAATTAGGATGATCAACCCTTTTCGCTTCACTTAGCCTTTTTGGCCCTGGTAGCCGCAGGCCATTCTTCAGAGCATCTTTGAATATTTTGTGAACCTTATCTCTTCTGAATGAGTAGACCTTATTTCTCCTTTCCTCCAAAGTTGGCTCTCGGAGTTTGTTAGTTTTCGCTCCGCCCGCTCTCTGCATAATGAGAGAATTGGTGTTGTTGGAACTTTCGCCTTCCGGTTGCCGTCCTTCTGATGTCTCAGTCTGTTTGTGAATTGGAGATCCTGAGTGGACTTGGGCTTTGAGCGTTCCAACATTTGAACTTTCTTGGCCAGCTCTTGGAATGTTTTGAGGCTTACGGTGCACAGAAAAGGTTTCATCCAGTTGTTCAGATTTTCTATAAAAAGACTGACGGATTGGTTTTGTTCCAACGGCGGTTCACATTTGACAGAGAGATTGCACCATCGGACTATAAAATCCATGTTTCTTTCATTTTTCTTTGGTTCGGTCTTTACAAGGTCGGCAATGGTGATTTTATCGCTGACACTCATGAACCTTTGTTTGAACAGGGATTCTATTTGATTTAACGTCGTAATCAAGTCATCTGGTATGCTTGCATACCAATCGAAAGCAACATCGGTCAATCTTTTGACAAACTAACGGAGAAGGAGTACATCATTGCCCCCAGTATTTACGCATGATGCTTTAATTGGGTAATGTGCTGGTTCGCATTTCTCGTTCCATCGAACCTTTCGAATTTGGGGATGACATAGCCACTGGGAAACTCCACAAGATCGTATTGTGCAGGGTATGGTTTCCTACTGCTGCCGACCTCTTTTTGCATCTTGGCCTAGGCCACCAAGGTTTTGACTTTGTTAGTGAACAAATCCATGATCTGATCCTGCGTTGGCGGGCGGCTGTCGTCGGTAGTCAAGACATTTCTTGAGGCAGAATGTGGCCGACTTTCATGCGGTTCGCCCGTTTTTGGATTTGAGGGAACATGCATTGGCTGCCTCGAACATTGTTTCCCGGTTCATGAGCAGAGCCCTGCGCTTTATTGGGCAGCTGAGAGGAAACTTAGGCTGTGAGCTGTAAGACGACGTTTGTCAAGCCGTCTGTTTACCGCCGGAAACCGGAAAGACAAACGTCTTGCCTGATTTTGGGGACAGATACTATTTGGATTTATCCGTCCACCTCTTCGAAGATACCAAGTTGATTTATGACACCATGTATCAGAGGTATGGATGGATGCAGCCGTTGTAGCAGGCTTCGTCAGATTCTCCCTCGTTTGCGAGAGATTTTTGATTGTGGGGACGCTCTTTCCTGCAGGCGCAAGCCCCTGCAGTTAGTTACGTTACCGCATTGCGGTAACCACTTTCTCCTTCTCCAGAAGTTCACTTCGTGTCCTGTGTGTTTGTTTTATTTTTGGTTGCCCGTGGATTGTATACGGAGACTAATTTATGTTGTCGCCCGTAGGGCGGGGATTAGTCCAAATCTGTATTTTCGTAATTTGGGTTTGTTTGGATTTAAGGATCGTTAACCTCGTTTGAGATCAAGATCGACTCAAATGTTTTTTAAGGATACGTTAATCCGATGTTGGACTAAGATCTACTTAACGGGGGTTCAGGATCATTTTTTGATCCAACAAAAGAGCATTTGGGCTCTATGGTTTTAGTTTAGGGACTTTACGGTCCATTGGGTTTAAAGACATCATAGTCCATAGAGTTTGGTTTAGGGACGTTGCGGTCCATCGGGTATAAGGACATCATAGTCCATAGAGTTTAGTTTAAGGACGTTGCGGTCCATTGGGTTTAAGGACATCATAGTCCATAGAGTTTAGTTTAGGGACGTTGCGGTCCATTGGGTTTAAGGACATTATAGTCCATATTGTTTTGGCTCATTGGTTTGGGAATGTGCTAAGAGTTATTGGTTATTGGGACCCTCCACCTTTCTGAAGACGTTGAAGGATTACAACGACATGTATCAGAGGTGTGGAGAGATATAAGCTTGAACCAAATCCCAAATCGAGGAGTTATCAGTTCTAAGCATAGAGGCTCGATTTGCTTGGAGATTTAATCTCAGGAGGAACTTAACCGATTTGTGGTTGAAGTTGGTTCCTTATAGTGTTAAACACTAACGTATGCTCAGCGTTCACTTGCCCTCACGTGCGGCTTTAAAATGGTGTTAAACACTGAAGTCTGGGGTGCTCACGTGTAGCATGTGAGGCTCTTGAAAGTTGGCGCTGCTTCTTTAGTGCTGTTCCCTTGTTCCTTTTATAGATGCTAAGCCCTATTGGGGATCACGTGCTCTCACATGAGGCGCCCCCAAAAATGGGAACTATCTTGGATTATTCCCTTTTTCCTTTTAAAAGTACTAAGCACATTTTAGGGAGTCACGTGGGATCACGTGAGGCGCCCTAAAAAAATGGTAACTGACTTTGGGTTTATATCCTTTTTCTTTTGGAAGTGCTAAGAACTTTTTAGGGGGTCACGTGGGATCACGTGAGGCGCCCTAAAAAATGGTAACTGTCTTTGGGTTTATACCTTTTTTTTAGGAAGTGCTAAGCACTTTTTAGGGGGTCACGTGGGATCACGTGAGGCGCCCTAAAAAATGGTAACCGTCTTTGGGTTTATACCCTTTTTGTATAAGTGCTTTTCACATGGAGTCACATGACTTGCTCTCAGTTGTTCTCTTTTGTTCATCAAGGGTGCCCACGTGGGAGCACGTGATATGCCATTATCATGTTGGTTGCTAATCTTTCTACGTGCATGGAGATCTTGAGTTTTGAGACTTTCAAGCCTATTGTTTTATAAGAATTAAATTCTTATATAGGGTTAAACCCTATTTTTATTAGAGAAATTAAATTCCTATATGTTCTTGTAAGAATTAAATTCTTTGAACTTAGTTATTTCCCTTAGGTTTGAATCTACATAACATAATCTTCCCGATGAGAATTAAATTCTCAACTTGTGAGGAGATCTGCTTCTGCAGATCTCAACCAGAGGAAGAACTAAGTTCTTTTTTAGAAGAGTTTAACTCTTGTGAAGGTGAAGAAGAGGTAAGATGTTCTCTGTGTTTCTTTTTTTCTCTTACCTAGGGTTTCTTTTTTTTTTTTGAGGAGATCTTCTTTTCTCTAGAGAATTAAATTCTTTTTAGCTTACCAGGGGGTTTTCCTCTCTTTCTCTCTCTCTCTTCCCTAGACTCGAAGTCTTGGTTCCTTTATATAGTGGAGGCACATTTTGTTGATTTGGTTAATGAAATCTCTCATTTGAGAGATCTCTAATTGATTTAGGGATTTTATCCCCCGTTGGATCTTTGATCCCAGGCCTTCTGTTTTACAGAATATATTTTTCTTGTTTTTAACAAGATTGGGAAAATATTTTTCCACACAGAGCTTACTCTGTAATTTGGTGATTTTTTAATCAACACCGGATATTTAATCCAACGGTGTTCTGTTTTACAGAGCGTAATCTTTCTTGTTTGGAAAGATTTAAGGGAATATTTTCCAAATAGGGCTCTGATCCCTTTATTATTTAGAATTTAATTCTATCGGCTCAGAAGGCATTAAAATCCCTCACATGCAGCACGTGACTCCACAAAGTCAAGCCCAACAAAGAGCATCACGTGCTGACACGTGAGTTTCTTTTTACCAATTATTTGTTTTTTAAGAAAGCGCCTATATACCTTATATAAAGATGCTCACATGCTTGCACGTGAGGCTCGGTTTCAGCCTTATTTGTTAAGCACGGTGCCTGTAATCTTAGCTCTAAGGCGCATCACGTGTGGGCACGTGATGCTCCATTTGGGGAATTTTCCCATTGCTTTTTATTTAGTATTTATTTTTCATAAGGGAACAAATGCCCCCACAGCGTTGTTCTCACGTGGCTTGCACGTGAATGCAACGCTGTCACCTTTACAGCCGTTGGATTGCCTAGGCTAACGGGGAGGTGAACCGCCCTTGTTACATCTTATAAATGTAAGGGTTTGGCCTTTTAGGCAGCCACTGTTTCTTTCATCTTCTTCTTACTTTGCTTTCTTTGAGAATTTAATTCTCCTCTTCAGAGCTTAGCTCTCTGCCATTGTAATTCCAGAGTTAAACTCTGTTGGAAATAGAAACCCTTCTTAGGTAAAGATCTTGAACATCATAAAACCCTTTTAATCAAAAATTTCTGGATTTTAAATACACCATAAGACGTGATCTTTGAATAGTAGACCTTAATGTCATGGGGTTTCTGGAATTTAATTCCACCGTTCAAAAGGAATTTAATTCCTCCCTGAAGAGCTTAGCTCTAAAGATCAAGAGGACCCTCTGGGATCTTCACTCCCAGGTGTTCTTGAAAATCTTTTCCAAGGGATTTTTCCTTTATTTTCACCCATTTGACAGAGTTTGCAATGGGTGTTCTTTTGTGAGGATGTCCCAAGTCGTTTAAACTCCAATGTGCATTTATTGAGAATCTTTTTTTTTATTCTCACAATGATTACCCTGCCTCATGATTGGCGAGCCGCTATACTGATTTTATAGGGTCCATTATTTTTGCAATCAATGGTCCCATGGAATAAACTTCTTGTCGTTTTCTTCTGCTGTTTATATACACACACACACACACACACACATACATACGTATAGGTTGCATTAATAGCTTTCCTTCCCTTTATTTTAGGAACAATGGCTTCTCTTTCTTACTTTCCTTTTACTCGCTCAGACGCTGCTTTTCCACAATCGCCGTCGGATGAAGAAGCAATGGCGATGATCAGAGCCCATGATAGGGACTGTACCAGTTTTCTATTGTGGGGAACTTGGTATGGGCATATCATCCGGGTCCGCCGCAGCTTTATTTGCGAAGTGCCAACACAGCCTCTCCGCCCGATTTTGCCGATGGAGCGTCCGCAGACTGCTTTTGCGGTGGAGGCGGCTGATTGGATTCCTATAGGCCGGCTTGAGCCATCGACAACTGGGATATCCAACCAACCTTTGCCGGCCATAGATATCTTGGAGCGTCGTATTTGTCAGGGTGAAGCCCAACCCTAGGGAAAAATTTATAAAATAGGTCTTACCCCTCGCCATCCAACGGGCTATCTTCCCAGGGCTCGATATATTCTGTCCGCCCATCGTGCGCGATTGCAGAAGGTCAGGCTCTATCAGGCGATGTATGCGTCCCTTTTTCATTATCAGTCCCTTCATGTCTGGTGGGTTAAGGCTTTTGTGAACCAGTGGAATCTTCCCACCAACACCTTCTTGCTAGGGGATCGCGAGGTCTCTATTTCATTGGAAGAGTTTCGTGAGGTTTCGGGACTACCAATCAGGGAAGAGCATTGTGAAGAGTTGTTGCCTCCCGCTGAGTATGTGTTTGAGACGATGTCGGCTTCGCTTGATGCCTTGACGAATGAAAACGTCGTCCGCCATAAGTACCCTAGCTTAATCAAGGTTTTGGTTATTTTTAAGAAACTGTTTGCGGCGTCGAAAGGACACGGCTTCACTTTTGAGATTTTCATTGCCTGCTTTATCCGTGAAGATGCTTTGTCCAAGACGGCTCCAAAGTTTGAGAATATTAACGACCCTTTTGGGTTTGGGATAAATCAATTGCCGACCAAAGAAGAAGATTTACTGCAGTTTTATATCCCGATCTTGTCGGCCGTGTCCTTTGATTCGATTGCGGCTCCCGGCATAGACGAAGAGACCTTCTTTGTCGTCTTTATCAGCCTTTGGCTCAATTGGTTCGCCATTCCAACGCATCATCGCTTCATGAAAGCTTTGGTCATCTATCCTGCTCATCGCGTGGTTGAAGGGACACGACTGGCCTTAGGTATCGCGGGGCTATCACACTTATACCATGGGCTAAGCGCTGCGGCCAATACTTCGACCCCGGGTGTAGATGTTGTGAGTTTCTCACTCCACTACTTCACGTCGTGGATCAAGATGCATGTATTGGGGACGTTCGCAGCGCATCGGAGGCCAGATTTCTATGACGCTTACACCTTCCCGCAGCTCATGAGGTTGGTAGATGCTTCTGATCCTGATCCAACTCAGCTAGGGGCCCTTTGTGTGTTGCTTAACCCGTATGCTAACGAAGGTGGGATGATATTCAACGACCGAGTCCTCTCTGCTCCTTCAGGGCCCGTCCAACAGCTATTCAATTTATCGAAAGGGGGAGCGCCATCCTTGAAGCCTAAGGAAATTATGCACTTGTATTCGATTAGGCCGAGTTATTTGGTCTTCCGTCGAAATGATACGGCTCTTTTCATGCGATATAATCCACATCGCTTTGTTCGACAATTGGGCTATAACCAGGGTGTTCCCTTCGAAGCATTTTTAGTGGAGCCCAACTCGTCTCTGGGAGTTTTTCGTGACGTCATTCATCACTTTATGCGGCTGAACACTGGCTCTCTCTTCATGATCCTAGAGCCCGATTATCTTCCAAGGTCTGTGGGGTCCTTCGTGGGTTGGTATCGCCATCGGGTCGGTCCTGTCATCTCCGAGGAAAGACAGGTACTCTTTGAGTATAGAACTTCAGCTCCAACCTAAGTTGCCAGCGATCCACTGTGACCGCGGTCAGTCGTTCGCCCTCTTTTAAGGGACAGTGGTCCGGTACTTATCCCGAAAACTGCAGAAGCAGAATCGACTCCTCGTACTGCTGGGATACCAATGCGCACTAGAGCTCAAGCAAAGGCCTTCGATGAAGCACCAGCGGCAGTGCCATAAGTGGTGATTTCATCAGCGGCGGTGTCGTCAAAAGGTGATACTGGAGGCAAAGTTGGCCAACGTCGCGCCAAAGCGTCGAGGGGAAGGAAGCGATCCTCTTCTAGCGTTAGCTCCAGCTCGTAAAGGAGGAAGAAAATAGTTGCTGGCTTGTTTGACCTATTGCTGGAATCCGAGCCTATTGTTTAAGACGAGCCAATATCGATGCAAGAGCCGGATGATGGTCTCATTTACCCTGTCTCGTCTGCTGAGGAAGCCGCACAACTGGCTGAAGCTTTAAGGTGTTCACAGGAAGAGACAAGAATGTGCATATCCCAAGAGACCCTACCCCCCGGTTATCTTCTACGAAGATCCCCTATCGCTATGGAGGGTACATATGGGTCCTCTGTGATAGGAAGACGAGATAGCCCTCAAGCAGCCTATCTCAGCCGCTTTCGAAGATGAGCTGGCATTGAAGACCGGTGGCCATGAATCTGCTTTCGAAGCTCGGAGAGCACATCTCTTCAGGAAGGAACAATGGCTTGAAAAAGCTATAATAGAAGCGTCCTGGCGTATCGATATGCACATGTTCCTTATCTTCCTTTCGGCAAGTAGTTTGTATCGCTCTCATATCTTCTTATCTTTGCAGGGACTTCAACAACGATAGAGGATTTGAGCCCAAGTCGTGTCCTGACTGTAGATTCTATAAATGTCTCTGATGAGGCACTGGTAGGTGCGGAGGAGATCGTTATAGCTGCCATTCCTACTGTGGAGCTTCCACTGGTAGCCTCCGTTCCCTTGGGGCCTGTTCTTCCAGATGAGGTGACCTTATTGGCCGTAGATCTAATGGATCTTTCTGGTGACGGCTTGGAGATTGTGGGAAGGGTAGTTGAGACCGCCGTTCCTTCATTGGAGCCTGAAGTGGTGGCCATTGCCCCTCAATTGGGAGCTGTCACACCAGCAAATGTCTCCGGTGATGTTCTTAAGGGCATGGAGGAGGCTGCCGAAGCTGCTATACCTCCGGTTCAAGGTGGGAAGAGCATCGAAGGTAGTCTTCTATACTTTGTTTTAATAGTCTTTCCATTATCTGAACCTTTCTTTCCTTTCAGAACTACGGGAATTGGCGGCTTCCATTGTGGACATAGCTCCCAGGAAGTCCTTCCAGCGCTTACTTGACATGGCTGCCCTACGGGCAATATCCCCGCAAAGCATCATCCTTTCTTCCGGGCAAGGTCGGTGTTCATTGACCCTTTTGCTTTATTATCACTTTTTTTACGATGATGCTAACATGCCCTTGGCAGTTCTGGAAGCTGATGATGAAGTGGAGATCCTTGACGGGCCTGGGGATCTTTCAAACCCCCCTTACATGGCTGTGGGTAAGTAAAACTCTACCCTTAGTATTATTTTTTTTATTCCATGTTTGCCTGTCTCGCTGACTAGTTATAAACTTTAACAGCTTTTCCAGCTCCGGTTCCGTTAGAATCCCGAATCCCTATGCCACCGGGACCATATGCCCGACGTGCGTCTGAAAGGATGGAGAAACAAAGCATTCACTTCTTGCCGGCCCTCATTAAAGATCTTCGTGTTGGAAGTTCTATTACGGCCGAAGAATTTGCTGCCGAAACCAATACTTCTTTGCCCTTCCTTGCTATTTATCATGATGAGACATTAGTGCATGTTTGGGTTGAGTATTGTCGCAGAATGGAGGCTTGCTTACATAATCTCAAGTGTATACGCCTTCCTTCCGAGCTCTTAACTGCCAAGGTGAGCCTGCGGGGGTGGATTGAGCGGGGGTGCGCTAATCTTCAGTCTTGCGAAAGGAGACTTAACCGGAAATTTTCGAAGAGGGAGCTAGCTTCAAATGCTTTGAAGGAACTCCAAGCTCTGCTCACTGCTAAGACCACCCATGCGTACGAACTTTGGCGGGTGCTTCAGGAAGCTATCACGGAGGTGGTAGCTCTTGATAAAACCGTTATCTTTACCCGCGAGATGGTTGAAGCTCATAAAGTTGCTGAAAAGGAGCTTGAGAGTCGGCTCGCCTCGTATCAGGCTCAATAGTCTCAGGCGGAGACCCGTCTTGTGGCAATAACAAAGCTTGAAGCCGAGGCCCAGCAGAAGAATGATGAACTAACGAACTTATTGCACCGTCTACCGGCTTAAATATTTTTTGTATATTCTCCTTTTCTTGTATTTACTCCTGAATGGGAGAATATTTTGTATTCATTTTGATTCTTTTATGACATGTATCTTGTATTCATTTTGAATTCATGAATAAAAGACATATTTATTTTTTTATATCTCATGTTTGCATGTAACTCTGGTGAATGTGGCCCATATGTAGTTTATCTTGATCTTCTTGTAGGGCAGCGATGGCTTAGGAAACAGGTTTAGATCTGCCGCCTAAGACTTTTCAACTTCATGAACCGTAAGGGTCTCATAAAGACTTTTCTCCCTATGAGTCGAGAGGATCCCGTAGGTGTATTTTTTCCTTAGGAATCGTGAGGATTCCTAAGTGTGTATTTTCTCTCGAGAGTCGTTAGGATCTCACCAGAGAATTTTTCCCTTTTACAGGTCGAGAGGACTCGTAGGTGTTTGTTTCCCTCCTTGTCGAGATTCGACTTTGGAGAGTGTGGCCTGTGAATAGTATGGAACGGCCCGTCTTGGACCGACTTGCAGGACCCCAGTGCTTAGGAAACAGGTCCTTATCCCCATTGCCTAAGGTTTTCCCCTACGAGTCGAGACGAATCGAGAGATTATTGGTTGAATTGATTCCAAGACGGAGCGTTGTTCCGGCGGGGAGATCATTGGTTGACTTGTTTCCGAGACGGAGCGTTGTTCCGACGGGGACGTCATTGGTTGACTTGTTTTCGAGAAGGAGCGTTGTTCCGTCGGGGAGGTCATTGGTTGATTTGTTTCCGAGATGGAGCGTTGTTCCGGCGGGGAGGTCATTGGTTGACTTGTTTCCGAGACGGAGCGTTGTTCCGACGGGGAGGTCATTGGTTAACTTGTTTCCGAGACGGAGCGTTGTTCCGACGGGGAGGTCATTGGTTGACTTGTTTCCGAGACGGAGCGTTGTTCCGGCGGGGAGGTCATTGGTTGACTTGTTTCCGAGACGGAGCGTTGTTCCGGCGGGGAGGTCATTGGTTGACTTGTTTCCGAAATGGAGCGTTATTCCGGCAGGGAGGTTATTGGTTGACTTGTTTCCGAGACGGAGCGTTGTTCCGGTGGGGAGGCCATTAGTTGACTTTTTTCCGCTTTCTGCAGTGTCGGGAGGGAACATCGTGTAGATCTTCTGGGATGCAGATATTGCCGTCGAGATCTGACTCTCCCTTTGACAGAATTTGTTGGGAAATGTAGTTCCCTTTTCGTTTATACCCTTGGATTGTATACATGGGTCAGTATGGAATCGCCTGTAGGGCAAAAGTTTCATTCTTTCATCATTTTTTTATTTCATTCCGCAATGCTCTATCATTTCAGCTTTTATATCGCGAAAGCCGCGATTACCCAATCATTTCGGCTATTTTTCGCGACACCCAATCATTTCGGATATTTTTCTTTTTACTCGCTGCTTTTTATTGCGAGTTGCCCAATCATTTCGGCTATATATTCTTTGTATTTTTGGCTCGCTGATTTTGTTGCGTGTATAGACCTGAGATCTGATACCAATCTTGGCATCAGCATTGCTGTGACTGGGATATTGCCAGGAGCGAATAATCACTTGCCGTGAAAAGACTTGGAATTTGCTACCGATTTAGGCATCAGCATCACTACTACTGGAACGTTGACAGGAGCGAATCATCATTTGCCTTCGCCGCTATCGAACAAAGGTGGCTTAGTAGATAGGATTAGGGACCTGACGACTAAGGCTTTTGACTTCGTGAGCCGTAAGGGTCTCATAAAGGTATTTCTCCCTACGAGTCGTGAGGATCTCATAGATGTAATTTCTCCTTAGGGGTCATGGGGACTCCTACGTGCCTTTTCTCTTGAGAGTCATAAGGATCTCACAAGAGCATTTTCTCCTTCCAAGTCGAGAGGACCTACAAGTGTTGTTCACTAAATAAGGGAATTTCACACCATTGGTCAAACTGGGCGAGGGAACGCTTATTTATGCCCGTGGATTGTATACAAGGGTCAATATTGACAGTCTGTAGGGCAGTTTGGGGGATATGATGGCTTAAGAACAGGTTCAGATCCCTGTATCTTAAGACTTTTGAATCCTGTGAGCTGTGAGGGTCTCATAGGGAGGACATTCTCCTTACAAGTCGTGAGGATCTTGTGAGTGTAATTTCTTCTTAGGGACCATGAGGATTCCTAAGTGTTTTACTCCTTTGTGAGTCGTAAGGATCTCACGCGGGTATTTTCTCCTTACAAGGTCGAGAGGACCCTGCAAGTGCACAGGAAATTTTTTTTACGAGTCTGCGCCCTTTCAGGTTTTCACAAACTCGCCGGTAGCCCTGCTGTTTTTACTCACGGACCCCTTTCGGGTTTTCATCCGTGCCTATTTCGCTTATGGACGTACCGTTTTTTTGGCCGCGTTAGCCTAAGGATGCTGCGGTTTATAGTAGTTTAAGGACATTACGGTCCTTAGCTAGTTTCAGGACGTTTTGGTCCGTTGTTAGTTTAGGGACGTTTTGGTCCGTTGTTAGTTTAGGGACGTTTCGGTCCGTCGTTTTCCACGTTTAGGACGGGGTATCGTTGGATACTACTTTTAGAGTCTTGACTCAAGAAGATAGCGAGCGAACATAGGCGTCGTCATCTATCATTGACCTGAGTCGTGACTCGTCAGGCGTAGTACTTCTTCAAGAATTGGCCGTTTATTGGCTGAAAGGGTCTTTCTCCATACATATCCATGAGCAAGTAAGCCCCACCTTGGTAGACTTTGTCTATGATGTATGGGCCCTCATAGTTTGGCTCGAATTTCCTCCGTTTAGCACGACTGGGGATCATAGGTCTTTTGACAACTAGCACAAGTTCGCCATGGCGGAATGTTCTCGACCTAATTAACCTTTCGTATGAGCGTGTCATCTTTGCTTTGTAAGCTTCCAAGTTTTGCTGTGCCATGAGACGAGTTTCATCGAGGGCGTCTAGCCCTTCAAGCCGAAGTTGAGCATTCTCTTCGGCTGATAGCTCGTAATGAACCGCCACTCGTAGAGAGGGTAACTCTATCTCGAGGGGGAGTACCGCTTCTGTGCCGAATACCAACGCGAATGGCGGTATATTTGTGGCCGTTTTGAATGTGGTCCGATAAGCCCAGAGAGCTTCATGCAGTCTTTCGTGCCAGTCCTTTTTGTTTCCGGACACCGTCTTCTTTATGATCTTTTTCAAGGTCTTGTTGAAAGCCTCAGCTAGACCGTTAGCTCGGGGATTATAGACCGAAGAGTATCTCCAGTCTATGTTATGCTACTGTCCGAAGCGGCTGATTCTGTGACTTCTGTAGGCCGGCCCGTTATCGGAGATAATCCGTCGCGGAGCGCCGAACAGATAGATGACGTGCGTCTTGAAGAAATGGAGGATATTTTCCGTCTTCACTTCTCTTAGCAGTATGGCTTCTGCCAATTTAGAGAAGTAATCAGTTGTCGCCAATATGAATCGATGTCCTTTGGACGATGTTAGTTCGATGGGCCCAATTATATCGGATACCCACATTTCAAACGGCCAGCTAGCCACTGTTGGGTGTAGCGGGTTTGGATGTTGGTGGATGAAGTCTCCATGAATTTGGCACAAGTGGCACTGCTTTGCATATTCGAGGCAGTCTTGAATCATCGTGGGCCAATAGTAGCCCATTCTTTTGATCTTCAGCTTCATCTTTGGCCCGGTTTGATGAGAACCGCAGAGTCCATCGTGAGTTTCTTGGATGACTCTCCTTACTTCTTCCAGTCCCAGGCATCTCAGCCACAGAGAGTCAAACGATCTCTTATATAGAGTATCATTGACAAAGGCGAAAGACAGAGCCGTTTCATGAGCTGATGTTTTGAGGATGTATCTTCCGGTGTTTGACGGGATTTGAAGTAGTCTATAAAGACTCCTCTCTAATCCTTAGCCTTTTCTTTGTCCTCTATTTGTAGGGCTGTTTGCTTGGTCGCATCCTTTTCTTCAGACGACTCCGGAGATATTTCTGCTGGTGCAAGAACCCGATGGCTTGTACAATGATCCTTACGTCATCGAGGTTTTCGTCAGCCAGTTCTTTAGCGAGTTTGGATAATACGTCCGCTTTGCTATTTTCTATACACGGTATGCTTTCTAGGGTGTAGGAGGGGATTTGAGTTAGTAACTATTGCACTCTTTTGCCATATTTTACCAACTTTGGCTTGCACGTCTGATAGTCACCGTTTACTTGGCTAACGACCAGCTGGGAGTCTCCGTATATGAGGAGGTTTTCGATTCCCATTTCGATAGCAATCTCAAGACTTGCTATCAAAGCCTCATACTTTGCTTCATTGTTTGCCCTCGACTCTGTTAAGGAAAAGGCAAAGCGCATTATCCCTCTTTGTAGAGTCACGAAAATGAGGCATATCCTAGATTTGATTATGGGAGAGTTGTGCTTTTGCTTCTTCATGGAAGATGCCCCATCGAAGTAGAGTTCCCATCGGGTATCACTCTTTCCTTTCTTCCCGTCGATCGTGTCAAACGTATGCTCGTCTGGCAATTCGTAATTTAGGGGTGAATCGACAGGTATCGGATGCTCAACGAGGAAGTCGGCGATGGCCTGGCCTTTCACTGCCTTGAAAGGTCAGTATGTTATCGAGAATTCCATTAAGAGTAGGGCCCATTTAGCGAGCTGTCCCGTTAGTATGTCTCTTGACATCAAATATTTGAGAGGATCCACCTTAGATATGAGATGGACCTCATACGCCAAAGCATAATGCCAAAGCTTCGTTATCGCAAAGATTAACGCTTGACAGTGTTTTTCGATAGGGGAGTAGTTATTTTCTGCCCCCAGGAGAACTTGACTCAAATAGTAGAGGACTCTTTCCTTCCCTTGGTCATTCTCCTGTGTCTATAGCACGTCTAAAGAACCTTCAAGAGCTGTCGTGTACAGGATGAGGGGCTTTCCCTTGACTGGAGCGGTCAGTACCGGCGGATTCTATAGGTATTGTTTGATTTCGTCTAGTACACTCTGGAATTTACGATCCCAAACGAACGGGGTTCCCTTCTTCATTAGGTGACTGTAGGGACGGCATTTTCCAGAAAGGTTGGCTATGAACCGTCGAATATACGTGAGCTTTCCTTGTAGAGACCGCAATTGTTTTAAAGTTTTTGGAGTGGGCATTTCCATAATCGCCTTAATCTTTGATGGATCTATTTCGATGCCCCGGTGTCGTATGATGAACCCTAGAAATTTGCCTGAGGAGACTCCAAATGCGCATTTTAGAGGGTTCATCTTCAGGTTATACTTACGAAGACGTTGGAACACTGTTTTCAAATGCTCTCAGTGTTCCTCGTACGATTTGCTTTTCACTGCGAGGTCATCGATATACATTCGACGATTTCATGTATGAGGTCATCGAAAATCTTCGTCATGGCCCTCTAATAGGTAGAACCGGCGTTCTTCAGACCGAAAGGCATCACTTTGTAGCAGAATATGCCCAGAGAAGTCTGGAAGGCGGTATGCTTCTGGTCTTCGGGATGCATCTTTATTTGATTGTACCTCGATGATCCATCTATGAAGGAGAAGACTTCATGAGTGAACGTGTTATCTATCATCAGCTCGGTAACCGGTATGGGAAAGTCATCCTTCGGACAGTCTTTGTTGAGGTCCTGAAAGTCCACGCAGATGCGTACCGTCCCATTTTTCTTCATCATTGGGACAATGTTGGCGATCCAGTCGGGGTATTGAACTTCCTAGAAGAAGCCGGAGTCGATTAGCTTCTTGACTTCGGCGTTGATACTCATTTCCAGTTCGAGCCGCATTCTTCTTGGTGCTTCTTTAACTGGCTTGACGTCCGGAGATATCGCCAATTTATGCACAGCAATTTCTGGATCTAGTCTCGGCATCTCGGAATAGTTCCATGCGAAGCAATCTTTATACTGCATGAGCACATCTTTTAGCGCAGCCACCTGCTCTTTAAACAGCAGCTTACTGGCGAACGTTGGCCGTGGGTCATTTGCCGTCCCCAAGTTGATTTTTTTCAGGTTGTCCGCCGTGGTGTGTATCCCATCTTTCAATTCTTTTGGCGTCGGTGGAAATTTTGAGATCACCTCGTCTTCATCCTCATTTTCGAAGCACCAGAAGAGGTCATCCATATTCTCACGTACTCCTTCTTCCGACAGCGTTATCATGTGGCAGGTACGAGATCGTTTCCATGACCGATATTGATCTGGTTCTACTCTCACTATATACGTTGCTTTTGGTACATGTCTTTGTGGTGGGGCTACCCTCCAACTGTTGGATAGAGCGAATTTGCCGAGTTGATATTGGTCTTCGACCCAGTTTTTGAAGGTGAAGCGGTCTTCAAGAAGATGTCCTATCGCTCGGGAATAGGAGCAATAATCCGGATGATGAACCTTGTCACGCCCCGCTTCCTAGGGTGCGCTAAGATTGGCACGTGATAGAGCCAACCATGCTACCTGTGGCTAGGAAACATCTCTCCACAGTCACATTACGGCTGTCTATAAAATATCAAGAATAGTAGAAATAAAATAAACTATCTAATACATGTCCATGTGCCAGAATAAACGAGTCAAGAAATAATATGCGGAAGCAATAAATCCAATAAACAATAAATATCTGGAAAATACGTCCCAAATACGGGCTCACATTAGGGAATGGAAATGCTGAAAGAAAACTAAACTAAAATACTAACAGGATCCTCACTGCTCGGCCTGTCGGCTGAAGTACTCCTACTCGGCCTGCGACAAGGGTAGCGGATCTGGGCCATGCAAAACCCAGACGTCAGCGCGTCGCAATATCAACAATAATATAATCAGGGGTAAAAAGATATACAGGCATAAGTGTGAACAATAAATAAGGTATAACAGTAACATGAATAAGGAACAGTGAAGGGTATAAGCACATGTGACGTGCGGTGAGTAATCTGAACTAAGCTACTGGGTTAACTACTCTCAAGTCTGTGAAATCAATTTAATGAATCATCGATGCAACTCAATAGTATCCCGTGCATGCCCGGGACCACGGTCAAGACTCTCGGGCTGAATCCGAGACGTGCCGCTAGGCAGTAAACATGTAACATGTACAGACGAATGATGTCAGCAGCATCATCCCGGGGCTGGCCTAGCCCGTAAAACTGATCAGTATAAGCATCAAACTGTCGAGTTACAAGTCAGGTTTCATCATTGATTTCCCCATACCCCCAAGTTATGTGTTCAAGTCAGGTATTGATAAATCTGGAGCTAATGCCAACACAGGATCAAGTGGTACAAGTTTGTCTATACAGACAACAGGATATGTCCATCAGGACAACATGTCAGGATTGTCGGCATTAGAAACAGGATCGGTAACATGTCAAGCAGTGGTATATCAGGTCATATCAAGTAGTGCACATGCATCAAGTGGGTGCTCAACAGTAAAATGTAGCAAGTATCGAATCACGATAAAGGTTCGGATGTACGGTGAAAGCATGTATGCACAAATATCTATCAAGGGTTACATCATGACTATATAGGATGCACATTATCAAACATGGGGTACTAATGTAACAGTAATATGAATTAATATGGCATGGCATGCAACTAGATATATAGAATTAATGGTATGGATACACAATAAAATATGGATGCACAATTATCTATCAGGGGTTACAACTACAGCTCCATGACTATGTATGATGCACATTATCAAACATGGAGTACTAATGTAATAGTAATATGAATTAATGTGATCTGTAGATGTAGGGTTACTAGGCACACTAACGAGGCTCAACGAGGCATCGACCATGCCAAAATTAAATTTTTATGTGCCGAATAACACTAAGCAAGATCGTTAACTAGAGTTTAGGCGAATCATTTAGCAACTAAACAACTTTACTCTAAGAGATCACGAAATACAACCTTTGTAGATCGGTCCTCCACTTCTTTAGCTCCTTGATGAAGTCCCTTCGCTGCGATCGTGGTTCTCCCAGACCCTTGCATGGCTTCACGAGGCGAAAAGGTGCGACCTTTGCTTGAAGTCTCCGAGGCCGAAGATGATCTACGTCGAGGGAATTCCGACTCAAGCTTCTACTTCACTAACTTGAGAATTAGTGAAGTAAACACCCTATACTAAAGTGCTAATCTAGTAGAGGATGGAGAAATAGGAAGTGGGTTCTCTTTATAATTTTATTTCTCACTTTGTTTCTCACTTTGGATCAAACCCTAGTTTCCTTTTTTCTTTTCACAATGAAGAAGAAGAAGAAAAGAAAGAGATGAGGATAATGATCAAGTGAGAAGAGTAACCATGGTGAGTGAGTATCATATATTAACCCTTGTAGAGACTTAACCCTAGGCTAATGATTATGGTTGGGTTAATAAAAATCCATAGTAAAAACAAAATCAAGTTGGATTATTCAATCCATCCACAAGCTTCCACAAGCTTCATGTATTTACAAATCTTCCACTTGATTTTGCAATTACTTTAAATATTAAAAACCCAAAATAAACATTAGCATAGTGTAAGTCTCATACACCCATGGATTGTGTGTCATCAACCATGATACAATATGATAACACATTTTAAACATATATCATATATATGTTAAAGTAGTGTACAAGTGAGAAAAACCCTAAAGTGAGCAAGTGTTAGTAAATGTAAACTAGTATATCTAATATACAATTATACACTTAATTATTAAATCAACACTTGACTTAATAATCCGGTCATATCTCATATAACCGGCTAACATCCATCGTATCGACTTATCGAATCAACACTTGATTCGATAACCCGATCATATCATATATGACCGACCGATACATATAGTCGCGAGAATAGAATACGGTATCACATACACGCATTTATTCTCGGTCTCGCACATATCACATACGTGCTCCCATTTCGTTTTGCCTGAGCCAGTAAAACCTCTGTGTAGGACTCTAAAGACTCGACAATACGCCGGCAGTAGGTGATGATCACATCAAGCACCCACAAGCCGTCAGCGGTACTAGCTGGACGTAACGGCTACCCGGGTATTGAGCGATCAGAAGATCAGCAAGCAAGCCCGCTCCAACTCCTGTAAAAAGCCTACCGGTAACACTTCCCGTACAGTCCGGTCTCCTCATCTGATATGTCGCATATCAAGTCTAGGGGTGGTAAACGTCAGACCCCAATAACCGATAATTCGTGCCAATGTGAGGCTCATAACGGGTCGAGAAACTACTGGTAACACTTACCAGTAAATCTCTGAATCAGCCCTGGCCAGGGACTTCCCTGTTACGACCAATCGAGCACAGCGCAACATCAACCCCTAATACCGGAAGAGACAAAACCCCTCCTATCGCTCATTGCCTCCATGTGACTCGGGACTGTACCCAAAAACCACCATTTTGCACGCCCTCATGGACGTGGTAAGGTGGAAATCAAAGCACAGTGGGAATCACACAAGACTCTATGACGATCTCGGGTCTACAGACTAACCTGCACAAGTGTCACCAGAGAACTGCCATCTGACGTAAGGTATAATACCATCTAGGAGTTCTCGGCGAGTCCGTCCAGTGTACCCAGTCTCCACTGAGCACCCGTATACCATCTCCGATGTCAAACACCATATAGGATCATCCATCGCCCATCTCATGGGTCGAGAAGCGTATACGCTAGTCTACACTAGTATATCGATGCCCCGTCTCGATACACCCACGACTAGGGACCTTGAAGGATGTACTTATGGACTACCATGTCCCCACTAGTATGATCCGCATCATAGTCCAGGTAGTCAAGTACACATCCTAAGGGCTTTACCAATATGTAACTATAAGACAGTATAAAGAGACAAGTATACATGTTAAGATAAAGAGCAACCAGATAGCATACTATCATATCGAGCAAGAAAGTCCTCTCTATATATGTCCAAGCATCCAATATAATATACATCATCTGTACAATACTGGCCTCTAGGGCATACATACAACTAACAATCTCCCACTTGCACTAGGGTCAGCTGCTGTAGTATCACATACCGAGCATCCCGAAGAGTCTCTCAAGCTGTATCTGAGGAATGGCCTTCGTGAGTGGATCCGCTGTGTTATTCTTCGTGTCAACCCTCCTGACCTCGATCTCCCGGCGATCAACTATCTCCCGGATCAGGTGATACCACCTCAGAATGTGCCTGGATCGCTGATGGGACCTGGGTTCCTTGGCCAAAGCCACCGCTCCATTGTTATCGCAATACAAAGGTATTGAATGCTCAATGGATGGAACCACTCCAAGTTCAGTAATGAACTTCTTGATTCAGACAGCCTCTTTGGCAGCATCGTTGGCAGCGATGTATTCAGCCTCCATCGTCGAGTCTGCCACGGTTTCCTGCTTGGAACTCTTCCAGCTAACCGCCCCTCCGTAAAGGGTAAAGACAAATCCCGACTGCGACTTAGAGTCGTCCTTATCACTCTGGAAGCTCGAATCGGTAAAGGACTCCACTTGTAGTTCTCCGTTACCATACACCAAGAGCATCTCTTTAGTCCTTCGCAAGTACTTGAGAATGCTCTTCACTGCTGTCCAGTGACTCTCTCCAGGATCAGCTTGATACCTACTCACTACACTTAGTGAGTATGCTACATTGGGTCTGGTATATAGCATCGCATACATGATAGAGCCTACAGCTGAAGCATAGGGTATCCCTTGCATGCGAACTTTCTCCAAATCAATCTTGGGAGACATCTATTTGGAGAGAGTGACTCCAGAGATCGTGGGTAAGTTCCCACGCTTGGATTCTTCCATACTAAACCTCTTTAGTATGGTGTCAATGTACCTGGACTGGGACAATCCCAATATCCTTTTAGATCTATCTCTATAGATCCGGATTCCCAATATGCAGGAGGCATCACCAAGATCTTTCATTGAGAATCTTTGTGATAAGAAGAGCTTCACCGATTGCAGCATAGGAATGTCATTTCCTATCAAGAGTATGTCGTCCACGTATAATACGAGGAAGACAACCTTACTCTCTGCCACCTTCTTGTAGATACAAGGTTCATCTACGTTTTTGACGAATCAAACTCTTTGATAACGACGTCAAAGCAGATGTTCCAACTCCGCGATGCTTGCTTCAATCCATAAATGGATTTAAGCAGCTTGCATACCTTCCCGCTGCTCCCACTATCTATGAAGCCCTCTGGTTGAGTCATGTACATGCACTCTTCTAAATCACCGTTTAGAAAGGCGGTCTTAACATCCATTTGCCAGATTTCGTAGTCATGATATGCAGCGATGGCAAGCATGATCCGGATGGATTTAAGCATAGCCACTGGAGAAAAGGTTTCGTCATAGTCCACACCTGGTCTTTGACGAAAACCCTTTGCAACAAGTCTAGCTTTGAAAGTCTCCACTTTCCTATCTACACCAAGTTTTTTCTTGAAGATCCACTTGCTCCCAATGGGTTTTACCCCTTTAGGAGCAACTTCCAAAGTCCACACTTTGTTGGTGTACATGGATTCCATCTCGGACCGCATTGCATCCATCCATTTCACTGAGTCCCCACTCGTGATGGCCTGCTCGAAGCTAGTAGGGTCATCATCAACCATGATGCAATCCTCGCTCCCACCATCCATAAGAAAACCGTAGTATCTCTCAGGTGGGTGAGGAATCCTACTAGATCGGCGGAGAGGCTGAGATTCGTTGGGAACTACCGAATCCTCTGGTTCCACTAAATCTTCAGTTGCAGTTTGTGTATCTGGAACCTCTTCCAGCTCTACCACTTTGCCACTAATTTCTTTTGCAAGAAATTCCTTTTCCAAAAAGGTGGCATATTGAGAAACAAACACTTTTTGTTCTTCAGCGTGGTAGAAAAAATATCCTTGGGAATTCTTAGGATATCCCACAAACTTGCAAAGAACTGACCGTACCTCGAGTTTGTCTGGATTTTGCCTTTTGACATAGGCCGGACAACCCCATATCTTAACTCGTTTAAAATACGGTCTCTTCCCACTCCATATCTCATATGGTGTGGTAGGTACAGATTTAGACGGAACTTGATTCAATAGGTATGCTGCTGTCCCAAGCGCATAACCCCAGAAGGAAATAGGTAACTCAGTTTTACTCATCATAGAGCGCACCATATCTAATAGGGTATGATTTCTTCGTTCAGATACACCGTTGTGCTGTGGTGTATATGGAGGAGTCAACTGAGAGAGAATCTCATTCTCTTTTAGGAAGTCCAGGAATTCATTGCTCAAGTATTCACCTCCTCGATCAGATCGTAGGATTTTAATACTTTTTCCGGTTTGGTTCTCGACTTCTTGTTTATATTCTCTAAATTTCTCAAAAGCTTTTGATTTGTGTTTCATCAGGAACACATACCCGAACCTAGAGAGATCGTCAGTGAATGTAATGAAGTACGAAGAACCATCCCTGGCATGTGTAGACATGGGACCGCATACATCACTATGTATCAGTCCCAAGAGTTCAGTAACTCTTTCTCCGTGTCCCGTAAACGAAGTTTTGGTCATCTTGCCTTTGAGACATGAGTGGCAAGTGTCATAAGACGAAAATTCAAACGGATTCAAATATCCATCTTTATGTAACTTAGCTAGTCTTGTCGCATTGATGTGACCCAGTCTACAATGCCACAAGAAGGATTCGTTCAGTTCTGAACTCTTCCTCTTGTGTATGTTTGTTATACTCAGAACTGTTGATTGATTTAGAACATAAATGCCATTGCACAACGTGCCTGATCCAACCAACTTTTGGTTCCGGAAAATGTTCATAACATTATCCTGTAATACAAAATTATATCCCTATTTACTCAACAAAGAAACCGATATAATGTTGCATATCAGGTTCGGCATGTAATAGCATTCGTTCAGAACCAATGTATTACCAGTTGGTAATGCAAGGTGATATTCCCCGACAGTCTTAGCTGCAACAATTGCACCATTTCCAACTCTTATGTCTTTATCACCTTCTCCAAGTTCTCTACCTTTCCTAAGCCCATGTAACTGATTACATATATGGGATCCTGACCCGGTATCTAATACCCAGGACGTAGGGCAAATGGAGAAACAGTTCTTTGTAACGAACACACCCGAAGAAAATGCATCATCATGTACTTTCTTCATTCGGGTGGCATGGGAATCCTGGTATTCCCCTATGTTCTGTTCAGTCCTATAACTCTTATAAGAAAGAACGGAACCAACGTTCCCCAGCACAGTATAACTTGCGGGTTCGGTCAATACATCCATATTATTATCTTGATTAAGGCATGACATGGTCGCTACCTGGAGAGAGAGAGAAGAAAACACTTTAGCGTATGCTCTTGCAAGATCAGATTGGTTATTATCTTATCTAATCAGGATGGCTCCCACTGTTTTTTATCAAATCTTCCTTCAAACCCTAAAAGGAAAGACTAGCCGGGATTAATTACACCCTACAACTTCGCCGATCTTTCAGCCAGGCCAGTATCGGTACTTTGAGGGAGGTTCCCCGTGCTTTCGCACGGACCTAATTAAAGTAAACCTCGTTTTTCCAGAGGCGTAACCCCGTTGACACCTTTCTAGACACCTACTTGATCGGCTAATTGTCCTGTGTAAAATTCTCCCAGGAGTAACAATTACTCGCAGTGGGTATCAGGATCCAACTATCTCATAGAAGGTATGCAATCTCATTGCAAATTTCAACACTTGAAATTCTCGATAATATTTTGCCCCTAGCAATTTATGACCTTAACATAGTCAACAAATCATAATTGCTAGTCAAGTTCAACCCGTCATTTTCCGATTGTATTAAACCCACCTGCACGACCCTTAACATAGTCAACAAAGTCGTACAACTACCCTAATCCAATCACATCTCATGTTTTAGCAGATAAGTACTAATTAGCTACCGCACACTACGCCTTAACATAATCAACAAACGTAGCACGAATACTAACTAGTCTTTATCTGAAATGACGGAGGGCTACGCAGGTTTTTCTGAAAACCATGAGCGTAATGAACTTGATATCGTCGTAGAATCAAGTGAATTTTGAAATGGAGTGATTTTGAGGCTTTTATTAGTTTTGCTAAAGAGGTCACTCCCGGTGAAGGGATCTCGGCTCTTTCCTTATGGAATAAGGTGTAGGATATATCATATACATCGCTATGCAAAGCAAAACTCCAAAAGCAGTCAAAAGTCATACCGAGTGTTGTGGCATCTGCCAGTTTCGCTAAAGAAGTCACTCCCGGTGAAGGGATCTCGGCTCTTTCCCCATCGAATAAGGTGCAGGGTATATCATATATACCGCTATGCAAAGCAAAACTGTAGCTACCCTTTTTATTTGAAAATTTGATTCTACAACATCTATTAGGTTTCTTTTCTTTCATTAATCACATTAATGAAGTCCCATCATTTAAGTCACCTAAACATCACAGATAAATACGACGTACACTTATGCCATCCGCATTCGCCTCGATGTCCCCTCGTGCACCGTTAGGTTAGGTAACTAACGGCAGAGCAGGGCAGGGCTTGCGCGGGTGTAAAACATAAGTAACGCCTATATAATATATCATATATACTATATACAGTATTTATCACAGAACATCAAATGATCACATCACAGATATCGCAGCAGAAGAAACATATGAAATATTGGATATACTAAGACGTCCGTGTTTTATTTTGAGCCTCTATAAAACACGGATTCCACAATCGCGATGAATAGCCAAACCCACACCCCTAGACCTCTACGAGAGCGGCAAGCAACCCTGCCAATTCTAGGGTTAGGAGACCCGGACCCGACTCCTCGAGTTGGTCTCCCACTGGACCCTAGAACCCGGTTACTTGTGCTTCTCTCCTTGGGTCTATCCTAGTGCGGAAAAGTAAATAATATACAAAAGGTGACATCAACCTCGACCTGGAAGTGCCCCAATAAAAGAATATTACATACAATTTAAATTTTACATGAATGAAAATAAAAGCTCTCATCTCACATAAAACCCCCGGCTATTCAGAACGCGACGATCCAATATAACATATCCAGCAACACAGAACATCACATGTCATCAACGTAAGTAAATATGCGCATCCTAATTGTCGTTGACATATAGCAACGAAACCGGCGATATCACATATTACACTTACGGTCGCAGAAAGAAAGTGTAAAACTACAACATTTGGAATCCACAATCTCTTTAGATATCGTAAATCCGAAATATCACATATTTCGCATTTCATGCCTAACCGTTTGAATTCCACATATTGTATCACATTCCAGATAAATAGACTGTATTAAACTTTCCGAACAGATCATCAAACACCCAAGATTTCCTAAATAGCTCAACACTTGAGCGGAGTTCAAAAATTCCAGAATACGTCACAGTAGCAACGGTCCAGCCGTAGAAGGGTCAAGCCAACGCCTCACATGTGGTACGCCGTACTGCCCTAAACCCTAAGGTTCAAAGGGCAGTTCAAGACGGTCACATAATTGAGTTAAGATTTGTTGTCTTCTAGAGGGTCCGTCACATTTCTTGCACGTTTTTCCGAAATAATTAAACCCGAGAAAAATTCAACACTTGAAACCTTTTCGTGCCGGGAAAAATTGAGTTAGTGATATCCGTTCGAACATTTTAATACTTACTAAATTATCCGAAATAACAATAACGAATTTAAAATTCCCGATCGAATCGGCGATTACAAAATAAACCCCAGATTACTCAACACTTGAGTTAAAATAAAAATACCCAGAAAATACTAATAACAGAAATAGAAATAATAGTGCAAAAACGAGCACATAATTCCACTATACCGCCGCGGTTCTGCGGCCCAAGCGCGGTACGGCCGTGGTTCCGCGACGGTTTGGACGTATTACGTGTTCATTTTTCACCACATTTCTTAGAAAACCCTGCTGAATTTTTTAGGTATTTTTAATTCTGAAAAAACCCAGTTTTTAAAATTTGACCAGAGAGGGGGTTATTTCATCGATTTCGGGTTCGATCGGGGTTTTAACTTCGTTAACACATCGCCTAATGCTCTAGCTAGGCTCTGATACCACTGTAGGGTTACTAGGCACACTAACGAGGCTCAACGAGGCATCGACCATGCCAAAATTAAATTTTTATGTGCCGAATAACACTAAGCAAGATCGTTAACTAAAGTTTAGGCGAATCATTTAGCAAGTAAACAACTTTACTCTAAGAGATCACGAAATCCAATCTTTGTAGATCGGTCCTCCACTTCTTTAGCTCCTTGATGAAGTCCCTTCGCTGCGATCGTGGTTCTCTCGGACCCTTGCATGGCTTCATGAGGTGAAAAGGTGCGACCTTTTTCTCCGAGGCCGAAGATGATCTACGTCGAGGGAATTCCGACTCAAGCTTCTACTTCACTAACTTGAGAATTAGTGAAGTAAACACCCTATACTAAAGTGCTAATCTAGTAGAGGATGGAGAAATAGGAAGTGGGTTCTCTTTATAATTTTATTTCTCACTTTGTTTCTCACTTTGGATCAAACCCTAGTTTCCTTTTTTTCTTTTCACAATGAAGAAGAAGAAGAAAAGAAAGAGATGAGGATAATGATCAAGTGAGAAGAGTAACCATGGTGAGTGAGTATCATATACTAACCCTTGTAGAGACTTAACCCTAGGCTAATGGTTATGGTTGGGTTAATAAAAATTTATAGTAAAAACAAAATCAAGTTGGATTATTCAATCCATCCACAAGCTTCCACAAGCTTCATGTATTTACAAATCTTCCACTTGATTTTGCAATTACTTTAAATATTAAAAACCCAAAATAAACATTAGCATAGTGTAAGTCTCATACACCCATGGATTGTGTGTCATCAACCATGATACAATATGATAACACATTTTAAACATATATCATATATATGTTAAAGTAGTGTACAAGTGAGAAAAACCCTAAAGTGAGCAAGTGTTAGTAAATGTAAACTAGTATATCTAATATACAATTATACACTTAATTATTAAATCAACACTTGACTTAATAATTCGGTCATATCTCATATAACCAGCTAACATCCATCGTATGGACTTATCGAATCAACACTTGATTCGATAACCCGGTCATATCATATATGACCGACCGATACATATATTCGCGAAGAATAAAATACGGTATCACATACACGCATTTATTCTCGGTCTCGCACATATCACATACGTGCTCCTATTTCGTTTTGCCTGAGCCAGTAAAACCTCTGTGTAGGACTCTAAAGACTCGACAATACGCCGGCAGTAGGTGATGATCACATCAAGCACCCACAAGCCGTCAGCGGTACTAGCTGGACGTAACGGCTACCCGGGTATTGAGCGATCAGAAGATCAGCAAGCAAGCCCGCTCCAACTCCTGTAAAAAGCCTGCCGGTAACACTTCCCGTACAGTCCGGTCTCCTCGTCTGATATGTCGCATATCAAGTCTAGGGGTGGTAAACGTCAGACCCCAATAACCGATAAGTCGTGCCGATGTGAGGCTCATAACGGGTCGAGAAACTACTGGTAACACTTATTAGTAAATCTCTGAATCAACCCTGGCCAGGGACTTCCCTGTTACGGCCAATCGAGCACAGCGCAACATCAACCCCCAATACCGGGAGAGACGAAACCCCTCCTATCACTCATTGCCTCCATGTGACTCGGGACTATACCCAAAAACCACCGTTTTGCACGCCTTCATGGACGTGCTAAGGTGGAAATCAAAGCACAGTGGGAATCACACAAGACTCTATGACGATCTCGGGTCTACAGACTAACCTGCACAAGTGTCACCAGAGAACTGCCATCTGACGTAAGGTATAATACCATCTAGGAGTTCTCGGCGAGTCCGTCCAGTGTACCCAGTCTCCACTGAGCACTCGTATACCATCTCCGATGTCAAACACCAATGGATATGTGATCATCCATCGCCCATCTCATGGGTCGAGAAGCGTATACGCTAGTCTACACTGGTATATCGATGCCCCGTCTCGATACACCCACGACTAGGGACCTTGAAGGATGTACTTATGGACTACCATGTCCCCACTAGTATGATCCGCATCATAGTCCAGGTAGTCAAGTATACATCCTAAGGGCTTTACCAACATGTAACTATAAGACAGTATAAAGAGACAAGTATACATGTTAAGATAAAGAACAACCAAATAGCATACTATCATATCGAGCAAGAAAGTCCTCTCTATATATGTCCAAGCATCCAATATAATATACATCATTTGTACAATACTGGCCTCTAGGGCATACATACAACTAATAGTAGATACAGCTACATATATGATAAATGATATGGATGCATACGGGTATCCGAAAACCGTAAAATATTAATATGGGTGTACAATGCAATCAACATGTGATATTTTATTCATATGGCTGCAAAATAAGATACATAACATGTAGCAAGATGAACTTGCATGTGACTAGATATGTAAATAACGGTATGGATGCATACGGGTATCCCGAAAATAGTAAAATAGTAAAATGGTAATGTGGGATGCATAACTAAACAATATGTAATGTTATTATTCACATGGGTGCAAGATATAGTAGTATAGCATGTAGCAAGATAAACTTGCCTGATCGGATCTCATGACGGATGCGTACGGCACGTCCGACGTCGGGTAAACGTCGCAAAAACCACACGCGCACACGGGACAGGACCAGGCAAGGAATGAAGGTAACCACATAGGCTGGGAATGTCCACAGGGTTGCCTGGATCGGCGGCGGCGTCATGGCTCCAGCGATCACCAGAAACAAGAATTCAAGAAAAGAAAGAAGAAGAAGAAGAAGAAGGTGCTCTGGGGTTGGTGCTCTGGACCAGAGACGATGCGAGGGGGTTATAGCGGCTATTGGTCGTCGACAGTGAGAATGCAGGCAGGGTTTTCCGGCGAGGCAGTGGGTTCTTGAAGTTAGGGATCGGGGTCGGTTCTGTGCAGCGAGGTCGGGTGATGGTTTGCAGGTCGGAAAGAAGAGAGAGGAAGAAGGAAGAGATGATGATGAGGGAAGGGTCGCCGGCGATGGGAGGCCGGCTGTAAGGGTCGCGGGTGATTGCTGATGGCTGCGGTTGCAAGGGAATGGGGTTACTGGGTTCACAGAGGTCGAGAAGGGAAGGGAAGAGGAAGAAGGTAGTGACGACAAAGGTGAGGGGGTGGCAACGGTGAGGCTGGGATGAGCGGCCACGAGGGTAGCGACGAGATGCAGGAGAGGTCGAGGACGAAGGCGTCGGGTTCTTGGGTGTGCAGGGGTTCGAACTCGAGAAGGAGGAGAGAGGGTAGAAGAGAAGATGGAGAAGACGACGGCGAAGCAACGTCGGCGACGAGGTGCACACGAGGCGATGGGCGAAGGCGTGGGTTCGAGCGCGCTGGAAAGGAAAAAAGATGATGAGAAGATGAAGGGAGAGAGAGAGAGGAACAGTGGGCGTGGGTTATTAAAGGGTTAAAAAAATAAAAGAAAGAAAATATATATACTGTAGAGGAGAGAGAGGGGCTGATGTGTTTGTTAAAGAAAGATTTAAAAATATATTTTTTAGTTACGTATAAATTAGTATAAATTAACAGTTCAATTTTTTTAGCTTTAAAAATTATATATTAATAGTTGAAATATAATATTAATTATATTTGTGATTTTTGGCTCAAACAAAAAGAGTCCAAAACACGCCTGGGTCTGGTCTAAAGTTACGGTTTGAAAATACGGATAACATACGTATCAATCAAAACCAAACTAGGATATCCGGGTAACGAAAATGCATACCCCCAAGAATGGATGCACGTAGCGTGCACATAGCTATCCAAACGAGTCTGTTTCACTGAACGGAACGAGAACAAGATACACGGATGCTACCACAGGGTCAGGGGTATGATGTAGGCCATGCCAGATATTTTTAAAATATTTTATTTGACTTTATATGTTATATTAAAAAATGCAGATACCAGATATAATACCAGTATGCAGTATAAACAATACTAAAAGTGCACGGATCCTCATAACTAGCCGGGATAACTCATAAACAGGAATCAAGATGGGTTTCAAGCAAGCGGGTAGGGTCGGATGCAAAATACAGATGTCAAATACACTATTCACACCTAAAACACAATAAATCAAGAAAATACCATAAATAAAGAAATACTCAAAAAGAACTGGTATAAATGAATTAGGGTGTTACATTATACCCAACTACAAAAGAATTTCGTCCTCGTAATTCCAGGAACAAGAAAAGATAAACAAACATGAAACTACAAGAAGAGATCTGGAAACTTCTGTCGAATCTCGTCTTCTCGTTCCCAAGTCGACTCTCCATGCGAGCGATTTTCCCAAGAAACAAGTACGATAGGGATAACCTTGTTCTTGAGGACATTTTCTCTTCGATCAACAATCGACATCGGTCGTTCTTCATAGGTCAAATCCTCCCTTACAGTCAGCTCCGAATGATCTAGCACATGTGTTTCATCTCGAACATACTTATGGAGTTGAGATACATGAAACACGTCATGAACATTCGCCAAAAATGGTGGTAAAGCCAATCGATAAGCCGCTTTTCCAACACGCTCCATAATCTCGAAAGGCCCGATGAATCAAGGACTAAGTTTGCCTCGACTCCCAAAACGAATCACTCCTCTAGTCGGTGATATCTTCAAGAATACCATATCACCAACAGCGAACTCTAGAGGTCTTCTCGATGTATCAGCCCAACTCTTCTGCCGATCTTGCGCTGTCTTCATGTGATTCCGGATAGTATTAACCTTCTCTACTATCTGTACGATCAAATCCGGTCCCAACAATTTTCGTTCTCTAATATCGTCCCAACAAACAGGTGAGCGACATTTGCGACCATATAATGCTTCGAATGGAGCCATCTGAATAGTCGCCTGAAAGCTGTTATTGTAAGAAAACTCCACCAAGTGTAGATGATCCTCCCATGAACCCTTGAAGTCTAACATGCAAGCTCTCAACATATCTTCAAGAGTTTGGATCGTTCTCTCCGACTGGCCATCTGTCTGAAGATGATAAGCGGTGCTAAACTTCAATCGCGTCCCCAAACTTTCCTGTAAACTCCTCCAGAAGTGCGATAAGAATCGGGTGTCACGGTCGGAAGCGATGCTCAAAGGTACGCCATGCAATCTCATAATCTCCTGCATGTACCGTTCTGCCAACACTTCCGTTGACTGACCAACTCGAAATGGTATGAAATGAGCTGCCTTGGTCAATCGATCAAAAATCACCCAAACTGCATTGCTGCCCTTTGGACTCCGCGGTAAAGCGTTCACGAAATCTATGGTTATATGTTCCCACTTCCATTGAGGAATCAGAAGTGGTTGCAATAAACCAGCTATCTTTTGATGTTCAGATTTAACTTACTGACACACCAAGCACTTCGCTACAAAGCGGGCAATCTCTCTATTCATGCCTTCCCACCAGAAATGCTGTCGTAGATCACGGTACATTTTCGTGCCTCCTGGATGTACGGAATAAGCGGAACTGTGCGCCTCCTTCATAACTTCTTCGTGAATGTCTCTTTTTGGCACACACAAACGGCTACCATAACGCAACGAACCATCTTCATGAATCAACAAGTCTGTTCGAATTCCCGCTTCTACCTGTTCTTGAAACTTCTGCAATCTTGGGTCCTGTGATTGCTCTGTTTTAATACTCTCGATCAACGACGACTGTACTTGTAGCTGCATCAACTGTCCTGAAGAATGCGGTAGCACAATCTCCAACTCGAATCTCCGAAAATCTTTGATAAGCTCCTTTTGTGCAGTCAACATCCGAATTGCTGGTAACCGACTAAGCGCATCCGGTACTACATTAACTTTTCCCGGATGGTACTTGAGATCAAAATCGTAGTCAGCCATCAGCTCCAACCATCTAAGCTGCCTTATATTGAGCTTTTTCCGCGTGAACACATACTTTAGGCTTTTGTAATCGGTGAATATTTCGACCCTTTCGTCCAGTAAGTAGTGTCTCCAAATCTTCAAAGCGAAAATCACTGCTGCAAGCTCCAAATCATGAGTTGGGTAATTCTTCTCATGGGTCTTCAACTGTCGCGATGCATAAGCTATAACCTTCCCATGCTGCATCAAAACACATCCCAAACTTTTTCCAGATGCGTCGCTGTGAATCACCAATCCTCCGGAACCGTCTGGTACGGTCAAAATAGGAGCGGTTATCAACCTTTGGTTCAACGCCTCAAAAGCTGACGCACAACTATCCGTCCATACGAACGGTACTTCCTTTCGTGTAAGCTTGGTCAAAGGCTCAGCCAATCAAGCAAAATTCTCCACGAATCTTCTATAATATCCGGCAAGTTCAAGAAAACTTCTGATCTCTGCTACGTTCTTCGGAATCGGATAATCTTGAACTACCGCAATCTTCTCAGGATCAACGGCGATTCCATCTCCGGATACGACATGCCCCAAAAACTTCACTTCTTCAAGCCAAAACCCGCACTTGCTCATCTTGGCATATAATCTTTCTTTCCTCAATGTCTGCAGTGCGATCTTCAAGTGTTCGGCATGCTCTTCCTGGCTTCTTGAATACACCAGAATATCATCGATAAACATCATTATAAACTGGTCTAAGAACGGTGAAAAGATTCGGTTCATCAAGTCCATAAATATCGCCGATGCATTCGTGACTCCGATTGGCATCACTAAATACTCATAATGTCCGTATCGAGTTCGGAACGCAGTCTTGTAAATATTCTCTGATTTAACTCGGACCTGATGATATCCGGACCGCAAATCCAGCTTCGAGAATACCCTCGCGCCACTAAGTTGCTCGAATAATTTGCCAATGCAAGGGATCGGGCACTTGTTCTTAATGGTCACCCGGTTCAATTCTCGATAATCGATGCACATCCTTCTTGTGCCATCTTTCTTCTTGACTAGAAGAACTGGAGCTCCCCAAGGTGAATTACTGCTGCGAATCCAACCCTTCTCTAGAAATTCGGTAACTTACTTCTTTACTTCTTCCAACTCCGCTAGTGCCATCGGATGGTACGCCTTTTAAACTGGCGCTGCACCAGGAACAAAATCGATCGCGAACTCCACATCTAGTTTTGACGGTAAACCTGGGATGTCCTCGAACACGTCCATAAACACTCAAACTACAGTTGGCGCTTCCTCTTATCAACTTCCATCGACGAAAGAACGGTGCTCGTCGGCCAAGCCCTAAACTCGACTGGCCCGACAGAACCGCTCCCTCCTGCAAAAACAAACTCCGGATGTCCGGGAATCTGGAAAATCACTTTCTTTGCCCTACAATCAATGTGAGCATGGAAAGTGCCGAGAAAATCCATTCCCAAGACAACATCATAACTGCCGGTATCGATCACCAAGAAATCTGCAAATAACTCCCGTCCGCAGATAACAGAACAATCTTTGCATTCACTACAAGATATAATCTTCCCATTTCCAGTGTGTATGTCCCAACAACAAGACAGGCCCGTGCAAGCAATCAAGTGTGCAGCAATAAACTTGGATGACATAAAACAATGGGATGCACCTGAATCGAATAATGCTAATGCGGGAAAATCATGAACAAGTAGGATACAAGAAACGACTTCATCTAAAGCCAAGACACTGAAGAAGATTAGCACGGTAAATATAATTCAAGCTTGCGATAAAACTTGAACTGGTAAGTAATGAAACCGAGAGAAGTAAGATAATATAACGACCATAAAACAAGAAAGTGAATCAAGACTAGGACTCCAAATTACTTAAATAGAGTACCGCATTGTAACCATGCTGCAGTTCATACTTACAATCACATAACTCCGTTCAAGTCGCCCAAATCCTAGTATCTGAATCAAAAGAATAAGACGGGAGAAACATTAGGGAACCAAAAGGTTTCAAGTCAAGATGCACAGTTGTTTGCATATCGTCAAGACAAGGGTCAAAAGAAAGATATGATTCAAGAATCAAGACAGAAATATGGTAGGACATGTTTCTAATTACGAGTTTCCTGATTCGTGTATTGGGTCCAATACCCAACTACAAAAGAATCAAACCTGATTAACCTAAAACCTGGCTCTGATACCAAACAAACCCTGTCACGCCCCGCTTCCCAGAGTGCGCTAAGATCGGCACGTGACAGAGCCAACCATGCTACCTGTGGCTAGGAAACATCCCTCCACAGTCACATTACGGCTGTCTATAAGATATCAAGAATAGTAGAAATAAAATAAACTATCTAATACATGTCCATGTGCCAGAATAAACGAGTCAAGAAATAATATGTGCAAGCAATAAATCCAATAAACAATAAATATCTGGAAAGTACGTCCCAAATACGGGCTCACATCAGGGAATGGAAATGCTGAAAGAAAACTAAACTAAAATACTAACAGGGTCCTCACTGCTTGCCCTGTCGGCCGAAGTACTCCTGCCCGGCCTGCGACAAGGGTAGCGGATCTGGGCAATGCAAAACCCAAACGCCAGCTGATTGAATGAATTCTCGGTGTGTAGGTAGAAAATGTATAGAAATCACAACCAAAGAAATTTTTGACCGCAATCAATAATGGTGTCGATGTAGCGCGTTAGTGAGTGCGGATCGTCCACAGAGATGTGTGTTTTGCTTGCTATTGTTTTAGATGAGTCGAAATGAAAAGAAGAAAAGAAAATAATTCATGAATTTTGAAATTTAGTTTCAAGAATTTTAAAGAAATACTAAAGATCAAGAATCGAGAATCAAGAATTATCCAAATTGAATTAATAATCAAGATTTTTAATGAAGCTTGTAGAAATCGATCGAATCGATAGTAGTGATGAAAACTTGTGGTTACATTTTCTTATCCATTGATGATTTGATGTAGATCGATGATGATCAACGAGAATTATGGATTTCTTGCGGAAACTAGGGTTTCATCATCTATCCCTTGTCCTTTCGTTGATTTCATTCACATTCTAGCCTCTAGTAAATTCAAGTATCGATCGTGGATCACTAATCAAGAGCGAAAACATTTAAGGAAGTATCGCTCGAAACTAGGTTGTCGATACTTCAATTTACTAGAGTTTACAAAACTCATAGGACTTAAGAATCGTTTCAAGATTTGTAACATCATCATCTATTGATTTTCTCGACTCCTTCACGAGCGGAGTTTTTACTCAAGCATCATATCAAAGAACACAATCAAGAATTGAGATCTAATCATAATGCTCAAATATAAAAGTAAGCAAGATAAAGAATTTCACCTTTTATTTATCAACAATTTTGTTACAATTCTCTCAAGATCTACAAGATTCAAGGAAAGAACTAGATTGTCGATTTGGCACCGCACGTCTCCGTAAGCCGCGGATCGTCTTGAGGATCACTTGCTCGGATGAAGATCGGCTTCGCTTCTAAAAGGTTGATGGCTTCTTGCTTGAATTGCACTCGGTGATCTTGATTTTTGGCTTTGGATTTTGGATTAGGGTTAGGGTTTGAATGCACAAGTTGTGCCACTCAACTTGTGGGTGAATTTTTGAACAACCCTTGAACTAATTAATGAACTAATTAACCCCCCAAAACCCTAGATCTAGGTTTTCTTTTTATAACCATCTCAACCCTAGATCTAGAATTCAAAATTCAAATTTCCCTCCAAAATGAACAACTTTTCCTTCCAAAATTTTTCCTCCAAAACGAACTACCTCATTTGAATTTTCCCTCCAAAATGAACTGCCTCATTTGAATTTTCCCTCCAAAATGAAGTTGTTAGAAAGAATCTTCTAGAAGAAGTTTGTTGGAAGGAATGTTCTAGAATGAGGTTGTTACAAGGAGTCTTCTAGAAGAAGGTTGTTATAAGGAGGCTTCTAGAAGAAGGTTGTTGGAGAGAGCCTTCTAGAAGAAGCTTGTTGGAGAGAGCCTTCTAGAAGAAGGTTGTTGCAAGGAATATTCTAGAGTGAGTTTGTTATGCAGAGCCTTCTGGAAGAAGCCATGTGGTCTTCTGGAGTCTTCTGGAAGCATTGGCCATTATGAGAAAGCACGTGGAGAAATGTGAAGTGATGATGTCACCATTGCACCGCGGATCCGCCGCCAATAGGGCCCTACGGCTGCGGATCCGCGGCCCATTGATGGCCTTGGTGTCTGGAATTTCCTGGTTGATCTTGTGCTGTCATTGTGGCACTTTTCTGATGTGTGGAATCTCATAAATATTTCTTGTTCACTGCCAGATCACAAGTCTTGGACTTGGCGTATTTTTATCGGCACTTTTAATAGTTTCAGCTCTTTTTCCTGGAATTTCCTGGACAGATTCTGTAACACCCGAGCCCAATGCTACTATTTTCAGTTACTGTTTGAGCATAATGTGGTACTCATTTCATTTAACTTGCTTGTTTGTTGCTTACTGAAAAATTTACCCGGCAAAGTCATTTCTGCATATAAGAAATTTTGGCATCTAAAATAAAATTGAAAATATTCATCTTGGCCTACTTGACACCCCTAGCCTCGTGGTAGCGTCCGTGCATTGTGTTCTCGTCCCGTTCCGTGAAACGGGCGAGTTTGGACGGCTACGTGCACGTACGTGTGTCCGTTTTGGGAGCATGCTTTTTGATCATAAAACACTTAATTTTAAAATTTGGATCCCGCTTAAAATCCTATTATTTCAATTTCAAATTTTTGGACCCGACCCGGGCGCGATTTGGAAATGTTTTATTTGGCGCCAAAATCCCAAATTTTAATATTATTAAAACCATCGCATATATTTTTCTAACTAACCTGATATCTTACTGTTCATTACCTATCTTTTAAATCTTTAAATTAACCTATATATATATCCTACTGTTCCTTAAAATATTTTGAATCTTTAATTAATATTTATCCCTAACTAACGATTCCCGTTTAGCCAATCGCGTTCCTTTTAATTCCGTAGGCCCCCACCTGCAGCTCTCTCTCTCTCTCTCTCCACTTTCTCTCTCTCTCTCTCATATATTCTCTCGTACTTCTCTTTATCATTCTTTCTCTTCTTGCTTCATGTCTCGTTTCTCATTTTTTTTAACTGTTCTTTTGTTGCCGGAATTCCGTCGTGCCGGTGACGCTTCTCGACGTTCCAGCGAGGTACCCTGACCCGTGTGGTTCCTTTGTTCGTCGTTTGGGTTCATTCCGTGAACCGTGCGCCCGTCGCGAGTTTTCCCCGCCGACGGTTAACGTTCCGTTTTCCCGATTCGCGACCCATCGAGGCAAGTTAATCTTGCTACATGCTATATAATTAATTTTATACCTATTTAAATAAATACCATACCTATAGTTTAAATCTAGTGCCCCATGTTTAATTTTATAACGTTTCGATATTCCGTTTGCATCCGTTTATATCATATTAAATCTAGATCATGAAAACTTATCTTGTGACATACAAGATTACATTATACTGCAACCATATCATTTAAAATATATATCGTCGTATTATTTATTATTATTATCTTTAATTAGTTTATAATCTTCATTTTATAATGTTATACATTTGAAAATCTTATAGTTTACACATGAAACGTCGTTGAAAAATCGGATATGACAAATCTGAAATTTACTGTACACCTTATCTTATAAAATTCATTATAAATCATAAAAAAATCATTAGTATACGTTCTTTAGTTCGTTACAAAGCTAACTCAGAATACTATAAATCTATGAAATATTTACTTGCAAAATAAATTGTTTAAATAACGTAAAATGTAAATGAAAATGTCTCCAAACTGCTGTCCAGGGAAATTCCAGCAGCAAACTTTCAATTTCGAATGTTCATAACTTTTTGTAGGGACAACCTGAGATGCTTATACTTATAAAAATGAAAATCTTATTGAATTATCTTTGTTTTGGTATAAGACACGTTCCTTTTGGAGAACGTTTGTTATTTTTAAACTATTTTACAAATTAGGGTGACGCTGAATTTCTGAACGGAAATTTCTTGTGCATGGTTAATCAATACCACTTTTATAGTTATTAATCGCTTTGAATATGCTATCCATATTAATATTATTATATCAATATTTATATCACATATTGCTTAGTTGTACATCCCACATTACCATTTTATAGTTTTATAACTTTTCGGATACCCGTTTGCATCCATCGCATTTAAGATACAAATAATTGCATCCATAGATCACATTACTACATAATAGTGTGATATTAACACTCCATGTTTAATAAATTGCATCCTAATTAATATTGGAACTATAAATGTAACCCTAATCGATAACTGTGCATCCATATCCTTGAAATTATATCTATTTGCATATCATATTACATGTTCCAGTTTATTGTTCTGATAATACTCATGCTTGTTTATTTATACACATGCTTATGTTAGTTGATTATGAGCACCCACATGACATCTTGTGCTTCCTGACATGACCTGTTACACTTCCTACTTGACATGACATGGTACCGTACACTCTTGACATGACATGACACCTTTATACATTACCTGGCTTGACCTGATGTACCATGGCTTTACCTGTTACCTGATCTTGTGTCTAATGCCAACAAACATAACATGTAGTCCTCATGGACCGTTCCTGTTGTCTATCCAGACAAACCTGTTTACCTGATCCTGTGTTGGCATTAGTTTCTTGATTACTGAATACCTGACCTGACATATATAACTTGGGGGTATGGGGAAATCAAAAGTGTAAACTAAAGTGTAACTTAAAAGGGTATTACTTGATCCGTGGTCCCGGGGGGTAACGGGACAGAGCCATTCGTGACTCTTACATTTTCTTGATCCGTGGTCCCGGGGGGTAACGGGACAGAGCCATTCATGACTCTTACATTTTCCTGATCCGTGGTCCCGGGGGGTAACGGGACAGAACCACTATTGGTTCACATATTCCTGATCCGTGGTCCCGGGGGGTAACGGGACATATCCTTTGAGTTACATGGAGGATTACTCAATTTGATTTCAAAGACTTTAGAATAGAAAACCTGATAGAACAGTTTAGTTACCCACTGCACATTACCCTGTACTGCTTGTTTCACATTATTGCTTTATTCATGCTTATTTTGCATTGCCTGTTACATTTTCATATTATATTACTGGTTGACATGACGCGCTGACGTCTAGGTTTTGCATGGCCCAGATTCTGTACCACTGTCGCAGTCCGAGCAGGAGTACTTCAGCCAGCAGGCTGAGTTGTGAGTCCTGTAGTGGTTAGTTTTATTTCCTGCATTTATTTCCAGATTTGAGCCCACATTATGGGACTTACTTTTCAGTTATTGTATTGGATCATTTGCTTCCGCATTCATTTATCATTGACTCCTGTTATTCTGGATTATGGACATGTTTTTAGATAGTTTATCTTGTTCTTGATATCTCTACAGCCGTAATGTGACTGTGGATGGATACTTCCTACCCACAGGTAGCATGGTTGGCTATGTCACGTGCCCAATCTAGCGTACTTTGGGAAGCGGGGCGTGACAGATTCTCGAGACAAGTGTTGCGCTATACAAAGATTATGCGTGCAATGATAAACACTCAATTTCCCTCAAAATGTCGGTTTTAAAGTATAACACAAGTTATTTGGTATTTTACAGATTTTTTGCTAATATGTGCTATATTTATACCGAACACCTTTAGATGATTGCAATTAGTAGGGAAATTGATGTGTTAAAAATGAAATATTTTCGACTGATCAAATTCCCCCAAACTTATTTTTGGTCGTCCCGAGCAAACTGTTTTATTAAAAATAGAAGGAGAAAATATAAGAAAAAGAAAAACTAACTAGCACACTTTCGTAGGCAACACGATTGCACCAAGCACGTGCAACAAGCCTTTAAACCTCTAGGTGTCCCTAGTAGGAGGAGTGTTGTCTCTTGAGGGTTTTCAGCAGATTGCACCCACAAAATCCCATAATAAAAGAAAGATCGTGAAAGTTACATATAAAGATAAGAATTGTAAAAGAAAGACTTTGAAGATTAGAGTTTCCAACTATGCTAGCTTTTCGGTTGTCATGAGTCCTATCTTAACAGTCATGAAAAGATGTCAGAAATCACATCATCCCTCAATAAAACATCGTCTTTATTCGTCATCCCTATCTTTCTTCCAAACATCGATCATATAACCCTACGTGTGTGTAAAGAACCTCCCTACACCTGGAGAATTCAATTCAAGCTATCATACTCTTGTCCATCCGCCTCAGTACTTTTTAATTTGATGAATATTTAGATGGATTTGCTCACACAGTTTTCATATGACCGTTAATACTTCTTGAGGTACTAACCGACCGATTACTCATGTGCTTGTTTATGGTGTATTTTCCTCGTCTTGCACCACCTAAGGCTTAGCAGTGACTCCCAGACCAGTTGGTCTAAGGCACTAGGTGATGAAGCACCCTCGCTATATTTTTTTATTGCTGCCTTGGCGATAACAAAACCAGTGTTCATTTTTCTCACCATTTTATTTTTTATTCATTTTTTTTAATTCCTTCATACTTTGGCTTTTAGACAAGAGCATTTCAAGGTATCTTCTACTATCCCGAGTTTCAAGACGTGTGTAAGTGCGTATAGTAGGATATCAACATTCAAATGTTTGGCTTCCAGAATAGGAACTATTTTTCAGACTTATTTTTATTCTCAGATTAGTGACTTCCTTCATCTTACTAACCCTTGGGACAACGACTCATAACTACTTATTACTAGTTCATTTAAGAAAACTTCTAATTTTCTTGATTTTCTTAAATTTTTCCAATCTTTTGGATGTAATTTTTCACTATCTAATCTTTTATTATCTTATTTATGTACAATTTTTTTTTATTTTTTTGAAATTTTTGAAATTTTTATAGGTTTTCAAAATGTTTTGTGCTTATGCGAAGTATGATGCAAATGATGCGAAAATAAGCACAAACCTCCCCCAAACTTGTTTTCAACAGTGTCCTCGCTGTTGCTATCTGCTAAACCTCAAAAAAACTGTAAGCTTGGGAGGACATTTATTAACGGGGGCAAAATATTTAAGTGAAGATCCTCCCCCAAACTTATTTTTGGCTCTCAATATTGAGGACAGCAGTTATTTCAAGAGCCAAAAATACACCCCCCCCCTCAAACATGAGTTAGACAATTCGAAGCATTTTAAGAGAGGGTGAGTCATTTGGTCAAAGTAAGACCTTACAAAGACCAAAAGTTAATACCAACCATTCAAAGATTTTATCGGTAAAGCGTATAGGTTGGTGGAAGAATGTGTTGTATCGTGTCAAGAAAAAATGGGGAAGGGATAAGAGGTGGTCTGGAAAGGGTTTGAATTTTAAATTAGAGAAAAGAACGAATGAGGATGAATGTGAATGATTAGGAAGAAGGAATGGTGGCGGTTCAACTTCTCTAAGTGAAGGTCCATTAATCACAAAATCCGTGTTGTTTAAAAATTCAAGTTCGTCAGCAAAAAGTTCTTCAAAACCTTTATCAATGGTGTGATCGAACATTTTGATTTCAAAAAGTTTTGTGCCAGAATTTATCCTACTTGATTTGTCAAAATATGTGGAGGTGAAAAAATCATCTACCTCATTTTCAAAAATATCCAAATCAAGTTGGCTTTCTGGGCTTGTCGAACTTGAACTATCGTATTGTGATTCATCAACACTCAATATCATTTCAGGGACGGAAGAAGAACCAGAGATAGTGGAAGATGAAATGGGTGAACGTATCGATGTGTCGAGTGTCGGTAAACCAGATGTGGGAGATGAAGGCTGGATTTCGGTCTGCTCTTCGGGTATACAAATATCAACAACTTCAAGACGTATTTGGGGTTTAGGAAGAATTAAAGGCTCAAGATGATGACCACAAGGAAGTGAAAGGATCTGCTGAATTGATGGGACAACCTCATCCAAAATTTCAGGTGCATCAATCAATGTATCCCCAACGTCAATCACCTCATTCAAGTGATGGTTAAAATTCTCAAACACCTAATCAAAAGCACGGTTTTCAATCAGTTTTGGTTCAAGAGTGGAGGTGTAGAGATCACAAGGTTTTGGCATGGTTTCACTTGGAATGGACCCTTCGCAGTTGGGTAGATCAAACATCGCGTTATTACACAACTTATCATACATTCTATCGTCAATTGGTGAATCCTTTGGTGCACTCGATGAATCTGTGAAACTGGAGTTGTGGATTTTAGTTTGGAAAGGTAATGTTTGATTGGGAAGGGTGTACATCTCTCTCTCACTATCCAAATTCTCATTTTGTCTAATGCCCGAATTATATACTGGAAAATTTTGGGCTGGTTCGGGATTATTTGCTTGCATCCATGCTGTTACCCTCCTAAATTGGTTCATCAATTTCACATATTGCTCTAATGTCTGCTCAATACTAGACTTCGGTCGATAAGGAGTTTCAGGATAAGATTGAAATTCTGGTGGACAGTTAAAACTTCCAAATGACTGATCAGAAGGACCGTTTAGAGAAGGTGGAAAAGTCGGATTGGATTGATAGGAACAGAATGGTTGTGAAAATTGGGCAGAAGTCGGTTCAACGTTATGATAAGAAGAATTTTGATATTGGTTCGTCGGTTGGTTATTGGACATCATACATTCCACAAACCGCCTATCAAACTCTTCTTTGGAAAGTGGAGGTGATGGTTGATATTGGTCCGGGTTGAAACTTTGGCCTCTAGCTCTAGCTATATGCTCATCAATAGAAATTCGTCTCGGGGCTTCCTCACTCGGGGTATCAACAGGAACGGATGTGGAATTGGGATACGGTTGATAGGACCTAAACTGAGGTGGCCAACTGTTTCTTCCTGCTTGTTCTATATGATCTCTTATGGACATGGAAGAGCCGGACGGTATACTGAAGGGATTACGAAAACATTTAATATCTGGTTGTGGACACCAATGCTCGGCAAGAGATTTTCTATTTGGGTCAGCCATTGTAAGAAGAGAAAAGGGGGAAATGGGTAAAAAGTTAAAAAGAGGGGGGGAGGAGAAATTAATTGGTTTGTTTGAAAAAGAGACGGAGTTTTGAAAATTCACACAAACATGCACAATCAACCCTATTATCTAATGGTCACCTAAGTCAAAGTCTCTAGACCGCTCCTAACTGCCAGAAGACAAATCGCAGGATCAATCCTCTACTGCCTCTTTGTCCCTCCTGTGGCCAGGTAAGTGCCAGGTAAGTGGGAGGTTCTCCACTACGTAAGTAGTGGGTCTAATTAAGTAACCACTTGCCTTAGACACACTTGCCTTAGACACCACAAAAGAAACGCGGATAAGCAATAGATTACCCACGACCTCCTTCTGTCCTAAGTGAGCACGACGGTCTTTAGAGTCATGTCTAGATATTTTTTAATTAATGAGGGTGATGCGGATGCAAGTTTGTGATTTCCGGGGCTTAGGAAGGGTAATGAACTCCCCACCGAATCTGAATTTGGTCTTTACCCCTTAATTTCCGTATTAAAAATATGCACACAACCAATTTCAAGAATCGCAACAAATTTATGTTTTTAGCGGCGCTGAATTTTGCAAACAATCCTGCAAGAAATTGATTATTGGACAAGATCAGAGAGAAGAGGGGAACACAGAGAACATACCTGAGAATTTTGGAAAAGAGCAAGCCCTAAACGGCGGTGGTTCCGCCGCAAAAACCGCACAATGGCCGTGTAACCACGGTGCTCTGGGGGAATTAGCGTTTGGAAAAATTCCTGTAGGTCCCTGTACTTCTCTGTATTCTGTAAAACTCCCCTGAATCTTGATTCCCTCAGTAGAATAATTCCAGATTCCCTCGCAAAATTTCAAACGCTAAAATTAAGCACACGATGCGAATCTTGAATGAAAATTTGATGGAATAATAATTTTTTCAACTCAAATAACAAAAACAAACAAAATAGCACACATCCCCGGCAACGGCGCCATTTGATTGAATGAATTCTCGGTGTGTAGGTAGAAAATGTATAGAAATCACAACCAAAGAAATTTTTGACCGCAATCAATAACGGTGTCGATGTAGCGCGTTAGTGAGTGCGGATCGTCCACAGAGATGTGTGTTTTGCTTGCTATTGTTTTAGATGAGTCGAAATGAAAAGAAGAAAAGAAAATGATTCATGAATTTTGAAATTTAGTTTCAAGAATTTTAAAGAAATGCTAAAGATCAAGAATCGAGAATCAAGAATTATCCAAATTGAATTAGTAATCAAGATTTTTAATGAGGCTCGTAGGAATCGATAGTAGTGATGAAAACTTATGGTTACGTTTTCTTATCCATTGATGATTTGATGCTAGATCGATGATGATCAACAAGAATTAGGGATTTCTTGCGGAAACTAAGGTTTCATCATCTATCTCTTGTCCTTTCTTTGATTTCATTCACATTCTAGTCTCTAGTAAATTCAAGCATCGATCGTGGATCACTAATTAAGAGCGAAAACATTCAAGGAAGTATCACTTGAAACTAGCTTGTCGATACTTCAATTTACTAGAGTTTACAAAACTCATAGGACTTAAGAATCGTTTCAAGATTTATAACATCATCATCTATTGATTCTCTCAACTCCTTCACGAGCGGAGTTTTTACTCAAGTATCATATCAAAGAACACAATCAAGAATTGAGATCTAATCATAATGCTCAAATATAAAAGTAAGCAAGATAAAGAATTTCACCTTTTATTTATCAACAATTTTGTTACAATTCTCTCAAGATCTACAAGATTCGAGGAAAGAACTAGATCGTCGATTTGGCTCCGCACGTCTCCGTGAGTAGCGGATCGTCTTGAGGATCACTTGCTCGGATAAGATCGGCTTCTCTTCTAAAAGGTTGATGGCTTCTTGCTTGAATTGCACTTGGTGATCTTGATTTTTGGCTTTGGATTTTGGATTAGGGTTAGGGTTTGAATGCATAAGTTGTGTCACTCAACTTGTGAGTGAATTGTTGAACAACCCTTGAGCTAATTAATGAACTAATTAAACCCCCAAAACCCTAGATCTAGGTTTCCTTTTATAACCATCTCAACCCTAGATTTAGAATTCAAAATTCAAATTTCCCTCCAAAATGAACAACTTTTCCCTCCAAAATTTTCCCTCCAAAATGAACTATCTCATTTGAATTTTCCCTCCAAAATGAACTACCTCATTTGAATTTTCCCTCCAAAATGAGGTTGTTAGAAAGAATCTTCTAGAAGAAGTTTGTTGGAGGGAATGTTCTAGAATGAGGTTGTTACAAAGAGTCTTCTAGAAGAAAGTTGTTATAAGGAGGCTTCTAGAAGAAGGTTGTTGGAGAGAGCCTTCTAGAAGAAAGTTGTTGCAAGGAATATTCTAGAGTGAGTTTGTTATGCAGAGTCTTCTGGAAGAAGCCATGTGGTCTTCTGGAGTCTTCTGGAAGCATTGGCCGTTATGAGAAAGCACGTGGAGAAATGTGAAGCGATGATGTCACCATTGCACCGCGGATCCGCCGCCAATAGGGCCCTACGGCCGCGGATCCGCGGCCCATTGATGGCCTTGGTGTCTGGAATTTCCTGGTTGATCTTGTGCTGTCCTTGTGGCAATTTTCTGATGTGTGGAATCTCATAAATATTTCTTATTCACTGCCAGATCACAAGTCTTGGACTTGGCATATTTTTATCAACACTTTTAACAGTTTCGGCTCTTTTCCTGGAATTTCCTGCACAGATTCTCGAGACAAGTGTTACGCTATACAAAGATTATGCGTGCAATGATAAACACTCAATTTCCCTCAAAGTGTCGGTTTTAAAGTATAACACAAGTTATTTGGTATTTTACAGATATTTTGCTAATATGTGCTATATTTATACCGAACACCTTTAGATGATTGCAATTAGTAGGGAAATTGATGTGTTAAAAATGCAATATTTTTGACTGATCATCAGCGCGTCACAATATCAACAATAATATAATCAAGAGTAACAAGATATGCATGCATAAGTGTGAACAGTAAATAAGATATAACAGTAACATGAATAAGGAACAGTAAAGAGTATAAGCGCATGTGACGTGCGGTGAGTAATCGGAACTAAGCTACTGGGTTAACTACTCTCAAGTCTTTGAAATCAATTTAATGAATCGTCGATATAACTCAATAGTATCCCGTGCATGCCCTGGACCACGTTCAAGACTCTCGGGCTGAATCCGAGACGTGCCGCTAGGCAGTAAACATGTAACATGTACAGACGAATGATGTCAGCATCATCATTCCGGGGCTGGCCTAGCCCGTAAAACTGATCAGTATAAGCATCGAACTGTCGAGTTACAAGTCAGGTTTCATCATTGATTTCCCCATACCCCCAAGATATGTGTTCAAGTCAGGTATTAATAAATCTGGAGCTAATGACAACACAGGATCAAGCGGTATATGTTTGTCTATACAGATAACAGGATATGTCCATCGGGACAACTTGTCGGGATTGTCGGCATTAGAAACAAGATCGGTTAACATGTCAAGCAGTGGTATATCAGGTCATGTCAAGTAGTGCACATGCATCAAGTGGGTGCTCAACAGTAAAATATAGTGAGTATCGAATCACGATAAAGGTACGGATGTACGGTGAAAGCATAGATGTACAAATATCTATCAGGGGTTATATCATGACTATGTAGGATGCACATTATCAAGAATGGGGTACTAATGTAACAGTAATATGAATTAATATGGCATGGCTTGCAACTAGATATATAGAATTAATGGTATGGGTACACGATAAAATATGGATGCACAATTATCTATCAGGGGTTACAACTACAGCTCCATGACTATGTATGATGCACATTATCAAACATGGAGTACTAATGTAATAGTAATATGAATTAATGTGATCTGTAGATGCAGCTACATATATGATAAATGATATGGATGCATACGGGTATCCGAAAACCGTAAAATATTAATATGGGTGTACAATGCAATCAACATGTGATATTTTATTCATATGGCTGCAAAATAAGATACATAGCATGTAGCAAGATGAACTTGCATGCGACTAGATATGTAAATAACAGTATGGATGCACACGGGTATCCTGAAAACAGTAAAATAGTAAAATGGTAATGTGGGATGCATAACTAAACAATATGTAATGTTATTATTCACATGGGTGCAAGATATAGTAGTAAAGCATGTAGCAAGATAAACTTTCCTGATCGGATCTCACGACGGATGCGTACGGCATGTCCAACGTCGGGTAAACGTCGCAAAAACCACACGTGCGCATGGGACAGGACCAGGTAAGGCAAGAAGGTAACCATGCAGGCTGGGAATGTCCACAGGGTTGCCTGGATCGGCGGCGGCGTCACGGCTCCGGCGATCACCGGAAATAAGAATTCAAGAAAAGAAAGAAGAAGAAGAAGAAGAAGAAGAAGAAGAAGAAGGTGCTCTAGGGTTGGTACTCTGGACCAGAGACGATGCGAGGGGGTTAGAACGGCTATTGGTCGTCAACAGCGAGAATGCAGACATGGTTTTCCAGCGAGGCGGTGGGTTCTTGAAGTTAGGGATCAGGGTCGGTTCTGTGCAGCGAGGTCGGGTGATGGTTTGCAGGTCGGAAAGAAGAGAGAGGAAGAAGGAGGAGATGATGATGAGGGAAGGGTCGACGGCGATGGGAGGATGGCTGTGAGGACCGCGGGTGATTGGTGATGGCCGCGGTTGCGAGGGAGTGGGCTTGCTGGGTTCGCAGAGGTCGAGAAGGGAAGAGAAGAGGAAAAAGGTGGTGACGAAAAGGGTGAGGGGTGGAGACGGTAAGGCTGGGATGAGCAGCCATGAGGGCAGCGACGAGATGCAGGCGAGGTCGAGGACGAAGGCGTCGGGTTCTTGGGTGTGCAGGGGTTCGAGCTCGGGAAGGAGGAGAGAGGGTAGAAGAGAAGATGGAGAAGACGACGACGAAGCAACGTCGGCGACGGCGACGAGGTGCACGCGAGGCGATGGGTGCGGGCATGGGTTCGAGCGCGCGGGAAAGGAAAAAAGAAGATGAAGAGAGAGAGAGAGGAACAGTGGGCGTGGGTTATTAAAGGGTTGAAAAAATAAACGAAAGAAAATATATATACTGTACAGGAGAGAGAGAAGCTGATGTGTTTGTTAAAGAAAGATTTAAAAATATATACTTTAGTTACATATAAATTAACAGTTCAATTTTTTTAGCTTTAAAAAGTATATATTAAAAGTTGAAATATAATATTGATTATATTTGAGATTTTTGTCTAAAACAAAAAGAGTCCAAAACACGTCCGGGTCGGGTCTAAAGTTACGGTTTGAAAATACGGATAATATACATATCAATCAAAACCAAAGTAGGATATCCGGGTAACGAAAATGCATACCCCCAAAAACGGATGCATGTAACGTGCACGTAGCTATCCAAACGAGTCCGTTTCACTGAACGGAACGAGAACAAGATACACGGATGCTACCACAGGGTCAGGGGTATGATGCAGGCCATGCCAGATATTTTTAAAATATTTTATTTGACTTTATATGTTATATTAAAAAATGCAGATGCCAGATATAATTCCAGTATGCAGTATAAACAATACTAAAAGTGCACGGATCCTCGTAACTAGCGGGGATAAATCATAAATAGGAATCAAGATGGGTTTCCAGCAAGCGGGTCGGGTCGGATGCAAAATACAGATGTCAAATACACTATTCACACCCAAAACACAATAAATCAAGAAAATACCATAAATAAAGAAATACTCAAAAAGAACTGGTATAAATGAACTAGGGTGTTACATTATACCCAATTACAAAAGAATTTCGTCCTCGTAATTTCAGGAACAAGAAAAGATAAACAAACATGAAACTACAAGAAGAGATATGGAAACTTCTGTCGAATCTTGTCTTCTCGTTCCCAAGTCGATTCTCCGTGCGAGCGATTTCCCCAAGAAACAAGTACGAGAGGGATAACCTTATTCTTGGGGACCTTTTCTCTTCGATCAACAATCGACATTGGTCGTACTTCATAGGTCAAATCCTCTCTTACAGTCAGCTCCGAATGATCTAGCACATGTGTTTCATCTCGAACATACTTACGGAGTTGAGATACATAAAACACGTCATGAACATTTGCCAAAGATGGTGGTAAAACCAATCGATAAGCCACTTCTCCAACGCTCCATACTTGCCTCGACTCCTAAAATGAATCACTCCTCTAGTCGGTGATATCTTCAAGAATACCAGATCACCAATAACGAACTCTAGAGGTCTTCTCGATGTATCAGCCCAACTCTTCTGCCGATCTTACGCTGCCTTCATGTGATTCCGGATACTATTAACCTTCCCTACTGTCTGTACAATCAAATCCGGTCCCAACAATCTTCGTTCTCCAACATCGTCCCAATAAATAGGTGAGCGACATTTGCGACCATATAACGCTTCGAATGGAGCCATCTGAATAGTCGCCTGAAAGCTGTTATTGTAAGAAAACTCCACCAAGTGTAGATGATCCTCCCATGAACCCTTGAAGTCTAACATGTAATCTCTCAACATGTCTTCAAGAGTTTGGATCGTTCTCTCCGACTGGCCATCTGTCTGAAGATGATAAGCGGTGCTAAACTTCAATCGCGTCCCTAAACTTTCCTGTAAACTCCTCCAGAAGTGCGATAAGAATCGGGTGTCACGGTCGGAAACGATGCTCACAGGTACTCTATTCAATCTCACAATCTCCTGCATGTACCGTTCTGCCAACGCTTCCGTTGACTGACCAACTCGAAATGGTATGAATTAAGCTATCTTGGTCAATCGATCAACAATCACCCAAACTGCATTGTTGCCCTTTGGACTCCGCGGTAAAGCGGTCACGAAATCCATGATTATATGTTCCCACTTCCATTGAGAAATCGGAAGTGGTTGCAATAAACCAGCTACCCTTTGATGTTCAGCCTTAACTTGCCGACACACCAAGGACTTCACTACAAAGCGGGCGATCTCTCTATTCATGCCTTCCCACCAGAAATGCTGTCGTAGATCACGGTACATCTTCGTGTCTCCTGGATATACGGAATAAGTGGAACTGTGCACCTCCTTCATAACTTCTTCGCGAATGTCACCTTTCGGCACACACAAACGGCTATCATAACGCAACGAACCATCTTCATGAATCAATAAGTCCGTTCGAAGTCCCGCTTCTACCTGTTCTCGAAACTTCTGCAATCTTGCGTCCTGTGACTGCGCTGCTTTAATACTCTCGATCAACGATGACTGTACTTGCAGCTGCATCAACTGTCCCGAAGAATGCGGTAGCACAATCTCCAACTCGAATCTCCAAAAATTTTCGATAAGCACCTTCTTTGCAGTCAACATCCGAATTGCTGGCAACCGAATAAGCGCATCCGGTACCATATTAACTTTTCCCGGATGGTACTTGAGATCAAAATCATAGTCGGCCATCAGCTCCAACCATCTAAGCTGCCTCATATTGAGCTCTTTCTGCGTGAACACATACTTTAGGCTTTTGTAATCGGTGAATAGTTCGACCCTTTCGCCCAGTAAGTAGTGTCTCCAAATCTTCAAACCGAAAATCACTGCTGCAAGCTCCAAATCATGAGTTGGGTAATTCTTCTTATGGGTCTTCAACTGTCGCGATGCGTAAGCTATAACCTTCCCATGCTACATCAAAACACATCCCAAAGCTTTTCCAGATGCGTCCCTGTGAATCACCAATCCTCCGGAACCGTCTGGTACGGTCAAAATAGGAGCGGTTATCAACCTTTGCTTCAACGCCTCAAAAGCTGACGCACAACTATCCATCCATACGAACGGTACTTCCTTTCGTGTAAGCTTGGTCAAAGGCTCAGCCAATCGAGCAAAATTCTCCACGAATCTTCTGTAATATCCGGCAAGTCCAAGAAAACTTCTGATCTCTGCTACGTTCTTCGGAATCGGCCAATCTTGAACTGCTGCAATCTTCTTAGGATCAACGGCGATTCCATCTCCGGATACGACATGCCCCAAAAACTTCACTTCTTCAAGCCAAAACCCGCACTTGCTCAGCTTGGCATATAATCTTTCTTTCCTCAATGTCTGCAGTGCGATCTTCAAGTGTTCGGCATGCTCTTCCTGGCTTCTTGAATACACCAGAATATCATCGATAAACACCACTATAAACTGGTCCAAGAAAGGTGAAAAGATTCGGTTCATCAAGTCCATAAATATCGCCGGTGCATTCGTGACTCCGAATGGCATCAGTAAATACTCGTAATGTCCGTATCGAGTTCGGAACGTAGTCTTGCAAATATCCTCTGATTTAACTCGGACCTGATGATATCCAGACCGCAAATCCAGCTTCAAAAATACTCTCGCGCCACTCAGTTGCTCGAATAATTCGCCAATGCGAGGGATCGGGTATAAGAAAATCCATTCCCAAAACAACATCATAACTGCCGGTATCGATCACCAAGAAATCTACAAATAACTCCCGTCCGCAGATAACAGAACAATCTATGCATTCACTACAAGATATAATCTTCCCATTCCCAGTGTGTTTGTCCCAACAACAAGACATGGCCGTGCAAGCAATCAAGTGTGCAGCAATAAACTTGGACGACATAAAACAATAGGATGCACCTGAATCGAATAATGCTAATGCGGAAAAATCATGAACAAGTAGGATACAAGAAACGACTTCATCTAAAGCCAAGACACTGAAGAAGATTAGCACGGTAAACAGGATTCAAGTTTGCGATAAAACATGAACAGGTAAGCAATGAAACCGAGAGAAGTAAGGTAATATAACGACCATAAAACAAGTGAATCAAGACTAGGACTCCAAATTACTTAAATAGAGTACCGCATCGTAACCATGCTGCAGTTCATAGTTACAATCACATAATTCTGTTCAAGTCGTCCAAATCCTAGTATCAGAATCAAAAGAATAGGACGGGAGAAACAATAGGGAACCAAAAGGTTTCAAGTCGAGATGCACAGTTGTTTGCATATCGTCAAGACAAGGATCAAGAGAAAGAAATGATTCAAGAATCAAGACAGCAATATAGCAGGACATGTTCCTAATTACGAGTTTCCTGATTCATGTATTGGGTCCAATACCGAACTACAAAAGAATCAAACCCGATTAACCTAAAACCTGGCTCTGATACCAAACAAACCCTGTCATGCCCCGCTTCCCAAAGTGCGCTAAGATCGGCACGTGACAGAGCCAACCATGCTACCTGTGGTTAGAAAACATCCCTCTACAGTCACATTACAGCTGTCTATAAGACATCAAGAACAGTAGAAATAAAATAAATTTTCTAATACATGTCTATGTGTCAGAATAAACGAGTCAAGAAATAATATGCGGAAGCAATAAATCCAATAAACAATAAATATCTGGAAAGTACGTCCCAAATACGGACTCACATCAGGGAATGGAAATGCTGAAAGAAAACTAAACTAAAATACTAACAGGGTCCTTACTGCTCAGCCTGTCAGCTGAAGTACTCCTGCTTGGCCTGCAACAAGGGTAGCAGATCTGGGCCATGCAAAACCCAGACGTCAGCGCATCACAATATCAACAATAATATAATCAGGGGTAACAAGATATGTAGGCATAAATGTGAACAATAAATAAGGTATAATAGTAACATGAATAAGGAACAATGAAGAGTATAAGCACATGTGACGTGAGGTGAGTAATCTGAACTAAGCTATTAGGTTAACTACTCTCAAGTCTGTGAAATCAATTTAATGAATCGTCGATGTAACTCATAGTATCCCGTGCATTCCCTAGACCACGGTCAAGACTATCGTGCTGAATCTGAGACGTGCCGCTAGGCAGTAAACAGGTAATATGTACAGACGAATGATGTCAGCATCTTCATCCCGGGGCTGGCCTAGCCCGTAAAACTGATCAGTATAAGTATCGAACTGTCGAGTTACAAGTCAGGTTTCATCATTGATTTCTCCATACCCTAAGTAATGTGTTCAAATCAGTTATTGATAAATCTGGAGCTAATGACAACACAGGATCAAGCGGTACAGGTTTGTCTATACGGACAACAGGATATGTCCATCGGGACAACATGTCAGGATTGTCGACATTAGAAACAGGATCGGTTAACATGTTAAGCAGTGGTATATCAGGTCATGTCAAGTAGTGCACATGCATCAAGTGGGTGCTCAACAGTAAAATGTAGCGAGTATCGAATCACGATAAAGGTACGGATGTACGGTGAAAGCATAGATGCACAAATATCTATCAGGGGTTATATCATGACTATGTAGGATGCACATTATCAAGCATGGGGTACTAATGTAACAGTAATATGAATTAATATGGCATGGCATGCAACTAGATATATAGAATTAATGGTATGGGTACACAATAAAACATGGATGCACAATTATCTATCAGGGGTTACAACAACAGCTCCATGACTATGTATGATGCACATTATCAAATATGGAGTACTAATGTAACAGTAATATGAATTAATATGATCTGTAGATACAGCTCCATATATGAGAAATGATATGGATGCATACGGGTATCCGAAAATCGTAAAATATTAATATGGATGTACAATGCAATCAACATGTGATATTTTATTCATATGGCTGCAAAATAAGATACAGAGCATGTCGCAAGATGAACTTACATGCGACTAGATATGTAAATAACAGTATGGATGCACACGAGTATCCTGAAAACAGTAAAATAGTAAAATGGTAATGTGGGATGCATAACTAAATAATATGTAATGTTATTATTCACATGGGTGCAAGATATAGTAGTAAAGCATGTAGCAAGATAAACTTTCCTGATCGGTTCTCACGACGGATGCGTACGGCATGTCCAACGTCGGGTAAACGTCGCAAAAACCACACGCGCGCATGGGACAGGACCAGGCAAGGCAAGAAGGTAACCACGCAGGCTGGGAACGTCCACAGGGTTGCCTGGATCGACGGCGGCGTCACGGCTCCGGCGATCACCGGAAATAAGAATTCAAGAAAAGAAAGAAGAAGAAGAAGAAGAAGAAGAAGAAGGTACTCTGGGGTTGGTGCTCTGGACCAGAGACGATGCGAGGGGGTTACAACGGCGATTGGTCATCGACAGCGAGAATGCAGGCAGGGTTTTCCGGCGAGGCAGTGGGTTCTTGAAGTTAGGGATCGGGGTCGGTTCTGTGCTGTGAGGTCGGGTGATGGTTTGCAGGTCGGAAAGAAGAGAGTGGAGGAAGGAAGAGATGATGATGAGGGAAGGGTCGCCGGCAATGGGAGGCCGGCTGTGAGGGTCACGAGTGATTGGTGATGGCTGCGGTTGCGAGGGAGTAGGGTTGCTGGGTTCGCAGAGGTCGAGAAGGGAAAAGAAGAGGAAGAAGGTGGTGACGATAAGGGTGAGGGGGTGGCGACGGTGAGGCTGGGATGAGCGGCCACGAGGGTAGCGACGAGATGATGGCGAGGTCGAGGATGAAGGCATCGGGTTCTTAGGTGTGCAGGGGTTCAAGTTCGGGAAGGAGGAGAGAGGGTAGAAGAGAAGATGGAGAAGACGACGGTGAAGCAACGTCGGTGACGACGACGAGGTGCACGCGAGGCGATGGGCGCGTGTGTGGGTTTGAGCGCGCGGGAATTGAAAAAAGAAGATGAGAAGATGAAGAGAGAGAGAGAGGAACAGTGGGCGTGGGTTATTAAAGGGTTAAAAAAATAAAAGAAAGAAAATATTTATACTGTAGAGGAGAGAGAGAGGCTGATGTGTTTGTTAAAGAAAGATTTAAAAATATATATTTTAGTTATGTATAAATTAACAGTTCAATTTTTTAGCTTTAAAAAGTATATATTAATAGTTGAAATATAATATTGATTATATTTGAGATTTTTGGCTAAAACAAAAAGAGTCCAAAACATACTCGGGTCGGGTCTAAAGTTACGGTTTGAAAATACGGATAATATACGTATTAATCAAAACCAAAGTAGGATATCCGAGTAATGAAAATGTAAACCCCCAAGAACGGATGCACATGGCGTGCACGTAGCTATCTAAACGAGTCTGTTTCACTGAACGGAACAAGAACAAGATACACGGATGCTACCACCGGATCAGGGGTATAATGCAGGCCATGCCAGATATTTTTAAAATATTTTATTTGACTTTATATGTTATATTAAAAAATGTAGATGCCTGATATAATACCAGTATGCAGTACAGATAATATTAAAAGTGCACGGATCCTCGTAATTAGACGGGATAAATTATAAACAGGAATCAAGATGGGTTTCCAGCAAGCGGGTCGGATGCAAAATACAGATGTTAAATACACTATTCGCACCCAAAACACAATAAATCAAGAAAATAGCATAAATAAAAAAACACTCAAAAAGAACTGGTATAAATGAACTAAAGTGTTACAAACCTCGTTTGCTTGATCAGGGTGTCGAGACTCCGGGAGTGTCATCATTTGATATTTCATGACAAGGTCGAATATCTTTATTGTCTTGTCTTGAGGGAAAGAATATTCCCGATCCATCTTCTTCATCAACGACTGATTTTGGCTGACCTTTTCTCGATCGCGTAGCCTTTTGGATCCGTTTTGCCGCTGTCGAACGCTTTTTCCATTCATTAACTTGTTTTGCCTCTGCGTTGGGCCTTCTTCTTATCTTGGGAATGCATGGCGGGCTGACGGTGAAGGGCGTTGTCATCCTCCGTAGCCTGTTGAAGGAAGCGTTGCGTCTTGACTTTCTCGTAAATGGCCATTTCGCTGTTGTGGTCGTTCCGAACCTTTTGACTCGCTTCCCTTACTAGCTTGTCCATCTGTTCTTCAAATGACAGACTTGGCATTTTTATGGCAGGACCTCGTTCTGGTTCAACGTCAGCGTCTTTTAAAATGGCGTCCCCTTCTTCATCGAGGTCATTTATGATATGGCAGCCATGGAATTGCTCCCGTTTCTTGGACTAGACATATCCAAGCCCAATCGTTTCCATTTTTCTGTTGGGCAATTTTCGCTGAGTTCCGGTGACGTTCCAAATCCTGTTGTAGAATTGAGCCTGTCGAGCAGTTTGTTTGAAAGGTATGCCTTGGCATCTTAATAACGTTTTCAATCCCTCTGCGTAGTATCTGGGCAAACGGATTGGTTGGAGACTGTCGAGCGCGAAATCGACACCATGCCAGACTTCTCTTGCGACTTTAGTCTCCATGGATCGATAGAATAGGATCGCCTTTTCACCTCTTCGCCTAAGAGGGACGTAGAATGTCTATAGCTCTTGTACATTATATGTCTCAAGCGCATCAAGCTTTCTGTAGTGCTATCGCAGAACCATGGCGATCTGCAAACTCTGCTCACCTCCAATGAGGGCCTGCATTGATGGACGGACCGAAGCACTGCGTTAATTTTGTCTTCAGAGTCACTGCCAAAGACCAGAATAGGAGTAGATGGTCCCGGCCTGTTGCTTTGGGACGACCCCGAATAGACTATTTCTTCCTCCTCCTCGGTATCTCTCCAGAAGACCGGAATAGTGGTGATAGCTTTTTGCTTATTCTCCGGTTTATGGTATCTTTCCGTGCCCTCAAAGTCTGGTAGGAAATACTTTGCTTCTTCGTACTTTCGGACATCATTTACGGAGAATGGGTTTAGTTCCCCCGTCACGGTATACTCGAGACCATCTTTGAAATACTTCATATACTGATATTGTGTAGAAGGGATGATGTTGTACTCGTGTAACCAAGGCCTGCCGAGCAATGCGTTGTAGCAGGCCTTGGCGTCAATAACATGAAAATTGATGTCAGTGACGAGCAGCCCAAAGCGTAACGTCGGTATTACAGACCCGAGCGTTCGTAATGACAGGGAGTCGAATCTGGAGATGGTGATTTTATCCCGAGCGAGGTACTGAACGCTGATGCAGATTTCTTTTAGCACCCTCACATTTAGGAGGTTGACAGAGGACCCATTGTCAACTAAGATTTTCCTATCTTGATGTCATGATAGTAATACCCGGTGACATATAGGGGACAGTTATGCTCGCACGTTCCGAGGAGGAGGCCTTCATTGCTGAAGATAATGTCGGCTGTGTGAACTTCTTCGACCTCGTCCTCCATATTTTCTTCGGCAAGAAAAGCTTGAAACTGCTTAGGCTCTTGTAATACCCTGATCAGAGAATATCGTGCCTCTTTAGACAACAGAAGGGCATCCAAAACGCTTAGCTGTGAGGGTATCTTTCTCAGGTGTGTTAGGACATTATAATCCACTTTGTTTTTCTTGGGCGGGTCCTTGGCTGCCAGCTCTTCGACGACTCGATCATCGAGAGCGATATCCTCAGGGAATTTTTCCTTCCCCTTATCTTTTTTATTCGATCCCTTATTTGTAGGCCCGAGATTCTTTTCAGGCAACATACGGTTACGCGGCTGAATATTTTCACAGTTCTTTGTCTCTTCCTCTTTTCCTAAGGTGGATTCCTTGAAGAGAGGGCCGAAGGCTATTTCTTCGTCAGAATCGCTTCCGAAGGTGAGAACTTGAGATCTCCTAGTATCAACCATGTGAAAGTTGCCGGCTGTTCCTTTATGCTCATTTGTCGTGCTTTTCTGCTCTCGATGAGTTTTGCGTTTCATCCGCTTGAAATGTTGTTGGTAAGCAACGTATCCTTACCACCACTTTTTAAAGGCACTGCACTCTTCGGTAGGATGTGCGATCCTCTGATGGTACAAGCAGTAGTTAGGATGTACGTCCGCTCCTTCGAGGTACATATTCCCAGAAGTGCTTCCTTTGAAAGGTGGCGGCTTCATTCCCATTGACAAGGCTTTGGCGAACCGTTTCCTTGTTTTAAGCATGCTTTTGTCCGCCGCGGGAGTGCTTCGATTCGGTCGAAGTGCTTTGTGATTGATTTTCACCATAGCTCTTTTCTCCTGACGCCGACGCTTGGCCTTTTCATATATGGCCGTTTCATGCTCTTGATCAGTTTTGCTATTCTGACGGGCTTCATTCAGCAGTATATCAATCAACTTGTCCGACGGTTCCAAGGATTTTGGCGCCGGTCCTGCCCCTAACTCCTCTATGTTATCTTCTAACGCCGAGTGAGCTTCGTCGTCATTTACCGAAGAATGAGATATCATGTGAAAACTTGCCACATAATTCTCGGGTTCTTCTGACAAGTCGTTTCCTTCATCATTGTCACTGTCTCCATTCTTAAGGATATGGTTGAGAAACTCTTGGAGTGTGACTGAGGTTCGCGCTTTCTGGTTGTATTCCTCCAGAGTGTCAATATGCCTTTGCAGGTCCGTGCGCTTGTCGTCAGGTTTCGCGGGCTTCTTGGTCTTCTTATTTTTCTTCGAAGACTTTGACTGTTGGGCCTGGGTGTTTGGCCCATCACTACCAACTCTTGGTGTCGGGTGCGGTTTCAGCATTACCTCAATGATCTCGGGCTCTAGCGGGCTTTTTTATCTAATCGCCGAACATGTTTGAAGATCCTTCAGCATTCTCTTAGTCTTGGCCGAAAAAACAACTTCCTGTGGGGCTTCCTCTACAAATGAGCATGATACCGCCGGTGTGGCTACCTTTTTAGGAGCGTGCTGTTGTAGCGGGTTTACCCTCCAATTTTCAGACAACGCGAACTTGCCCTGTTAGTACTGGTCTTCAACCCAGTTTTGAAGATGTAGGAATCTTCGATTGGGTGACCCATCATTCTGTGGTAGGGACAGTAGTTAGGATGGTTGACGTCGCCAGGTTGCGATGGGCGTTTCGGATCCGGCAGAGTGATGAGCCTCTTGCGCACCGCCAGTTCGAACGGTCTTCTCATTTTGTCCCGAGGGAATGAGTAAAGACGTCTCAACTTTTCTCCGAGTGATCGCGGTCTATCGTTTTGGCGAGCAGCTGGTTTTGGATCACTCGGCTGTTGCTGAGCATTGGAGACGAAGGTCGCTTTCCCTTTGCCTTTTTCGTTTCGAAGCTCCGTTTTTTAGGGGGATGGTCTATGGCCCATCCGGTCCATTTGGGCCAGCTTGTTGATCAAGGCCTGGAAGGTAGTCGGCTTGAAAAACATCATAAACTGTTATATAGTCGCTTGTGGATCAAGGGTCCCTACGAACATGCCCACGGCAGGAGCTTCTTCTATGGGTTGTTCGCATTTTGACCATAGGTTCCGCCATCGAATTGCGTACTGAACCCAGGTTTCTCCTGGCTTCATCCTAGAATTGATCAACGCCGTAATCGAGGTGCGCTCGCTAGCGCTTGCGAAACGCTGGGTGAAAAGCAGCTCCATTTCTGTAAATATTTTGATGGAGTTATTCGGAAGCTCTGAGTACCATTCAAACGCTGTCTCTGCTAAGCTACCGACGAACTGTCGAACCAACAATTTGTCGTCACCTCCTGTATTGCCGCATAGAGCCCTGAGCTGAGCGACGTGCTGATAGGGATTGCATGTCCTCTTATACACGTGGAATTTAGGGATCGTATATCCCGGCGGGTACTTAATTTGATCGTACCAGCCTGGCACTACTACAAATAAGGGTTGCCCCTATGGATAAATCCGTAGGGGCAACCCACTGCCCCTACGGATATATGCGTAGGGGCGAAAAAATACCCCGTAGGTGCAAAGGCCGCATGTGCAAGTTGAGGCCCTGAACTTGCCCCTACGGACAAATTCTTGCCCCTACGGATTTATGTGTAGGTCCTATTGCCCCTACGGATTAAGCCGTAGGGTATAAGATTTTATATTATTTACGGTTTTTTTTAATATATTACTTGTACCTACGGACATGTCCGTAGGTCCATGTACTACCCCCTACGGATATGTGCGTAGGTACGTTTCTGTAGGGGCAAAATATCAGGAATCCTGATATTTTGCCCCTACGGATAACGCCGTAGGGGATAGGCAGTGGCCCCTACGGCTATGTCCGTAGGGGCATTCCCAACCCCCTGGCACTGAGATCAGGGGGGAAATATCAGTTACTGCTGATAATTTGCCCCTACGGATATATCCGTAGGGGTAACATGTGTGCCTACGGATTAATCCGTAGGTTCATATTGTCTGTATTTTTTTTTTAAAAATGGGCTGCTTGATTTTTTCCCGCCCTGTGCACAATAATATATACATCAATCAAATCATATATTGCAGTATTCATAATCACATCTCACGCATATATATAATATACAAAAGAAACCCAAAAACTGAATATGATATAAATACAAACCAATATCAATATCGTTTCAAAATGTAGTACAATGTGTATGATATAAATAAATACATGTTTCAAAAAATAAGAACAAAAAATCTACCCTAGCTCGGTCCAGCTCCACCTCTGAATAACGATAAAATAACGCGCGCCTGCTCCTCGGTCAATAAACTCTGCAATTCGTCGCGAGCGGGAGTCTGAGCGGCATGTGGAGCTGGCGATGTGGTCTGCGCAGCCGCCGTCGAGGTAGTCGCTTGCGGAGCCGCGGCTGCGGGAGTCTGAGTGGGCGATGGAGCTACATGAGCTGTCTACGGAACCGCAGCCGATGTAGTGGCTTGCGGAGCCGCAGCCGAAGGAGATGCATGTGGAGGCTCGGCCGATCTACCCTGTCGCGTCTGGACATAACGTGTGTAAGAAGCGTGTAAGAACTGTTTATTATTCGAATTCGTATCATTATTAAGTTATTTCGAAACCCTGTTTGGATATGTAGTTTGGAAAAGCGTTGTTTATTTTAATTACATATGTATGTATGATTAATCAAACTTAAGTCTAAAACCAAATAAGCCCAAGCTACGTACTAATTATGGATATGTTGATATGTATATAATATGAAATGATATTTTACTATAAAGTAGTATATATACCAGCATCTCCTTCAACTCTTGAACGGTGGCCCTCAAGCTATCCAGTTCCTGATGGACATGCCGGTCACTCGAGACGGAGGAAGTAACCGCCGGGGTGGAGTCCAACCTCATATGGGCCCTGCTAGGGCCCAATTCCCGGCCTCTCTCCCAACCTCCGTGGTGCCCTCCGTGTGCGGCGTCCAGAACTGGGGTCAGCAGCCTCGGATCGTTCTGTCCGGTAAAATCGATCCCCGAGGCCTGGGCCTGCTCAACCACCCGCTCATACACCCACATTAAGCAGTAAAGTATAAGTATAAAATTTAAACTTGAACCTTCCAAAACTAAAATTTCAAATTTGGGTAGAAAAAATATTAACACTTACGCAGTACTCCTGGGTAGCGACGTCGGGATATCGAAGCTCGCCCGTGGCGGGATCTGTCGAGGTGCCGTGGACGGCAAGATATGCGGACAGCACGCTCGGTGTACCATCTGACGCCACGGTCCGAGATGTCTGCAATATTAGAAAGTAACTCTTAATATTAGAAATATTAGAGAATAACTCTTAATATTGCAGAATATTAGAGAATAACTCTTAATTTACCGATAACTCCATGGCTCGAGTAATGTTCCTCGAGCCACCTGTGTAAGTGGGGCGACCCCTCTTCGCCGACTTCCTGTTCTCCGTATTCTGAGCGGCCTGTTTCTGCACAACGCATTAACATTTAGTTTTCTAATTAAGAAACACAAAGAAATAAATTATATCATAAATAATGAATTAAATTTAAAATACATACTTGTTTGCGTTGGGAGTCGAAATAAGCGCACAATCGAGGCCATGTCTCTACGTCGACTCTCGCAAACGCCGGAGTAGATAGGAGGGCCGCTCTCTCTGCCTCGGGGGTCGCCATCCATAGGGAGTAGCAGTCGGCCTTCAGCTCATTCCTGTTGTATCGGACCTTGGCCTGCATGTTCTTCATCAGGCCATTGTACAGAGCATGAAGGTCGAGCACCCTCCCCGGGTGATCAGGGTCGGCTACAGGCTGAAAATCGTAATCCAACTGAAAATACAAAAAAAAACATTGTTATTAGATTGCAAGTGTTAATAATAAATATATTGGATAGATCAAATGAAAATATATATTAATACATACCCAAGCCAGATCAAAAAAGAGGGCGAATGAGCGCTGGTGCTGCTCGCCCCACTCAACGTGAAGTGGATAGTTCTTCACGATCCGGCTCTCGTCCCCCAAATACCGGCCGAACCTCTCGGCATGAGGACCGGTATAGCGATAGTCAAGGGTAAAAAATAGGGGGAATGCTGCCTCCCCCCTAGCTCTATCAGGCCTCAGCCTATGGGACTGATTCGGGCCTCGAGTCCCCCTCTGGGGATGGAGAGGCCCTGCGTCTGCACGAAATATCAAGACAATCAATAATAAGACAAAATTGTATTAAGAAATCAAGGTTAAACAAAAATTCAAGTGTGATATATACCTCCGGTGACTATACTCCTGCGACAAACTTAGGTTGCATACGTTGTTTCCAATCCACATACATCCAGTCCTTAACTCTGACGTACTCATGGGCCATGTTAGACTGAATAACATATAAATTGTAGGTTATGCTGACTATATTGAGAAATATAAGAACGGGATAGTTACTGACAAAGGAGAAAATCTGTGTATATGCTTTGTGTGTGCGTTTGTCGTTGAAAAGAATAAATTATCGCACGTTATGTTAACCGATAGACGGGGACTAAGTGGCACTTTTAGTTTCATATATGAGTATCGATGGGAATATGAAGGTTTCATATTATCATATATTGGTTTTAACCCGAACATCTCGAATCGCTCTCTAATTATGCATTTGTATGTATGTGTTCCGGCTGTCGGGGGTAGGCTTCTATCCCATTAAGAATGTATAGAGCGAACGCCCATCACTTGTGCTTTCAACCGTTTCGAGTAAATTTCGGCAGCACCTCTCCGCTGTTCTCCGAGTACACTGTAATAGAATAGATAATCATTTCAAAGCTGTGAAACAACGTTGAAATGAACATCTAATCTATCTTTGTACACAGAGAACCAGCGGAAAGGTACCGACGAAATATCTCGAAACGGATGAAAACACAAGTGAATGAAGGCGTTTGCTTTATACATTCTTAACTTGTCCACACGGGACAAATCTATGGGTTACCATACGATTGAATTTTCTCGTCGCGTAGACTATACGACGGTTGTTAGTATCGAGCTATACTGTCCGATATTTAACAACCTTCGTATAGTTCTAGGTCACGACGAGCATCGCACGTATGTTAACCGATAGACGGGGACTAAGTGGCGCTTTTAGTTTCATATACGAGTATCGATGGGAATATGAAGGTTTCATATTATCATCGAGTATCATATATTGGTTTTAACCCGAACATCTCGAATCGCTCTCTAATTATGAGTTTGTTGTGTATTCTTGTTGTATGTGTGTGTTCCGGCTGTCGGGGGTAGGCTTCTATCCCATTAAGAATGTATAGAGCGAACGCCCATCACTTGTGCTTTCAACCGTTTCGAGTAAATTTCGGCAGCACCTCCCCGCTGTTCTCCGAGTACACTGTAATAGAATAGATAATCATTTCAAAGCTGTGAAACAACGTTGAAATGAACATCTAATCTATCTTTTTACACAGAGAACCAGCGGAAAGGTACCGACGAAATATCTCAAAACGGATGAAAACACAAGTGAATGAAGGCGTTTGCTTTATACATTCTTAACTTGTCCACACGGGACAAATTTATGGGTTACCATACGATTGAATTTTCTCGTCGCGTAGACTATACGACGGTTGTTAGTATCGAGCTATACTGTCCGATATTTAACAACCTTCGTATAGTTCTAGGTCACGACGAGCATCGCACGTATGTTAACCGATAGATGGGGACTAAGTGGCGCTTTTAGTTTCATATACGAGTATCGATGGGAATATGAAGGTTTCATATTATCATCGAGTATCATTTATTGGTTTTACCCCGAACATCTCGAATTGCTCTCTAATTATGCGTTTGTTGTGTATTCTTGTTTATGTGTGTGTTCCGGCTGTCGGGGGTAAGCTTCTATCCCATTAAGAATGTATAGAGCGAACGCCCATCACTTGTGATTTCAACCGTTTCGAGTAAATTTCGGCAGCACCTCCCCGCTGTTCTCCGAGTACACTGTAATAGAATAGATAATCATTTCAAAGCGGTGAAACAACGTTGAAATGAACATCTAATCTATCTTTGTACACGGAGAACCAGCGGAAAGGTACCGACGAAATATCTCGAAACGGATGAAAACACAAGTGAATGAAGGCGTTTGCTTTATACATTCTTAACTTGTCCACACGGGACAAATCTATGGGTTACCATACGATTGAATTTTCTCGTCGCGTAGACTATACGACGGTTGTTAGTATCGAGCTATACTGTCCGATATTTAACAACCTTCGTATAGTTCTAGGTCACGACGAGCATCGCACGTATGTTAACCGATAGACGGGGATTAAGTGGCGCTTTTAGTTTCATATATGAGTATCGATGGGAATATGAAGGTTTCATATTATCATCGAGTATCATATATTGGTTTTACCCTGAATATCTCGAGTCGCTCTCTAATTATGCGTTTGTTGTGCATTCGTGTTGTATGTGTAACATGATTTTAAACCATTGAGATCAAGATTGATAGAACTGATCATCCTACATTGCAATAGCATTCATCAACCAAAAACTATTATTGCAATGGTATTCATCTATAACAATCAACAATTAAAACTACAAATGTAGGATACTGATATCATAAAGCGTTATACGCAACATTGATAGAACTGATAAACAAAAAAACGAAACACAAACCGTATCAAGATTTAACAACTTTGATTATGTCATATACGCGGGCCGATATTTTCATATTAGCCAATAGGCAAAAATAGATTGCGGTCTGGATATGGCATATTGGCAGATGTTACCTATATGCATACATGCATGTTGTCTCCCTATTTTTTCATAAATCAAACCAACTACATACATCAAACTAGTCCATGCCACCAATCGAAAACTCCACTATGTCTTTGAATTATTATTTTTCCAAATAGCATTGAGCTCCTATTGACATTGTCCCATCCAACAAATTTATTGTGCTTGCCTCGACCTTCATCTAGCTATCACATGACATACACATTATATGAGTAATATAGTTATAAATTATGGTATTTTGTTGTCATCAATCCACCTAACCCTAACCCCAAGTTGCTCTCTGAAAGCACATAGAACCATCCCCCCTAGTCAAGCATAGCTTTTTCTGTGCAATTGTTCTCATTCTTAATTTCTCACATTCATTACTCTCTCATTTTCTTGTCAACAAATTTGTTGTGCAATTGTTCTCATTCTTAATTTCTCACATTCATTACTCTTTCATTTTCTTATTTTTTTCTAACTCCCCACCACTTAACCCCAACCCAGCCCCAGCCCCCAGCCCCAGCCCAGCCCCAACCTAACCCTAACCCCAGCGCGGCCAGCTAAACCCCAACACCAACCCTAAGGCAAACCCTAACCCCAGCCCCACCCCAGCAGCAGCCGAACCCCAACCCTAACCCTAACCCTACCCCGACCCCGACCGCGACCCCTGCCCAACCCCAACTCGCGCGCGCAACCCCAGACCCAGCCATGAACCCTAAGCCCAAAATAATCCAAAAATTCTTTAATTTACCTTGAGATTTACTCACCTGAACGGCTGCTGCTGGGGCTAGGGAGACGACCTGAACGGCGGTGGCGACGACCTGAACCGCGGGTGGCGACGAGAACTGCGGTGGCGATGAAACCGGCGGTGGCGACGAGGAGAACGACGGTGGCGACGACGGCGTGGCGATTTGGGGATTTTTTTCGCGCGCGATCGAGAGAGAGAGAAAGTGAGCGTAGGCGATCGATCTGGGCTTTTGTTAAATCGATATTTACTTGCCCCTACGGATATACCCGTAGGTCCTTTGTTTGCGGCTCCGTAGGGGCAAACACCAAATTAAGAATTAATATTTTTATTCTTGGACGTCTGTGCCCGTAGGAGCAACCTTTTAGCCTTACGGATTAATCCGTAGGGCCAGGTTAAATCTGCCCCTATGGATTCCAATATCCGTAGGGGCAACCCCCTATTTTACTAGTGTGGATATGGTCGCCCAGTTCTGACGACTTGGCCAGCAGTTTCGTTTGCCTGATGAGTTCGTAGTTGTTGAGCTATGTAGTCATCAAGGGCAGCTTTTGAGATCGTCTTCTCTCTGGCTACTGATAAAGCCGGAAGAGGGTTCAATGTCTCTCCACTGTCGCTTCAATGATTATTGGGGGATCTTCGGCTGGAGGGTCCGAATGGATCATCATCCCCACCATATCTTGGAACAGGAGCGCCATTTTTTTTATATTAGCTGCTTTTTCCGCGGCTTCTTTATCTTTCTTTTCGAGCATTCTTCAGAGGAATTCGACGTCAGTTTCCTGCTCCTGGCGTTGATCCGACGATACTTCCGGACTTTCTTTCTGCCCAGTGAGTGCGGCCATCTTTGTCAGCATCTCTTAGAGTTTCTGTTGTTGCTCCTGAACCTTTGTTACGGACCGCGTAAGTGGTCGATGACCCCCCAGAAGCACGGCTTTCCTCTTTTCCGGAAGCCATGTAGACGGTGTGCACTACCATACCCCCAGACTTAGGGCGTTTGGATTCAGTGCCCTCGAGATTTGTCATCGACACGGGCACCTTTTCCAGCCTTCTCCTTTTATGGGCGGTCGAAGTTGAGGAGGCTGTTGCAGACGATACTTTCCGTGGTACGACGGCGGGATGACCCTCCTCTTTCCGGGCCTTCATTTTCTTCGATCTACGGGAGTAGTCTTTGTCGATTACAGAATCTTGGACTCTTCGCCATACCCTGTGGATTTTGGGGGACAGCCGCTGAGAGGGTTGTTCCGGATTTGCCTTTGTAATGTTCTCCACAGGTGGAGGAGACCTTTTCAACACGGCAGTTGGAGAGTTGTTGCGCACCCTCCTGAGTGGCTCAAAACTGTTCCCAGTTGGAACAGCAGCATCAACTTCCACCATTGGAGCTGGCAGGGTAAGTCTAGAAGAGGAATTGCCCCCAGCTTTCCTTACTCGGCACCAGTGATGACGTCGAGCATGTCGTGTAGCCGGGATCACCTTTATCGTCGGAGTTGCTTCGTCATGCCCCCTGCTTTGAGGAGAGGCTGTTATTGGCGCCAGCCTATGAAAGACTGACATCCGCTGGGAAGGAATGGTCAACCTGTCGAAGGCCGACTTTCGAGTAGGGAAAGTAGTTTGGATGAATTCATCTGCAGCAGGAGTTGGGATATCCTTCTTCGGTATTACGAGCCTCTTCGCGGGCCCATTTGAGCTTAGGCTCAGCCTGTCGAAAACTAAGGTAGTAGATTTGGACGACCCGTTGAGAGAGGCCGCGATAGTTGCAAGCCGATCGAAGACCGATTTCTTCGGAGCTTCCTGTGATGGCATCAGAACGTCGAAGCTTGTTGACGGGATCATAGTCCCGAAGAACAACCCAGTGGTGGCCTGCGTAATTTGTTTCACCGGCATTGTGAAGATGGAGGCCGCTTAGGGCCCGTAAGTTACTCCTCCAGACGGGATGGAGTGGGAGTTGTTGTTGCAGTTGGTGCAGCTGGAAGCCATTGATCTTCTTTGCTATGAACGGAAGCAGACCGTGATTTGTTCGTGAAACACGACACACAAAGTGTGGAGTGGAAAGAGGGAAAGGTCTTACCGGGCATGCCAGAATCTGTTTACCGCTGGAAACCGGGAAGACAAACGTCTTTCCTGAATTTGGAGGCAGATGCTATTTGGATTTATCCGTCCACCTCTCCGAAGATACCAAGTTGATTTATGACACCGTGTATCGGAGGTCTGGACGGATGCGGCCGTTGTAGCAGACTTTGTCAGATTCCCCCTCGTTTGCAAGGGGATTTTGATTGTGGGGACGCTCTTCCCTGTAGGCGCAAGCCCCTACAGTTAATTACGTTACCGCATCGCGGTAACCACTTTCTCCTGCTCTAGAAGTTCACTTCGTTTCGTGTGTGTTTGTTTTATTTTTGGTTACTCGTGGATTGTATACGGAGACTAATTTATGTTGTCGCCCGTAGGGCGGGGATTAGTCCAAATCCATATTTTCTTAGATTTGGGTTTGTTTAGATTTAAGGATCGTTAATCTCGTTTGAGATCAAGATCGACTCAAATGTTTGTTAAGCATACGTTAATGCGATGTTTGACTAAGATCTACTTAACGGGGGTTCACGATCATTTTTTGATCCAACAAAAGAGCATTTGGGCTCAATAGTTTTAGTTTAGGGACGTTGCGGTCCATTGGGTTTAAGGAAATCATAGTCCATAGAGTTTAGTTTAGGGACGTTGCGGTCCATTGGATTTAAGGACATCATAGTCCATAGAATTTAGTTTAGGGACGTTACGGTCCATTGGGTTTAAGGACATTATAGTCTATATTGTTTTGGCTCATTGGTTTGGGGGTGTGCCAAGAGTTATTGGTTATTGGGACCCTCCACCTCTCTGAAAACGTTGAAGAATTACAATGACATGTATCAGAGGTGTGGAGACATGTATCCTTGAACCAAATCCCAAATCGAGGAGTTATCAGTTCTGAACATAGAGGCTCGATTTGCTTGAAGATTTAATCTCAGGAGGAACTTAACCGATTTGTGGTTGAAGTTGGTTCCTTATAGTGTTAAAAACTAACGTATGCTCAGCGCTCACGTGCCCCCACGTGCGGCCTTAAAACAGTGTTAAACACTGAAGTCTAGGGCGCTCACATGTGGCACGTGAGGCACTTGAAAGTTGGCGCTGCTTCTTTAGCGATGTTCCCTTGTTCCTTTTATAAATGCTAAGCCCTATTGGGGATCACGTGCTCTCATATGAGGCGCCCCAAAAAATGGAAACTATCTTGGGTTTATTCCCTTTTTCCTTTTGAAAGTGCTAAGCACTTTTTAGGGGGTCACGTGGGATCACGTGAGGCGCCCTAAAAAAATGGTAACCATCTTTGGGTTTATACCCTTTTTCTTTTGGAAGTGCTAAGCACTTTTTAGGGGGTCACGTGGGATCACGTGAGGCGTCCTAAAAAATGGTAACCGTCTTTGGGTTTATACTCTTTTTCTTTTGGAAGTGCTAAGCACTTTTTAGAGGGTCGCGTGGGATCACGTGAGGCGCCCTAAAAAATGGTAACTGTCTTTGGGTTTATACCCTTTTCTTTTTATAAGTGCTTGTCACATGGAGACACGTGACCTGCTCCTAGTTGTTCTTTTTTATTCATCAAGGGTGCTCACGTGGGAGCATGTGATATGCCATTATCATTTTGGGTGCTAATCTTTCTACGTTCATGGAGATCTTGAGTTTTGAGACTTTCAAGCCCATTGTTTTATAAGAATTAAATTCTTATATAGGGTTAAACCCTATTTTTACTAGAGGAATTAAATTCCTATATGTTCTTGTAAGAATTAAATTCTTTGAACTTAGTTCTTTCCCTTAGATTTGAATCTACATAACAGAATCTTCCCGATGAGAATTAAATTCTCAATTTGTGGGGAAATCTGCTTCTGCAGATCTCAACCAACGGAAAAACTAAGTTCTTTTTTAGAAGAGTTCAACTCTTGTGGCGGTGAAGAAGAGGTAAGTTGTTCTCTGTGTTTCTTACTTTCCTCTTATCTAGGGTTTCTTTTCTTTTTTGAGGAGATTTTCTTTTCTCTAGAGAATTAATTCTGTTTAGCTTACCAGGGGTTTTCCTCTCTTTCTCTCTTTCCCAGACTCGAAGTCTTGGGTCCTTTATATAGTGGAGGCACATTTGTTGATTTGGTTAAGGAAATCTCTCATTTGAGAGATCTCTAATTGATTTGGGGATTTTATCCCCCGTTGGATCTTTAATCCTAGGCCTTCTGTTTTACAGAAGATATTTTCTTGTTTTTAATAAGATTGGGAAAATATTTTTCCACATAGAGCTTATTCTGTAATTTGGTGATTTTTTAATCACCATCAGATCTTTAATCCAATGGTGCTCTGTTTTACAGAGCGTAATATTTCTTGTTTGGAAAGATCTAAGGGAATATTTTCCAAATAGGGCTCTGATCCCTTTATTATTTAGAATTTAATTCTATCAGCTCAGAAGGCATTAGAAGCCCTCACGTGCAGCACATGAATCCACAAAGTCAAACCCAACAAAGAGCATCACGTGCTGACACGTGAGTTTCTTTTTACCAATTATTTGTTTTTTAAGAAAGCGCCTATATACCTTGTATACAGATGCTCACGTGCTTGCACGTGAGGCTCGGTTTCAGCTTTATTTGTTAAGCGCAGTGCCTATAATCTTGGCTCCAAGGCGCATCACGTGTGGGCACGTGATGCTCCATTTGGGGAATTTTCCCATTGCTTTTTATTTATTATTTATTTTTCATAAGGGAACACCGTTAATCTTTGAGTAGAGCTTGGCCATCTCCTTGTCTTTGTTTCTAAGCTGCATCTGGAGCTCTTGGAGAAGTTGCTGCTCTGTGGTCTTGGGACGGAAGATTGGCTCCCCTTCGCTTTCCGAGCCTGACTCCTTATGAACCGAGAGATCTCTCTACTTATCAGCCTTACTGAGAGTATTTTCATTATCTTCTAGAGGAGGCTGGTCTTGGAAAGTGGCAGCCATATTCACATCAGATTGGATTTGAGATGTGGTGGCCCCATTTTTGCTCTTGCTGCGTGTGCCCGCCATGTAGACAGTGTGGAACACATATCCAGCCATCTCTTTATCTTTGGAGGCTAATCTTTTGGACCGCCGTCGTGGCCCTTCCTCTTCGGGAGAGAACGGGCAACTGAAGACGGTTGGCCTGGCTAGGCCCTTAGGTGGCACGGTCCAGATTACAGTTTTCTTGACTCTTACGGTCATGGCGTTCTTCTGAACCAATTTCAGCGGTTCAAAAGAGTTAGAGAAACTTACAGCCGATTCAACTGTTGTTGTGGGGTAACCTCGTTCTTGGAACCCCATGAAGTTCAAACTAGTGGGAGCCCTAACCCTTTTGTTGGCTCTGTATCTGAGCCTTTTCTGTCTTAGCTTCTCGATTTTGAGGGCTTGGCGGGAATTCGTTATCCAGGAAGCCATCGTGAATCGGTTGACGGGGAGCTTGGAAAAGATACCCAGTCGAGCGGTTGTCAGGGGCACCGTCGGAGCTTGCCAGAGACGCCTTGTTGCTTTGTTGATGTTGATGGCCTTGCCCCCAGCTGGAGCAACGGAGAGTCGTTTGGAAACGGATTTGTGCTTAGGCTGAAGTGCCTTAGCGACCACGACATTTGGCTCTTTCGCTTTTGAGGCTGATTTATTTGTCACCAGGGCTTAAGGAGCAAGGATGGCGTTACCTGGCATGGACGGAATAGAGCTAAATGGTAGCAGCGGCTCTTCCCACTGTCACCCGAGACTAGCCAGGAGGACCGTCCTAGCGTCCATCTTCATCGTGTAGTAGATGAGAGTTGTGTTGAGAGCTGAGATTGTCCTTGGAGACATCTTTGAGAATTGATTGCTTGAAATCCTGCATGAAAGAGCATTATTTTCAGTACAGGAAAACGATGTATATACTGATTGAGTTTGCAGGAACGTTTAACCCGAAATATGGGAGGAAAGATACGTCCCACAGGACGTGCCAGAATCTATAGGGTATTTTTCGTCACCCTATTGAGATGGGAAATACGCATTGCTTGTCGGGCGTATTACAGATTCCCTCTATCTAGGGTAAGCCGGATTTATTGATTATGGGGATTCGAATTTCTGGCTATAGCGGACTAAGCTGCCGTTAATTACCCCTCGCATTTGAAGCGAGAGAATCTCCGATTGACGGGTCAAACTAGTCATGCGAACTCAATGCGCAGTGTGCGTATGTTGTGTTTTGGAAGTATCGGGGGCCTCATAGTGTTTACGGGAGTCCCGCTACCAGGATAGCGGGCTGGGGGTCAAGGGGGCTAGCAGCCCCCTTACATGGTGTGGGACAGCGCCCCGTTAGAAAATTTTCCTAACGAAGGACGTGTTTTGAGCATGGAGCATGAGGGAAAAGGAGGGGTAAGGAGTGTCCTAAGGACGCATGAGTGGCGCGTGGGTGCTGGGCGTCCGCTGGTCACGTGCTTGGCGCGTAGGCGATGGGCGCCGGCGATCATGTGCGTAGCGCGTGGGCACTGGGTACACGCGCACCACGTGCACCAGTGGTAATGTGCGTAGCGCATGGGCGCGGGGCGCCGGCGTCTCAAGCGCCCGACACGTGTGCGCTGGGCTACTATAGAAAAAAGGGTTTAGCCCCGGGACTAGGAGTTAAACTCCCGAAGGACTTTGGAAACTCCTAGAAAAAGGAAGGATTTTTATTTTTATGGAGTTAAACTCCCAAATGAATTTTGAGTGGAGTTAAACTCCCAAAAGAATTTTATTTATGGAATTAAACTTCAAAAGATTTTGAAAAATGGAGTTGAACTCCCAAAAATCTTCGGAGATGATCAAAGAGGACCCCTTTTTTCTCTCTTGAGCCCTGAATTCTCTCCTAAGCCTTGGATCTTCCCAAAGTGGGACTTTTGGAGATAGATCTCCTTATTCCTCCTATTTGTTGGTTGGATCTTGGAGAAAAAGAGTAGTGAGATTTAAAAATCTTCCATTTTAGAGATTTGATGGGAGATTTGAACTCCACTACAAGGGTTTTATGGTGAAAAACTGTTTCTTTTTGGGAAAAGAAGAGTTAAACTCTTGATTTAATTCGAAAAGAAGAAGAAATAGGTTTAAAACCTTGAGGAAGGAGAAAGAGGCACAGAACCCTAATTTTTTAAGGGAATGAATTATCTTTCATTTCACCATAATGTTGCCTTATACAGGCTTATAAATTTACATATAGTCTCTTAGTCTTTACAAAATGACATTTTCCCATCCCATGCCTCATTTGCTTATTTCTTTTTGCACATGAGACATGGGCTTTACAAAAATTTGGCTTTTTGCATATTTAAATATTACACTTATTTGTTGTACTTTCTTGGCATAGGACCGGTCTAGGTTTGGGCCCACCTGCTTGTACTTGGGTTCGGGCGTGGGCCCGACATGGTTCAGACATGGGCCCGGCTTGGATTTGACAGTAGGGCCCGCCTACTTGTCCGCGGTTTGATTTTGATTTTGACCTTTGGTCAACGGGGTGTAAATTTCAACCCCAACAACTATAATGAAAATTGGATAAAAATACAGCTCTGGACTGCGGTCCAGAGCAGTATTTTCTGTCAATGCTTGATTTGAAACATCTATATATCTCTACAAAGATAGGATAATATGCAGAAACCCATATCGTTGCGTAGATAATCGAGTTATATAACTATTGGTATTAGTTTCATTAAAATTAATTGTCGTTTGATATTTTAACAGCATTTTAAACTGTTAGCGTGTTTTGCTGTTTTCTGCAGTGACCATTTATACGTATTGACATTAAACAGAATATAACTTCCTGTATACAATGGCTATTACTGATCCGTCTATTGCGTTGAAAACTTAAATGATAAACCTAGATTTTTTTGAACTGTAGTGACACCTAATTCTGTATGTAACTAATGGTAAAATGCGTTCGAAATTGGACTTCCAGTTCCGAAATTGGAATTCCAGCAGTGAACACCTGTTGTAAAATGATCATATATCCCTAACCAGTATCCCGATTGAGTTGAAACTAATTTTAATGCTTAGATTAATGAGTCTACTTCATACTTCCTTTATATGAAGTGTATTTATTGCAGTGTATTTATTGCATTTCTATTGTGTCGTGTGACTGCTTTACACTCAGTGATTAGTGACTATTCACACCGATACCCTAATGACTATTTTGCATTGCCGAGTGATAATTGGTATTGATTGGATTTTGAAAATTACGATAGAGTAAGTGATTAAAAGTGAAAGTGCTATAAGTAAAAGAGAGATTGAACAGTGAAAGTGTTATTTTGCTGGTACAAAACCAATATGATATTTGAACATATACCATAACCTGGGGGAAATGGAGAAATCGAGGGTAGAACCGAACTCGTATTTAATGAGATACAACGTTTAGAGGATGATCATTCGATATTAGTGATAGTGATATATTTAGGCAGTTGTGCCTAGCGGCACGGATGACAGGGTTATGTCCCAGGCACAGTTTTGACCGTAGTCTCCGGCATATACAAGATCCTTGTTAAGCACGATAAATCTTTTCAACCGATCGATTTTAACTGACTTAGAGACTGATAGATTTAGTGACATATATATTGTTGGATGTATATGCCCTGAAGGCCATTATTGTATAGTACATGGTTGTATATTACATATGGATACTTGGGATATATATGTACATGACAATCTTGCTCGATATGATAGTATGTTATCTGGTTTATCTTTACCTCAACATGTGTATATGTTCTATTTTATATTAAGTATCTCGATTACATGTTGGTAAAGCCCATATGATCTTTGCTTGACTACAAGAATTGTGATAGCGATCATAGTTGTGAGGTCTAGGTAGTCTATAAGCACATCCTTAAATTGTCCCTAGTCGTTGAAGTTTCGAGATAGGGTATCAATACTCCGGAGTAGATTAGTGTATACGTTTTTTATTCCCGTGAGGGAAGGTGGCCTGTCCCACAGCCATTGGTGTTCGGCACCAAAGATAGTATATAAGTGCTCATTAGGTTATGAGTTACACTGGACAGACTTGCCGAGAACTTCTAGATGGTTATATACCTATCATCAGATAGTATTTCTCTTGTAACATACGTACAGATTAGTCTTTAGACCTGAAATCATCATTCGTCTCGAGTGTGTTCCCCCTGTATTTAGATTACTACCCTACCGCGGTTTTAAAGAGTCGTGCAAACATGTTTTAGTTGGGTACAGTCCCGAAGCACTTGGGGGCAGTGAGTGATAGAAAGGATTCGTCTCTCCTGGTATAGTGAGTTGATGTCATGCTGTGTTCGATTGGTCATCACCATAAGAGCTTGGCCAAGGCAGTTGGGATTTACTGATTGTGAGATCGGTAGTTTCTTGCGATGGTTTTGGGCCACATCGACACAATTTATTGGGTTATTAGGGCTCTGACGTTTTCCACCCCTAGACCCAGTATGCGATACTCTGAGACAAAGAGACCAGACTGTATGGAGATTTTCACTTTAAGGCTCAGTAGGGATACGGACGAGTTTGCTTTTCGACCTTCCTTTCGTTCAATACCTGGGAAGACGTTACGTACAACTAGTGTCGCTGATGTGCTTGTGATTAAACCAACTGCCAGAGTATTGTCAATTCTTTAGAGTCCCACACAGAAGGTTTCCCATCTTAGGCGAAACGATATAGTGTACATATTTTGATACGCACTTAGGTTCGATTAAATACGTGTTTTTGTACATGTACTTTTAATTGGAAATTTTGTTAATAATAGCCGGTTTGAAAGATAGCTAGATTATCACATTTGGATAAAATATGAGCTAATATTATATATCTCTTTTTAGTATCTCTCTTTTCGATATTCGTATTTTGACAGAATACGGTATTTATACGAAAACGAGTATTTGTATAAATACGTTAATTTGTGTCTTAATATAAATATGGGTGTTTGTATCTTAATACAAATACGAGTATTCGTATTTTATATGAATACGATATTCGTATTTTTATACGAATACGGGTATATGTATTTGTAGCATATACTTGTATTATATATATATATATATATATATATATATATATATATATATATATATATAAACATATGTATATGCGTATAATGAGGTGGCTCTCTCTTCTCTTCTCATCTTTTCTTGAACATGTGAGAATGTTGTGGACTTGTGACTCACCATGGTGAGTCACAACTCCACTAATTCTCACATTTAAAGAAAAGAAAGAAAGATAAAAGAGTGTGAGGATTATCCTTTGGTGCCATGCTTGCTTCATCACCAGCATTATCTTCTTCTTCCTCTCTCCTCTTGAGTTTTTAAAAAAGCGAAAGGAAAAAGATAAAGAGAGAAAAACTTAGAGATAGCCACTACTATATCTTCTAGTGACCAATTCCTAGCAAGTCTTGATCACTTGGTATTTAATATGAAGCTACAGCTTTAGCTAGGGTTCTCTCGGGTGGATCTTCTTCGACAACGAAGACCGGCATCCAAGCTCATTCCAGAAGTCCCTAGAAGTGCAAGCAGTGGAAAGAAGACAAAGGACACGACTATAAAGATAGCTAAATGTCTGTCTGAATAGTTAACTCCTTCTAGTTTAGCCAGTTTAGTGTTTGGATTCGATTATAGCTCGTAGAAATTCATGCTCTCATTGTAAAAAAAAAATTTGTATTCCGCCTTGATCGCTAGTTAGCGGCACGAGAACGAGCATCTACTTATATGGTATCAGAACCATCCAAACACGTAAACTAGTTTTAATGATGCTTGAGTTTTGAAACCGTAAAAATTCCATTTTTCAAAACCCTTATATTTGAAGTTTCTGTCGAAATTTTTTTGATCACTAAATTTTTTTAAAACAAGTGCAGAGTGGTGTTTATGATATAAGGTCTACACTGTATGAAAACGAGATAGATCAGACATAGAAAAATGGCCCATTTTTAAGTTTAGGCCACTACTGGCGGTTTTCCTAAGTCCATTGGATCTCGTTTTCATCCAGTGTCTTGGGTTTTGGAAATTGAGATTTGTGGTTATGTTTGATTTACCCCAGATTTCATTTAGTGTTATCTTTGTATTCAGGCAATTTGGAAAGTTTTAAAACTCGAAACTTTTGCATCGTTGATATCTTTAGTTCGTATTTATGTTTGTATACGTTGTCTAATTGCTATAGGTCAATTAGATGGGGTTGCAAATACTTGATCTTAATTTTATAGTATATATCTTGTGATGGATTAGACGGATAGTCATGGTGGATAACCCCCTCATCGTAGTAATGGATGTATATTTGTTATTCGGGACGAGCGGCCGGATTGTGGTCGTCATTACCGCTTGTTGTATATTGTTGTATTGGAACACAACCGGATTGAGGTCGATATTACCAATGTATATTTCATTCATTATTGTATTAGTATAACCCACAGAGAAGTGCTCGAATAGCCAGGTTCTAGAGTGTGCTAGGTGGTCGTCTCGCAGTGGCGAGTTCAAGCCGCATCGCTATAGAATTGGCGGGCTATTCGCCGCACTTGTAGGGGTTTAGGATAGACCCACGGAGGAGTACTAAAATTGCCGGATTCCATGAAGTGCCGGATGGCCCACTCATTTCATTAAGTGATGGTTGCCTCACTTCTAGAATTGACGGGTAACTTGCAGCGCTCGTAGGGTTCTTTGGTTCAGGTGATGTTCGAGCTATCCACACGACTGGAGAACGTTGGTTTTCGTTTGCGGTTCAAACGAAACGCGAGGCTCCTAGTTTATCCGCTAATTCCATCTTATTTATCACATGCCTGTGATATTTATTAGCTGCCTATGATGATATATATAAATGTTGTATATGTTTTTCACTCGCGCTAGCCCTGTCCATGCACTGTCGTAAGTTAAGTAACCTTACAGTGAAGTCTCCGGACGCTATGGTGAATGCGGGTGGCACATACGTACATTCTATTTTGGTTGTTTTCTGTGATGCATGTGCTTAATTGATGGGACTGCATTAATTCTAATTAATGCAAGAAAATAAACCTAAAAAGATGTTGGAATCAAATTTTAAAACCACTCGGTTCTTTTCTAAACCACTCGGTTTTTCACAAAACCAAAAGTTTTCAAAATTGAGCTTGAACCACTCGTTTCGAAATCACTAGTTTCCTTCAACGATATCAAGTTCATTACGTTAAGAGTTTTTCGCCAAAAACCAGTCGTAGCCCTCCGTCATTTCCTATGAGTAATGCTTAGTATTCATACTGCGTATGTTAGCATCGTCAAAGCGTAGTGATCGGTAACTGAGTATTGCTTGTTTGTAACTTTTTTCCAATTATTTAGGAAAGTCTCATAGCTATGTTTGCATTGTCAAGGGTTATGCGGGTGGGTCTAAATTAGTCATGAAAATGACGGGCCGAACTTGACTAGCGGCTTATGATATGTTGTCATTGTCAAGGTCATAAGATCGTTAAGGGAAAAAACCACATCGGGAGTTTCAAATATATAGGAAAATTGCTAGTATTTCATACCTTCTGGAGTGTGGTGACTAGAGTGGCTTCCATCTAGCTTATCACAAGATGATAGTTGGGACCCGGTTCTACTGATGAGTAGGATTACTCCCGGGAGATTTTCACTTCACAACTAGCTAACCCATTAGGTGTCTAGAAAGGTGTTAACGAGGTTATGCCTATGCGGAAACGAGGTTATTTAATTAGGTCCCTGCGAAAGCACGGGGAGCCTCCCTCGGAGTACCAAAACTTACCTGGATGAACAGTTAGCGAACTTATGGAACGTACATGATCCCGACTAGTTCTCCTTTTAAGATTTTGAAGGAGAATTCGAGGAAACAGTGGGAGTTCTCCTTTTTAGATAAAATAATAACCAATCTAAACTTGTAAGAGTATACGCTGAGTGTTTCTTTTCTCTCTCCTAATTGCAGCTATCATATCACGTTTTTATCAAGATAATAAAATGTATGACTTGACCGACCCGAATTCTTATTCAGGGCTGGGGAACGTCGGTTCAGTTCTGACTTGTGACAAATGTCACGAGCATGAACAAGAGAAAGAAGATTGCATAAATTCCTTGATGACCCCAGTGAAGAAGAAGCATACTATTGCATCTCCTTCAAGTGTTCTTATTATTGAGAACTGTTTTTCGGTCAGTCCTATCTCTTGGGTACTAGAAACCGGATCAGGATCTCATATCTGTAATTTATTATAGGGACTGAGAAAAAGTAGGATGGTAGCACCTGATGATATGTCCCTCAGAGTAGGGAACAGAGCACAGGTTGATACTGCTGCCTTCGGTGAATATCACCTAGTATTGCCGAGCGACAAAACTATGATTTTGAACAATTGCTACTATGTACCTTCCATGCTTTGCAGCATCAGATCGGTTTCTTTACTTGATAAAGATGGATATAATTTTTTCTAGATAGAAATATCATGAATATTTACTTTAATCGGGTATTGGTTGCAGAAGGTACACTGTGTAATGGTATCTATGTTCTAAATCAAAACACAGTTCTTAATGTATAAAACACACATATAAGGAAGAGTTCAGATACGAACGTGACCTACTTATGGCATTGTAGACTTGGTCATATCAATGAGACCAGACTTGCCATGTAACATAAGGATGGATATCTGAATCCGTTCGAATTTTTATCCTATGAAACTTTTCAGTCTTGTTTCAAAGGTAAGATGACCAAATTTCCATTCACAGGACACGGAGAAAGAGCTACAAAGCTTCTGGAAATCATACACAGTGATGTGTGTGGTCCGATATCTATACTTACAAGGGGTGAGTTCTCATATTTCATCACATTCACTGATGATCTCTCTAGGTTCGGATATGTGTATCTTATGAAACACAAATTTGAAGTTTTTGAGAAATTCAAAAAATACAGAAACGAAGTAGAGAACCAGACTGGAAAAAATATTAAGATCATCCGATCTGATAGAGGAGGGAATTACTTAGATTTGATAGAGGAGGGGAGTACTTAAGCACGGAATTTCTAGAATACCTAAAAGAGAATGGTATTCTCTTTCAGCTTACTCCTCCGTATACACCACAACACAATGGTGTATCGGAGCGGAGGAACTGTACCCTATTAGATAGATTCGCTCCATGATGAGTAGTGCTAAATTGACTCTTTTATTCTGGGGACATGCGCTTCAAACAGCGACATTCCTATAGAATCAGTTTCTATCCAAATCTGTGCCTAAGACTCTATATGAAATATGGCGTGGCAAAAGACCATATCTTGAACGTATTAAGATATGGGGTTGTCCGGCCTATATAAAAGTATAAAATCAGGAAAAACTTCAGGCACGATTAGTTTTATGCAAGTTTGTAGGATATCCTAAAAATTCTCTAGGATATCTGTTCTACCACATCGAGAATTAGAAGATATTTGTTACTCGTCACGCCATCTTTTTAGAGTGGCAATTTTTTGCAAAAGAAAATAGTGGGAGCATGGTAGAACTGGAAGAAATTCCAGAAGAACAAATTATAACGGAGGATTTGGTAGGAACTCAAGATTCAGTGGTGCACGACAAACCTCAGCCACTCCGTAGATCTAATAGGATTTCTCATCCGCCCGAGAGATACTACGGTTTTCTCGTAAACGGAGATCGAGAGGATTGTATCTTAGAAGAAGATGATCCTATTAGTTTTGAGCAGGCCAATACCAGTAAGGACACTGTAAAATGATTGTATGCTATGTGATTCGAAATGGAGTCCATGTACACCAACAAAGTTTGGACTTTGGACATTGCACCGCCAGGAGTAAAACCCGTTGGCTGTAAATGGATCTTCAAGAAGAAGATTGGTGCAGATGTACAGGTTGAAACCTATAAGGCTAGAATTGTTGCAAAAGGTTTTTGTCAAAGATCAGGTATGGACTATGACGAAACATTTTCTCTAGTGACTATGCTCAAATCCATTCGGATCCTACTTGCCATTGCTGCCTTCCATGACTATGAGTCAGATGGACGTAAAGACAGCTTTTCTAAACGACGATTTAGAAGAGTGTGTCTATATAGATCAGAGATAAGGATTCATAGACAATAGGAGCAACGGGAAGGTGCGCAAGTTGCTTAAATCTATTTAAGGATTAAAGCAAACATCTCAGAGCTGGAACATCTGTTTTGATGAAACAGTCAAGGAATTTGACTTCATCAAAAATATAGATGAGCCATGTATTTACAAGAAGATTGTAGGGAGAACTATGATATTCCTCGTATTGTGCGTTGATGACATTCTCCTAATAGGAAATGATATTCCTATGCTACAGTTGGTCAAACTGTTTTTATCTCAGAAGTTCTCTTTGAAGGACCTGGGTGATGCCTCCTACATTCTGAGCATCAAGATCTATCGTGATAGACCTAAGAGGATATTGGGACTTTCACAGTCTAGATAGATTGACACCATACTAAAGAGGAAAATTCTTCATGAAGGACCTGGGTGATGCCTTGTACATTCTGGGGATCAAGATCTATCGTGATAGATCTAAGAGAATGTTGGGACTTTCACAGTCAGGTACATTGATACCATACTAAAGAGATATAGTATGGATGATTTCAAGCGTGGTAATTTACCGGCTTGTTAAGGAATCACCCTCTCTAAAGAGATGTCTCCCAAGACTGATGAAGAGAGGGCTCGGATGAGCATTATACCCTACACTTCGGCAGTAGGATCTATAATGTATGCGATATTATGTACCGGACCGGCTGTAGCTTACGCACTTAGCGTAGTAAGCCAGTATCAGTCAAACCCATGGGAGAAGTATTGGACAACTGTGAAAAACATTCTGAAGTACCTAAGAAGGAATAAGGATTTTTTTCTTAGTGTACGGTAATGGAGACCTCCAGATAGAGTCCTTTACCGATTCAATCTTCCAAAGCAATAAGGATGACAGCAAGTCTGTCTCGGGTTATGTGTTTACCCTCAATTAAGGGGCGTTCTATTGGAAGAGTTCCAAACAGGACACCGTAGCAGACTCGACGATGGAGTCTGAATACATTGCTGCCAGCGATGCCGCAAAAGAGGTTGTCTAGATGAGAAAGTGCATTCATGAACTTGAGGTCGTTTCGTCCATTGTTGATCCAGTACCTTTGTATTGTGACAACAATGGGGCTATATCATTAGCGAAGGAATCACGGCCCTATCAGAAATCCAGACACATCTTAAGGTGGTATCACCTGATCAGGGAGATCATTGATCACCGGGAGATCGAGCTCAGGAGAGTAAATACACAGGGCAATACGGTGGACCCACTCACAAAGGAACTTTCTCAGACTCAGCTCGAGCGGCTATTGGAGATGATTGGTCTTCGATACGCCAATACATGGCCTTAGTGTAAGTAGGATATTGTTGGATGTATATGCCTTAGAGGCCATTATTGTATAGTACAGGATTGTATATTACATATGGATACTTAGGATATATATGTATAGGACAATCTTGATCGATATGATAGTATACTATCTGGTTTGTCTTTACCTCAACATGTGTATATGTTTTATTTTATATTATGTATCTTGATTACATGTTGGTAAAGCCCGTAAGATGTTTGCTTGACTAACGAGTTGTGATGGCGATCACACTCATGGGGTCTAGATAGTCTATAAGCACATCAATAAATTGTCCCTAGTCGTTGGAGTTTCGAGATAGGACATTGATACTCTAGAGTATACTAGTGTATACGTTTCTTATTCCCATGAAGGAAGGTGGCATGTCCCACAGCCATTGGTGTTCGGCACCAAAGATAGTATACATGTGCCCATCAGGTTATGAGTTACACTAGATGGACTCGCTGAGAACTTTTAGATGGTTATATACCTATCGTCAGGTAGTAGTTCTCTTGTGACATAGATACATGTTAGTCTTTTGACCTGATATCGTCATCCGTCTCGAGTGCGTTCCTACTATACTTAGATTACTACCCTACAACGGTTTTAAAGAGTCGTGTAAACAGGTTTTAGTTGGGTACAGTCCCAAAACACTCAGGGGCAGTAAGCGATAGAAGGGATTCGTCTCTCCCAATATAGGGAGTTGATGTCGCGCTATGTTCAATTGGTCATCACCATAAGAGCTTGGCCAAGGCAGTTAAGATTTACTGATTATGAGATTAGTAGTTTCTCGGGATGGTTTTAGGTCACATTGACACGACTTATTGGGTTATTAGAAGTCTGACATTTTCCACCCCTCTAGACCCAGTATGTGATACTCTCAGACGAAGAGACCGGACTATACGGAGATTGTCACTTTTAGGCTCAGTAGGGATACAGACGAGTTTGCTTATCGACCTTCCTTTCGTTCAATACCTAGGCAACCGTTACGTACAGCTAGTGCTGGTGACGTGCTTGTGGTTAAACACACTGCCAGAGTATTGTCGAGTCTTTAGAGTCCCACACAGAGGGTTTCCCATCTTAGACGAAATGATGCAGTGTATGTATTTTGATACGTACTTAGGTATGATTAAATACGTGTTTTTGTACACGTACTTTTAATCGGGCATTTTGTTAATACTAGCCGGTTTGAAAAATAGCTACATTATCACATTTGGATAAAATGTGAGCTACTATTATATATATCTTTTTAGTATCTCTCTTTTCGGTATACGTATTTTGACAGGATACGGTATGTATACGAATACGTGTATTTATATAAATACGTGTATTTGTGTCTTAATATAAATACGGGTGTTTGTATCTTAATACAAATACGGGTATTCATATTTTATATGAATACGGTATTCGTATTTTGATACGAATACGAGTGTATTTATTTGTAGCATATACTTGTATTAATCAATTTGTATATATATTTATATATATACATAAACATATGTATATGTGTATAATGAGGTGGCTCTCTCTTCTCTTCTCATCTTTTCTTGAACATGTGAGAATGTTGTGGACATGTGAATCACCATGGTGAGTCACAACTTCACTAATTCTCACATTAAAAGAAAATAAAGAAAGAGAAAAGAGTGTGAGGATTATCCTTCAGTGCCATGCTTGCTTCATCACTATCATTATCTTCTTCTTCCTCTAAAACTAATAATATAAACTGTCATATATAATATATATAATAAATTAATTATATTAAATAATAATAACTCTCTCTCTCTCTCTCAATCCCCGTCCCCACCTCATTCTCTCCCTCTAACACACACACACACACTATATAATATATAATAAACCTCATCCCTTCTCTCCTCCTTCGTCTTCTTCTTTCTTTTCTTCCCAAACGCGAACCCTAACCCACGCCCGCCGCTGTACCGCCGCCATCGCCATCCACCTCTCGTCCTCACCTCCTCTTCCTCACCTCCAACCCAAAGCACCACCACTACACCGCTTCTCTCCTCTGCTAATCCTGATCACACCAAGAACCCATCCCCCATCGCCGGCAACCCCACTTTGCTGGAAACCCATCACCACCGACCACCTCCATCACCTCCTTGTCTCTCCAGCAACCCTTGAACACCATACACCACCACCACTGACCCCTGATCATTCCCCGATCACACCAGAACCCACACCCACCTCGTGATCACCTCATTGTCGACGACTTCACCTCGTCACCGTCACCTCGTTGCCTATCTCTCCTCTGTCCTCGCCAAGTACAGAGAACCCCAACAACAACCTTCTCCTCCTCTTCTTCTTTTGTTCTTCTTCTTCTTTCTTTTCTTTTCTTTTTCCGGTCATCTCGCCGGAGTTGAGCGCGTTGCCGACGATCCAAATGACCCAGCCACCGTCATCATCCAGCTCAGTTATCACGTCACGCAGCAGCTCAGCCAGGTAAAGTCTTGCGTGCGTAAGCGCTGGGTTTTGCCGGCGTCCTGGCCATCTACTGTGGCTGATGCGGAACAAAAACTGGAGTTTAAAATTTTTTGGCGCAAAAAAAACCCCGTCCAAGATCTAAACCATAAACCTATACTAGCAAACTAAAGAAGCTAAACTAAAGGGTTAGAATGATTATACCAAAAAAACCAAGTCCTTCGGTCTTCCATCATCCTCCTTAGCTCCTTGAGGCGTGCTCGAACGATTTTGGCCGCCGGTCTTCCTCCATCAAAGATGATCCACCCGAGGGATGTAGTCATGGCTCTAGCTCCACATCAAAGGATGCAAGTGAAGCAACTAGGGTTTCTAGGTTGCTAATCTAGAAAGCCTAGGATGTAGTAAGTGAACTAAGAGTTTAGCTATCTTATCTCACCTCCTCTCATGATTCTCGATACATGAGATAGTTGAGAGGAGGTGGAAGATGAAGGTAGAGGAACAAATGAAAAACTAGAAAGAGTGAAGCTCTAATGGTGAGAGGAAGATGGCATGCTCAAGAGAAAGAACCATCTCACAAAAAATAATGAAGCTAACCATGGAGAGAGAAAATGAGCATGCTTAGTTTTTTTAAAAAAATATCTTTCATTTTTAAAATGTGCCCATACTTGAATAGTATGCACAAATGAATTAATAATTCATTTGTGCACACTATGCAAGTATTGTCCTCACCATACTCCCATCAAGTCTTTTCCACCTCATAATCCATTTAATATAAATGGTCAAACCAATATGAGGTGTCCACCTTCTAGAATGTTTTCCGGAAAAACATGGATTACATTCTACTGTATATACATACCTGTATTCGTACCGAAACACGAATACCCGAAGAGATAGAATAACACAAAGAACATAATACTAGAATATACGTATCGAAATATATATACGTAAATTATTAAATCAATACCTGATTTAATAATCCGACTCAAACCCGAGCCGGTTAGTATTATCAACTGTCTAATCGAAAGTCTGGGTACATAGTACAATTAATCAATCAGAACCCTGCACGTACCCAATACGGCTACTACATCGTTTCACAAGAACCATAGAAACCCTCTATGTGGGTCTCTAAAGAGTCATTAATACGCTGGTAGTGGGTTTAACCACAAGCACGTTAGCGGCACTAGCTGTACGTAACGGCTATCCAGGTATTGAACGAAAGGAAGGCCGACGAGCAAGCTCATCCAAACCCCTTGTCACGCCCCGCTTCCTGGTATACGGGAAAGGAACGCAACTGGACCCGCTACGTATATACTCAGAAGTATATACGCTAAGCATATCTAAGCAATATAAAAATAAATATAAGAGACAGGATGTAATAAAAACAGCAACTATTATTTATTAACATTCTTTTGTACAATACATAAAAAGGAAATACAACTGAAATAAAAAGATGCCTAAACAATGGTATAACAGGAAATGAAAAGTACTGAATGGAAATGTACAATAAAACTAGAGCTCTGGTTCTTCAGCAAACTGCTCCAAGTCTTCTGCAGATGGCTCGATCTCTGCCGGGTCCAAACCACCTGACGACATTCAAAAAAGAAGAAATAGAATGTCGTCAGCGAACAGGTCGCTCGGTAAGTCCAAAAGATAAGAGGAAAGTAGAATAGACAGAATAAGAGGGTATCTTTTAAAGTTGTATAATATTGTTTTAATATTGTGTTAACGCTGTTGTATGTAACTTGGTACAGAAAGATGCCAGTGTATACGAGAGGAGTCTCTATATGCTAGAGACCAGGGCAAACGGAATGTACAAGGAACCGTTAAGCCACGGTATAATAGCAACGGAATATAGGTTAGGTGTCTTAATCTTACCACCTCATGCCACTTTTAACACCTTCCATACCAATCTACCCCTTAAACCCCTAGTGTTTTATTTGTATTGTTTTGTACTGTAATTTGAATTGAGTGTATAATTGAAAGACTAACCGAAACCATGATATCAGTAAACGGATATAACCGTAGAATCATGTAAATGGAATAACTGGAGAACCATGTAAATGGAATGTATATTCATGGTTCGGTTCAGTCAAGTCGTATAGATTGATAATTGGATTCCTGGATTCATGTTGAAGTTTGTAGATTGTAGATTGACTTGAATCATATTCAAATCAGATTAATCAGACTCAAACCCGAGTCAGACAATTAAAAATGTAAATTGAAATCATGATTATTTTTTAAACTTATAATTTCTAGGGTCCTTAGGGTAATTTATAAAACTTGAGGGGGTTTTATGTAAAAAATACTTTTATATACTTTTCAATATACACCTCAAGTATTCATTATTCGTCTTTAGAGTTGTAATGAAAGTGGATTTTATATTGTGATATTTCTAGTGAAAATATTCTAGTTTCTGAAATAAAGGTATTTTATTTGTAATATTGATTTATGTGGAATTTATGGTATTTTAGTGTAAAATTGATTCTTGTGATTTTTTAGAAAAAGTGGAATATTTGTATCATAACAAAATAGATATTTTAATAATAAATATATATATATTTATACAAAAATAGTTTTAATAAATATTTTATATTCTAGAAAATCTCATTTTCTTAAGATGTCGTATTTTAAATCTCTCGAGACCGAATGCTCCTTGCGGAGGTCTGAATCTCGCACTACTAAGCCCGAGGGTGTGCGATAAACCACACCATCCCGAACGGGTTCCCCAAAGTGGGTTGTAGCGTCGCTTTGCAAAGATTATAAAATACTAAATCCTTTAGAAAACGGTTTTATGAAGTAAATGGTATTTATTTGTAAAGATGAATATTTTCCGTATTGTATGTTCTAGATTCTCCTAAGTCAACTAGTCTATTCCTAACTGGTCCAGACAAAAAATTGTGAGATACCTCAAATCGCCTCTTCACCGCCAATTGTGGCCAGGTAAGTACAAGTGAAGAAAGGCGGGATCCGCTCATGAATCATCGTGAGACAGGCCTTTTAAAGTTACCTTTCTCACTTGCCTAGCCTCGACACCACAAAGTCAGGTTTAGATAAACGACCGATATCCACAACTTATCGTATTTTCATAATAAGTGGTACTTCTTTAAAAAAGTGTATCAAAACTAAATCTTTTAGAATTGGTTTTATTAAGTATGTGGTATTTAAATGAAAATGTTTGTTTTCTCGTATTCTAGGTTCTCAGGGGTGTTGCATATAAGTGTGTGAGGAGGTAGATCGTTATCTCGTGATCTACTTTAAATGTATAGTAAGTTTGATGAGGTTAAATGAACGATTGAAACAATGTGGTATTTAAATGAAAAATACGATAATTTGAAAAAGCTATCATTTCATGTGATGAAACTTGTTCAAATTGTTTGATTAGTGTTTAATAGTCAACATAAGGAAGTTTAAGTATGATTGTATTAGTGAGAAGTGGAATTTTATAGGAAACCGAATCGGAAATCGGATTTGTTCCGATTCCGTCGGGTTTTGTAATTTCGTATTTTTTTGAATAGAAAAGAGGGAAGGAAGTGGGACTTACGGGTTTTAGATTGAACAAGGGAGTGAGAGGGAACTAGAGTGATTGCCGATGTATTGCTTCGTCGCCGGTAGTTTCCAAAACGTTCGCCGGAAGTTCCGCCGGAATTTCGTCGGAGGTTCGCCTCGAGCTTGTTTTCAAAGTACACGACTCTTGGAAAAATTTTCAGAGAGTGGGCTCAGGATTTTGGGGTGAGAGGGTAGAGGGTAGGGGGTGTATTTATAAGGTAGGCTAGGGTTAGGGTAGATGAAAGGTTAAAATGAAAAAATGTGATAAAATGTATAAAAAAAAAGTATTAAAAGTGGAGTGATTGCGGTTTTAAAAGAGCTCCGGAAGTGGTCTGAGGCTGAAATTTTGCAGGTGGATAGGGAATATGAAAAGACACAACTTTCATGTTGGGTCCGTCGCCGGAATCGGCCGACTCGGCCGTGACTCGGTCTGAGGACTGAGTCAGACCGAGTCAAGGCCGATTTGGCCGATTCCCGGCCGAGTCAGGCGGCCGGGATCCCCCCCGACGGTTCATCTAACTCCTGGAAATGTTACATCTTTGGGTGTAGTAGGGTTTTTGTGAGATATGCACGTGTAAACTCTTGGTATTCTAAAGGTTTTTAAAAAAATCAATATTCAAAATAATGTGGGGTATGCGATTTGAACTCTGGTGGCTTGGTTCAGCAGTGCAAGGTATTACCAATGAGCTACAAGCTCCTTCTTGTAATTATGGAGCTAATTAATTACTTAAAGTAATAACAGTAAATGTAAATACCCAAAGTATACATTAATTTTAAAGCAAATTTTTGTACACTAAAACTAGAGTTGTTACAGTCTACCCTCCTTACAAAAATTTCGTCCTCCAAATTTACAACTTTTATTTGAGGACTAGTTTACAAAGAGGTGAGGATATCTTGCATGCATTTCAACTTCCCTTTCCCAAGTAGATTCTCCTGGAGTGTCTTTCCTCCACATTACTCGGACCAAGTTAACTTCCTTGTTCCGAAGTGTCTTCACTTTCCTATCTAGGATCTCCACAGGCTGTTGCTCACAAGACAATTCGGGCTGTATAGTGAGCTCGGAATGATCAAGAACATGGCTGGGGTCACTCACATACTTTCTGAGTTAGGATATGTGGAACACATTATGCACTCCTTCCAATGAGGGTGGAAGCGCTAAGCGGTATGCCATTTCACCGACTCGTTCGAGTATGTCAAACGGTCCAATGTATCTCGGACTTAATTTACCCCGTCTTCCAAATCGGATCACTGCGTGGTTCGGAGATATCTTCAAGAATACGTGATCTCCTGGCTGGAACTCCAAGTGTCGTCTCTTCGCATCAGCCCAGTGTTTCTGTCGATCTTGGGCTATGCGCATTCTTTCCCTGATAGTACGAACCACATCAACGGTCGCTACTATCATCTCTGGTCCAAGAAGTTCCCTATCTCCGATGTTGTCCCAACTTAATGGTGATCGGCACTTCCTTCCATACAATGCTGCAAAAGGTGCCATTCCTATGCTTGCTTGGTAGCTATTGTTGTACGCGAACTCCAAAAGATGCAGGTGATCTTCCCACGATCCTTTGAAGTCTAGCATACACGCTCTGAGCATATCCTCCAAGATCTGAATAGTTCGTTCCGACTGACCATCTGTTTGTGGATGATAAGCCGTACTGAAGTTCAGACTTGTTCCCAAGCTTGCTTGCAGACTCTGCCAAAATTGCGATCGGAAGCTAGTGTCACGATTGGAGACAATGCAGACCGGTACTCCATGAAGTCTCACAATTTCCTGTATGAGTTCGTGGGTATCAGAGATAGTACACTATGAAGAGTTTAAACTTAAATAGATTATTACCTCCATGTACTTCTTTGCTAATGTCTCAGTTGATTGGCCAACTCGAAATGGGATGAAGTGAGCCGACTTTGTGAGTCGATCCACAATGACCTATATAGCATCGTTACCCTTTGTGCTGCGAGGAAGAGCAGTCACAAAATCCATCATGATGTGTTGCCACTTCCACTCTGGGATTGGTAACGGTTGAAGTGGTCCAGCTGTCCTGTGATGTTCAGCCTTTACTTGCTGACACACCAAACATTTTGCGACGCTTCTGGCTACTTCACGCTTCATTCCATGCCACCAATAATTCTGACGTAGATCTTTGTACATTTTGGTACCTCCAGGGTGTACTGAGTAGGGAAAGTTGTGAGATTCTTTCATTAACTCTTCCCGAACATGACCTTTTGGTACACACAATCTGCTGCCGTATCTCAAAGATCCGTCTTCATGGATGATGAATTCTGTTCTGAGTCCATTCTCCACTTGTTCTCTGATCCTTTGCAACTTAGCATCACTTGCTTGAGCTGCTTTGATCTGATTAACAATGGTTGACTGAACTTGTAGATTCATCAAACTTGAAGCATTACCTGGCATGACTACCTCAATCTCCATCTGATACAAGTCTTATTGAAGCTTCTACTGAGCGGTGAGATTCATCGATAATGGTTGGCGACTAAGAGGATCAGGTACTACATTCACCTTCCCTGGGTGATATTGCAAGTTGATGTCAAAGTCCGCCATGAGTTCTAACCATCTTCTTTGCCGCATATTCAACTCCTTTTGAGTAAACACGTATTTCAGACTTTTATGATCTGTGTAGATGTTCACTCGTTCACCAAGTAGATAATGACGCCAAATCTTGAGAGCAAAGATGACGGCTGCCAACTCCAGATCATGCGTCGGATAATTGCGCTCATGAGTCTTCAGTTGTCTTGAAGCATAAGCCACAACCTTACCGTGCTGATGTAGAACACATCCTAATCCCTTACCGAATGCATCACAATGCACTTCGAATCCTCCAGATTGATCCGGTATTACGAGAATAGGTGCTGATGTCAACCTTGACTTGAGTTCTACGAAAACTTGTTCGCATGCTTCTGACCACACAAATTCCTTATCTTTACGTGTGAGCTTGGTCAGGGGTGTTGCTATCTTCGAAAATCCCTCAATGAACCTTCTGTAATATCCAGCTAAACCCAAGAAATTTCGAATGTCCTTCACTGACTTTGGTGTAGGCCATTTGCTAACTGCTGCAACTTTTGCTGGATCCACAGAAATTCCTTCTCCTGATACGATATGTCCAAAAAAACCAACTTGCTTTAGCCAAAACTCGCACTTGCTGTACTTGGCATAGTGCTTATGTTGTCGAAGAGTTTCTAGGACAATTCGTAGGTGCTCTGCATGCTCTTTCCAACTCTTAGAGTACACCAGGATGTTGATTTGAATGTCAAAAACTATCTATTTACCGCAATCAAGAACGGCGTCACATGTAGCTAGCTGGTGAATACGGGTCGGTCCACAGGGATGTTGTGAATTTTCTAGTCGCGCTTACGAGTTAATTCCGAAGGGTGGTCGGATTGATTATTAAATCTAAAAACCTAAATTAATCTATATCTAAATCTTGCTAGGGTTAGGTCTAGGTTAAGTTTGGAAAGTCAATAAATCTCACCGCTTTCTATACCCATATGAACTAATTAGGTGTTATGGTAAATATTAATAAAAGGGATTAGGATGATTGGGAAGATTGTTCTTCCTCTAGATCCTTGTCCTTCCTTTCTTAATCTTTACCCTAACCTCCATGGAAAACCTTAAAATCTGGGCATTTAGACTACGGTATCACCGCTACCTCGTGGGTAGAATGCCGTAGGGAGCGGAATAAGAAGGTATGCATGAAGTTCTATGAAAATATATGACGGGCAAGAAAGGGGATGAGAGATCTTCGTCTCTCAAACCTTTCCCAGATCTAACCCTAACAAGCGAGGAGACTACTCACTCATTAGGGAATTAAAATACATTTATCTAAGGCAGAGAATAAAAGATTAACTAGGGTAATGAATTAAATTTATCTAGGGCAAGAATAGAAAATTAACCTAGGGCAGAAAATAAAGAACTTACAAAAAATGCTCTCCAAAAGAATGCTGAAATTTATTAATGAAGGGAGGCATGAAAAGAATACAATGAGTAGAGTTCCTATTTATAGAGAATAGAAAACCTAGGTTACAATTGATTTGCATGTCTACATTTACCAAAATATCCTTAGGAAAACCTAGTCAAAGTAGACTTCAAGCTTTGGTAAAATTTTATGTCTCTGTCTCTTTAAAGAAAGTAATGGGCCTTGGATCTTTAGGCTTCCTTATTATTTGGTTCTTTATTAAAATAGCTTCTATGTTTCTTCCAGATCTCCAGTGAATAATTGCGGTGAACTTTTAACCGTTCGCTTGTAATCTTGGACCTTGGATTGCCTTGTACTTTGTGAATTTTATCTTTGATGTAGGCTTGATCAAGAGTCTTCTGTTTGCTGGTCAAAGTCCACTTTTTTGTGTCGTCTTTTGTCTTTTTCACTGTTTTCGCTCCAAGAACCTGTAACCTGTAATATGTAGCAGACATGCGTCAAAAGCACATGTTTATTTATAAAAAGAATAAGAATGGGGAATATAATAATACAATATTATGGTGTGAAAAAATACTCCCAAACTTATCTTTTGCTCGTCCTCGAGCAAACTTATTTTTTTATTCTCTACAAAAACCTAACCGCACTTTCGCAGGGAAACGCGATTGCACTGAGCTCGTGCAACAAGCCGTTAAACCTCTAGGTGTCCCTAGTAGGAGGAGTGTTGTCTCCTGAGGGTTCTCAGCGGATACCACCCACAAAATCCTATCAATTCGGCCTTTCGACTTTTGTTCTCCAATTAGGTTTTCTAGCAAGGAATTCTATTATCATCGACCCGCAAATTATCCACCCATATTCTTCACACTTCCTCATTATTTAACTTAAGATTATATATGTTATGTAGACCTACTTAGCTTTCGGCATCTCTTAAATTTTCCTTCTAAAGTTCCATCTCCACTTAGGAATTTCTATCAACTCTACTAAAGATACAAGTTCTATTCTTCATCCCTTCCTCTCATCTAAATTCCAATTACATACCCCTACGTGTGTGTATAGATCACCCCTAGACTTGGAAATTCAAATCAAGCAATCATACTCTCGTCCGTTGTCCAAAGCACTTATTAGTAGGTGAATTTTTAATTGAATTTTGCTTACACATCTTTCATGCGACCGTTAATACTTCTTGAGGTACCAACAACCGATTACAAGATGTGCTTGCACATTAAAGCATAATTCCTAGTCTTGCAACACCCAAGGCTTTAGCAGTGACTCCCAAACCTGTTGGTCTAAGGCACTAGGTGATGAAGCACCCTCGCTAAATATTTTTCTATTTTTGCAGCCTTAAGTAATCACAAAAACCAGTGTTCATTTTTTTTTATTCTTTATTCACTCTTTTTTTCTTTTATTTTCTTCGTACTAAGGACTTTAGACAAGAGCATTTCAAGGTCTCTTCTACTATTCAAAGTTTCAAGGTGCGTGATTGTGCAAATTGTAGGGTATACGTTTTCAGAATCTAGACTTAAGCTAGGAACTATTTTTCAAACTCATACTTTAATAAAAATATCAATACTCTTCCCTTGTTTTAACTTAGCCCAAGAAGTAGACTCAAAATTTGCCTATTTCTAAATAAGCTACAAAGGTATATACTTTCTACCTTTAAACTTTAAGGAATGTTATTTTTAGGGTTTTTAATTTACTAAGTCTAAGATCTAGTTGTTCCTAGCCAGTTAACCCATTCGTCAAACTCAAGTCAATTAGCCAAAATTGAATACAATTATTTTTATAATTTTTTTGAAATTTTCCAATTTTTATGGTTTTTCAAATAAATATGCAAATGCAAAAATATGTACAAATGAATGCGAAGGAAGAAAACGTACCGAGAATACCCCCAAACTTGAACTTGACAGTGTCCTCACTGTCATGTTAAACCAAGAGGGTCAAAATACCGATACTCCCCTGTTTATTTATTTACAATTTTTTTTATTTTATTGTTTTGAAATTTTTTTGTTATTTTTTTTATAGAAAAAGAAAACAAAAAATATATATACATATATACAACGAGATTCCCCCCAAACTTGAGCTTGGCCTTACACAAGCCAAATGTTAGCACCAACCATTCAAAAATCTTATCATGGTAATGGTAGAGTTGGTGCAAGAATAGGATGGAAAGAAAAGAGATGAAAAGCACGCGAGACCGTGTGGAAAGAAGAATGGTAGAATATGGTCTCGGTGGAGGAGAAGAATGGCGAAAAGAAGAAAGAAGTGGAGTACGATCTTGAGGGTGTAAATTGAGTGAATAAATTAGCGCAATTTGTGATGACCGATGTGTTAAAAGCGATTGCGCTAACCTATCAACCCGTCGAGAAATGGGGTCAAATCCCTCAAGATTCGCAAGAAAACATGGGTACGCCGAACTTGGTATAGGAGATGAAGGCGTAACGGTCACTTGCACGGTCGGAACAATGGGAAAGACGAAAGTGAGTGAATTAAGGATTGTATCTTTCTCACCGTAGTAAACTGTTTCGAACTTGAAAGATTCCATTAATGGTTCGAAACTACTGTAAGCACCCGAGTCTGATGGTTCAACTAACTCATCTGAAAATGTAAAGGACTCAAACTCGGGCGGTGAGTCATCAACATCGTCCGAAAAAGTGAAACACTCGTAAGTGTTATCATCTGTGAGAACAGCATCGGATTCAAAGGAAAAATTTTCAAGCTCACAGTCTTCAAGCGGGGTCGGAACGATGGGAAGGAGGGAGGGTAATATAACAGTCAAAGGTTCAGGAGGATGAATTGGAAACTCAGACACATCAAACAAAAATGATTCAACCTCAATATTATCCTCAAGACTCTCCTCAATACTATCCTCAAAATTTAACTCATCCATGCCATTATCATCAAAATCTAGACGCATATGAGATTCGGGAGAAACATTTAATAACTCAGGATGATGATTTGAACATAACATTTCAATTAAATCGACAGGTTCATCATCCGAAATATTCCCGGCGTCTATATCCTCAATTAAGTGAAAATCAATTTCTTTAGACACCTCCTCAAAAGCATGGATGTTTATCAATTTAGGTTCTAGAGTGGAGGTGTAAAGGTCAAACGGATTAGGTGCGGTTTCACTCGAAAGGGGTTCCTCATAATCTGGCAAATCAAACACTACAAATTCGCTCAACTCATCATTTTGGACACATGTTTGAAAATTGGAGTTGTTGGATTCAATTGGGTATGGGTAGGTTTGATTTGGAAATCCTCTCCCATTCTCACTCAGTCCAACCGCCTCCTTATACATTGAAAATTTTTGAGCTAGCGGGAAACTAGCTACCGGTTCACTAGGTAGCATAAGGGCGGCCACGGACGCTTCCACATTCCTAGTCATTTTATTTGTTGCAGCAATATAAGCCTCCAACGACTCTTCCAAACTAGACTTAGGTGGTGAGGGGGTTTCGATAAAGGATTCAAAATGGTGTGGATATGTGAAACTCCCTAATGACTATGTAGAAACAGTGTCTAGTGAAGGTGGAAAAGTCGGGTAGGACTGGTAGGAAGTGGTTGGTTGGACAGGCGTAGGGTCAACATATGGATAAAAAGGTGAATAATCGTGCGGATCCCTAGAACTAGATGCGTGGAGAGGGGTGAAAGATCGGCTGCGAGATTGAGCAATATGCTCAGCAATGGACATCGGCTTAGGAGTGACAGAAGGACTTGAAAAAGTGGTATCAACATGTGGAAGTGGTAAAGGTTGACTTGGTTAACACAAAGTGGGTTGAAAAGTCAAACTGTTTCTCCTAGACGCTTCAATTTGATCTTTCAAAGATATTTTAGGCAAGAAAGGATCGTCTTTAAATTGACCGAACAAATTGACGTACGACGCAAAGTTAGGTTCGGGATACCAAAGTTCGGCAAGTGATTTATTATGTGGGGTACGCATGATAGAAGAAAGAAAAGATGAAGAAGGTAGGTGGTGCAAGGATTTCTCAGCGACAAAAGTTGCAAGTCTTTTTATAAAAATTTCCTTTTATTATTTTTTTATTTGTTTTGCAAAAATTTTCGATAATGGGCTAAGACACAAATGCAAATAACCAGAAATGCACAATCAGTCCTAGATCTAGGGTCAGCTAGACAGCTTCTAACTGTTCCAAAGGGCTAGAGATAGGACCTCAAACCGCCTCTTCACCGCCAATTGCGGCCAGGTAAGTGCCAGGTAAGTGGGAAGGAACCACAGTAGTGGGCCTAATTAAAAACCACTAGCATTTGACACACTTACCTAGACACCGCAAAGTCAGGTTAGGATAAACGGTCGATGCCTATAACTAGTCCTCTGTCCTATTGAGCTCGAAGTCCTTAGGGCTGAGTCTAGTATTTTTTTAATTAAAATTTGGTCAATGCAAATGCCTTATGTGATTTCTGGGGTCCTGGGAAGGGTGATAAAATCCCCACCCAATCTGAATTAGTCAAAAAGCCCCTTAAAGTCCGATTAAAGATATGCAAAACAGTAAATCACTTGCAATCAAATCTTCTTTTTTTTTTGTGAATTTCAAAGTTTGCAAGTTTTCTAATTAAAATTTTCTTTTTTTTTCTCTTGCTTTTTATTTGGAAAGATATTTTTAGCAAAAATATTAAGGATATGCAAATCAGAAAAGATCACTTGCAATCAATTATTATTTTAAGCATAGCGCAACGAATCCTGCACAAGATTTGTTAGTGGGAAGGGAAAAGATTTTTAAGCGCAAAGAATCCTGCAGAAAATTTTACAGAAGATATATCGAGATTTGCAGAGGAGGAGATCAGAATACTTACAGAGGTTTTTTTTTTTTTACCGCGCTTCTGCTTTTTTTTCGCGCGCGGAACTGCCGCCTCCACCGCGGAACCGCCGCGAGTTGCACTTCGCGACCGCGGATCCGCCGCGGGTTCGTCTGCTCGGCTATTTTTTTTTTTTAGATCGCGGCGGTTGACTTGTTGACTCGATCCTCTAAATTTCTTCTGCTGTCTGTTGTAATATTCCTCTGTTTGTTCAGATTTGATATCTGCTGTTTTGATCTCTGGAGATTTCCAGATCCGAACGTGATTGTAGATCCTGCAAAATTCAAACAAAGATACCCTTCACAAAATAACAAAATGATAAATTTTTATATTTTTTGTGATTTTTCAGATTTTTATGATTTTTTTTTTTGAATTTTGATTAACCCGAAATTGCAAAAAGGAAATTACTACGCCATCCCCGGCAACGGCGCCATTTGGTTTGAATGTCAAAAACTATCTATTTACCGCAATCAAGAACGGCGTCGCATGTAGCTAGCCGGTGAATACGGGTCGGTCCACAGGGATGTTGTGAATTTCCTAGTCGTGCTTACGAGTTAATTCCGAAGGGTGGTCGGATTGATTATTAAATCTAAAAACCTAAATTAATCTATATATAAGTCTTGCTAGGGTTAGGTCTAGGTTAAGTTTGGAAAGTCAATAAATCTCACCGCTTTCTATACCCATATGAAGATCTAATTAGGTGTTATGGTAAATATTAATAAAAGGGATTACGATGATTGGGAAGATTGTTCTTCCTCTAGATCCTTGTCCTTCCTTTCTTAATCTTTACCCTAATCTCCATGGAAAACCTTAAAATCCGGGCCTTTAGACTACGGTATCACCGCTATCTCGTGGGTAGAGTGCAGTAGGGAGCGGAATAAGAAGGTATGCATGAAGTTCTATGAAAATATATGACGGGCAAGAAAGGGGATGAGAGATCTTCGTCTCTCAAACATTTCCCAGATCTAACCCTAACAAGCGAGGAGACTACTCACCCATTAGGGAATTAAAATACATTTATCTAAGGCAGAGAATAAAAGATTAACTAGGGCAATGAATTAAATTTATCTAGGGCAAGAATAGAAAATTAACCTAGGGCAGAAAATAAAGAACTTACAAAAAATGATACTCTCCAAAAGAATGCTGAAATTTATTAATGAAGGGAGGCATGAAAAGAATACAATGAGTAGAGTTCCTATTTATAGAGAATAGAAAACCTAGGTTACAATTGATTTGCATGTCTACATTTACCAAAATATCCTTAGGAAAACCTAGTCAAAGTAGACTTCAAGTTTTGGTAAAATTTTATGTCTCTGTCTCTTTAAAGAAAGTAATGGGCCTTGGATCTTTGGGCTTCCTTATTATTTGGTTCTTTATTAAAATAGCTTCTATGTTTCTTCCAGATCTCCAGTGAATAATTGCGGTGGACTTTTAACCGTTCGCTTGTAATCTTGGACCTTGGATTGCCTTGTACTTTTTGAATTTTATCTTTGATGTAGGCTTGATCAAGAGTCTTCTGTTTGCTGGTCAAAGTCCACTTTTTTGTGTCGTCTTTTGTCTTTTTCACTGTTTTCGCTCCAAGAACCTGTAACCTGTAATATGTAGCAGACATGCGTCAAAAGCACCTGTTTATTTATAAAAAGAATAAGAATGGGGAATATAATAATAATATTTTATTGTGTTGAAATTATGGTGATGACCGACTTCTTTCGAATCCATCGCAGCTCCCGGCATGGATGAGGAGACATTCTTCGTGGGGTTTGTTACCGTCTGGCTCAGTTGGTTTGCCATCCTCACCGCTGAACCAACGCCGTCCGCTCGACACGCTCGACGTCGCCACTGGCGCCGAGTAAGGAAGGCTGGGGGCAACTCCCCCTCTGGGCTAACTCCACGAGTCCCGATGGCAGAAGTTAATGCTGCTGTTCCAACTGGGAACAGCTTTGAGATGCTAAATAGGGTGCGTAGGAATTCTCCTACCGCGGCGCTAAAGAAATCTCCCCATCCGCTGAAAAGAGCTATAGAAGTAAAAACAGAACAGCCCCAATCTCCTCAACGGCTGTCCTCCCGAATCTATAAAGTCTGACGGCAGGCCCGAGACTCGATGATCGATCCAAACTTCTCCCGCCAGCACAAGAAGCTGAAAATCCAACAGGAAGCCAGTCACCAGGCTAAGCCACGAAAAGCTGTCTGGGTGCCCACCCTAACGGCCCCCTCAGCTTCCACTGCTCATAAAAAGAGGAGGCCGGAGAAGATCTCCGGGCCTGCAACGAGAGCTAAAAGCGCTGAACCCAGACGCCCTAAGGCTGGGGGCAGGATGGTCCATACTGTATACATGGCGTCGGGGAAGGAAGACAGCCGTGCGTCTACAGGCCATAGACCGCTTACACGGTCGGTGACCAAAGCTCAGGAGCAACAGCAAAAGCTCCAGGAAATGATGAATGCTATGGCCGCACTTACCGGGCCAAAAGAAAACCCAGAAACGTCTTCGGACGAACGCCAGGAGGAAGAAACCGACGCCGAATTCCTTCGCCGAGTATTGGAGAAGAAGGACAAAGAGGTTGCTGAACAAGCAGCCAACATACAGCGTATAGGCCTCCTCTTCCAAGATATGATAGGAATGATGATCCAACAGGATCCACCGGCTGAGGATCCCCCGATCGTCCTTGAAGACGACAGGGGAGAAACGTCAAATCCACCACCGGCCCTCTCAACGGCCAAGGAGGAGACAATCTCTAAGACTGACTTGGTCGACTATATAGCCCAGCAAATCCGGGTTCATCATGCGACTGAGGCAGCTGGTCAAGTCGTAAAAACGGGGCGGCCATATCCAAGCCGGTACGACCAAATCAAGTACCCGCCAGGTTGCACAATTCCCAAGTTCCATGTTTACAAGGGGACCGGCAATCCCCACCAACATGTCGCCCAGTTCAGGGCCCTTTGCGGTAACACCGGCGGAGATGATAAACTGTTGCTTCGCCGGTTCGTGGGCAGCTTATCAGAAACAGCGTTCGAATGGTATTCGGAACTCCCGAACGATTCTATCAAGACGTTCGCTGAAATAGAGTTGCTATTCACTCAGCGATTCGCAAGCGCCAGCGAACGCACTCCAATAACGGCATTGATTAACGCCAGGGTAAAACCAGGCGAAACTTGGGTCCAGTATGCTATATGATGGCGGAATTTGTGGTCGAAATGCGAGCAACGCATTGAGGAAGCGCCCGCGGTGGGCATGTTCATGGGAACCCTAGACCCTCACGCAACTATCTCCCAGTTTATGATGTTCTTTAAGCCAACCACATTCCAGGCTTTAATCGACAAGTTGGCTTAGATAGACCAGATGGGTCATAGACCACCTCCCCCGAAGCCAGAACCTCGGAATGACAAGGGTAAGGGAAAGGCCACCTTCGTCGCGAATGCTCAGCAGCAACCCAGTGCCTCAAAGCTGGCGGATCAGTTGGAAGAAAGACGGCGGTATTATAATGAGAAGATGAAGCGTCCCTACTCGTTCCCACGGGACAAGACGAAACGATTATTCGAGCTGGCAGTACGCAATAGACTTATTAACTTGCCAAATCCAAGGCGACCGCCACAACCCACTGAGGTGAATAACCCCAACTATTGCCCTTAGCATCAAACGGTAAGCCATCCGATTGAGGATTGCTTCGTTTTCAAAGGATGGATTGAAGATCAATACCTCCAGGGGAAGTTTGCGCTGTCCGAAAAGTGGAAGGTGAACCCGCCACAGCCGCATAATCCTACGAAGACGGACGCACCGGGGGCGACTTGTTCCTTTATTGAAGAAGCTCCATGGGAAATCGTGCTATCAACTAAAACCAAAATGATGCTGAGTGACCTTCATGCGTGCCCAGCGGTTGAATGGAAGAACCCGCTTGAACCTCAAATCATCGAAAGGATGTTGAAGCCACGCCCAACTACAAAGATTCGTGGTGATGGCCCAAGTACTCACACCCAACCATCAAAATATTCGAAGAAAAAGAAGAGGAAATCCAAAAAGCCCGTGAAGCCTGGAGACAAGCGCACGGATTTGCAGAAACAGATTGACGCGCTGGAGGAGTACAATCAAAAGGCACGGACTCCCGTCACACTGCAAGAGTTCCTCAACCACGTCTTTCAGAAGGAAGATGAGGAAGAGAGCTCATCGGATGAATCCGAGGGATATGTGGCGAGTTGTCATGTGATTTCCCACTCGGAAGATGAGAAAACTCCTAGCACCGAGAAACTGGGGGCACACCCTGAGCCAGGACTTGTGTGGCCAATAGATGAAATGATCGACGCCTTTCTAGACGAGATTCGTCTAAAGAGTAAAGCAGATCAGGAGCGTGAGATGGCCGCATCGGAAGGAGCCGAACGCAGGCGACTAAACGAAAGAGTTGAAGTACTCCCGCCAGATCGAAAGGCATCCGAGACAGACAAGAAGATATTCAAGATGAGGAAAAGGTTTGCCAATGCCATGTCAATAGGAATGAAGCTACCACCCTCGGAAGAAAACACGCTCAATGGGGCGGAGAGGCACCCTGATTATTGCGCATATCATCGGAAAATTTCACACCCTACGGAGGAGTGCGATGCTTTTAGGATATGGTGGCAGGGATATGTTGCTCATCGGCAACATTTTAAGCGCATGAAACGCAAGACTCGTCGGAAACGAAGAAGTACTGCCGACGGGCGCAACAGAACCACTGGCAACTGTTACGTGGTTAACGCCGGAGGGTCACAAGTTCTCACCTTTGGGAGTGACTCTGATGAAGAAATGGCTCTGGGCCCTCTCTTTAAAGAATCCGTTTTAGGGAAAGAGGAGGAATCGGAGGCCTGCGAAAACATTCAGCTGCGCAATCGTACGCTCCCGGAAAAGAATCTCGGGCCCGCAAATAGAAAAGATAAGGGAAAGGAAAAGGTCACTGAGGATATCATTTTAGATGACCAAGTTATGAAAGAGCTGACTACTAAGGACCCTCCCAGGAAGGGTAAGGTGGACTACAACATCCTAACACACCTAAGGAAGCTACCTTCTCAACTTAGCATTCTCGATGCCCTTCTATTATCAAAAGAAGCGCGAGATTCATTAATCAAGGCGTTACAAGAACCTGAGCAATTCCAAGCCTTCCTTGCTGCGGAAAGGATGAAGGATGAACTGGAGGAAGTGCATACGGCCGACATCACTTTCGGTGACGAAGACCTCCTTCTCGGGACGTGCGACCACAACCGTCCCCTATATGTCTCTGGGTACTGCCATGATATCAAGATAGGCAAGATCCTAGTGGATAATGGATCCTCCGTCAATCTCCTTAACGTTCGGGTGTTAAAGGAAATCTGCATGAGTGTGCAACACCTCGCTCGTGACAAAATTACCATCTCCGGTTTCGACTCCCAATCGTCACGGACTCTCGGATCCGTAATACTAACATTACGCTTTGGACTACTCGTCACAGACATCAAGTTCTATGTCATTGACGCCAAGACCTGCTACAACACCTTGCTCGGTCGCCCTTGGTTACACGAGTACAACATCATCCCTTCTACACAACATCAGTGTATGAAGTACTTTAAGGATGGTTTCGAGCATACCGTAACAGGTGAGCTGAACCCATTTTCCGTGAACGAAGTCCGCAAATACGAAGATGCGAAGTGCTTTTTGCCAGATTTCGAGGATACAGAAAGGTGTCGCAAGCCGGAGAACAAAGCCGCGCCGCCATCCCTATTTTCGGGAGCGATACCGAAAGAGAAGAAGAGATAGTTTATGCTGGGCCGTCTCAACGCAACAACCCGGGGACGTCCGCCCCCATGTTGGTCTTCGGAAGTGACTCGGAAGATAAGGTTAATACCGTGTTCTCCAGTCGGCCGTCAATACAAGCATCCCCTGGCGATGATCAAAGTTTGCAAATCACCATGGTGCCGCAGAAACACTACAAGGATCTTGACACACTTCAAGCTCACAATGTGCAGGACCTGCAAACATTTTACGTCCCGCCCAGGCAAAGGGGTGAGAAGGTAATCCTATTCTACCGATCCTCAGAGTCGAAAGTAGAGAAAGAGATCTGGCATGGCGCGGATGCTACACTCGACAGGCTCCAACCCATCCGTTTGCCCAGATACTACACAAATGGACTAAAGAGGCTATTGAAGCGCCAAGGGGTACCCTTAAAACAGACTGTTCGACAAGCTCGGTTCTACAACAGGATTTGGGATGTCCTTGGGACCCAACGCAAATTGCCCAACGGGAAAATGGAAACACTTGGGCTTGGATACGCGAGAACCGGAAAACGGGAACGGGCCCACAGTAACTACGCCATATATACCTTTGATGAAGAAGAGGACGCCCTGTCGGAAAATGCCAACCCCTCATCAAAACCAGATCCCGCGATCGAAGTGCCGAGTCCGTCGTTTGAAGAACGAATGGACAAGCTTATCAGGAAAGCAGGTCAAAAAGCTCGGGAAAACCACAATCGCGAGATGGCCATCTACGAGAAGGTCAGGACGCAACGTCTGTTTCAACAGGCTGCAAAAGATAAAGATGCTCATCCCTGTCAACCCATTGTCCGAAAGGCCCAACGCAGAGGCAGAAATAAATCAAGAAGCGGAAAGAGGAGCCGACAACAACGACGCAGGATTAGAGAGTCACGTGAGCGGGCATTGCGCGGTCCGGATTTGTCCCTCGCGAAGAAGATGAGTCGAGCGTATTCCTTCCCTCGAGACAAGACGGAGAAGTTACTCGAGCTCTCTATAAAACATCAAATGATCGCGCTTCCAGAGTCTAAGCACCCTGAGCGAGCTAACAAGGCTTCTCATATGAGCTATTGCTCTTATCACCGAGCCATAGGACATCCTACCGAAGACTGCTTCACCTTCAAGAACTGGGTCGAGGACCAGTACCAACATGGCAGATTCGCTTTATCCAACGGCTGGAGGGTAACGCCGCCACAAAAGCACGAACCCAAAGCCGCAAAAGCGGGACCAGATCCACCTCAGCCCTGGAAGCGGATTCGCACCTGTTACACGATTACGATATTAAATGAAGAGCCCGAGAACATTGATGACCTTCCCTGGTGCTTTGAGAACAGCAATGATGAGGTGATCTCAGAATTTCTGCCAGCCCCGAAAGAACTGGAAGATGGCATACATACTACTGCAGATAACCTCAAGAAGATTGAGCTGGGATCGGCAGATGATCCGCGACCGACATTCGTCAGCGAGCTGCTATCTGAAGAAAGGGTGGCCGCGTTAAAGAACGTGCTTCTACAGCATAAAGACTGCTTCGCGTGGAACTATTCCGAGATGCCAGGATTAGATCCGGAGATTGCTGTGCATAAATTAGCGATATCCCCGGACATCAAGCCAGTCAAGCAGGCGCCGAGAAGGATGCGACTCGAGCTTGAGATGGGCATCAACGCCGAAGTCAAGAAGCTGATCGATTCTGGATTTATCCAAGAAGTCCAATATCCCGACTGGATCGCCAATATCGTCCCGGTAATGAAGAAAAATGGGACGGTACGCATATGCGTGGATTTCAGGGATCTCAATAAAGCCTGTCCGAAGGACGATTTCCCAGTACCGGTAACCGAGCTAATGATAGATAACACGTCCACTCACGAGGTTTTCTCCTTTATGGACGGTTCATCAGGGTACAATCAGATAAAGATGCATCCCGAAGACCAGAAGCACACCGCTTTCCGGACCCCTTTGGGTATATTCTGCTACAAGGTTATGCCCTTTGGTCTAAAGAACGCCGGCGCTACCTATCAAAGGGCCATGACAAAGATTTTCGACGATCTCATACATGACATCGTCGAGTGCTATATTGATGACCTCATGGTGAAGAGCATGTCATACGAAGAGCACTTAGCGCATCTGAAGACTGTATTTCAACGCCTTCGGCAATATAATTTGAAGATGAATCCCCTCAAATGTGCGTTCGGAGTCTTCTCGGGTAAATTCCTGGGATTCGTCATCCGACACCGAGGTATCGAAATAGATCCATCTAAGATCAAGGCGATCATAGAAATGCCTCCGCCAAGAACCCTCAAACAGTTGCGGCCCCTCCAAGGGAAGCTCGCATACATCCGGCGGTTTATCGCCAATCTTTCAGGCAAGTGCCGTCCTTACAGCCACCTGATGAAGAAAGGAACTCCATTTGTCTGGGATCAAAAATGCCAGGGCGCGTTGGACGAAATTAAACAGTACCTGCAAAACCCGCCGATGTTGGCTGCGCCGGTCAAGGGAAAACCCCTCATTCTTTATACGACCGCCCTCGAAGGTTCCTTAGGCGCATTATGGGCACAAGAGAACGATCAAGGAAAGGAGAAAGCACTCTACTACTTAAGTCGAGTTCTGCTCAGGGCAGAAAACAACTACTCTCCCATTGAAAAACACTGCTTGGCGTTGATCTTCGCGATAACAAAGCTCAGGCACTATGCGTTGGCGCACGAAGTCCGTCTCATTTCGAAGGTGGACCCTCTTAAATATTTGATGTCAAAGGCTATATTGACGGGTCGACTCGCTAAATGGGCTCTACTCCTGATGGAGTTCTCGATAACGTATCGACGTCTTAAGGCAGTGAAAGGCCAGGCCATTGCCGACTTCCTTGCTGAGCATCCAGTACCTGCCGGTTCTCCTCTGAACTGCGAGCTGCCTGACGAGCATGCATTCGATGCGATCGGCGGTGGTAGTACCCGATGGGAACTCTATTTCGATGGAGCGTCTTCCGTAAAGAAGCACAAACAGGGTATCCCAATGATCAAATCAGGGGTAGGCCTCATCTTCGTAACTCCACAAGGAGGGATAATGCGCTTCGCCTTCTCCTTAACAGAGCCGAGGACAAACAATGAAGCCGAATACGAAGCTCTGATAGCAGGCCTCGAGATCGCCATCGACATGGGAATTGAAGACCTCCTTATATACGGGGATTCTCAACTGGTCGTTAGTCAAGTAAATGGTGACTACCAAACGTGCAAACCGGAGTTGGTGAAGTACGGCGAAAAGGTGCAACAACTATTGACCCAAATTCCCTCCTACACTTTGGAAAGCATACCACGCTCGGAAAATAGCAAAGCGGACGCGTTAGCAAAGCTCGCTAAAGAATTGGCTAATGAGAACCTCGATGACGTTAAAATCATGGTACAAAGCCGTCGAGTGCTTGCCCTAGCAGAAATATCTCCGGAATCATACGAAGAAAAAGGAGCGACTGAGCAGACGACCCTACAAATAAAAGACCGTGAGAAGGCTGAGGACTGGAGGGAAGTCTCCATAGACTACTTTAAGTCCCACCGGGCGTGCCAGAATCTGTTCCCCTCCGAAGGACGGCGCGACTGGACGTCTTGCCTGAGATTCGGGGGCAGATGCTAATTGGTGCTATCCGTCCACCTCTCCGAAGATGCCAAGTTGATTTATGGCACCGTGTATCGAAGGTTTAAACGGATGCGTCCGATGTAGCAGACTTCGTCAGATTCCCCCTCACTTAAGGGATTTTTGATTGTGGGGACGCTCTTCCCTGCAGGCGCAAGCCCCTGCAGTTAATTACGCTACCGCATCGCGGTAACCACTTTCTCCTTCTCCAGATGGTCACTTCGTGTCGCATGTTTTTATTTTGTGTTTAGTTGCCCATGGATTGTATACGGAGACTGAGTTATGTCGTCGCCCGTAGGGCGTGGACTAGTCCAAATCCGTATTATCTTAGATTTGGGTTTGGGGGTTTTGGGTTTAAGGATACGTTAGCCTCATTCGAGACTAAGATCGACTTAAACGTTTATTAAGGATACGTTGGTCTAGTTTTCAGACTAAGATCAACTTAACGGGATCGTTTAGATCCAACAATAGAGCAATTAAGGGAGCCCTGTTGTTTAGTTTAGTGACATTGCAGTCAATAAGTAGTTTAAGGACATTGCGGTCCAGTGTTAGTTTTAAGACGTTGCGGTCAAGGTTAAGGACGTCGTAGTCCGTGGATTTAAGGACTCCACAGTCCGATGTTAGTTTTAAGACATCACGGTCAAGGCTAAGGACCTCATAGTCCATGAGTTTAAGGACCCCACAGTCCGTCGTTAGTTTTAAGACATCCCGGTCAAGGTTAAGGACCTCATAGTCCATGAGTTTAAGGACCCCACAGTCCGTATTAATATGTGGTCATCGGGACCCGTCACCTCTTTGAAGACGTTGAGGAATTACAACGCCAAGTATCAAAGGAGTGAAAAGATGTACCCTTAAACCGAGGTAGATTAAATAATCTTTGGCCCAATTTGGAACCAAGACCAATTAATTATATTATGAGCCCATTGGCTCAGTTGAATTTGAATTGAGGACTTATGGCCAGCTTGGGCTAAGTCCAATCATGTTTAGGATATTGGCCCTCTGTTGGTCCATTAGAGGAGAGGCTTTGCCTCTAGACACTTAGCCAATGGGGTTAAAGTTAGTGTTAAACACTAAAGATCGATCAGTGTTGAACACTGAGAATGAGATTGACAAGTTAGAGTTTAACACTAAAAAATAGTTAGTGTTAAACACCAGCAACAGGGCTTTCAAATTAGTGTTTATACACTACAACAAATCAGTGTTAAACACTGGCAATGGAGATTTCAAATTAGTGTTTAACACTAAGGCAGATCAATGTTAAATACTGGAAACAGGGTTTTCCAGGTTGGTGTTCAACGCTAAGAAAGTCAGTGTTAAACACTGTAAATAGATGTTTCCCAAATTAGTGTTTAAACACTAAGAAAATCAGTGTTGAACACTGGATATAGAGGTTTCAATTTTAGTGTTAAACACTAAGGCAAGAGGGGTCACGTGGTAGCACGTGAGAGCGCCCTCAATTCATTTTATTCTACCAAAAGTATTGAATACTTTGGAGCATCACGTTCTGTCATGTGATGGGAATTCTGGTGTTTGTCCGTTAAAGCTTCGGCCAAGGGGTCACGTGGTAGCACGTGATAGCGCCCTGTTTCCCTTTATTTTGTTCTACAGATAAGTGTTTAACACTTTTAATTCTGAAAGCCATCACGTGTGGGCACGTGATGGGGGCTTGCGCTTTGATCTGTTAGACTGTTCATTAGGGGTCACGTGTCGACACGTAAGGGCGCCCTAAAGCTCTTTTCTGTTTCTTTTCAGGGGTCACGTGGTAGCGCATAACCCTATTCTTTTGCCTGTTTGAAGATTTGTTTATCTTTTTAAGAATTGAATTCTTCATAGGGTTAAACCCTAGCAATAACTTTAGAGGAATTAAATTCCTACTTTCTTTTGAAGAATTATATTCTTAAATAGGGTTAAACCCTCATTTCTTCTTTCTTGAGGGAATTAAATTCCTGTCATTTTAACAGAACTAAGTTCTTAACTAGGGTTAAACCCTGATTCTGTTCATTCTGAAGAAATTAAACTCCCATAACATAGGGTCAAACCCTAATTTTATTTTAAAGGAATTAAATTCCTATAGTTCTGTGAGAATTAAATTCTCAAGCTTCCATTCCCTCTCTATGCTTTGGATCTGCATGGCAGGATCTCAACCCATTGAGAATTAAATTCTCAACTCAATGGGAGATGTGCATTTTACAGATCCTCCACCAAAGAGAGAACTATGTTCTTCTGTTTTATATCAGAGTTAAACTCTGTTGAGAATTGAATTCTCTTTTCCTTTCAAAAAGCCTTCCCTTTCTTACCTAGGGTTTTCTTTTGCAGAAGATCCAAATTCCTCCAAAGTATCAAGGCTCTCCTCTTTTTTTATGTATCGATTCCTCCCTCTTCTGTGTGTCTCTTGGCTCCTATTTATAGGAGAAGCAGCCGAATCAATTAGTTTTGGTGAATCTTTCATTGAGAGATTTAATTTGTATTCACCATTCGTTTTGGACCTTTATTTTATTAGGTGAATTTTATTCTCCATTGGATTTTAAATCCAGAGATTCTCCTTTGTTATTTCGGTTAGATTTTAAAGGGGAAATCTTTCCAAATTCAGGCTTTTTCCATAAATAGGTGATATTTAAGAATCTTTAAATCTTTAATTCAATCAGTTCCTTTGGAAAGATTTGAGAGGCCTTTTCTCTGAATTTAATTCTGTTGACAGATAGGCTTTGAAAGCCGGTCACGTGTGGCCACGTGACCCTTGGTCACGTTGGGCACGTGACCCCCTTGGAACGAGACCTCTTCTTCCTTTTTGCGCTCTGCCTTCTGGCTGCCGCCTAGCCGTCACGTGCCACCACGTGACCCCTGGTCACGTGTGAGCACGTGACCCTCGTCTGGCACCTTTTTCTTGATTTAATCAGGGAGTTGAGTCTGCTGCTTTTGAGTGTCACGTGCCAATACGTGACCCTGGTCACGTGGGAGCACGTGACCCTTTCTGAAGCCCTTTTCCTTGATTTGATTAGGGTACCGGTTAGCCTTTAAAGCCGCTTTTAAATGTCACGTGCCAACACGTGACCCAGGTCACGTGGGAGCACGTGACCCTTTCTAAAGCCCTTTTCTTTGATGTACACGGGGAGCTGAATCTGCCTTGCCGATGCTTTTAAATGTCACGTGCCAACACGTGACTGCTGGTCACGTGCTAGCACGTGATGCCTCCTTCGTAACCTTTCCTGATTTTAAATCAGGAAACAAATGCCCCCACAGCGTTGTTCTCACGTGTTTGCATGTGAGTGCAACGCTGTCACTTTTTGTGACCGTTGGATTCCTCTAGGGATTTGGAGAGATGAAACGTTTCCATCACCTCCTATAAATATTGGGGTCATTTCAGAGACGCCTCCACTTTGCTCATCTTCTTCCTTGCAAAATTTTTCTGAGAATTTAATTCTCTTCTTCCAGAGTGTAATAACCCTAAAATCTTTATACATTTGTATTATCCATCTTCAATAATATACCGTATTTATTTGTACTTGGTATTTTCCGTTTTCTCCTAAATTTATTATTATTTTATTCCTCAATCTATTATGTATATTTTTCTAGGTACAATTTCTTTTTCTTATATTTAAGTTTTTAACTTCTCATTCTTATTTTTCCTTTCATAAATATTTAACCCAAATCCATTATTCTTATTCTTTACAGCCCATTTAAAAAGCCCATTTTCTTTTTAAGCAACATCATATATTTAATTCTAATTAAATATGTGCATGAACAACCTTATAGCTCATTGGTTAAATCCCTGCATTGTTATTCCATAGGTCACATGTTCAAATCCCTATTCTTGCAATTATTTTTTATCATTTTTTTATTCTTCTCATAACCTACAAATGAGACCTTTCATTTCTCTCTTAATTCTCATGTTGAATGCATATATTATTATACATAATTCACCATTACACTATCTTTATTGTCCTCCTCTATCTTTTCTTTCCTCACATTTTTCTATCTCTCACTTCTTCCTCTTCACCTAGAGTCCAAGAAGAAGAACATGAAGAAGTCTTCAAGAAGGTCTCGCTACTAACGCGAGGCTATCGGTGGATAGACAAGCCCGGTGACAATACCGGCTTGTGTATGTAAGTCCCTTCTCTCTTTCCTTCCCTCCATCTCTTTCTTTTTCTCTTTATATTTCTCTTGGTTTATATTGCCATGAAAAACTTCCCTTGACATATCATAGTTCCTAAATAATTAATTAAATGGATACATATATAAATACTGAACACACAAACATCCACACATATATAGTTTGTAAAGTCTTTTTCATTACTCTCAATTCACATGTTAAGATTTCATAGTGACCAATTAGGATTGCATGTTTGTTGTTTTATTTTAAATCACTTTATTTAAAATTTGTATTAAAAAAATGAAGTTACGAATAAATACCATGGTTTTCTCATTTCTCACATATGACATATCAATACCTTTAGTTTTAAAATAATTTTTATAAATTAATTTTTTTAATTCTGAAAATTTCATGAAATTTACATATGATAGAATATATTACACGCTGTAAAAATTTTAGATCGATCCGCATAACGGTTTAGGAATTACATCGTATTTATTCACTGATCGTAAAACAGAAAACTGCAGTTATCGGTCAACTTCTAGGACATATAAATTGGTATACCGGTATCCAAATTGAGCAAACTCAGGTGTTTTTGATATCTACATCGAATGATATAGATTTTCTTAGTTTTATAGTTTAACTGAAAACCCATCTAAGATAAAGAAAACTGCGTTACAATATTAAGTGACGGATCTGGACAGAATCTGTTCCGATTCGCACACTGTTTTTAAATTGGACATAACTCGAACACCCGATGTCCGTTTGTGACAAAATTTAGATGTGTAGATGCACAATTGATAGAACTATAATTTTATGTATATTATATTACTTAGGAATGCATGAAACAACCTGATATAGGCTTTGCAATAGAATATATAGTTGCTGTCCAGAAATCTGAATTTCTGTTTTAAACGCTGATATTAAAATGATCATAACTAGAGATTAAGAAATCCAAATCATGTGAATCTTGGTGTTTTCGATAAGTTCATCGAAATACCTACAATTTTCTAATACTTTTCATAACCTGAAAACCGATAGAAATTAACTCAAACTGCATTTTAAAAATATGTGACGGTGCCGAATAGATTCTGATCTGTTTTGCACGACGATACGAAAACATATATATCTCTCAAACCGGTAGTCGTATTTAGGTGAAACTGGAACTCACGCATGCAAAACATTTAGAGCCATATTTCTGTTTATTTTCCGCATTCGTTCAACTTGATTAATTAGTCGTACATAATATTTCTTTACAGTATTGTTTATGGTAGTTACTCGAATAATATACTTGACTCATTTAATACTATTTGAGCATGTATACATATTTATCTTGATCATTAAATTATTGTATGTACATAAAGACGGTAATTAAATACTTGAGTTGTATTTTGAAAACTATACAAAAGTATTTTTACATAAAAACCCCTCAAGTTTTATAAATTACCCTAAGGACCTTAGCAATTATAAGACTTCGTTTCACATTTCTGATTGTCTGACTCGGGTTTGAGTCTGATCAATTTGATATAATCTACAGTTTTCAATATTACAATTCAACATGAATCCATGAATCCAATATCAAGCTATACATATTGACCGAACCGAACCATGGATATATATTCCTTTTACATGTTTCCCAGTATTCCATTTACATGACTCTACGGTTATAACCGTTTCCTGATATCATGGTTTCGGTCGGTCGGTCAATCAATCATGCAGTCAATACAATTTTACAAGATAACAATACAAACACGATATCGCGGGGTTTAAGGGGTAGATTGGTACGGAAGGTGTTAAAGGTGGCACGAGACGGTAACATTAAGACACCTAATATGAATCCAATTGCCGTTGTTCCGGGTTGTATAACGGAGCCTTGTACTTCCATTTGCCCTGGTCTCTAGCATACTGAGACCCCTCTCGTATACACTGGCATCCTTCTGTACCAAGCTACAACAACAGCGTTAACACCATACTACAATAATATAACAATATAATACAACTGTAAAAGCCACCCTCTCCCCCTCTCTCTTACTCTCTGTCTATTCTATTTCTCCTCTTACCTTTGGGACTTACCGAGCGACCTGTTCGCTGACGACATTCTATTTCTTTCTTCTTTGAATGTCGTCAGGTGATTCGGACCCGGCAGAGATCGAGCCATCTGCAGAAGACTTGGAGCAGTTTGCCGAAGACCCAGCACTTTAGTTTCATTGTACACTTTTCCTTTCTGTACTTTTCATTTCCTGTTATGCCACTGTTTATGCATATTTTTATTTCAGTTGTATTTCCTTTCATGTATTGTACAAAGAATGTTAATAAATAAAAGTTGCTGTTCTTTTTATTTCTTGTCTCTTGTGTATTTATTTTATATTGCTTAGATACGCTTAGCATATGTACTTCTGAGTATATACGTAGCGGACCTCGTCGCGTCTCCTTCGCCGTACACTGGGAAGCGGGGCGTGACACAGAGCTTAGTTCTCTGCCTTGAAACAATTTTCAGAGTTTAACTCTGTTCGAAAAGAACTCTTTTCCTCAGGTAATGTCCTTGAACGAACGATGAACTTTCACATTCCTCTGGATTTTAAATCCAAAACAAGGGTTTTTACCTTTTATTAACAAAGAACCCATTTTTCTTCGAGTTTCTTAACTAAAATACGAAACCATTTTAACCTCCAACAGTAGATTTCTTAGGGTCCATATGATGATCCATGGAGTTTAACTCTGTTCACAGAAAAGGCTTTTTAGGGAATTTAATTCCCTTTTCTTAATAAGGAATTTAATTCCTGTGAAGAACTCAATTTCTTCCTATGGAAGCTCCTTAGGGTCTCCTTACCCTAGGTTGTCATTCTGTAATTAATGAAACAGAAACTTTGTAATGATGTCTTCTGTGGGAATTTAATTCCTTTGATCCTGTTGGATCCGTTGTAGAGCCCGAGACAGATTTGTCTTCTAGGGGGAATGTATAGGGTTACTTGAAACCCATTCTTTATTTAATGAGGATATTCCCTCTATTTTATTATAACTGCTTGGTCTCATTATTAATGAGCCGTCATCTTGATTCTGTGGGGCCCATGTGTTTTGTAGCCAATGGTCCCAGAAAAATCTACTGTTGCTTTCTTTAACTAGTCTTCATGTTCGTGCATGGATATATATATATCGCTGACTTTGCTTTTAACGGTCTTCTTTTATTGGATTTCAGGTGTGATGGCTTCTGTTCCATGCTTTCCCTTTTCTCGCTCGGAGGCTGCTTTTCCTCAGTCACCATCTGATGAGGAAGTGATGGCGATGATCCGGGCACATGACCCGAATTGCACCAACCTACATCAATGGGGATCTTGGTATAGTCATATTATTCAGGGTCGCCGGAGTTTCCTTTGCGCGGTACCGACAGAGCCCACTTTCCCATTCTTACCGATGGACCCTCCGAGAACGGTTTTTGCTGTGGAAATGCCCAATTGGACTCCAACGGGGAGGCTCGAGCCTTCGACGACCGGTATTCTGAACCATCCGATCCCGGCCATAGATATCTTGAGGCGACGTATTTGCCAAGGTGAGGCCCACCCGTGGGGGCAAATTTATAAGATAGGGCTCACTCCTCGACACCCTACGGGCTACCTTCTCTGGGCTCGCTACATCCTTTATGCCCATCGTGCGCGGCTGCAGAAAGTCGGGCTTTATCAGGCAATATACGCGTCACTCTTCCATTATAAGTCCCCGCATGCCTGGTGGGTCAAGGCGTTTTTGAACCAATGGAATCTTCCCACCAACACTTTCATTCTAGGAGATCGCGAGGTCTCGATTTCTCTGGCAGAATTTTATGAAATCTCGGGACTGCCAATCAGGGGTGCACTGTATGAGGAGTTGTTGCCTCCTGACGAGTATGTTTTCGAGCCCGAACCTGAACCGGTTGACGGTTTGTCTGTTGAGAATGCCGTTCGCCACAAGCGTCCCAGTTTGATCAAGGCGCTAGGTATCTTCGACCGATTATTCACCGAATCCGAAGAGCAGGGTGTTACTTTCAAGAGCTTCATTGCTCGTTTCCTTCGCGAGGACGCCTTATCGAAGACAGCCCCAAAGTTTGCAAACATCAAAGACCCCTTTGGGTTTGGCCCGAAGAAACTGCCGACTAATGAATCGGATTTGCCGCAATACTACATTCCCATAATGTCGCCGACGTCTTTCGAATCCATCGCAGCTCCCGGCATGGATGAGGAGACATTCTTCGTGGGGTTTGTTAGCGTCTGGCTCGGTTGGTTTGTCATCCCCGGCAACGGCGCCATTTGATTTGATGTCAAAAACTATCTATTAACCGCAATCAAGAACGGCGTCGCATGCAGCTAGTCGGTGAATACGGGTCGGTCCACAGGGATTTTGTGAATCTCCTAATTGCGCTTACGAGTTAATTCCGAAGGGTGTTGGATCTTTTAATTAAATCTAAAACTAAATTAATGTATATCTAAATCTTGCTAGGATTAGGTCTAGGTTAAGTTTGGAAAGTCTATAAATCTCACCGCTTTCTATACCCATATGAAGATCTAATTAGGTGTTATGGTAAATATTAATAAAAAGGATTAGGATGATTGGGAAGATTGTTCCTCCTCTAGATCCTTGTCCTTCCTTTAGAAATCTTTACCCTAACCTCCATGGAAAACCTTAAAATCCGGGCCTTTAGACTACGGTATCACCGCTACCTCGTGGGTAGAATGCCGTAGGGAGCGGAATAAGAAGGTATGCATGGAGTTCTATGAAAATATATGACGGGCAAGAAAGGGGATGAGAGATCTTCGTCTCTCAAACCTTCCCCAGATCTAACCCTAACAAGCGAGGAGACTACTCACTCATTAGGGAATTAAAATACATTTATCTAAGGCAGAGAATAAAAGATTAACTAGGGCAATGAATTAAATTTATCTAGGGCAAGAATAGAAAATTAACCTAGGGCAGAAAATAAAGAACTTACAAAAAATGATGCTCTCCAAAAGAATGCTGAAATTTATTAATGAAGGGAGGCATGAAAAGAATACAATGAGTAGAGTTCCTATTTATAGAGAATAGAAAACCTAGGTTACAATTGATTTGCATGTCTACATTTACCAAAATATCCTTAGGAAAACCTAGTCAAAGTAGACTTCAAGCTTTAGTAAAATTTTATGTCTCTGTCTCTTTAAAGAAAGTAATGGGCCTTGGATCTTTGGGCTTCCTTATTATTTGGTTCTTTATTAAAATAGCTTCTATGTTTCTTCCAGATCTCCAGTGAATAATTGCGGTGGACTTTTAACCGTTCTCTTGTAATCTTGGACCTTGGATTGCCTTGTACTTTATGAATTTTATCTTTGATGTAGGCTTGATCAAGAGTCTTCTGTTTGCTGGTCAAAGTCCACTTTTTTGTGTCGTCTTTTGTCTTTTTCACTGTTTTCGCTCCAAGAACCTGTAACCTGTAATATGTAGCAGACATGCGTCAAAAGCACCTATTTATTTATAAAAAGAATAAGAATGAGGAATATAATAATACAATATTATGGTGTGAACAGATGTCGTCGATGAAGATGACGACAAACCTGTCTAAGTACTCCTGGAAAACTTGATTCATTAGGTTCATAAATATTGCTGGTGCATTGGTTACTCCAAATGGCAGCACTAGAAATTCGTAATGTCCATAGCGAGTTCTAAAAGCTGTTTTGTGAATATCAGCTTCCTTGACCTTCACTTGATGATAACCTGAACGAAAATCCAATTTAAAGAAAACACAAGATCCACTTAGCTGATCGAATAAATCATCGATGCGCGGGAGTGGATACTTGTTCTTTATAGTGACTTCGTTCAAGGCTCTATAATCGATGCATATTCTGTATGAACCTTCCTTCTTCTTCACAAGTAGTACAGATGCTCCCCAACTTGAAGTGCTGGGACGAATCCATCCTTTCGCCAATAATTCGTCCAACTGTGTTCGGACTTCCTTCAAACCTTCCGGACTTAATCTATAAGGTGCTTTGATCACCGATTGTGCTCCTAGTACTAAATCAATACTGAATTCAAGAGCTCGATCGGGAGGCAAACCTGATATATCGTCAGGAAATACATCGTCGAACTCTCGAACTACCTCTGGTCTTGATTCTTTCTCCGCTTGAGCTGCTGCAACTACTGCTTCTCTTGGCTTCGCTTTGTAGGTACTTCGCTCCAGGGTACGGTCTTCGCTCTTGAAATAGAAGACCGGATGGTCAGGAATCTCGAATACTACCCTCCTTTGACGACAGTCGATGGTAGCATAAAAAGTTCCAAGCCAATCCATTCCTAGAACCACGTCGAAGTTCAGTATGTCCAGTACTTTGAAGTTAGCATAAAACTCTCTGCTGCAGACGACGACTGGACACAAGCTATATCCCATGGTTGCCTTTAGAATGCCATTTCCTGAACTGACATTCCAGCTGGATACAAGCGGTGAGACTGGAATCGCAATCGCATGGGTTCGGACTAACCGTTGCGACATAAAGCAGGGGGAAGCCCTGTAGGGTGTTCTTCGTCACCCCATTGAGATGAGAATACACGCGCGCTTGTCAGGCGTACTACAGATTCCTCCTGCCCAGGGTAGGCCGGGGTTTATTGATTGTGGGGATCCAAATCTCCGGCAGCCGCGGACTAAGCTGCCGTTAATTACCCCTCGCCTTTGGGGCGAGGGAACCTCCGATTAACGGGTTAAAATGGTCATGCGAACTCAATGTGCAGTGTACGTGTGTTGTGTTTTGAAAGGGGGGTTTGGATATATCGGGAGCCACGCAGAGTTTTTACGGGGGTCCCGCTACCCGGATAGCGGGCTGGGAGTCAAGGGGGCTAGCAGCCCCCTTGCGGGGTGCGGGGCAGCGCCCCGTTAGAAATTTTTTCTAACAGGGACAGTGTCGCGGAGTATGTGTGTGTGTAAATATTTATACATATGTGTGTATATATATATATATGTATATATATATATAAAGGAAAGAGGGGGAAAAGGCATCCAAAGGATGCGTGGGGCCAGCGCCTTGAGCGCTGTGCGCTTAGGTGCTGTGCGCTCAGACGCAAGCGCGCCACGTGTCGGCACGTGGGCGTTTTGCGCTCGAGCGCAGTGCGCGTAAGTGCGCTACGTGTCGGCACGTGGACGCTTTGCGCTCGAGCGCAGTGCGCTTGAGCGCAGCACGCCACGTGTCGGCACGTGGGCGCTTTGCACTCGAGCGCAGTGCGCCTGAGCGCAAGCGCGCCACATGTCGGTACGTGGGCGCTTTGCGCTCGAGCGCAGTGCGCCTGAGCGCAAGCTCGCCACGTGTCGGCACGTGGGCGCTTTGCGCTCGAGCGCAGTGCGCCTGAGCGCAAGCGCGCCACGTGTCGGCATGTGGGTGCGTTGCGCTCGAGCGCAGTGCGCCTGAGCGCAAGCGCGCCACGTGTCGGCACGTGGGCGTTTTGTGCTGGGCGCTGGCGAGACAAAGGGACTTTTAGTCTCAGAATCAGAAGCTATGCTTCAGAAAGGAGATATTTATTATTATATATATATATATATCTATGTAAATATATGGAGTTAAACTCCTAAAATGTTTTGGTTGATGAAAGGGATTCTTCCTCTTCCTCCTCTGTTGGCTGGATCTTGATGATCAAGAGATGTGAGATCTAAAAATCTCTCCTTTCTGAGATCTAATGGAAGATCTGAGTTCCCCTTTGTGGGTTTTGTGGTGGAAAACTACTTAGTTTTTGAAAAGAAAGAGTAAAACTCTTGGTTCAACTCAAAAGAAATGAGAAGGTTTAGAACCTTGGAGAAGGAGCAGGAGGCACAAAGAACCCTAGATTTTGGGGAAATGAAAAGTTGTTATTTTTTATTCATCATGTTGCCTTTTATAGGCTTACATGTTTACATATAGCCCCTTGGGCTTTACAAAAATGGCATTTTAGCCATCCCATGGCTCATGTGCCATTTCATTTTTGCACATAAGCCACGGGCGTACAAAATATTGGCTTTATGCCCATTTTGCATACATTCATGTATAAAAAAAAATTACATAAAAAATTATTTATTACATGATTTTGTTGTTGGCATAGGGAGGCTGGCCGCGGGCTTGACTTGGGCATGGGCCCGCTTGACCTGGGCTTGGGCCCACTTAGCTTGGGGGTTGACCTTGACTTTGACTCGGTCAACCGGGGTGTAAATTTTTACCCCAACAAAGTGCCCCCCATCAATAAATGCACACCGCACATTTGAGTTGTGTGCATAAAATTGATGGATCTTAAAGTTGGACTTCGAGGTAGAACATCATTCCAGGGGAGGAGCATCATTCCAGGATTTGGAGCATCATTCAGAAGAGCGGAGCATGATTCCAGGATTCGGAGCATCATTCCGAGGAGCGGAGCATGGTTCCAGGGGATCGGAGCATCATTCCGATGGGCGGAGCATGGTTCCAGGGATCGGAGCATCATTCCGATGAGCGGAGCATGATTCCAGGGGATCGGAGCATCATTCCGAAGAGCGGAGCATAATTCCAGGATTCGGAGCATCATTCCGAAGGGCGGAGCATGATTCCAGGGTATCGGAGCATCATTCCAAAGGGCGGAGCATCATTCCGAAGGGCGGAGCATGATTCCAGGGTATCGGAGCATCATTCCGAAGGGCGGAGCATCATTCTAGAGTTCGGAGCATCTTTCCGAAGATCGGAGCATGATTCGAGGGTTCAGAGCATCTTTCCGAAGAGCGGAGCATAATTCCAGGATTCGGAGCATCATTCCGAAGGGCGGAGCATAATTCCAGAGTTCGGAGCATCATTCCGAAGAGCGGAGCATAATTCCAGAGATCGGAGCATCATTCCGATGAGCGGAGCATAATTCCAGAGATCGGAGCATCATTCCGATGAGCGGAGCATAATTCCAGAGATCGGAGCATCATTCCGAAGAGCGGAGCATAATTCCAGAGATCGGAGCGTCATTCCGAAGAGCAGCAGATATTCTGACCGAAGCATGATTTCGATACAGAGGTAGATTCCTAGGTGAAGTATGATTCCGACGAGGGAGGCAAATATTCCGAGGCGAAGCATGATTTCGACGCGGGGTATATTCTGAGACGGAGCATGATTCCGGCGCAGAGCTTGTTGGCTGACTTGATTCCAAGACGAAGCATAATTTCGACAGGGAAGGCAGGTACACCGAGGCGAAGCATCATTTCGACACGGGGTGTATTCTGAGACGAAGCATAATTCCGACATAGAGCTTGTTGGTTGATTTAATTCCGAGGCGGAGCATAATTCTGGCAGGGAAGGTAGATATCCCGAGGCGAACCATGATTTCGACACGGGGTAAATTCTGGAACGGAGCATGATTCCGCCGTAGAGGTTGTTGGTTTGATTTGATTTGGGTTGACATCAGCATCGCTATACTGGAATATGGTACCAGGAGTGAATCATCATTTGTCATGAGAGGATTTGGGAATTGTTTTTTTTTTGTTTGGCATCAGCATCGCTACCCTGGAATATGGTGCCAGGAGCGAATCATCGTTTGCGTTTTCTTATTAGGAAACGATGGCTTAGGAGACAGGTTTTAGGTCCCTATTGCCTAAGACTTTTCAATTTTGTGAGCCGTAAGGGTTTCACAAAGCATTTTCTCCTTACGGGTCGTAAGGATCCCGTAAGTGTATTTTCTCCTTAGGAGTCGTGGGGACTCCTAAGTGTGTTGCTCCTTTGTGAGTCGTAAGGATCTCACGCGGGAATTTTTCTCCTCACAAAGTCGAGAGGACTTTGTGAGTGCATTTCATCTCTTTTTTTTTTTACGAGTTTGCGCCCTTTCGGGTTTTCACAAACTCGCCGGCAGTCCTACTGTTTTTACTCACGGAGCCCTTTCGGGTTTTCATCCGTGCCCCTTTTGCTTGTGGACATACCTTTTTTTTATTTTTTTTAATTTTATTTTTGGTGGGACTTTGAATGTGGTCTCACCGGTAGGACTTGGAAGAGATTGGGATCGTTTTACGCCCGTAGATTGTATACGGTTTTGCAGGATGTATGATCTAGACCGTAGGGCCATAAAAATTTTGGGACTTTGTTGGCGTCTGCATCGCTGCACTGGAATATGGTACCAGGAGCGACTCATCATTCGCCGTTGGGGTATGGGATTTGGAATTTGGTTGGCGTCTGCATCGCTGCACTGGAATATGGTACCAGGAGCGACTCATCATTCGCCGTTGGGGATTGGGGAGCGATGGCTTAGGAGACAGGTTTGGATCCCTATCACCTAAGACTTTTCAATTTTATGGGCCGTGAGGGTCCCATAAAAGCATTTTCTCCCTAGGAGTCGTAAGGATCCCGCAGGTGTATATTCTCCTTAGGAGTCGTGAGGACTCCTAAGTGTGTTTTTTTTTTCGTGAGTCGTAAGGATCCCACAAAGATTTGTTCTCCTCATGTATCGTGAGGACACATGAGTGGGTCTTCTCAATGGAGCATAATTCCAAAGGCGGAGACCAGCCGCGTAACTGGTGATTGCGGTGGGGAATGGGTATGATGAGAATTATTTGAGCCCGTGGATTGTATACGGTAGTCAATTTGGGGACTGGCCGTAGGGCCAGAGAATTTTGAGAAATTGGATTTTGGTTGGCGTCTGCATCGCTGCACTGGAATATGGTACCAGGAGCGACTCATCATTCGCCGTTGTTTTGTTTTCTTTTTGTTTTGTTTTTTTTGGTTTTGTTTTTGCTTTTTTTTTGTTTTACCGCGATTGCTCTATCATTTCAGCTTTTGTTATCGCGAAGATCGCGATTGCCCTATCCTTTCGGCTATTTATTCGCGGTTGCCCCATCATTTCGGCTTTATTTTCATTTTTATTTTTACTCGCTGATTTTTATTGCGAGTTGCCCCATCATTTCGGCTTTTCTTTATTTTTCTTTTATTTACACATTTTTTATTTACACATATATATTTTTTGTTTACATTCCCAGTTTAACGACTTAGAGGTCGGCTTTTCCCAGTTTAATGACGTGGTGGTCGATTGTTCTCGGAGAAAGGCAGATGTCTGAGAGAATCGGTTTCACGAAGAACTTCGGTCTCCGTTTGTATGAAATTGGCGGTCGCATCTTGACTGTTTACTAACACGCCTTTGGACAGTTCTATCTCTCCTGCCTTGTATTGCTGTTCGACCCAATCTTTGAAGACGAAGCAGTCTTCAATGGCGTGACCTATCACTCTATGATAGGGGCAGTATTTGGGGTCGTCGGTCCTATTCGCTTCCTGCGGTCTTTTTGACTCTGGCAGTTGTAGACCGTTCTTCAGGGCGTCTTTGAATATTTTACGGATTTTGTCCCTTCTGAAGGAATAGACCTTATCCAGCTTCTCTTTCAGTGGAGATTCTCCTCCCTCTCCGAACACTGGCTTCCGAGACTGGTTGGCGCTAGGCCCGCTCATCCCTTGCTTATTTCGGTTAGCCGAAGTGTTGAAAGATTCAGAATCATCGGAGTTTCCGCCTTTGCGATTATCGTCCTTTCGGTTTCTCCAGGACCTATTGTTATTTTGGGAGTCAGAGGAGGACTCCTGCTTTGAGCGTTCCAACATCTGGACTTTTCTGGTCAGCTCTTGGAATGTTTTGAGACCCGCGGTACATAGAAACGGGGCCATCCAGTTGTTGAGATTTCCGACAAGGAGACTGACAGATTGGTCCTGCTCTATCGGCGGTTCGCATTTGACGGAGAGATTGCGCCATCGGGTTATAAAATCCGTGCTGCTTTCGTTGTTCTTGGGCTTGGTCCTTACGAGCTCGGCAATGGTGATCTTATCGCTGACGCTCATGAACCTTTGTCGAAACAAAGATTCCATTTGGACGAAAGTAGTAATGGATCCATCCGGTATGCTCGCGTACTAGTCGAAAGCAACATCGGTCAAGCTATTAACGAACTGGCGGAGGAGAAGCGCATCATTGCCCCCAGTATTCCCGCATGAGGCTTTGAAGTGGGCGATGTGCTGATTCGCATTTCCTGTCCCATCGAATCTTCCGAATTTGGTGATGACATAGCCGCTAGGAAATTCTATCAGATCATACTGAGCAGGATATGGTCTCCCACTACTGCTGATATCTTTTTGCGCTTCGGCTTCGGCTACCAAGGTTTTGACTTTGTTGGCAACCAAATCCATGATTTGATCTTCAGTTAGCGGGCTACTGTCATCGGTAGCCAAGACATTTGCTGAGATAGGATGCGACTGATTTTCATGCGGTCCGCCCACTTTTGGATTTGAGGGAATGGGCGTCGGCTGTCTCGGGACACCGTTTCCCGGTTCATGAGCTGAGCCCTGTACTTGATTGGGCGGCTGAGAGGCAAGTTGGGCCGTAAGCCGTAAGACGACATTTGTCAAGTCGTCGATCTTTGAGTAGAGCTTGGCCATTTCCTTATCTTTGCTTCTGAGCTGTTTTCGGAGCTCTTGGAGAAGTTGCTGCTCTGCGGTCTTAGGACGGAAAGTTGGCTCATCTTCGCTTTCCGAGCCTGACTCCTCATGAATTGAGGGCTCTCTCTGCCTATCAGCCTCATCGAGAGGGTTTTCATCATCCAGCGGAGGCGGTTGTTCTTGGGAAGTGGCAACCACATTCAAGCCAGATTAGATTTGAGATGTGGTGGCCCCGTCCTTGCTCTTGCTGCGCGTGCCCACCACGTAGACAGTGTGGATAACACATTCAGCCATCCCCTCATCTTTGGCGGGGTAACCCTGTTCTTCGAACCTCATGAGGTTTAGCCTGGCAGTAGCCCTAGCCCTTTTGTTGGCTCTATATCTGAGCCTTTTTTCCCTCAGCTTCTCGATTTTGAAGGCTTGGCGGGCATCTGCTACCCGGGAAGCCATTGTGAGTTGATCAGAAGGGAACTTAGAGAAGACACCCGATCGAGCAGTGATCAAGGGCACTGCTGGAGCTTGCTCGGGATGCGTTGTAGCTTTATTGGTGTTGATGGCCTTGCCCCCAGCTGGGGCCAAGGAAATTCGTTCAGACACCGACTTGCGTTTGGGTTGGGGCGCCCTTGAGATCACCACATTTGGTCTCCTGCCTTTCGAGACCGGTTTGTCTGCCACCGGGGCTTGAGGAGCTGGGATGGCGCCAACTGGCATGAACACAATAGAGCCGAATGGTAACAGCGGCTCCTCCCATTGTCGCCCGAGACTGGCCGGAAGGACCGTCCTAGAGTCTATCCTCATCGTGTAGGAGACGGGAGATGAGTTCATCATCGAAGACATCGTCGGAAGGTGATTGCTTGAAAATCTGCATGAAAAATCATTATTTTTAGCATAAATACAGGTATGTATATTTATTGAGTTCGCATGACCGCTTAACCCGAAATATGGGAGGAGAGATTGGTCCCACCGGGCGTGCCAGAATCTGTAGGGTGTTCTTCGTCACCCCATTGAGATGAGAATACGCGCGCGCTTGGTAGGCCGGGGTTTATTGATTGTGGGGATCCAAATCTCCGGCAGCCGCGGACTAAGCTGCCGTTAATTACCCCTCGCCTTTGGGGCGAGGGAACCTCCGATTAACGGGTTAAAATGGTCATGCGAACTCAATGTGCAGTGTACGTGTGTTGTGTTTTGAAAGGGGGGTTTGGATATATCGGGAGCCACGCAGATTTTTACGGGGGTCCCGCTACCCGGATAGCGGGCTGGGGGTCAAGGGGGCTAGCAGCCCCCTTGCGGGGTGCGGGGCAACGCCCCGTTAGAAATTTTTTCTAACAGGGACAGTATCGCGGAGTATGTGTGTGTGTAAATATTTATACATATGTGTGTATATATATATATGTATATATATATAAAGGAAAGAGGGGGGAAAAGGCATCCAAAGGATGCGTGGGGCCAGCGCCTTGAGCGCTGTGCGCTTAGGTGCTGTGCGCTCAGACGCAAGCGCGCCACGTGTTGGCACGTGGGCGATTTGCGCTCGAGCGCAGTGTGCTTGAGCGCAGTGCGCTACGTGTCGGCATGTGGACGCTTTGCGCTCGAGCGCAGTGCGCTTGAGCGCAGCACGCCACGTGTCGGCACGTGGGCGCTTTGCGCTCGAGCACAGTGCGCCTGAGCGCAAGCGCGCCACGTGTCGGTACGTGGGCGCTTTACGCTCGAGCGCAGTGCGCCTGAGCGCAAGCGCGCCACGTGTCGGCACGTGGGCGCGTTGCGCTCGAGCGCAGTGCGCCTGAGCGCAAGCGCGCCACGTGTCGGCACGTGGGCGTTTTGCGCTCGAGCGCTGGGCGCTGGCGAGACAAAGGGACTTTTAGTCCCAGAATCAGAAGCTATGCTTCAGAAAGGAGATATTTATTATTATTATTATATATATATATATATGTAAATATATGGAGTTAAACTCCTAAAATGTTTTGGTTGATGAAAGGGATTCTTCCTCTTCCTCCTCTGTTGGCTGGATCTTGATGATCAAGAGATGTGAGATCTAAAAATCTCTCCTTTCTGAGATCTAATGGAAGATCTGAGTTCCCCTTTGTTGGTTTTGTGGTGGAAAACTACTTAGTTTTTGAAAAGAAAGAGTAAAACTCTTGATTCAACTCAAAAGAAATGAGAAGGTTTAGAACCTTGGAGAAGGAGCAGGAGACACAAAGAACCCTAGATTTTGGGGGAATGAAAAGTTGTTATTTTTTTATTCATCATGTTGTCTTTTATAGGCTTACATGTTTACATATAGCCTCTTGGGCTTTACAAAAATGGCATTTTAGCCATCCCATGGCTCATGTGCCATTTCATTTTTGCACATAAGCCACGGGCTTACAAAATATTGGCTTTATGCCCATTTTGCATACATTCATGTATAAAAAAAAAATTACATAAAAAATTATTTATTACATGATTTTGTTGTTGGCATGGGGAGGCTGGCCGCGGGCTTGACTTGGGCATGGGCCCGCTTGACCTGGGCTTGGGCCCACCTAGCTTGGGGGTTGACCTTGACTTTGACTCGGTCAACCGGGGTGTAAATTTTTACCCCAACATGCCCCAGTATCAAACAGTGCTAGTGTAGGTAATGAGGCTACTAAAATTGTACCTAAGGTGTGTGGGATATGTTTTAGGTATAGGAAAAGTGTGTAGATAATCAAGACTAGAAGAAAAGTTTGAGAAGAAATGTTTACCAGTAATGATTTGGCCAGTGACTTCAGCTTCTTCCACTGACATAGTGAAAGCCTGGCGCCTTTGTACATTTCTCCTAGCCTGAGGAGCATTCATCGGAACGTTCCTTTAAGCTTGATGGAACTGACAAGGAGGTGGTGCAGCTTGTGTTCCTCTGGGTGGTGCAGGTCTTGGAGCAGGTGCCTGAAGGGCTGGTCGCTGCGGATAAGCAATTGCTGGCCTGGGTGCTGCAACTGGGTTTTGTCTTTGGGGACAAGACCAAATATCATAAGTAGCTGAGCCGCAGACTAAACAAAGACGGTTGGCTCGCCGGCAGTCTTTCATCATATGTCCGGCTCTCTTGCAATAGGTACAAAAGGCTGGGTTGGGACGATGGTTTGGTACTCCGGGTCGCCTTGGCACAAAAGGTGGTCGGGACGAGGCTCCACCTACCATCTGGTTGGCAGGGCGCTTAACTCCTGCAGACTGAGGTCTGCCCCTTGCTTTTATCACTGCCTCATAACTGCGGGCAGCTTCCAGAGCTTCCTCAAGAGTCAAAAATTTTCCCGTGGCTAGAGCAGCCTGAATTTCCTTGTCCAAATCTTGTTGAAAGCGACGGGCTCTGATCTCGTCCGTCGGTATCAAGTGTGCCGCGAATCTGTTTAAGGATTGTGTTAGCTGTGTAGTATGTGATATTTAAAAATTTAACTATTGTGACATATCTTACCGGCTTAGCATGGTGAATTCAGCATCGTACTCATCTACTAATTTGTCCCACATCGAACCTTATTGTAGATGAATGAACTGCTGCTCCATGGCAAACCTGGCAGTCACAGGGAAGTACTTCACGTCGAACTTCTCGCGAAAAGTGTTCCATTCAATAGGCTGTACAAGACGGCTTTCTTCCGCCTTCCACCAGTTGCGAGCATTGTCTGTGAGCTCCAGTTTCGCCACACAGACCCAAGCTATGTCTGGCACTTGTGCTGCCGCCAGATCATCTTCTATACTTTTTGCCCATTCCTCAGCTTCAAGTGGGCTTCCCTTTCCGAAGAACTGCTTGGGATGTAAAGCCCTGAATTGCTTTACCCCAGGTGCGTCAGTCTCGGGATGGTTCAGGAGTTGTTGTTGTCCCTCAAGAAGGCTGCGGATTGCCTCAAGTAGAACCGTTTGCTCGGTGGGTGGCACAGGAACAGCATGTGTGAGAGGTGGTGGTGGATGTGTGTTGTTGACATTGGTGCTGGTGTTGTTCGGGGAATCCATAACCTTGAAGAAAAATTTAGGTTAGGACAGATTCAAAGTATATGATTCAAAGAATAAGAAATGATGGGATTTAAGGAACATGATTGTAAAGAATGTTTTAGTTGCTGATTCTTGTGTTATATTGCTTAGGTTGTTCATGCAGAACAGAACTACATGGTAGTGTTCCATACAGCTCGGACCTGCATGGGCCACTAACAAAACGTGTCACGTCCCGCTTCCTGGTATACGGGAAGGGAACGCGACTGGGCCCGCTACGTATATACTCAGAAGTATATACGCTAAGCATATCTAAGCAATATAAAAATAAATACACAAGAGACAGGATGTAATAAAAACAGCAACTATTATTCATTAACATTCTTTTGTACAATGCATGAAAAGGAAATATAACTGAAATAAAAAGATGCCTAAACAATGGCATAACAGGAAATGAAAAGTACTGAATGGAAATGTACAATGAAACTAGAGCTCTGGTTCTTCAGCAAACTGCTCCAAGTCTTCTGCAGACGGCTCGATCTCTGCCGGGTCCAAACCACCTGACGACATTCAAAGAAGAAGAAATAGAATGTCGTCAACAGGTCGCTCGATAAGTCCCAAAGATAAGAGGAAAGTAGAATAGACAGAATAAGAGAGTATCTTTTAAAGTTGTATAATATTGTTTTCATGTTGTGTTAACGCTGTTGTTTGTAGCTTGGTACAGAAGGACGCCAGTGTATACGAGAGGGGTCTCTATATGCTAGAGAACAGGGCAAACGGAATGTACAAGGAACCGTTAAGCCATGGTACAACAGCAACGGAATATAGGTTAGGTGTCTTAATCTTACCATCTCTTGCCACTTTTAACGCCTTCCGTACCAATCTACCCCTTAAACCCCGTAGTGTTTTATTTGTATTGTTTTGTACTGTAATTTGAATTGAGTGTATAATTGAAAAACTAACCGAAACCATGATATCAGTAAACAGATATAACTGTAGAATCATGTAAATGGAATAACTGGAGAACCATGTAAATGGAATTTATATCCATGGTTCGGTTCAATCAAGTCGTATAGATTGATAATTGGATTCCTGGATTCATGTTGAAGTTTGTAGATTGTAGATTGACTTGAATTATATTCAAATCAGATTAATCGGACTCAAACCCGAGTCAGACAATTAAAAATGTAAATTAAAATCATGATTATTTCTTAAACCTATAATTGCTAGGGTTCTTAGGGTAATTTATAAAACTTGAGGGGGTTTTATGTAAAAATACTTTTATATACTTTTCAAAATACACCTCAAGTATTCATTATTCGTCTTTAGAGTTGTAATGAAAGTGGATTTTATATTGTGATATTTCTAGTGAAAATATCCTAGTTTCAGAAATAAAGGTATTTTATTTGTAATATTGATTTATGTGGAATTTATGGTATTTTAGTGTAAAATTGATTCTTGTGATTTTTTAGAAAAAGTGGAATATTTATATCATAACAAAATAGATATTTTAATGATAAATATACATATATTTATACAAAAACAATTTTAATAAATATTTTATATTCTAGAAAATCTCATTTTCTTAAGATGTCGTATTTTAAATCTCTCGAGACCGAATGCTCCTTACGGAGGTCTGAATCTCGCACTACTAAGCCCGAGAGTGTGCGATAAACTGCACCATCCCGAACGGGTTCCCCAAAGTGGGTTGTAGCGGCGCTTTGCAAAGATTGTAAAATACTAAATCGTTTAGAAAACGGTTTTATGAAGTAAATGGTATTTATTTGTAAAGGTGTATATTTTCCGTATTGTATGTTCTAGATTCTCCTAACTCAACTAGTCTATTCCTAACTGGTCCAGACAACAAGTTGTGAGATGCCTCAAATCACCTCTTCACCGCTAATTGTGGCCAGGTAAGTACAAGTGAAGAAAGGAGGGATCCGCTCACGAATCATCGTGAGACGGGCCTTTTAAAGTTACCTTTCTCACTTGCCTAGCCTAGACACCACAAAGTCAGGTTTAGATAAACGACCGATATCCACAACTTATCGTATTTTCATAATAAGTGGTACTTCTTTAAAAAAGTGTATCAAAACTAAATCTTTTAGAATTGGTTTTATTAAGTATGTGGTATTTAAATGAAAATGTTTGTTTTCTCGTATTCTAGGTTCTAGGAGGTGTTGCATATAAGTGTGTGAGGAGGTAGGCCGTTACCTCGTGATCTACTTTAAATGTATAGCAAGTTTAATGAGGTTAAATGAAGGATTGAAACAATGTGGTATTTAAGTGAAAAATACGATAATTTGAAAAAGCTATCATTTCATGTGATGAAACTTGTTCAAATTGTTTGATTAGTGTTTAATAGTCAACATAAGGAAGTTTAAGTATGATTGTATTAGTAGAAGTGGAATTTTATAGGAAACCGAATCAGAAATCGGATTTGTTCCGATTCCGTCGAGTTTTGTAATTTCGTATTCTTTTGAATAGAAAAGAGGGAAGGAAGTGGGACTTACGGTTTTAGATTGAACAAGGGAGTGGAGGGAACTAGAGTGATTGCCGATGTATTGCTTCGTCGCCGGTAGTTTCCAAAACGTTCGCCGGAAGTTCCGCCGGAATTTCGTCGGAGCTTCGCCTCGAGCTTGTTTTCAAAGTACAGGACTCTTGGAAAATTTTTGAGAGAGTGGGCTTAGGATTTTGGGGTGAGTGGGTAGAGGGTACGAGGTGTATTTATAGGGTATGCTAGGGTTAGGGTAGATGAAAGGTTAAAATGAAAAAATGTGATAAAATGTATAAAAATGTATTAAAAGTGGAGTAATTGGGGTTTTAAAAGAGCTCTGGAAGTGGTCTGAGGCTGAAATTTTGCAGGTACATAGGGAATATGAAAAGACACAACTTTCATGTTGGGGCCGTCGCCGGAATCGGCCGACTCGGCCGTGACTCGGTCTGAGAACTGAGTCAGACCGAGTCAAGGCCGATTTGGCCGATTCTCGACCGAGTCAGGCGGCCGGGATCCCCCCTCCCGATGGTTCATCTAACTCCTGAAATTGTTATATTTTTGGGTGTAGTGGGGTTTTTATGAAATATGCACGTGTAAACTCTTGGTATTCTAAAAGTTTCTAAAAAAATCAATATTAAAAATAATGTGGGGTATATGATTTGAACTCTGGTGGCTTGGTTCAGCAGTACAAGGTATTACCAATGAGCTACAAGCTCTATCTTGTAATTATGAAGCTAATTAATTACTTAAAGTAATAACAGTAAATGTAAATACCCTAAGTATATATTAATTTTAAATCAAATTTTTGTACACTAAAAATGGAGTTGTTACACCCCTACTGAGCCTATCCGTGATAATCTCCATACAGTCCAGTCTATTCGTCTAAGAGTATCGCATATCGAGTCTAGCGAGTGGATAAAGTTAGACCCCTAATAACGCGACATTTCGTGTCGGTATGAAGCCCATCACCCACTGAGAATCTACTGATCTAAATCAGTAATTCTCGTCCACCTCGGCCGAGAATTTCTGGTGATGGCTACCCGTGCACAACGTGACATCAACCCCCAATACCGGGAGAGACGAATCCCCGACAATCCGCTCACTACCTCCATGTGGCTCGGGACTGTACCTTACTAAAACATGTTTGCACGACTCCTTTGAGCCGTGGTAGGGTAGTAATCAAAGCATAGTGGGAACTCACATGAGACAAATGACGATCTCAGGTCGACAGACTAACCTATGCTCATGTCACCTGGGAACTACTATCTGGCAATATGTATAATACCAACTAGCATGTTCCCGGCGAGTCCGTCCAGTGTACTCATAACCCAATAAGCACCTGTATACTATCTTAGGTGACTAACTGACACCAATAGATTGTAAGACCGGCCACCGCCCCTCGTCGGGGTCTCGACAAGTATACACTAGTCTACTCCGGAGTATCGATGCCCAGTCTCGATACTCCCACGACTAGAGACATTTAAGGATGTGCTTATAGACCACCCAACTCCCACTTATATGATCGCCATCATAATGCTGGTAGTCAAGTAAGAATCCTATGGGCTCTATCAACATGTAATAGTGATCTATAATGCCACCTAATGCTGTACATGATGATAAAGACAAACCAGATAGTATACTATCATCTCGAGTAAGAATGTTCTACCGGTATAGGTCCTCTCTCAATCATCACAATCGTGTGCCTGCGATTCAATAATTGACTTAAGGGCACTATAGCCAACAATCTCCCACTTGCACTTAAGGCTAATTATTGCGTTGTCGCATACTCACTGGCCGTGTGATACCGAACATCCAACTTCTTTACTAATCAGTCTTGCAAAGCCCGTTGCGAAACTATTGCGTTCAAGAAATAGTCTCAGTGAGTGGATCCGCTCCATTGTTTCTATCTTTATCTCTCTATATCTCAACTTCGTAGAGAAATACTATCTTCCGAAATGAGCGATACCTGTCTTAGAATTTGTCTAGATATCTGATGGGACTCAGTTCACAAATGAAATCCAAATCCAACAAACTTCTTAAACTGTATCATCCACTGAATTTAATCAGCATCATGTGTCATGCCTTCCTCAGTATCCGCTTGGACCACCTGTCCAACATACTGCCCTTCAAAAAGAGGGAAAACTATAACTCTGACAGCCACTTTGTTATCTAGGCACCTTGAAAGCCTCAAATGATAACCGTCTCTCGGAGGAGGCTGCCGTTACCATATACCAAGAACATTCACTTATGTTCATATCTTCTTCCCTCTGTATCTCCAGGATTGGATTAATATATGTTTATTTCAGCCAGTGCATAAACAATATCTGGTGTGGTACTTAACATTTCATGATTAACTCAATTTCCTAAGTAAGTGATATGTCAATCATGCAGATCTCTCTCCTCATCGGTCTGAAAGACATCTCTTTAGAGAGGGTGACTCTATCACCTGTGGGTACACCACCACGTCAGCAGCCGTCCATTCTAAAATAGTTTTAGAATAGTATCAAGTACCCAAATTGGGACACTTCCTAAATTTAGATCTAAAACCATAGATCTAGTGACCAGAAACTCTGATATTTTATGCAGATCCTATATGGAGAAACACCTTGTGAAAACCATTGTATAACCGATCGTAGTATAGGAATATCACTTTCTATCAAGAGCATGTCATCCAAATACCAGGACATCATTCCCTACTACCTTCTTACCAGATCCATCTGTTATTATGATGAAGTCAAACTCTATGACTGTCACATCAAAAATAGACGATCTATCACCGCTATATCTGCTTTAGTCTATAAATAGATATAAGCTATCTGCCCACTATGCTTCCGCTGCTCCCATTGACTACAACAACCTTATGGCATAGTCATATACACGTGCACTTCTAAAGCTGGTTTAGAACGACGTTATACTCATCCTCCTTCCGGGTCTCATTATCTAGAACAACAGCAATGGCAAGTTTGGGTAAACAAAAACCTCCCTGTCACCGTCTCTGAGGAGACCGAAATACCTCTCGGGTGGCTGAGGTTACCCACCAAATCTGCGGAGTGGCTAATGGATTGTCGAATCCAATTGAATCTTTAGGTTCTACTAAATTTTCAGTAATCGTTTGTGGTTCTGGAATCACTTCCAGTTCTACCATACTCCCATTAATATTTTCTGAAAAGAATCTATTTTACTAAAACTGTGGCGAGTCAAGAACAATATAATTATTGATCTTCCAAATGGTAGAATATTAACCCTCGTCAAAGGCCGGGATAACCCATAAAATGCCCTTACATAAACGTGCCTAGAATTTGTCCAGATTCTGGTTTTAAGCATCATCCGGACTACTCCATATATCTTAACATCGTTAAGATATGAATCCATTCTATATCCATAATGAAACAAAGGCACTAATTTAGTTGGAACGAGATTCAATATATATATGCAGCTTTCTCCAGTGCATATCAACTAAATGGAAGGAGGTCAATCAGCATTACTCATCTAGGAATGCATCCATATATGAATAACCTGAAAAAGAGAAGCAAGTTCTCAAAACCATTACTATCATCGGAATACCTAGCATAAGTATCTACATCTTCGATTACCTTGAAGGATCATGATACTTTGCAACATATAGTTCTCTACTTTATTCATATACTTATAACTTCTCAAAATTTGGACCTTGTATTTCAACAAAATACTTGTCTAAAACTAGAGAAGTCATGAGTAAATAGAATATAGTACGAGTACCAACCCTTTTGTCCTAATGGACACCGGACAACATACAATACTCTGTATAAGTCCACTGAGTTTAATAACTCAAACCCTGTGCGTCGTAGGCTGAAAACTGTAACATGGTTAAGAAGAATTACACCGCTGTTAAATGCTCCTTACCTAACCATCAACTGATATAGGTAAATGTCATAGACATAATTTCAAAAGATTATATCTCACTTTATAAAATAAACATACAGATATATCAATTTGAAATTGGTGCATAACAACGGATATTCAAAACCAAATATTTGCCATTAGGCAAAACTCAGGTGATTTCCTCAAATATCACCAATTACAAAGAATTCCGATATATAGAGAATATAATCACCCAATTCCCAATATTTTACTCTCACTCAGCATCTGTAACGCCATACAAATGTGAGAATGAAATCTAGTAAATACATACCTTGGAGTCAGAATCTAATTGGGAAAACAGTTTTCAATTTACACTGCACAGTCAAATTGAAACATGAAAATGTTTCGAAGGAGTATCCGAGTATTCTTAGTAATGCCTCTTCCACTATCCAGATTCATGACAGTAACCGTATATTTCATTGCCCTCACTCCAATCCCTTTATATGTCTTTACTTATTACCTTCTGTACACCACACTTCGGCTAAATGGTTTTCTTCCTTCCCTATCTTTCGGCACCGGCCTAAGATTTGGAAGAAGACTGTCCAATAAGCGAAATAGGTTTACTCTCCTAACATCAGGAGCCTTAGCAATCTGGGAGAAGGTAAAGAGAAAAGACAACTGAATAATCCTTATTCTATTTCTCCAGAACCGGAAACCATCCTCGAACTGGAACAAGTTCCTTCGAGTTCGTATGTAACTATACGATAGCATATCCAATCAATATGGATCTTCGTAGCGATACGGAATGTTCTGGAGAAAAGCAAATGTGAAATAGGAGTGGCGGTGATATACGCGGTTTCGTCGTGAATGATAGCTGTCGAAATTTTCTTTGCCTTTAATTTAATCTCTTTATATGTCTTTACTTATTACCTTCTTTAGACCATATTTAGGCTAATTGATTTTCTTCCTTCCCTACCCTTCGGCACCAGCCTAAGGTTTGGAAGAAGATTATACAATAAACGTAATAAGTGTACTCTCCTAATATCAGGAGCTCTCGCAACCTGAGAGAAAGTAAAGAGAAAAGGCAACTGAATAATCATATTCAATTTCTCCAGAACCGGAAACCATACTCGAACTGAAACAAGTTTCATTGAGTTCGTATGTAACTATACGATGGCATATCTAATAAATGTGGATCTTTGTACTGATACAGAATGTTCCGGAGAAATGCAAAGGAAAAGTAGGAGCGGCAATAAGTTATGCGACTAAAACAATCCAAGAGCCAAAGTGTTTTAAGAAGGTTTGGTTAGCTTGGTTCATGAGTTTTAGTTTAGAGTCGGGTCATGGTCGCTGCCAAAGAGAGAGAGAGAGAAAAGAAACATTCAGTGTGCACTCTAACCTAGATTAAATTGGTAATCACTTTATCTAATCTGGATGGCTCCCACTGTTTCCTCGAATTCTCCCTCAAACCTTAAAAGGAGAATTAGTCGGGATCATCTAAAATCACCCGAGGAGTAACACCTACTCATCAGTGGGAATCGGGATCCAACTATCATCGCATGATAACTTAATGGAAGCTACTCAAGTTACCACATTCCAGAAGGTATGCGCATGCCTGGCAAGTTCTCTGTATGTTTGAAACTCCCGATATGGTTTTTACCCCTAAGACCCAAGTGACCTTGACGGAGTCAACAAATCAAAGAGTCCTAGTCAAGTTCAACTCTTCATTATCTTGATTGCATTAAACCCACCCATACAAGCCTTTGACGGAGTCAACAAGGCTGCACGACTATCCTAACCAATCGCATATCCATGCTACAAACAAGCACCACTTAGCTACCGTACACTACGCCTTGACGGAGTCAACGAATGCAGCACGAATACTAAGCACTACTCGTAGGAAACGACGAAGGGCTACGCCTGGTTTTTGGCGAAAAACCTTTAACGTAATGAACTTGATCTCGTTGTAGTAACCGAGTGGTTTTTACAAATGTATAGTGGCGCAAACTTTCGCTAAAGAGGTCACTCCCTGTGAAAGGATCTCAGCTCTTTCCTCATCGAATGAGGTACAGGATATTCCAAACTGAATACCACGATGCAAAGCAAAAGAATCGAATATAGAGCAGTTATTACAAATATGTAAACTTTCGCCCAAGAGGTCACTCCCGATGAAAGGATCTCGGCTCTTGCCTCATCGAATGAGGTGCTGGATATTCTGAACGGAATATCACTGTGCAAAGCAAAAGGAAATGTCTTGCAACAATAGTTTTTCAAAATTGGTTCCAACAATATCAAATAGGTTTATTTTTTCTTACGTTAATCAGAGTCAATGCAGTCCCATCAATTAATCCATATCACACCACTGAAAAGGAACGAAAATAAAATGTACGTATATGCCATCCGCATTCGCCACTGGGCCCCGTCATCACCTGTTAGGTTACTTAACTAACGACAGAGCGGGGGCTAGACTAGCACGGGTGTAAAATATATACAACATCTACTAGTATATATATAAATATATATGACATTCGTCCCAGGCATGATATAATCAATATCACATAATCTCAGCTTGCAATATAGAATGGTGGATAATCTTAGAGCCTCGGGTTTCTTTTGAGCGGAAAATGAAAACCCGACGTTCCCCGGTCGTATGGATAGCCCGTGCAATGAAAACCTGGACCCCTACGAGCCCGGCAAGTTACCCGCCAATCCTAGAAGCAAGGCAATCCCAATCAAAAAAGTGAATAGGCCACCCAGCACTTCACGGAATCCGGTAACTTGAGCGCCCCTCCGTAGGTCAAACTATGCCCCTACGAGTACGGCGAATAGCCCACCAATTCTAGAGTAAGGCCCTCTCCGTCTCAACGCCATGAGATGCGGGCCCGTTGCCCTCTAGAACCCGGACCGGCTATTTATGCACTCCACCGTGGGGTAATCCTAGTACAGAAAAGAAAAGTATATATACAATGGTGACATCGATCTCAACCCGGTCGTGCCCCAATAAAAGATTATACTGGCAGAGACGGCAGTCCGCATGTCGGACGTTCACCCTGCAAAACTGAATATACAAATGAATCTGAACTGTACTACTAGCATTGCATTCTAGGCTATCCCACATGACAATCCAACCACAATATCAGCACAACACAGAACATCAACGTGAATATTATGTTCGCAAACCCGTCTAGTTGAACATATAGCAACTAGTCGGGTTGTACCACTCATTAATATTCACGGTCGCAGATATCATCACATGTACTGATAAACACACAGTTTAAAATTTCAATTGACTAAACTTTCCCTAATTGACCCCAAATGCAAATCCAGCACTCAAACAAATCTGGGCCAAAACCATATGTACCAAAAATCAAATTTCCATGTCAGAGAGTGCCACAAGAAGTTTGGAGCAATGTGTCCACAAGACAGCCACGGAACCGCCGCAAATAGGCATCTATTGCGGCGCTTCCGTGGCCATTTTGATGGTTCACTTGCCCAAATTTTTTATGTTCCCCTACAAATGCCTACACGGATTTTTATGATACACAAAAAGATTTTTTGAACACATTTGAAAATCTGCAGCAAGCACATAAAAATGGAAAAATGATTCGGAAAGTTTGGTCGATCGATATTCTAACTTCATGCACACTAGCTAGTATTGGTTTATGGGTGACTTTGATACCATTGTTGGGTTTCGCCGGCGCTCTAGCCATCTACCGTGGCCGATGCGGAACAAAAACTGGCGTTTAAAATTTTTTGGCGCAAACAAAACCCCGCCCAAGATCTAAACCATAAACCTATACTAGCAAACTAAAGAAGCTAAACTAAAGGGTTAGAATGATTATACCAAAAGAACCAAGTCCTTCGGTCTTCCATCATCATCCTTAGCTCCTTGAGGTGTGCTCGAACGAACTTGGCCGCCGGTCTTCATCCGTCGAAGATGATCCACCCGAGAGATATAGTCATGGCTCTAGCTCCACATCAAAGGATGCAAGTGAAGCAACTAAGGTTTCTAGGTTGCTAATCTAGAAAGCTTAGGATGTAGTGAGTGAACTAAGTGTTTAGCTATCTCATCTCACCTCCTCTCATGATTCTCAACATATGAGATGGTTGAGAAGAGGTGGAAGATGAAGGTGGATGAACAAATGAAAAAATAGAGAGGAATGAAGCTCTAATGGTGAGAGGAAGATGACATGCTCAAGAGAAAGAACCATCTCACAAAAAATAATGAAGCTAACCATGGAGAGAGAAAATGAGCATGCTTAGTTTTTTAAAACAATATATTTCATTTTTAAAATGTGCCCATACTTGAATAGTATCCACAAATGAATTAATAATTCATTTGTGCACACTATACAAGTATGGTCCTCACCATACTCCCATCAAGTCTTTGCTACCTCATAATCCATTTAATATAAATAGTCAAACCAATATGAGGTGTCCACCTTCTAGAATGTTTTCCGGAAAAACACGGATTATATTCTACTGTATATACATACATGTATCCGTACTGAAACATGAATACCCGAAGAGATAGAATAACACAAAGAATATAATACTATAATATACGTATCAAAATATATATACGTAAATTATTAAATCAATGCCTGATTTAATAATCCGGCTCAAACCCAAGCCGGTTAGTATTATCAACTGTCCAATCGAAAGTCCGGGTACATAGTACAATCAATCGATCGGAACCCTGCACGTATCCAACACGGCTACTACATCGTTTCGCCAGAACCAGGGAAACCCTCTTTGTGGGACTCTAAAGACTCGTCAATACGCTGGCAGTAGGTTTAACCATAAGCACGTCAGCGGCACTAGCTGTACGTCACGGCTACCCAGGTATTGAGCGAAAGGAAGGCCGACGAGCAAGCTCATCCAAACCCCTACTGAGCCTATCCATGACAATCTCCATACAGTCCGGTCAGTTCGTCTAAGAGTATCGCATATCGAGTTTAGGGGGGTGGATAAAATCAAACCCCTATTAATGTGACATTTCGTGTCAGTATGAAGCCCATCATCCACTGAGAATCTATTAATCCAAATCAGTAATTCTCATCCACCTCGGCTGAGGATTTCTGGTGATGGCCACCCGTGCACAACACGACATCAACCCCTAATACCGGGAGAGACTAATCCCTGACAATCTGCTCACTGCCTCCATGTGGCTCGGGACTGTACCCAACTAAAACCTGTTTGCACGACTCCTTTAAGCCGTGGTAGGGTAGTAATCAAAGCACAGTGGGAACTCACACGAGACAAATGATGATCTCAGGTCGATAGAAAAACCTGTACTCATGTCATCTGGGAACTGCTATCTGACAATGGGTATAATACCAACTAGCATGTTCCCGGTGAGTCCGTCCAGTGTAATCATAACCCAATGAGCACATGTATACTATTTTAGGTGACTAACTGATACCAATGGCTTGTAAGACCGGCCACCGCCCCTCGTCAGGGTCTCGATAAGTATACACTAGTCTACTCCGGAGTATCGATGCCCAGTCTCGATACTCCCACGACTAGGGATAAATAAGGATGTGCTTATAGACCACCCAGCTTACACTTATATGATCACCGTCATAATGATGGTAGTCAAGCAAGAATCTTATGGGCTCTATCAACATGTAATAGTGATGTACAATGCCACCTAATGCTGTACATGATGATAAAGACAAACCAGATAGTATACTTTCATCTCGAGTAAGACTGTTCTACCGGTATAGGTCATCCCTCAATCATCACAATCGCGTGCCTGCGATTCAATAATTGACTTGAGGGCACTATAGCCAACAGTAAGTTTTGCGTCGTAACTTTATTTCGATGTCGGAACGTAACATCCGTATCTCGACGTGAGATTCGATTAGGCAAGTTCTAAGCTTGCAACATGCTATTTTATTATATCAATATCTAGATAACATATTAAAATGTTATAGTAGTATGATAATATCGTGATGTTCCGGCATTCATCTAGATAAACTATTAACAGTACGGATACAGACGGATGCTATATAACTGTAAATCGGTAATTTCTGCTGAATAGTAAAACACATGCACTATACTTTATCAAATAAATATTGAATCATATAAACGGTAATGGACGTATAACGGTTATAATAGATAGATACATATGCATACTGGCATTAATTGTGTTTCGATATTGATTACAGTTTTACAATGGTATCTATTTTGGTTAATATACAGTACATGACATGTTCACGACACATTACCAGATTTGTTACTTGGATTTTATTTCTAATGCCAACAATTCTGATTGTTGTCCTGATGGACGTAACTTGTTGTCTGCATAGACAAGAACTATACCTGCTTGATCCTGTGTTGGCATTAGATTTATATCGTCAATACCTGATTTGAACACAGAACTTTGGGGGGAAAGGGGAAATAAAAAATGTAACCGAAACGTAACTCAGGAGGATATTATTATTGTTTGCCGTGATTATGGGCGTGAATGGAATAATCATTGTTTATTGTTTGCCGCAATTTTGGGCGTGACGGAATAATCATTGTGTCATGGTCCCGTGGGGGTTTGAACGGGATATATACTGCTGGGTTACGATGAGAATTACATTAATTGATTTCAAAGATTTCTAGAATAGATAACCTAGAAACACAGACTTTAGGATACACATCACATACATATAACTCACTGTTTTATACCTGTGCTATTTATTTACATACATGTTTAATCATAGTATCATATCCTGGTTATCGCTATTATTTTGATATTATGACGCACCGACGTCTGGTTATGCATGGCCCAGTTCCTCTGACTTTATCGCAGGCAGATCAAGGGTATTTTGGTAAGCAAGCCGAGCAATGAGGAGCTAGCTATTTAGTTTAGGGAATCTTAGTTTATTTATTTCCGCGTTTTTATTTCTATTGATGTGAGCCCATATTTAGGACGTGATTCAGATACTATTGTTTATTGGATCTTGATTCGTTTCCGCTTTATGCATTTCCTGATTCTATTTATTGTGGCAGATGGACATGTATTAGCTAGATTATATATTTTATTGTTCTTGATATTCGATTGGCAGCCGTAATATGACTGTGGAGGGATGATTCCTAGCCACAGGTAGCATGGTTGGCTCTGTCACATGCCGTGTTTACATATCTTGGGAAGCGAGGCATGACAGGGTTTGTTTGGTATCAGAGCCATAGGATTTAGGGTCAGTCGGGTTTGGTTCTTTTATAGTTGGGTATTGAACCCAATACACTTACCAGGAAACCCAGAATTAGGAACATGTCCTGCCACATTACTATCTTACCTGTCTAGAATCTATAGCTATCTTGTTTGTTGAATCTTATTTACCGTTACTAATCCCCTTCGGTGTCTTGGCTTCAAAATCATGGCGGATAGAAAGTTGTGGTCATACCAGAGGCGTGTTGATAACGCTGCATCACTTAGAGTTGTACGTGGTGTGATTGAAAACCAGAAGCGTCAAACTGAGCTTAATCAGCACCAGGCCAAGGCTTTCCAGGAAGGTCTGTGGACGGTCCAGCAGTCCGTAGTTGCAGAGCACCCAGGCCAACATAGCGTGAGGGCACCGTGGTGGACTTTAGAAAACTCTGTCCGTCCACATTTATAGGACTGGAGGAGCCATTGCCAGCGGCTAGTTGATACAGAGAAGCTGCTCGTTGTCGTGCAGATTCCAGTTGAGAAAAGGGTGGATATTGTACGCATCTAATTGATAGATTACGCTCGCAAGTGGTGGCTCGTAGAGGAGACCCGTCTGACCAAGCCGATCAGTCGGGCAACGTTTTCGCGAAGTTTCTTGGAGAATTTCTTTCCACAGTCTGCTCAGGAGGAAATGAAAGAGAAGTTTATTAGCTTGAAGCAGAATAGCGGATCCGTTGATACACATGTGGCTAAGTGAACCCGGCTCAGTCGATTTGCGGGGCCTTTGGTTGCCAACGAGGCAGATAGGGCATGAAGGTTTATGCGTAGTTTGGATGTGGAGATTTAGAAATACATCATATCTCTAGTATTGACCACCTTCTCCTAAGTTCTCAAGGTAGTCAGAGAATAACAGAGTTTATCAGTGAGAGTAAAGGGTACTCAAGAGCAAGCTGTTGTAGTGCGGAAGCCGGCATTTACGCCAAACAGAGCTCATGTACATAGAGGCATTACGATAAATAAACATGGGACAATACCTGTGAAAAGGACCTCTGTTTCAACGCAGAGGAAGGATGTGATTTGTGATTACTGCCAACGACCGGGTCATTTCCGGAGGGAGTGCCGGATGAGGCTTGGGCAGTTTCTGATTTGCGGAGCCACTGATCATCGAATTCATGCTTGCCTATTGAGAGTTCAGTTGAAGAGTGATGCTCTGAGAGTACAGCAGAAGTAGATTGCTAAGGGACCTAACCAAGCATGGGCCTTCACCTTGACGGCCGAAGAGGCCAAGGCTTCACATGATGTCATTTCAGGTATCCTACTTGTTTATAATTTTCCCGCATTGGCATTATTCGATTCAGGTACATCCCATTACTTTATTTCGTCCAAGTTTATTAGTGCACACTCTATTCCACACACGGCCCTGTCTAGTTACTGGGACATACACACTGGGAATGGGACAATTATATCTAGTAGTGAGTGCAAGGGTTGCTCGATTGTTATTTGAGGATGGGAGTTATTCACAGATTTCTTGGTGATTGATACTGTCAGCTATGATATTGTCTTGGGAATGTATTTTCTTGGCATTTTCCATGCTGACATTGATTGTAGGGCAAAGAAAGTGATTTTCCAGATTTCCAGACATCCGGAGTTTATATTTTTGGGAGTTAGCCGATCTGTCGGGCCAGTCAAACTTAAGGCTAGGCCGACTAATGTTGTTCTTTCGTCGATAGAAGTACACAAGGAGGAAGCACCAGTTTATGAATGTGTTCAAGGACATCTCGGGTTTACCGTCAAAACGAGATGTGGAATTCGCAATTGATCTTATTCCTGGAGCAGTGCCGATTTCAAAGGCCGATTATCTAATGGTGCCGGTGGAACTAGAAGAAGTAAAAAAAAACAAGTTGCCGAATTACTAGAGAAGGGTTGGATTCGCAGTAGCGGCTCACCATGGGGAGCTCTAGTTCTCCTAGTCAAGAAGAAGGACGGCACACGAAGGATGTGTATTGACTATCGAGAATTAAATCAGGTGACTATTAAGAATAATTATCCAATCTCTCGCATCGGTGAATTATTCGATCAACTCAGTGGCGCGAGGGTATTCTCGAAATTGGATTTGCGATCCGGATATTATCAAGTTCGGGTGAAATCAGAAGATATTTGCAAGACAGCGTTCCGAACTCGATATGGGCATTACGAGTACTTAGTGATGCCATTTGGGGTTACTAACGCATCTGCAATATTTATGGACTTGATGAACCGAGTCTTTACACCATACCTGGACCAGTTCGTAGTGGTGTTTATTGATAATATTTTGGTCTATTCGAGGAACAAAGAAGAGCATGCAGAACACTTGAGGATGGCACTGCAAACGTTGAGACGAGAAAAGTTATATGCTAAGATGAGCAAGTGCCAGTTTTGGCTCGAAGAAGTGAAGTTCTTGGGTCATGTTGTATTCGGAGATGAAATTGCCGTTGACCCCGAAAAGATTGCAGCTGTTCATGATTGGCCAATTCCAAAGAATGTAGGGAAGATCAAAAGTTTTCTTGGGCTTGCCAGATACTATAAAAGGTTTGTAGAGAACATTGCTTAAATAGCAGAACCATTGACCAAGCTAACACGAAAGGAGATACCATTCGTATGGACCAAGAAATATGCGTCAGCTTTTAAAGCGTTGAAGCAAAGATTGACCGCCGCTCCTATCTTGACTGTGCCAGATGGTTCTGGATGGTAAGTTATTCACAACGACGAATCTAGAAAATGCTTAGGATGTGTTCTAATGCAGCATGAGAAAGTCATAGCTTATGCGTCGAGACAATTGAAAACTCATGAGAAAAACTATCCAACTCATGATTTGGAGCTAGAAGCAGTGATCTTTGCTCTGAAGATTTGAAGACACTACTTATTGGGCAAAATGGTAGAAGTATTACCGATCACAAGCGTCTAAAGTATGTGTTCACACAGAAAGAGCTCAACATGAGACAACATAGATGATTAGAGCTAATGGTTAATTATGATCTTGACCTAAAATACCATCCGGGGAAAGTTAATGTAGTGCCGAATGCTCTATATCGGTTACTAGCAATACGGATGTTGACTGTACAAAAGGAGATTATAGCTAATTTTCAGAGATTCGAATTGGAGATTGTACTAACAAATTCTTCGGGACAGTTGATGCAGTTGCAAGTACAGTCATCCTTGATCGATAATATTAAAGCAGCACAGTCGCACGATCCAAGATTGCAAAAGTTTCGAGAACAAGTAGAAGCGGGATTTTGAACATATTTGTTAATTCATGAAGATGGTTCGTTACGATATGTGAGCCGTTTATGTGTGCCTAAGGGAGATGTTCGTGAAGAAGTCATGAAGGAGGCTCATAGTTCCACGTATTCAGTGCATCCGAGAGGCACGAAGATGTACAGAGATCTGCGAAAACATTTCTGGTGGGAAGGCATGAAAAGGGAGATTGCTCGCTACGTATTGAAGTGCTTGGTGTGTCAGCAAGTCAAGGCTGAACATCAAAGGGTAGCTGATTTGTTGCAACCACTTCCGATTCTTCAATGAAAGTGGGAATATATAATCATGGATTTCATGACAGCTTTACCGCGGAGTCCAAAGGGCAATAATGTTGTTTAGGTCATTGTTGATCGATTGACCAAAGCAGCTCATTTTATACCGTTTCGAGTTGGTCAGTTGACGGAAGTTTTGGCAGAGCGGTACATGCAGGAGATTGTGAGATTGCATGGAGTACCCGTAAGCATTGTTTCGGATCGTGATACTCGATTTATATCCCACTTTTGGAGGAGTCTACAGGAAAGTTTGGGAACTAGCTTGAAATTTAGCACCGCCTATCATCCTTAGACAGATGGCAAGTCTGAAAGAATGATCCAAACTCTTGAAAATATGTTGAGAGCGTGCATGTTAGACTTCAAGGGTTCATGGGAGAATCATTTGCACTTAGTGGAGTTTTCATACAGTAACAGTTTTCAGGCGACTATATATATAAATGGTTCCATTCGAAGCATTATACGGTCGTAAGTGTCACTCGCCGGTCTATTGGGACGATATTGCAGAAAGAAGATTATTGGGACCAGATATTATTGTGTAAACGGTGGAGAAAGTTAACATGATCCGAAATCATATGAAAGTGACACATGATCGACATAAAAGTAGGGCTGATACTGGACGAAGACCTTTGGAGTTCGTTATTGGTGATCTTGTGTTCTTGAAGATATCACCGACTAGAGAAGTAATCCGATTTAGTAGTTGAGGCAAGCTTAGTTCTCGATTCGTGGGGCTTTTCGATATCGTCGAGCGTGTAGGAGAGGTAGTGTATCGATTGGCTCTACCACCATCCTTAGCGGGTGTTCATGACGTGTTTCATGTATCTCAACTCCGCAAGTATATTCGAGATGAGACATACGTCCTAGATCACTCGAAACTGACAATAAGAGAGGATTTAACATATGAAGAGCGACCAATGGCGATTGTGGATCGATAAGAAAAAGTCCTCAAGAATAAAGTTATCCCACTAGTACTCGTTTCATGGGGGAATAGTTCGCACGAAGAATCTACTTGGGAACGTAAAGACGAGATTCGATAGAAGTTTCCACACCTCTTTTCTTAGATCCGTGTTTTCTTATCTTTTCTTGTTCAGAAAATTTCGATGAAGAAATTGTTTTATAGTTGGGTATAATGTAACCCCATAGCACTGTTATACTATATTTATTTTGGGTATTTCAACTCTTGCGGAAAAATTCTTTATTATTATTGATTTTGGGTTGCGGAGAGTGCAATTGATAGTTGTAGTTATTATCCGACCCGACCCACATGTTTGAAACCCATCATGGTTCAAGATTATATCAAATATTTACTAGTACAGAGTACCCATGCAAATCTAGATTTTGTAAGCGTAGATAATATATTTTAGAATCCACATATATTTTTAAATACAATATAAAACCAAATAATATATTTTCTTATCTAGCCTTGCATGTCATAGTACCCCATATCATGTGATTGCGCTCATATATCATGTTTGTATCCTAAAGAGTTAGACAGACCGATTATTTTATCGCTACATATATTTACGTAGATTTTATTTTAGGGTATATTTTTTTATTTACAAGATATTGCATTATGGTTTAAATTCATACGCATATTCTCCATATTGAAAAACTAGTTTTTTGAAGGGACACAGGTAATATTCGGAGTAATATGGTATTATCTGTAAAATCCCACAATATATATATATATAATATTTTCTAGAACTAATAATATAAAATTTTATATATAATATATTAATTATATTAAATAATAATAACTCTCTCTTTATCTCTATCTCCCTCTCTCTCTCTCTCTATCTTAATCACCGTCCCCACCTCATTCTCCCTCTCTCTAATACACACACACACACACACACACTATATAATATATAATAAACCTCACCCTCTCTCTCCTCTCTCGTCTTCTTCTTTCTCTTTTTCCCGAACGCGAACCCTAACCATTACCGTCCCCACCCCCTAACCATTACCGTCCCCCTCTCGTCCTCACCTCCTCTTCCTCACCTCCAACCCAAAGCACCACCACTACACCGCTTCTCTCCTCTGATAATCCCGATCACACCAAGAACCCATCCCCCATCGCCGGCAACCCCTCTTCGCCAAAAACCCATCACCACCGACCACCTCCATCACTTCCTTGTCTCTCCAGCAACCCCCGAACACTATACACCAACACCACCGACCCCTGATCATTCCCCGATCACACCAGAACCCACACCCACCTCGCCGTCACCTCGCCGCCGACGACTTCGCCTCGCCGCCATCACCTCGTCGCCTATCTCTCCTCCGTCCTCGCCAAGTACAGAGAACCCCAACAGCAACCTCCTTTTCTTCTTCTTCTGTTTTTCTTCTTTCTTTTCTTTTCTTTTTCTGGCCGTCTCGCCGGAGTTGCGCGCGTCGCCGACGATCTAGATGACCCAACCACCGTCGTCATCTAGCCTAGTTACCATGTCACGCAGCTGCTCAGCCAGGTCAAATATTGCATGCGTAAATTTTGCGTTGTAATTTTATTTCGACGTCGGAACGTGACATCCGTATCTCTACGTGAGATTCAATCAGGCAAGTTCTAAACTTGCAACATGCTATTTTATTATATCAATATTTATTTGATAAAGTCTAGTGCATGTGTTTTACTATTCAGCAGAAATTACCGATTTACAGTTTTATAGCATCTGTCTGTGTCCGTACTGATAATAGTTTATCTAGCTGCATACCGAAACATCACGATATTATCATACTACTATAACAGTTTAATATGTTATCTAGATTGAATCATATACACGGTAATGGACGTATAACGATTATTACAGATAGATACATATGCATACTAGCATTAATTGTGTTTCGATATTGATTGCAGTTTTACATTGGTATCTATTTTGGTTAATATACAGTACATGACATGTTCATGACACATTACCAGATGTGTTACTTGGATCTTATTGCTAATGCCAACAATTCTGATTGTTATCCTGATGGACGTAACTTGTTTTCTGTATAGACAAGAACTGTACCTGCTTGATCCTGTGTTGGTATTAGATTTATATCGTCAATACCTGACTAGAACACAGAACCTTAGGGGAAAAGGGGAAATCAAGAATGTAACCGAAAAATAACTCAGGAGGATATTATTATTGTTTGCTGTGATTCCAGGCGTGAATGGAATAATCATTGTTTATTGTTTGTCGTGATTCTGGGCGTGAAGGAATAATCATTGTGCCGTGGTCCCGTGGGGGTTTGAACGGGATATATACTGCTGGGTTACGATGAGAATTACATTAATTGATTTCAAAGATTTCTAGAATAGATAACCTAGAAATACAGACTTTAGGATACACATCACATACATATAGCTCACTGTTTTATACTTGTGCTATTTATTTACATACATGTTTAATCATAGTATCATATCCTAGTTATCACTATTATTTTGATATTATGACGCACTGACGTCTAGTTATGCATGGCCTAGTTCCTCTGATTTTATTGTTAAATATGTATGCCCTAGAGGCCTGTACTGTATAGAATGCTAGGCATGTATATATACAAAAATGATCTTTGCTCGAAATGATAGTATGCTATCCGGTTTACCTTCATCTTAACATATGATGTGTTGTATTTCATATCTTATATACATATTGATGAAGCCCTTAGGATTATGCTTGACTACTAGGATTATGATGTAAATTATACTAGTGGGGCCTGAGTAGTCTAAAAGCATATCCTTTAATTGTTCCTAGTCGAGGGTATATCGAGACAGGGCATCGATATTATCAGAGTAGACTAGTGTGTACGTTTCTTGACCCTGGGGGTGATGGTTGATCCCACAACCATTGGTGTTTGACATCAAAAATTGTACACAGGTGCTCATTGGAGAATGGGTACACTGAACATGACTCGCCGAGAACTCCTAGATGGTATATATACCTATTTTCATATAGCAGTTCTCTGGTGACACTTGTACAGGTTAGTCTGTAGACCCGAGATCGTCATAGTGTCTTGTGTGATTCACACCGTGGTTTGATTTCCTCCCTACCACGGCTCTATTGAGTCGTGCAAACAGGTGGATTTTGGGTATAGTCCCGAGTCACATGGAGGCGGTGAGCGATAGGAGGGGTTTCGTCTCTCCTGGTATAGAGAGTTGATGTCACGCTATACTTAATCGGCCATAACATCAAATCCCTGGCCAGGGTTGTCGAGATTTACTGATAAGACTTATCAGTAGTTTCTCGAACCGTTATGAGCCATAAATCAGCATGACTTATAAAGTTACCGGGGTCTAACATTTACCACCCCTAAACTTCATATGCGACGTATCAGACGAAGAAACCGGACTGTACGGTAAGTGTTGCTAACAGGCTCGTTAGGGTTGAGATGAGTTCGCTCGTCGGCCACCTTTTCGTCATGTACCTGGGTAGCCATTACGCAAAGCCAGTGCCACTGACGTGCTTGTGGTTAAACCCACTGCGAGCGTACTGTCGAGTCTTTAGAGTCCCACACAGAGAGTTCCCTGGTTCAGGCAAAAGATGTAGAGGCCGTAAGTTGTTATGGCAGGTTTTCGATCATGTTCGTGTACTGGCTACAGGAATGATGATCGAAAGGATAATACTGGTAGGCTTTGGTTTAAGCCAAATACCGGTATTATATTATTGGATTATTAGTATTCGTATTTTTCGGAATATGAATACGGGTATATTTATAGGTATACGGTGAGGGGTATTCTTGTAATTGTACAAGAATACATTCTAGAAGGAGACACCTCATGAATGGGTTTTTATTTTGTGAAAATAAAAACAATGAGGTGGAATTTGGAATTGTCAAAGCATGGATGAAGGAATGGCTTATTTCATTTTATATTCATTTGGGTTTACTATTGAAGCATGTGCATTATTTTTGGAAAAAAATAATGCACGCTTCAAGTATTTGTTTTGAGCCATTTCATTTCTTCATGCTTGATACTTGCTCATTCTAACATTCATCTTCTCTCTCTAAATTATCTCCTTCTCCTATCTCTAAACTTTACCCTTCACATGAGTTGTGAATCAAAAACTTAGGGATAAAAGTAATCCACTAGTTCATCTCTACATCATCTAAGTAATCATTTCTAGCACACTTGATTTCTTAGTTAACTATTGTGAAGAGTTTGAAGCTTGTTCTATAGCTCTCGGGTGGGTCATCTTCCACCTAGAGGTAACCGGAGACCGGGTTCCTTTCAAGCATCCAAGGAGCTTAGGAGTCACATCCAAACGAAGACCCAAAGGAGCGATTCTCAAGGTATAACCCCCTATCAGAGTAGATAAGATCTCTAGATAGGGTTTTTAGTTATGGTTTAGCGCAAGATCAAGGTTTAAAGTGGGTGTTGCATGCAAGAAAATTTTCATTTGCCACTTCCGCCTCCTCACAGGTGTTATGAGGGCGTGCAACATCTACTAACATGGTATCAGAGCCTAACTAAACCATAACTAGTTGTTTAGACGACGTTTAAAGTTTCGAATATGAAACAACTCCAAAACCATAAACCGAAAAACTGCTCTCTGGAAATTTTTAAAAAGTGTTCTAAATTTTTTTTAAACTTATGCAGAATACTTGTTATGAAATAACTAGACAACGCTAGAAAAACGAGCCCAAACCACCTTGTTTTGCCCGGGGAGATCCTCAAAATCACCAGCGTCGCCGGTTGGAAAATTGTTTTTAGGCTTGGGTTTTTTAAGGTTATCTGTATTCTAGGTTTTTGGTTTTATGGTATTGTTTGATTGTTTCCATATTACATGTGATGTAACCTAAGTGTTAGGGGAAACCGGAGTGTTTCGAAATCGAATTTTTTAACGTCGTTTATCCGCTTTGAAATGTTCACTAATTGCTATACGATGATTAGTGGGGGTTGCACATATGTATATCATGTGATGGTATGTATATATGAATATATTGGATCGTCGTGGATGAATAGCCCGGGGGATGTGAGAAGAGTGTTTTTCTTTTCTTTCATTCATGTAATTTGTAAAATTGATGTAATATTATTTTCCGGGGCACATCCGGGTTGAGGTTGTAGCCACCGTTGTATAATTTCTTTTTATTGTTTTTGTTCCTAGGATAGACCCAAAGTGGGGTGCACAAACTACCGGGTTCTCGAAGTGCCGAGTGGCCTACTCATTTTATTGAGGGAGGTTGCTTCACTTCGGAAATTTGGTGGGTAGTTTTCCGCACCCGCAGAGGTCTAGGGTAAGGTTTGGCTATTCATCACAACCGTGGAACCCGTCTTTCATTAAGGGCTTAAACGAAGTACGGAATTCCTAGTATATCCAATGTATTCATCTGTTATCTGGAATGTTTATAAATGCGTGTGACGAATGGCTATTTATATATGAGATATATAATAAACGTTGCTTATGTTTTGCACCCGCGCCAGTCCAGCCCCCGCTCTGCCGTTAGTTAAGTAACCTAACGGTGAATAACGGGGCCCCGTGGCGAATGCGGATGGTATAAGCGTACGTTCTATTTTTGTTTATTTTCTGTGATGTTTAGGAAACGTAAATGATGAGACAACATTAATGTGATTAATGTTAAGAAAAAGAAACCTAAAATGTTGTAGAATCAAACTTTTTAAAACGGGTAGCTCTAGTTTTTGCTTTGCATGGTGGTATTCCTTGATGAATATCCAGCACCTCATTCGATGAGGAAAAAGCCGAGATCCCTTCACCAGGAGTGACCTCTTTAGCAAAACTAGCAAATATTACAAAGCATTCGATTTGTTTTTATAGTTGATCTAATTTTTGTTTTGCATCGTGGTATTCCTTGATGAATATCCAGCACCTTATTCGATGAGAAAAGAGCCAAGATCCCTTCACTGGGAGTGGCCTCTTTAGCAAAATTAGAAATATACTACAAAACCATTCGATTTTTTAAAATGGAGCTTAAACCACTCTTTTCACTTGATTATACAACGACATCAAGTTCAAAACGTTAAAGGTTTTCATCAAAAACATCTGTTGCCTTCCGCCATTTTAGGAAGCAGGGTACTTAGTAATCGTACTATGTTTGTTGACCATAGTTAAGGCGTGGTGTACAGTAGCTAAGTGATGTCTTCCTACAAAGCATATGATACGATCGATTAGGACATTCGTATGACTTTGTTGACCATAATTAAGGGTCATACGGGTAGGTCTAAATCAATCACGAAATGGCGGGTAAAACTTGACTAGTGCTTGTGATTTGTTGACCATAGTTAAGGTCATAAGAAACTAGGGGTAAAAACCATATCGGGAATTTCAAAAGTTGAAAATTGCAATGAGATTGTATACCTTCTATTTGATAGTTGGATCCCGATCCTACTGTGAGTAAATATTATTCCCGGGAGAGTTTTGCACTTTACAATTAGCTAATCCAGTAGGTGTCTAGAAAGGTGCCAATGGGGTTAAACCTCTAGGAAAACGAGGTTTATTTTAATTAGGTCTGCGCGAAAGCACGGGGAACCTCCCTCGGGGTACCGACACTAGCCTAGCTGACTGGTTATCGAACTTGTAGATTGTAATTAATCCTGGCTAATTTTCTTTTTTATGTTTGAAGGAAAATTTGATGAAAGCAGTGGGAGATATCGATTAGATAAGATTAATAACCAATCTAATCATGCAAGAGCAATTGCTGAGTGTCTTCTTTTCTCTCTCTTAATGGCAGATACCTATGACGGGACTTAAGCTTTTATTAGACAAGAATAAACTCACGGGACCGAATTAAAAAGAATGGCTGAGGAACGTAAATATTGCCCTGACCTATGATAAGGTCAGATACGTCCTGACTACTCTAGCCCCTCCTAGCCCAGGCCCTGATTCTTCAGTTACGGATAAGAAAATCCGCAAGACATGGAATATGGACTGCGAACAGCCAAATGTCTCACGCTTGCTTCTATGGACAATGAACATCAGAAGCAGCATGAGAAGATGGATGTACAATCCATCTTTCTTCATACAAAGGAGTTGTATGGAGAGCAATCTCGTACTCTCTGAAACGAGGCATCTTGAAAGTTGTTTCAGATGCGGATGGCTGCTGGCACGTATATAGATGACCATGTATTGAAAATGATAGGACTTATCGAAGAACTAGAGGAACTGGGATGGACAATGGAGAACGAACAGTATATTGATATTGTTCTACAGTCTCTCCCCCCTGTCTTTGCTCCGTTCATAGTGAACTTCAACATACATAATCTAGATAAGTCACTTCCTGAATGTAACGTTTTGAAAATCGTTTCGGTGAAATTTCGAAAAAACGGTAAAATAAGGGGGTTTTCTGTAAAAAGTCAAAATGCAAATATCTTTATTATAAAATTAAATATACATATTCTAGCTATGTAATTGCTAGTATTTGGTGTTTATTGAGCCACTGCTGAAATTTCAAATTTTCTGAAAATTTTTCCGAAATTAATTATTTTAATATTATTTTAAGCCGGTAAGAAAATACATTAAATTAGCGATAAATACAAATTTAAATGGGCTAATTTTAATCTTTAAAATCATGTTAATTAAAATCTAGTTGTAATATAATTTTTTAGTATTTTATTTCAAGTTTTAATTGATTTATTTTATGGAAAAAAAATATAGTTATTTTGAACTAAAACTTGCAAATATGGTATTGTGGGGGGTCTTTTTGCATAGAATTTTTTTGTAAAGTCTCTCACACTCACCCTAACTCCCCTTGGCCGGCCCCACACTATTGTAGCAGCCCAAGAATTTTATTTCCCTCTTTTTGACCTTAAATCATGTGAGAAATGGGTTAAAATAAGGTTTTTATATATAGTAAAGTAGGTGGGGGTATTATGGTAATTTGGGAGGGGCTTTGACTTGGATTCTTTTCCACAACTCCCCCACACCTCTCCCCACTCCTTCCTCAGCCGAAATTCCTGCAATAAACAGCCCCAAAATTTCTCCTCTCATTTTTCTTCTAAACTCATCAAAATTCCATTTAAACTTCACAATTTCAAGCCCATCATCCTTCATCCATCCTTCTTAACCTTTCTTGCATGGATTTTGGATGCTAGGAGGCCATCTTTAGAGTCAAAATTTCTTGCTAGATCTCTAGATCTAGAGGTATAATTCTTACCCTTTTAAATTCTTATGGTTAGATTTCTTTAAATGAGTTGTTTTAGTGTTAATATTGGTGCTATTTTCATCTAGGATCTTCAAGAGAATGGTTTGAGTTAAACTAGGGTTTTTAGCACACCATTATTAATTTAATTATTCTATTTTGCTATCTAGTATTTTATACAAACCAAATCTAAGAGTTTAACTTGCTTTTGGGGCTTCAAATTAGTGCTAATTTAGTGTTTCATGTATAGTTTGGGTTGGATTTTGTTATTTATAAAATTCAAGAAAGGGTTTGAATGCAAGTTAGGGTTTTGTGAAATTGGTGTATGATTGTGTAATGTATTAGGCTCTTATGGCTTGTTAAAACAAAGTTAGTAGCTAGTTGTTAATTGTTAGTTTAAAAATTATGATAATTACGCTAATTTGCTAACTAGCTATTTAAAATTGGTTAAATAATTGGGTTAAAAATGTAATTATGTTTTTATGACATCATTAACATTATTATGAGTGGTTTAATATCTTAGGTTATGCAAAACCAAGCTTAACTGTTTAATTGTGAATTTTGCTTTAAAAGGTGTTAAAAATTGATATTTTTGCAAACTAGGATTTTGGAATTTATGCAAATTGATGAGAATAGAATATAGGAATGGTTTATATGACTTTGTTATGATATTTAGTGAATATTGTGGATACTAGGTTCGTTTATACATCGAGTTTTGTACTAAAACGGTGATTTGTGCTTGCTAGATTTTCGGAAAAATGACTTTTTAAGTGAAATTGGGGTTTTTGTGAATTTTAAGCTATTTTATATTATAATTAGTGCTTGTAATTATACAAATGAGTGTGTTGGGAGTTTTCTCGATGGTATGGCGTTTGTACGCCGACGTCGAGGGTTTTTGGGTCGATTTGCGAAAGCAACCATAGATTTTGACCTATGTGGGATTCGTGCGTCGTTTTGGTCATGAGTCGGATTTTAATGCGGTATGGTGCGTTATGATATGTAGGTACCCCATATGGATTTCGAGACGACAATCAAGCGCATGGCGACGTCGGCACCGGCGAGCGAGGACCAGGTGAGTAGATTTATATCTACGGGGAGAAGTCGGGTGGATGGCGTATAGCACCCCCGCAGTCCGTGGTGGTGTATACGAATGCGTATACACACCAACAATTTATTATATGTTATTTGGGATTAATAACGATGTTTAGGATGGATATTGGTGTGTTGGATTATTTTAGTGTTGCGAACCCTAAGGTAGTATTGCACTACACATACACACCTACATACTTGCATACATTCCTATTTTTATGTGCTCATGGGATTCTTTATAGTTATGTGATCACATGGGTATGGGACTATGTGTTCACATACGGATTTGAGGATGATACTTGGGATTGAGCTGAGTCGATGAGATTTGTTTTGTGGTTGTGATATCGGTGATATGGCAGGATTCGTACTTGAGGTACGTCCTGCTGTTATAGAGGATCTTGGGGCGGCGATACGGGTGAATAGTGTTATAAATAAAATGGTCGACATGTGATCGTGATATGAAGCATAATATGCTAGGATATTGATATTAGGCCGTATCGGGCGATGTATACCCCTTGATGATGATATGTGCTGACGATATCGGTTTGTACGAGATTGTCGATCAGTAGTCAGATCATGAGTATATTGAGGATATTAGTATTGTACTAGACATAGGTCAGTACCCTAGACTATGATCTTGGATAAAGAGGATACCAGAGGAATAGTGTGAGGAATATGATATTGACCCGTACCCAGATTTGAGGATGTCGTACGACGGATTTACGTACGAGCTATATCTTGATGATTGATCCGCACTCTTGACTTGGGATGTCTGATTATAAATATGGTATCGGATATGATATTATTGAGGCGGGATCACCGACTAATATATATACATGTATGTATATGGATCGACTCAGATGTTAGGCGGTTTCCTTACCTGTAGTCCAGCTTGTTAGCTTAGCCCTTTAGTTTAGTTTAGTTGTTAGATTAGATTTGATTCTTACCTATTTCAAAAACTAACGAATCGTGGGTATTTTAAAAGACAGCCCAAGGGATCCTACGGATATTTCAAAAGACGTATATTTTCATAAAAACACCGTAGCCCCTATTTTCAAAACCCCATGATTCGTGTTATTTCAAAAGGCACCATTTGTAGGACTTATATTAGATTAATGCAGGTTAGTTACAGTTGCATCTAGTATTCAGCTCCCGCTTATTATTGTGGTTCGCTTCGCATCGCATACTTATGTTATAATTTCTTATTGCAATGTTGATATCATATTGTTAGGACACCAGCACCATTACCGATGATGCGTATGTACCACGTACACTTACTTGTCGGCTCACACACATCTTCATCGGTAATTGCCATGTCACGTACACCTTAGAAAATATTATTGCTTGACTTAGCTTGTTAGTTAGTAATTTGACATGATATTAGTGTGCCTGCCTTATATGCCAGCTTAACATTGTAGTTATTACTTGTCACTTCATGCATACTGTTATTCATTGTTATGCCTATATTCATGGTTTTTACATGCTATTGATGATTTGGATTCGGATTTCCATGAAATTTTCTGGATTTGGGGGGAAAACCGCAAAACTTATATAAACTGATTTCTCTCTTTTTAAATAAAAAGTGCGGTTTTTCCATGATGTATGAGTAGTCCACCATGAGTTTGCTGATGGATTTCGAGACCCGATTCGAGGAGACGGATGAACCGTTTCGGGTACATGGTGGACCCGGTAAGGTACCCCGGGGCAAGAAGCGCGTGATGATGACGATGTGAGCCTGGCAGGGGAGCACTACCTACCGGTGATTTTACCCGACGCGTCGGATATCCGGAGGATACCGTCGTGGTCTTGAGATGGATGGTAGGGGCCGGTCTGGACTGACGGCGCCCTAGATATTGTGATTGAGACATTGAGATTTCGAGATATTGAGGTACAGAGACTGTGATACAGAGATATCGAGATATTGGGATTACGTTTTGTGCCGATGCTAGGCACTGTTTTATGCTGATTTCATTATGATACCTCATTTTAAAAATACAAAGGAAATCTCACTAAATTATGAAAACGGTTCTTCATTTACATGTATTCTGTTTTCATGCATTCATACCTCATTCATATGATATATTGCTACTTGAGGCACTGACACGGGCACATGAGATTACACTCGGATTAGATATTTACCCTAGCCTTGTTATAGGCTACGTGTTATTCATATATTTAAGAATATATTATGATCATTGACCTAGGTTGCGTTATTTATGCGATTTCTGTGCGTAGATATTTTTCTATTCACGAGTTGGCAACTCACCCTCGTTGTGCCCCAGTTTCTTGCAGGTTTGCCGTACAGGTTTCATTACGGCTTGCGGGCATAGTTTCCTTCGGGTGATTTGCTTGTAGGTGGGTTTACTTGTATCGTACCCCCCCATTATATAACTTGTATATTATTACTCTGTTGTATCTAGAAGTTCCATCAACCAAACATGTATTTATTTTGAGATAGTGACCATTGATGTTATTCTTTCGACCTTAGAGTCGCGCGTTATATTTCTGTGGTTTTCTTGTGGTTTTGAGTTTCCTTTTGAATTTTGATCCTCGCCGTTGGCGTTGTATATTATATTGCTTGTGTGGTTGTGACCGTCGATTGACGAAGAGCTAGCTCCCGCTTGGGGATGCCTTTTTATTGATTTCGTATACTATTCATGTTGTATCCCATTTGGGGGCCAGAATTTACAAAGGAGACTCTGCCGAAATTTTCTGGAAATTTTTGATGTTTTTAAAACCGCCTAATTCGGCTTATGCTATTGAAACTACTTGCTTTAAGTTGGTTTTTCCTGCACTCTACATCTTTCTTGGTTTGGATTTCTGGGTGTTCGGTTTACTTAGATTACATACGCCTCGAGACGTTCGTAGTTTAAGTGCCGGTCATGTTCCGTACTTTCGGGTCGTGACACTGAACTTCTCAATATGTTGAGGAGTGCAGAGAGCACGCTAGCGAAAACTCCCGCTCTAATTGCTGGGTCATCTTCCTCTTCCGTCCCGAAAGCTAAGGTTAAGGGAAAGAAGAAGAAGAATCCTATCAAGCCGAGAGGAGGAGTGAAAAAGGCACTGGGGAAAGACAAGACAGGGGCTGCTGCGTCGGGAAAAGGGGAATGCTTTTATTGCCATAAGATTGGGCACTGGAAGAGAAACTGCGTTGGATACCTTGCCGACCTCAAGAAGAAGAAGCATGCTGATGCTTCCATTTCAGGTGTGTTTGTAACAGAAAACTGTTTTTTAATTAACTTTGCTTTCTGGGTATTAGATACCGGATAAGGATCTCACATCAGTAATTGGGTGCAGGGGCTGAGAAATAGTAAGGTGTTGAAGAAAGGTGATCACACTCTCCGAATTGGAAATCCTCTGTACATGCTGTATCAGTAGGAGAGTATCACCTTGGTTTGTCGTCGGCGTGTATATTGATTTTGAACCCATGTTATTTTGTACCTTCGATTTTGTGTAATATTATATCAGTATCGTTGTTGGACAAAGAAGGATATGATTTTGTATTACAAAGTAATGTTATGAACATTAACCTTAATCAACAGTTGATTGGGTCTGGTACATTAAATAACGGGATATACATCCTGAATCAGTACACAGTTTTCAATATACAACATGCAAACAAAAGAAAGATTTCAGACATAAATGAAGCTTTCATTTAGCATTGTAGACTTGGTCATATTAACGAAATAAAACTAACCAAGCTATATAAAGATGGATATTTAAACCCGTTTGAATATAAATCTTATGCGACTTTCCAGTCTTGTATCAAAGGTAAAATGACCAAAACTTCATTTACTGGACACAGAGAGAGAGCTACTGAACTCTTAGACCTATACATAGTGATGTATGTGGACCAATGTCTACACATGTGAGAAGTGGTTATTCATACTTCATAATCTTTACTGATGATTTCTCGAGATTTGGACATGTGTTCTTATTGAAACATAAGTCCGAAACCTTCAAAAAATTCAAGGAGTATAAATCTAAAGTAGAAAAACAAACAGGCTTGAGTATCACGAAACTTCGATCGGATCGAGGAGGTGAGTATCTAAGCTCAGAGTTTCTAGATTTTCTAAAAGAGAATGGGATTCTCTCTCAGCTCACTCCTCCGTACACAGCACAACACAACGGTATGCCGGAACGGAGAAATTGTACCCTATTAGATATGGTACGGTCAATGATGAGTGATACTGAGTTACCACTTTCATTGTGGGGGCATGCATTAGAGACTACAATATATCAATTGAGCAGGGTACCGACCAAAACCGTGTCTACCACTCCATATGAGATATGGTATGGGAAGAGACCATCTCTTAAACGAGTTAGGATATGGGGTTGTCCGGCTTATGTGAAAAAGCAGAATCCGGACAAACTCGAGACACGATCGGTTTTGTGTAAATTTGTGGGATATCCAAAACATTCGTATGGATATCTTTTCTACCATAAGGAGGAACAATAGGTGTTTGTTTCTCAGTATGCCACATTTTTAGAAAATGAATTTTTTACAAATGAAACTGTTAGCAATGCGGTAGAACTGGAAGAAATTCCAGAACCACAAACAATTATCGATGATTTTGTTGAACCTAAGGTTTCAATAGAGCCTAGCGAACCTCAGCCACTCCGTAGATCTAGTAGGACTTCTCGCCCACCAGATAGATACTATGGTTTTCTAATTGATGGTGATAAAAAAGATTGCATCATAGATGATGATGATGATCCTACTAGTTTTCAGCAAGCTATCACGAGTCATGACTCGGTGAAGTGGCTGAATGCCATGAGATCCGAAATGGAATCCATGCACACCAACAAAAGTATGGACTTTGGAGGTTGCACCATCTGGAGTAAAACCCATTGGGTGCAAGTGGATTTTTAAGAGAAAGATTGGTGTGGATTGTCAAGTGGAGACCTATAAAGCTAGGCTAGTTGCAAAAGGATTTTGTCAAAGACCAGGCTTGGACTATGATAAAACCTTTTCACCAGTCGCAATGCTTAAATCCATTCGGATCCTGCTTGCTATAGCTGCTCACTATGACTATGAAATCTGACAGATGGATGTTAAAACGACATTTCTAAATGGTGATTTAGAAGAATGCGTTTTCATGGATCAGCCAGAATGCTTCATTGACAGTGGAAGTAGCGGAAAAGCATGCAGGTTGCTTAAATCCATCTATGGATTGAAGCAGGTATCACGGAGTTGGAACATCTGCTTTGATGATACAATCAAAGAGTTTGGTTTTATCAAAAATGTAGATGAACCATGTATTTATAAAAGGATTGTAGAGAGTACTGTTACATTCCTCGTATTGTACGTGGAAGACATTCTCTTGATAGGAAATGATGTTCCTATGCTACAATTGGTCAAACTATTCTTATCGCAGAGGTTCTCCATGAAATACCTGGATGACGCCTCGTACATTCTGGGAATTAAGATCTATAGAGATAGATCTAAGAGATTGTTGGGATTGTCCCAATAGAGATACATAGACACCATACTAAAGAGGTTTAGTATAGAAGATTCCAAGCGAGGTAATTTACCCGCTTGTCACGAGATCATCCTCTCCAAAGAGATATCTCCAAAGACCGATGAGGAGAGAACTCGCATGAGCATTATACCCTATGCTTCGGCGGTAGGATCTATAATATATGCGATGTTGTGTACTCGCCCAGATGTAGCTTATGCACTAAGTGCAGTAAGCAGGTATCAATCCAATCCAGGGGAGAAACACTGGACTGCTGTGAACAACATTCTGAAGTACTTACGAAGGACTAAAGAACTGTTCTTGGTGTATGGTAATGGAGACCTCCAAATGGAGGCCTTTACCGATTCTAGCTTCCAGAGCGATAAATATGATAGTAAGTCCATCTCAGGGTTTGTATTTACCCTAAATGGAGGGGCGGTATGTTGGAAGAGATCCAAGCAAGATACCGTCGCTGACTCTATGATGGAAGATGAGTATATTGCTGCTAATGATGCCGCAAAAGAGGCAGTCTGGATGAGGAAGTTCATTTCTGAACTTCAGGTGGTTCCATCCATTGCTAATCCAATACCTTTGTATTGCGACAACAATGGAGCAATGGCTTTGGCAAAGGAACCACGGTCCCATCAAAAATCCAGACATATCTTGAGGCGGTATCACCTCATCAGGGAGACAGTGGATCGCCAGGACATCGAAGTACGGAGAGTAGACACGAAAGACAACAAAGCAGATCCATTCACCAAGGCCATCCCTCAAGTCCAGTTTGAGAAATTGTTCGAGATGTTGGGCATGCGGTACGCCGGCAACTGGTTCTAGTGTAGACAGCGGGTACTTATTGCACCAACAACAGGCCTTAGGGCAAGTGGGAGATTGTTAGAGATGTATGCCCTAGAGGCCTGTATTGTATAGGATGCTAGGCATTTATATGTACAGAAATAATTTTTGCTCGAAATGATAGTATGCTAGGATTATGCTTGACTACCAGGATTATGATGTAGATCAAACTAGTGGGGCCTGGGCAGTCTAAAAGCATATCCTTTAATTGTTCCTAATCAAGGGTATATCGAAACAGGGCTTCGATATTATCAGAGTAGACTAGTGTGTATGTTTCTTGACCCTGGGGGCGATGGTTGATCTCACAACCATTAGTGTTTGACATCAAAGATTGTACACATGTGCTCATTGGAGAATGGGTACACTGAACATGACTCACTGAAAACTCCTAGATAGTATATATACCGATTGTCAGATAGCAGTTCTCTGGTGACACTTGTACAGGTTAGTCTGTAGACCCGAGATCGTCATAGTGTCTTGTGTGATTCCCACTATGATTTGATTTTCTTCCTACCACGGCTTTACTGAGTCGTGCAAACAAGTGGATTTTGGGTACAGTCCCCAATCACATGGAGGCGGTGAGAGATAGGAGGGGTTTCGTCTCTCCCGGTATAGGGAGTTGATGTCGCGCTATACTTGATCGGCTATAACAACAAATCCCTGGTCAGGGTTGTCGAGATTTACTGATAAGAGTTATCAGTAGTTTCTCGAACCATTATGAGCCATAAGTCAGCATGACTTATAAAGTTACTGGGGTCTGACATTTACCGCCCCTAGACTTCATATGCGACGTATCAGACGAAGAGACCGGACTGTACGGTAAGTGTTGCTTACAGGCTCGTTAGGGTTAGGACGAGTTCGCTTGTCGGCCACCTTTTCGTCATGTATCTGGGTAGCCGTTACGCACAGCTAGTGCCGCTGACGTGTTTGTGGTTAAACCCACTGCCAGTATGCTGTCGAGTGTTTAGAGTTCCATACAGAGGGTTCCCTGGTTCAGGCAAAAGATGTAGAGGCCGTAAGTTGTTACGGCAGGTTTTCGATCATATTCGTGTACTGGCTACAGGAATGATGATCGAAAGGATAATACTGGTAGGCTTTGGTTTAAACCGAATACCGGTATTATATTATTGGATTATTAGTATTCGTATTTTTCGGAATACGAATACGGGTATACTTATACGGTATACGGTGAGGGGTATTCTTGTAATTATACAAGAATACATTCTAGAAGGAGATATCTCATAAATGGGTTTTTATTTTGTAAAAATAAAAACTATGAGGTGGAATTTGGAATTGTCAAAGTATGGATGAAGGAATGACTTATTTCATTTTATATTCATTTGGGTTTACTATTGAAGCATGGTGCATTATTTTTGGAAAAAAATAATGCATGCTTCAATTATTTGTTTTGAGCCATGTCATTTCTTCATGCTTGATACTTGCTCATTCTAACATTCATCTTCTCTCTCCAAATTATCTCCTTCTTCTACCTCTAAGCATTACCCTTCACATGAGTTGTGAATCAAAAGCTTAGGGATAAAAGTAATCCACCAGTTCATCTCTACATCATCTAAGTAATCATTTCTAGCACACTTGATTTCTTAGTTAACTCTTGTGAAGAGTTTGAAGCTTGTTCTATAGCTCTCGAGTGGATCATCTTCGACCTAGAGGTGAACGGAGACCAAGTTCCTTTCAAGCATCCAAGGAGCCTAGGAGTCGCATCCAAACGAAGACTCGAAGGAGCGATTTTCAAGGTATAAACCCCTATCAGAGTAGATAAGATCTCTAGATAGGGTTTCTAGTTATGGTTTAGCGCAAGATCTAGGTTTAAAGTGGGTGTTGCATGCAAGAAAATTTTCGTTTGCCACTTCCGCCTCCTTACAAGTGTTGTGAGGGTGTGCAACATCCACTAACATTTATCACTGGCAGATCAAGGGTATTTTGGTAAGCAAGACGAGCAATGACGAGCTAGCTATTTAGTTTAGGGACTCTTAGTTTATTTATTTCCGCGATTTTATTTCTATTGATGTGAGCCCATATTTGGGACGCGATTCAGATACTATTGTTTATTGGATCTTGATTTGTTTCCACTTTATGCATTTCCTGATTCTATTTATTGTGGCAGATAGACATGTGTTAGCTAGATTATATATTTTTATTGTTCTTGAAATCCGATTGACAGTCGTAATGTGACTGTGGAGGGATGATTCCTAACTACAAGTAGTATGGTTGGCTCTGTCGCGTGCCGTGTTTATGTATCTTGAGAATCGGGGCGTGACATCAACTCCATTTGTCAAGATCTTTTGGAGTTTAACTCTATAAATAAAATCCTTTCAGGAGTTTAACTCCATTCAAAATCTTTTGGAGTTTAACTCCATAAATAAAATCTTTTTAGGAGTTTATCTCCATTCAAATTTTTTTGGGAGTTTAACTCCACTCAAAATCCTTTCGGGAGTTTAACTCCTAATTCGGGGCTAAGCTCCTTCTGTTTGCAGGTGTCCAGCGCCCATGTGCCAGGCGCATGAAGCTCTGGCACCCAGCACCCACGCGTCCTTAGGACGCTATTCAACCTTCATTTCTCATACACTCCACACTTAAAACACATCCCCCGTTAGAAAAAAATTTCTACCGGGGCGCTGCTCCGCACCCCATATCCCATAAGGGGGCTGCTAGTCCCCTCGACCCCCAGCCTGCTATCCGGGTAGCGGGACGCCCGTAAACTCCGCGAGGCCCCAGACATATCCAAAACCCTTCAAAACACAACACACGTACACAACACATTGAGTTCGCATGACCAGTTTGATCCATCAATCGGAGGTTCTCTCGCTCCAAAAGTGAGGGGTAATTATCGGCAGCTTAGTCTGCGGCTGCTGGAGATTCGAATCCCTACAATCAATAAACTCCGGCCTAGCTTAGGCAGGAAGAATCTGTATATGCCTGACAAGCGCGCACATTCCCGTCTCAATGGGGTGATGAAAAGCATCCTACACCAACCTTTGAATTTTTAAATCTCTATTATATTAATGTCAATGAAAGGATGTACGGAGCACGTGCAAAAGAAACTCCTCTTATTTCGGCAATGTCAGCATTGCTGATGTGTCATAATATGAGATTTTTTTCTGTTTTATTTAAACTAAAATTTAAAAATAGAGAATTTTGAGTTTTACAGTTACAATATATCTCCTAACAAACTCTCCACAATCAAGACAAATTTGGAACTTCCCGTTTCTATTAACCACTCCTCATATTTCCTCACATCGTGACCACGTCCCACCATCTCACTGAATTACTCACGATTTGAAAAAAAGAAGAAGAAAAAGAAAAAACGCTTACATCTATAAAAATATTGTTAATCGAAACTAATAGAAAAACCATTTGAAGATGGATGAAATAAATAAAAAGAATGAGGTCAAGATATTCCTGGGTCCTTCCCATATTAGTATGAAGTTATTAATTTATAGTTGTTTTACTTTTCTCATAGGTTGAATCGATTGGAAGAAGAAGATATGAGTGATTACACTTTCTTTCTCTATTTAGTTTTTATATGATGTTTTATTTTTTTTCTATAGGTTGAATCAATTGGAAGAAGAAGAAGGTGAATGATTCCACTCTTTCTTTTCATTTTAATATGCAATAATTTTATGTAAAGGATGGTGGTAAATATTTTTGGGTTTTTTGGATATCCACCCTCCAAAACTTAACTAATTGTACAAAAAAAACCTTTTTCAATGTAATTGTGAAAGAGCCCCCAAAACTGCTAACTTAACTAAAAAATCCCCTCTGATTATTTTTGACCCTAACATCGTCAAATGTGGCCATTAGAGGTTTAAATTACTATTTTACCCTAATCCTAACCTCCCCGACCTCCCCCTCTCCTCTTCGACCTTCTTTGCCGCCGCCATCTCCTCCTCGACCTCCTCTGCCGGACCGCCACCATCATCTTCTTCTTTCTTTTTCATCATCTCATTGCACCACTGTAACGTTTTAGTAATCGTTATGCGAATTTTTCCGTTTTAGGGTAAAATAGTCGGTGTTTTCCGTTTTAACCCGATTGTGATCAAACCTCTGTACAGACTTGACTATGCCTACTTTAACTAGAATAGTGCTAGTGCATGGGCTTTGGGGGTCAATGGAGAGTTTTGGTTCACATAGAATTTTTTCCCTAATTAAATATTTTTTTAAGTTGTTAATTATGCACTTAATTAGTGGTAATTACATTTTTTGTTTGGATTAATTACTTCTAATATGAATCTATACTAATCTAATCACTAGATATTTTGTTAAACCAACCATCCATAAATATCTAGATATTTATGGCAAAAGGATTTAATTTTTTTTAAAGAAAAAGAAATGAAAGAAAAGGTGGCAATTTAGCATTTATTAGCATTTATTGTCAATTTTTGCTAGAAATCTCCACGCACTTCACAAAACTACCCCCATTTTTCTATCAAGGCTGAGCCCACTCCCAATTTTGTTCATTCTTTTTCTTTCCCCATTTTCAACAATTCCAAGCTCAATAAATCCTTAAAATTCCTTAAATAAATTCACAAAACTCCTAAACAAATCTTAACCCATTATTTCCCTTCACTAAACTGGCATGGATCTTCAAGAAAAACATGATTTTTGGAGGCAAAAGATGATGAATCTAGTTGCTTTGGTGTGTTCTTGAAGAGGTACAATTTCAAATCCAAATCTTTAATTTGTTGTATTAAATCACTTAGCTAGCTAATTAATTGATTGATATAGCTTTAAACTCATATTTAATTCATTCATGATAATTTTAATGAAGTTCAAGTTAGGGTTTAACTTGATTAAAGGGTTAATTGTTAATTGAAGATTAGGAAAAACTTATTCTAGTGGAAGAATGGAAATTGTTTAATTCCCAATCCGTCTAATTAAGATTATTAGTAAACTAGGTTTTACTAAAACATAATTGGGTGAGTTTAAAATTATGGAAGTGGTTTGGATAACTTAGTTAAGCTGCTTTAAGATGTTTGTAACCGCTAGAATCGTGTTAGCTTTAGACTTGTGCAAAATTATGCGATAAGTTGCTTACTAGGTTTCGGTGAATTTTGGACGTGGGTTCGATTGGTCATTGCGAGATTATTTATATTACCTTCCTCGTATTTAATTGTGTTGTGGGTGCGCGATCGGTACGATCGGAGTCTAGATTTGGTGGTTGCGTAGTTTAGCGACCCTAGTTAGGGTATTTGCCGATGTCGTGCGCGTTTGGTGCGCTAGGTACGCGGTGTAATTTTCTGAGCGTTATCATTGCGTTTCGTTATCTTTGTATCGGCGTAGGATATTTAGCTTATGTGATGCGTTTGTGAAATTTTAGGATCGCAAGCGGGGACTTCGGACGCTGCGAATAAAGGGAAGCAAGTGGTCGGATTTTAGTAGCTTGAGATCATCGGTGAGTAGATTTAACATCTACGGGGAAATCGCCCGTATGGTGTTATGCGTCAGGGTTAGATTATGATGTGATAGCTGCATGTTATTTGCATATGAGTTGATTGCATATGAACTCCATTGCATAGTATTGCCTGTTATACCTTGACTTATACCTTTTGGACACAACACCTTATTGACGGTTCATATTGCACGAGCACTAATTGGTATGCTACACCCATACCGTCGGTAATTGCCATGACACACACAACCCACATACATACGTGATATTGTATTGGATAGGGATAATGGAGGTAATGACTCTTATTCCATTTCACGTATACCTTGCTATAGCTACTTGTACATCATGCATACATATTGATATGTACACCCACATACCTGTTACAGGTACATGTACATCATGCATACATATTGACATGTACACCAACACATTTTGCTATAGCTGCATATACCCTTAAGTGGTATTGTATTGACATATGATATTGAGACGTTGATTATTGTACTATTTCTCTTATGGAATGCATTATACATACTTGCTTACATGTAGATACTTATACCTTGGTACAGTTACATCTACACCTCATATGATACTGCACTTGATTTCGGAGGATTTGGGAACCGCATGATATATTTTAAAAGCTGGATTTATTTAAAAGAGCAGTTTTCCCTTGATATGCTCATATTGCTGTTTTATGTTGCATATATCAGTTTTCATGGATTTACGCATTGAGATATGGATTTCATGTGATTTATGGATTTGAGAACCGTGGGGGTATTTCAAGAAATTTTAGGTATTATTTGAAAACCCGGTTTCTCGTGATATGATATTTCAATGCGTCTACCATGAGATTTCTCGGTTCTGAGATTTGTGATATATACATGATGCGAGGAGTGTAGTGGGCCATATACGGGTACATGGTGGAGCCCGGTATGGTACCCGGGGCAAGAAAGGTATGTCGATGGATTAGCCGATGAGCCTGGCAGGGGATGTGCACTACCTACCGGTGACAGTATTTGGACTCGGCGGTTATCTAGAGGATACCGACCGGAGTCATGAGATGGATTTAGGCCGACCCGTTCTTCCGGAGCCCGCGGGCCGATCCCGCAGACGGAGCCTATTATACGAGGATTTACGTGTCGATGCTAGAAACGGGTTTCATGATGTTTCGAGTGTCGGTGTTAGACACTCAGGTTTCCATGATTTTTACGTATCGTCGATAGACATACGTGGTTGATATCCTCATGTACACACACATACACACACATATACATACAGGTATATGTTTTCATTAGTTTTCGGGTGTCGATATTTGACACTCAGGTTTCATGAGACTGACGGGATATGAGGGCCGATCTGAGGATGCGGTGCCTGAGGATTTTGGGATTTGATGTGTCAGTGAGGGACACTGGGGTTTTTCCATGCTGATGAGTTTGCATGAGGTTTTATTATATCATCCCACCCACTCAGGATTATTTTGATGCATTGCTTCATGTAGTTGTAGTACCCTGATAATGTACCTTTACATGACTGTTGCATATTCATATTGCCATACTTATGCTATCTGATTACATGTGATAGATTTATCGCTGTTCGTGCATACTTGCGATTACATTATGATGTTAATTACTATTCATGAGTTGGCAACTCACCCCCGTTGTGCCACAGTATTTTGCAGGGCTTACCCTCAGAGTAGTCGCGGCAGGGCATCTTATCATCTCTACTTTTGCGGATACCGCTACGATTGGCTTTGAGGCCTTTGCTTTTAGGTGGGTTTGCGATTATCCATTTATGTACATTGGATATCTTTTTGTTGGATCTAGTATTCTCCATCTACCACTTCATGTATTTGAGTTAGAGACAAGTTGTGAGGATTTGGTGTTGTACATTAATTTTAGTGACTTTGGGGTGCCGTGCTCGTGGGAGCCGGTCTTGTTGTAAAGTTTTACTTCTTTATGCAGTTTTCCTTATATTTCTTCGCTACGGCGTCGTATATATGCTTGTGGTGGTTTTCTCCGCCGTTGGGCGTGAGTTGCTCCCGTTTGGGATGCTTTATTTATATTCTATGGTGTACCCGTTTTCGGGGCTAGTTTTTACAAATGAGGTGCTGCCGAAATTTTCAAGAAAGAAAACTAAAGTTAAAAATTTTACTTGAGATTTTCCGAATGTTTTAAACTATGTTTTTCTCCGCTTATCCAGTTTTGGATGGTTTAGATTTCTGGGTTTCGGCTTACTTAAGTTGTGTACGCCTGTAGACGTTACGTAGTTTAAGTGCCGGTTACGGGCCTAATTTTTGGGCCGTGAAAAAGTTGGTATCAAAGCGCTAGGTTTTACCTTTCGGAGTGTAGGATGACCTTGGTATGATGGACTAGGTAGCTTAAGCAGAGTAACGTAGCGTGTGTATGTTCCGCGGCATACTTACGACACGGTACTCCGTCTAAGTAACCTTAGGACTTATTGATTGAAATTCCTCCTGTGAATTGTGCATCCTTGTGATTCGATTTCTGTGTCCTTATCGAATCTTGTTTCAATTTCCAGCCTATATGCCACCGAAGACTACGAGGGCGGTGCACCTGTTGTACCGGAGCACATTGCTATGTTTGGGGCTGGTATGCAGGACTTGCGCCAGATGATGGGGTCTTTAGTTGAGGTCATTCGAGCGCAGGGGCAGGCGGTTGTTCCACCCGTTGCGGGGCCGTGATGGTACCTACTGTTCCGGCAGTCGCAGCTACAGCTCCAGAGGTTATCACCGTGTCACTGACAGAGTTCATGAGGCTGAGGCCTCCGGTTTTCACTGGCACAGATACTGCTGAGGATCCGCAGTCGTTTATCGACCGGATGGCCAGGATTTGTCGTTCGCTCCGATGCTCCGACGAGAGATGGGTGGAGTTCGCGAGCTTCCGTCTGGAGGGTCTGGCCCAGAAGTGGTGTGAGTCCTTGGAGAGGGGCAGAGCCACAGGTCTTGCTCCTATGCCCTGGGCTGAGTTTTTGACGGTGTTTCTCGCCCGTTTTCTTCCACCGAGCGTCAGGGATGTGCGAGCGTGTAGATTCGAGTCATTATGCCAGACTCCAGGGATGACGGTGGCTGAGTATGATATACTGTTTACCGAGCTGTCTGTGTATGCTCCGTACTTGGTAGCGACTGAGGAGATGAGGGTGAAGAGGTTTGTTCGAGGCCTGCTTACCCAGTTGTTCCTAGCCATCAGCATTCAGCATTGTGACACGTATGCTGCAGCGGTGGACGCAGCCCTATTGGTGGAGGAGCGTCTTTCTGAGTCGTCGGTTGTTCCGGAATCGAAGAGGGCTCGTACTGGTGTGCCGGCACAGAGACAGACATTAAGACGCCGTGATAGATTCCGTATAGGTACTGGGGGTAGTGGAGGCTCGAGATCAGGCCAGTTATTTAGCTCTTATCCCCAGGAGGGTTAGCGGTCTTCATCTGGATGTTACCGGTGCGGGAGTTTATATCATCGGGTTCGAGATTGTATTGAGACACTTGAGGGCAAGGCAGCTGTACCGCAGGTTACCTTATCACCTTCTCCGTCTTAGAGAGCGTTGCCTCTTATGCCTGTTGTTGCGCCGCGTCAGACTTCCGCTCAGAGAGGTCGTGGTGGTGGTGGTTTTGTGCCGAGAGGACGAGGTGGCCGAGACAGAGGACTGCCAGTTGCAGGTAGAGGGCAGGCTCGGGTGTTTGCCTTGACTCATCAGGACGCGCAGGTGTCCAATGCAGTGGTTTCAGGTATCCTTTCTGTATGTTCTTTCGATGCACATGTTCTTTTTGATCCGGGATCTACGCATTCATATGTTTCTACGCACTTCGTGCCGAGGTTAGGCCGAGAGTCATGTTTGCTAGATCAGCCTCTTGTCGTGACTACTCCTGTTGGTGAGTCGTTTGTTGCGTGACACGTGTTCCGGTTGTGTGTTGTCCGTATAGGAGACAGAGATCTGTCCATCGACTTGATCCTTCTTGAGATGTTGGACTTCGATGTTCTGCTAGGCATAGACTGGTTAGCTACTTTCTACGCGTCTGTGGACTGCCGTGAGAAGACAGTTAGGTTTTGTTTTCCCGGCGAGTCAGTGTTTGTTGTGCAGGGGGGCCGTGGTGCCGCCCCTCACAGTTTGATTTCTGTCCTTTGCGCTAATCGGCTTTTGAGGAGGGGATGTCGGGGATTCTTGGCTTTCATTCATGATACCGGACCCACAGTGGAGCCGTTGGACCAGGTTCCTACCGTGCGAGAGTTTCCCAACGTCTTTCCCGATGAGTTACCTGGGTTGCCGCCAGAGCGCGATATTGAGTTTTGTATTGATCTGATTCCGGGCGCGGGGCCTATTTCTATACCGCCTTATCGGATGGCTCTGGTAGAGCTTAGAGAGCTTAAAGATCAGTTGCAAAAGTTGCTTGATAGGGGACTTGTGCGTCTGAGTGTTTCGCTGTGGGGAGCTCCTGTTCTGTTCGTCAAGAAGGACGGCAGTTTGAGATTGTGTATGAATTATCGTCAATTGAACCGAGTTACAGTGCGGAATAGGTATTCTTTACTTCACATTGACGATTTAGTTGATCGGCTCCAGGGTGCGAAACATTTTTCTAAGATTGATTTGCGTTCGGGTTATCATCAATTGCAGGTTCGGAATGATGACATTCCGAAAACTGCTTTTTGTACACGCTATGGGCATTATGAGTTTCTGGTGATGTCGTTCGGACTCATCAATTCGCCAACAGCATTCATGGATCTGATGAACAGGATTTTTAGGCCGTTCCTCGACCAGTTTATTATTGTGTTTATTGATGACATACTGGTATACTCTAGGATTCATGAGAAGCACGAGCAGCACTTGAGAATTGCTTTGCAGATATTGAGATAGCACCAACTGTATGCTAAATTCTCAAAGTGCGCGTTTTGGCTTGATAGAGTTGACTTCCTGGGCATGTGGTGACGGGTGACGGTATTCTTATAGACCCGAGGAAGATCGAGGATGTGCAGCTTTGGCCCAGACCTGTATCGGTGACTGAGGTCCGCAGCTTTTTGGGCTTAGCTGGTTATTATCGCCGTTTTGTGCAGGATTTCTCGAGTATCGCTGCACCGCTGACTGGACTGACCCGGAAGGGGGTTCCTTTTCTTTGGATTGATGCGTGCGAGCAGAGTTTTCAGCAGTTGAAGACTCGGTTGACGGTGGCACCAGTTCTATCTTTGCCTTCTGGATCGGGCGGCTATGTTGTTTACTGTGATGCTTTTCGAGTGGGGCTCGGTTGTGTTTTGATGCAGCATGATAGAGTGATTGCTTATGCTTCTAGGCAGCTGAAGAAGCACGAGCAGAATTACCCCACTCACGATCTTGAGATGGCCGCGGTGGTCTTTGCGTTGAAGATTTGGAAACACTACTTGTACGGGGAGTCGTGTCAGATCTTCACGGATCACAAGAGCTTGAAGTACATCTTCCAGCAGCGGGATCTGAATTTGAAACAGCGTCGTTGGATGGAGCATTTGAAGGATTATGATTGTGAGATCCTTTATCACCCGGGCAAGGCGAATATGGTAGCTGATGCTTTAAATCGTAGGCCCGGGGGTAACTTGTCCCAGTTGAGCGCAGTTCAGCTATAGTCTTCTACAGATTGGCAGCTCTTGTGCGAAGGTAGAGTGCAGTTTGAGTTCACTTCCACTGGGGGACAGTTGCTCGTGTCCGCGCTCGTCCATTACTTTTTGATCGTATCCGTGAGGCGCGGCCCAGTGATGACCGTTTGTCTAAGATTCTTGAGCTTGTTCAGCAGGGTAGAGTTTCGGAGTTCACGATTGATGACCAGGGTGTGCTACGATGCGGGACGTGTGTACCAGATACTGATGGTTTGAGACGCGAGATCCTAGGACAGGTACATCAGTCAGCCTTTAGCGTTCATCCAGGTTCCACCAAGATGTACCGTGACTTAAGAGACTTTTACTGGTGGGAAGGGATGAAGCGCGATGTTTCGGACTTCGTTTCGAGGTGCCTGGCTTGTCAGCAAGTTAAGGCTGGGTATCAGAGGCCAGCTGGAGAGTTGCAGCCTTTACCCGTTCCGGAATGGAAATGGAAGCAGATTTCCATGGACTTCATTATGGGTCTACCCAGGACCAGTCGAGGGTATGACTCCATTTGGGTGATTGTTGACCGGTTGACGAAAGCGGCTCACTTCCTTTCAGTGAACACCATTTTCGGTTATGCTCAGTATGCTCAGTTGTACATAGATGAGATTGTGCATTCGCACGGTGTTCCCACATGCATCATATCCGACAGAGGCACCCAATTTACTAGCCGTCTTTAGCAGAAGCTTCAGGAAGCTTTGGGTACCCGGTTGAGTTTTAGCACCACTTTTCATCCATAGACCGACGGTCAGTCGGAGCGGACTATACAGACTCTGTAGGATATGCTTCGGGCGTGTGTGCTTGATTTTGGTGGCAGTTGGGATCGTCACTTGCCGTTGATTGAGTTCTCCTACAACAACAGTTTTCAGGAGACTATTCAGATGGCACCTTTTGAGGCTTTGTACAGTAGGAAGTGTCGATCGCCAGTCTGTTGGACCGAACTCAGTGAGAGTAGGGTTTTGGGACCCCAACTAGTTTAGGAGACTACGGAGAAGATCCAGCTGATTCAGGACAGGATGAGAGCAGCCCAGTGCAGGCAGAAGTCTTATGTCGACCGTCATCGTCGCAGACTTGAGTTCGCAGTAGGGGATCATGTATTCCTGAGGATTTCTCCGATGAAGGGCGTTATGCGATTTGGGAAGAGGGGGAAGCTCAGTCCCAGATTTGTAGGACCTTTCGAGATCCTTGAGCGAGTGGGTTCTGTTGCTTATCGTTTAGCGCTCCCGCCTAGTTTTCCGGATGTTCACCCCGTTTCCATGTGTCGATACTTCGTAGATACCTTTATGATCCTTCTCATATGATTCAGCACCAGACCGTTCAGCTTGAGCGCGATCTTTCGTTCACCGAGCAGCCGGTAATTATTTTGGATCGGCAGGTGAAGAAACTTCGGTCAAAAGTCTTACCATCTGTGAAGGTTCTTTGGCGTAGCTCTACTAGTGAGGAGATCACTTGGGAGGCCGAGAGTTAGATGCGGAAGAAATTCCCTCATCTCTTCGAAGGTACGCGTAGTTAAATTTTAATTCGGGGACCGAATTTCTTTAAGGGGGGAGATTGTAACGTTTTAGAAATCGTTATGCGAATTTTTCCGTTTTAGGGTAAAATAGTCGGTGTTTTCCGTTTTAACCCGATTGTGATCAAATCTCTGTACAGACTTGACTGTGCCTAGTTTAACTAGAATAGTGCTAGTGCGTGGGCTTTGGAGGTCAATGGGGAGTTTTGGTTCATATAGAACTTTTTCCCTAATTAAATATTATTTTAAGTTGTTAATTATGCACTTAATTAGTGGTAATTACATTTTTTGTTTGGATTAATTACTTCTAATATGAATCTATGCTAATCTAATCACTAGATATTTTGTTAATCCAACCATCCATAAATATCTAGATATTTGTGGCAAAAGAATTTAATTTTTTTTAAAGAAAAAGAAATGAAAGAAAAGGTGGCAATTTAGCATTTATGAGCATTTATTGTCAATTTTTGCTAGAAATCTCCACGCACTTCACAAAACTACCCCCATTTTTCCATCAAGGCTGAGCCCTCTCCCAATTTTGTTCATTCTTTTTCTTTCCCCATTTTCAACAATTCCAAGCTCAATAAATCCTTAAAATTCCTTAAATAAATTCACAAAACTCCTAAACAAATCTTAATCCATTATTTCCCTTCACTAAACTGGCATGGATCTTCAAGAAAAACATGATTTTTGGAGGCAAAAGATGATGAATCTAGTTGCTTTGGTGTGTTCTTGAAGAGGTACAATTTCAAATCCAAATCTTTAATTTGTTGTATTAAATCACTTAGCTAGCTAATTAATTGATTGATATAGCTTTAAACTCATATTTAATTCATTCATGATAATTTTAATGAAGTTCAAGTTAGGGTTTAACTTGATTAAAGGGTTAATTGTTAATTGAAGCTTAGGAAAAACTTATTCTAGTGGAAGAATGGAAATTGTTTAATTCCCAATCGGTCTAATTAAGATTATTAGTAAACTAGGTTTTACTAAAACATAATTGGGTGAGTTTAAAATTATGGAAGTGGTTTGGATAACTTAGTTAAGCTGCTTTAAGATGTTTGTAACCGCTAGAATCGTGTTAGCTTTAGACTTGTGCAAAATTATGCGATAAGTTGCTTACTAGGTTTCGGTGAATTTTGGACGTGGGTTCGATTGGTCGTTGCGAGGTTATTTATATTACCTTCCTCGTATTTAATTGTGTTGTGGGTGCGCGATCGGTACGATCGAAATCTAGATTTGGTGGTTGCGTAGTTTAGCGAACCTAGTTAGGGTTTTTGCTGATGTCGTGCGCGTTTGGTCGCTAGGTGCGCAGTGTAATTTTCTGGGCGTTATCCTTGCGTTTCGTTATCTTTGTGTCGGCGTAGGATATTTAGCTTATGTGATGCGTTTGTGAAATTTTAGGATCGCAAGCAGGGACTTCGTACGCTGCGAATAAAGGGAAGCAGGTGGTCGGATATTAGTAGCTCGAGATCATCGGTGAGTAGATTTAACATCTACAGGGAAATCGCTCGTATGGTGTTATGCGTCAGGGCTAGATTATGATGTGATAGCTGCATGTTATTCGCATATGAGTTGATTGCATATGAACGTCATTGCATAGTATTACCTGTTGTACCTTGACTTATACCTTTTGGACACAACACCTTACTGACGGTTCATGTTGCACGAGCACTAATTGGTATGCTACACCCACACCGTCGGTAATTGCCATGACACGCACAACCCATATACATACGTGATATTGTATTGGATAGGGATAATGGAGGCAGTGACTCTTATTCCATTTCATATATACCTTGCTATAGCTACTTGTACATCATGCATACATACTGATATGTACATCCACATACCTGTTACAGCTACATGTACATCATGCATACATATTGACATGTACACCCACACATTTTACTATAGCTGCATATACCCCTAAGTGGTATTATATTGACATGTGATATTGAGACGTTGATTATTGTATTATTTCTCTTATGGAATGCATCATACATACTTTCTTACATGTAGATATTTATACCTTGCTACAGTTACATGTACACATCATAAGATTCTGCACTTGATTTCGGAGGATTTGGGAACCGCATGATATATTTTAAAAGCTGGATTTATTTAAAAGAGCGGTTTTCCCTTGATATGCTCATATTGCTGTTTTATGTTGCATATATCAGTTTTCATGGATTTACGCATTGAGATATGGATTTCATGTGATTTATGGATTTGAGAACCGTGGGGGTATTTCAAGAAATTTTAGGTATTATTTGAAAACTAGGTTTCTCGTGATATGATATTTCAGTGCGTCCACCATGAGATTTTTCGGTTCTGAGATTTGTGATATATACCCGATGCGAGGAGTGTAGTGGGCCGTATGCGGGTACATGGTGGAGCCCGGGGGCAAGAAAGGTATGTCGATGGATTAGCCAATGAGCCTGGCAGGGGATGTGCACTGTCTACCGGTGACAGTATTTGGACTCGGCGGTTATCTGGAGGATACCGACCGGAGTCATGAGATGGATTTAGGCCGACCCGTTCTGCCGGAGCCCGCGGGCCGATCCCGCAGACGGAGCCTATTATACGAGGATTTATGTGTCGATACTAGACACGGCTTTCATGATGTTTCGAGTGTCGGTGTTAGACACTCAGGTTTCCATGATTTTTACGTATCGTCGATGGACATACGTGGTTGATATCCTCGTACACACACACACACATATATATACATACATACAGATATATGTTTTCATGAGTTTTCGGGTGTCGATATTTGACACTCAGGTTTCATGAGATTGACGGGATATGAGGGCCGATCTGAGGATGCGGTGCCTGAGGATTTTAGGATTTTGATGTGTCGGTGAGGGACACTGAGGTTTTTCCATGCTGATGATTTTGCTTGAGGTTTTATTATATCATCCCACCCACTCAGGATTATTTTGATGCATTGCTTCATGTAGTTGTAGTACCCTGATGATGTACCTTTACATGACTGTTGCATATTCATATTGCCATACTTATGCTATCCGATTACATGTAAGAGATTTATCGCTGTTCGTGCATACTTGCGATTACAGTATGATGTTAATTACTATTCACGAGTTGGCAACTCTCCCCCGTTGTGCCACAGTGTTTTGCAGGGCTTACCCTCAGAGTAGTCGCGGCAGGGCGTCTTATCATCTCTATTTTTGCGGATACCGCTACGATTGGCTTTGAGGTCTTTGCTTTTAGGTGGGTTTGCGGTTATCCGTTTATGTACATTGGATATCTTTTTGTTGGATCTAGTATTCTCCATCTACCACTTCATGTATTTGACTTAGAGACGAGTTGTGAGGATTCGGTATTGTATATTTATTTTGGTGACTTTGGGGTGCCGTGCTCATGGGAGCCGGTCTTGTTGTAAAGTTTTACTTCTTTATGCAGTTTTCCTTATATTTCTTTGCTATGGAGTCGTATATATGCTTGTGATGGTTGTCTCCGCCGTTGGGCGTGAGTTGCTCCCGTTTGGGATACTTTATTTATATTTTATGTTGTACCCGTTTTCGGGGTTAGTTTTTACAAAGGATGTGTTGCCGAAATTTTCAAGAAAGAAAACTAAAGTTAAAGATTTTACTTGAGATTTTCCGAATATTTTAAACTATGTTTTTCTCCGCTTATCCAGTTTTTGGTGGTTTAGATTTCTGAGTTTCGGCTTACTTAAGTTGCGTACGTCTGTAGACATTACGTAGTTTAAGTGTCGGTTACGGGCCTAATTTTTGGGTCGTGACAACCACTATCATCACATCCCCACGACCTCCATCCCCCGATCACCACCATCTCGCCACCATCATCTTGCCGGACCACCACCATTATCATCACCATCACCACACCGGATAATCACCACTATCATCATCAGCAGCATCACCACCACCACCACCACCACCACCATCTTTCTCATCTCCCCACTCCCTTTCCCCGATCACCATCACTATCACCCCACCGTCCTTTTCTCCCGCCCACCTTTCACCTGACCTCCCTCCTTCCGCTCCTCCTCCTGATCACCACCATCTTCATCATCAAAACCATAACCACCACCACCATCATCTTCTTCATCCCCACTATAACCATCACATCCACCCCACCGCTTCTCCCCGCCCCCTTTCTATCCCTCTCGTTTTGCCGCCGCCGTTCCCATCACCACCACCTTCATCATTAGAATCATCACCATCATCATCACCGTTAGCATCATTATTTTCTTCATCCCCCACCGACCCACCTTCCTTGACCCCCACCGGCCCTTCGCCTCCGTCTGGTCGTTGCCTCTACAATCGCCTGGTCACAGCCGCCACAGCCGCCTGTTCGAACTCAAGAGTAAATGCCCTTGATTAACTTAACTCGAGTCAACTCGAGTTGACCTAACAGAGGGGTTTTATTCATTAACAGGGGAGTTTTGGGGGTTTTTTTACAATTACATTGAAAAAAGAGGTTATTTTACAATTAGCCAAGCTTTGTGGGTGTATGACTAAAAAAACCCAATTATTTTATAGATATGAGTTGATACAAGTACTAAAAAAGAAGAAAAAGAAGAAAAGAAACAAAAGTAAAAGAATGGATATAAGATGGGTATTCGTATCTGGTACACCTTTTAAGCTTATGAATTTTATGTATTATTTAATAATTTGATATTGTTTTATTGAATCAGTGGAAAGAAGAAGAAGGCAATATTTCAAATGAACCAATGAACTATTAAACGTTACTTTATTCTCCATAAAAACGTCGTACGGGCATATTGCTATTCAATGTAATAACTGAAAATAAGGCAACCACGCAAATGCAAGAGGCCATTGCACATCTTCATCATCATCAGATCTAGATGACGCTCCCTCTTCCCACCACAAACATAGAAACAAATCCAAACCCTAGAAAAATTCCCATCCCCCTCCCCAAATCTTCTCCCGATACGAAAATACAGCCCCAAACCCTAACCAAAACTTCAATTTCAACTCGATTCGATGTTTTTCCAAAGAGCCTCTCAGATTCTGCTCGTTGGATCCATGTCTGGATCTCTTCGTTCTTCTTCGTTCTCATCGTCATCAACGTTGATGCATGGGATCCACTTGTTTCAGTGCCCAGACGCAGTGGGGATCGTCGCCAAGCTCTCAGAGTGCATCGCCTCCCATGGCGGCAACATCCATGGCGTCGACGTCTTCGCCCCTGAGAACAAGCGCGTCTTCTACTCGCGAAGGTTCTCTCTTTTCTTTCCCCTAGCAATCTTTTTTCCCCCCTCTCTTTTTCCCATAAGCATTTTCTTGTCAATTTCTCTTTAGATTTGAATAGAGCTTTTAGGAAAAAGGTGAGAAAATGATAGATTTTGATGTAGGATTTAATTTAATTTCAAATATTGCTAGCAAGTTACTTACTTTAGCGTTTGAAGCAGTTTCATTAATTTAGTATTTCCCCATAAACTACATTTGGCTCATCCTTTTTAATTTTTTTGATTTGATTTAATTTAATTTATTAATATGACTAGCAATTATAGAAAGTCGATTAGACCTTGGAAGCTGTAAGATTGGGTTTGCTTTAGAGAAATGTATCCATCTAAGTAATTTATAGAATTGCATTCCCCATTTTGCATTGCCAATTAGAAGAAACTTTTTGTGTGCCAATCTCATGTTTTTTTTAAAAGCAAAATGAAGGACCAAGCCCCCGCGTTTCATTCACAATTATTCGAAAAAAAGCAGCAGCAAAAAGAAGAAAAAAGAACATAAAACGACGTCTCAAATAAACATCAACCTAAACTCTCCGTACTAGGTAAAAGATAAACCCCCGTCGAACACCCAAAACCAGCCCTTATCCTTACGTCGCCACGCCCTCCCTACCATCTGCCGGGGCCTGCTCCCCATAATGCCCATCCAATGTCTTCTTGTCCTCCTTGCTTTTTTCTTTGCCTTCGTCGAAGCTATACCTGACCAAAACGCAATATTTGATTCAATACCACTAATCACACGCAAAATAGAGAGTTATTAAAAATTCTATTATTTCTCTCCACCCAGATGCCCCAACAAATAGCCGACCGAACTATATCCCAGATCCCATGAAAACGGAGATCCAAAATGCAATAACAGCATGAAAACGTCAATCTCATGTTAAGTGAGTGAAATTTTACCAAATTGCTTTACGAAATCTCTACCTGCAAAATTCAACAACAGCTTATAACGACATACACACCTTAGTGTTATTAAATGCCGATTTTGGTTTATGTTTGATAGTATATTTAGTTGGTTTCTTCTCGGAATATATATGCATTTTATTGATTTTTCAGACAAGGGGATCAAATCAAATCTAAATATAGATAATTTTGCAGTGAATTTGTTTTTGATTCTGCACGTTGGCCGCGAGCTGTGATGGACAACGACTTTCTGACTCTGGCAAAGTTCTTTAATGCAGAGAAGTCAGTCGTACGGGTTTCTGATCTTGATCCAAGATATAAAATCGCAGTTCTTGCTTCAAAGCAGGTGAATTTTACATTCTAATCTTCTAGTTTTCCTACAAATTGTTGGTGAATGATCAGAAGCTTGCCTTTAAACTAACTCAGATTTGTATATGGATATAGGAAAAGATACGAGTCAGATTCGATGATTTTTCGATAAAAAGATATGGTCATGGATTGGTGAACGATTTTTCATTGGGATACACTAAATTATATCATTGTTTAAAATGCATATACATAATGAAGAAAATTATTGTCCAGCGGTTCTAAACTTAGAGTATATATATTTTGAGTAGTCTAAGAACACAAACAACAATTGTTGCTTGTCTCTCATTTTATCAATGCATGTTAGGTATATTTAGAATACAATACGAATGTTAGGATGTGTCAATAAGATTCCCAGCAAGTATCTTTGAAAAAATACGACACATTGTCATGTCTACGAAGAATCAGTGCAACATAGGTTATAAAGCCTTTACGCTTATGTTTGCTATCTGTGACGAGCACAATGTACATTTTGAGGTAGCGTTATGGATATTTGTGTAAATGTTTCTTTTGGGTATCTTGAACTTTTTTTGGGGAGGGGAGGGAACAGGTGGGGGGGGGGCTTTTTTTTCTCTCCTCTCCCAATCACATATTTAAAACACATGATTTGGATGTCTAATTCGGACTTCACTATTATAGGACCATTGTTTGGTTGATTTGCTATATCGATGGCAAGAGGGCAGGCTTCCAGTAAATATTAATTGTGTAATAAGGTAAAACATGCTTCTGTATAACTCAATTTTTATGACAAGTCTCAGCTAAGGTTTGAAATATATGATGTAATCACAGCAATCATGAGAGAGCCCCAAATACTCATGTTATACGTTTTCTCGAGAGGCATGGAATTCCATACCATTTTCTTCCAACAACAATTGCAAACAACAGGGAAGATGAGATCTTGGCATTGGTTGAGGATACTGATTTTCTAGTCTTTGCTAGATATATGCAGGTAATTTAGTCATGTATTTTAGTTTTAGTCCACAAAATTTGTTGGTTGAATTATAAGTTTTCTGTATCAATGCTGAAGAGACAATCATATACACACAGTATCTATGAAGTAGCGAAAAGTGTTTTTTTTAATTATTACTATTATTTTACACAACTTTTATCACATACCACTATTTCAGCAACATAAACCAACGGAACCGGGAAAACATTAAATAGAATTTAAATAAAAAAATTATGGGAAAGAATCCTGTAATATATGTATTTATTATTATAATTTTTTCTAATTTAAAAAACAATTAGTTTAAAAAAAATGATTTTGCAATACTCTTTGACTAAGTATTGCTGAATGGTATCAAACATTTATATTAAAATTGTGAGAGAATACTGTTGGCTGAATTAGGATAAATGTTACTACATAAACTCGAGCACAAGCTATCTTATTCAAGAAATGGGTGCTTAAAAGACAAACTAATTACATAGTTCAAATATACTGAAATCTTTGGCATTCTACTTTAGTTTTGTCGATGCATCTTTCTATTTGCTGTAGGTCTATTGAGAGCAGCCATTACATAATACCAAATTTCACAGATAATATCTGGAAACTTTTTGGAGAGATATGGAAAGGATATAATCAACATTCACCACGGTCTCCTTCCTTCATTCAAAGGCGGGCATCCTTCAAAACAGGTGTCTGAGTGATAACTTTTTTTATTAAGGGTAAATTGCACAAATGTACCCCAGAACTTTTCTGTTTTTTGCGGTAAGTGCCTTTAACTTCAAAAAATAGAGATAAATACCACGGACTACTTTTTTGGACATAACTACCAAACTACCTAACAACCTTAATTTTTTTCCATAATCGGACAGTTATACCCCTCTCCTCCTTCATCTCCTCCATCTCCGCTGCCCACTCCTCCGACAAGACCCCCGACTCCTCCGTCGTCCGATCCCTCGCCACCTCCCTTTCCTCCCTCCTCCCCCACTTCTCTGATGGTGGAACAAGGGGAGGGATTCGATGGTGGGGGGGTGAGGGGGAGGGGGGAGCGAGAGGCGTGGTTGCTGGTGGGGCGAGGGAGGCAGAGGATGAGGAGTCGATGGGGGAGGCGTCGGATTTGGGGATTTTGCGAGTGGCCCGCGTCATGAATATGTTGAGCATTTTTTTTTGTTTTGATTTGGGATGATTTTGTTGAGCATTTTTTTGGTTTTGATTTTGGGAATTAAGGTTAGGGTTAGGGTTTGAGGTGACGGACAACGCCTGAGGAGGAGAAAGATAGGGACATTAATGACTGAATGAGAGGAGAAAGGGTGAGGGGATAGAAGTTCATGGCATTCTTCTTTAATTAAATTAGTTCGTGGTACTTATCGCAAAAAACAGAAAAGTTCAGTTGTACATTTATGCAATTTACCCTTTTATTAATTTAGGATTTGCGCAATTTGTAAACTTATTACCTATGTTGGTTGATTATTTGTATTTTTGATAAATTATCAGGCTTACGATGCTGGGGTGAAATTGATCGGAGCGACAAGTCATTTTGTTACCGAAGAACTTGATGCCGGCCCAATTATTGAACAGATGGTGAGATTTTATTTTACATGATGCTGGTTTATGTGCTATAAATAAATTTGATGCTATCCAGCTCTGGAAGAAGATAAAGATATAATTGTGGCCAGTTTGCAAAATATTGATCCGGTCTTTTACCTGAAATACAAGACTCCATCATGTAGAATAGCAGACATTCATGTTTTTTGGTACTTGCTGGAAATGTTAGGCATAATCGCACAACATATTTATTTATACAGCATAAATGTACACCGGTATTAAGGCATGAGATAACGTTAGCATTAATATAAAACATTTGAGTAGCAGTACACCGGTATTAATGCTAACATTCGGGTTTACCCTAGATGTTTTATATTAAGGATTACTTTTACTGTATTTTTTTTTCTCACCTTCACATCGTCTTAAATGCTAAACAACATCTAGTGCGGTGTTTCCACATCAGCATCATTAGCTAGATTGTTACCTACATCGACACTGTAGATCTAATTTTCTCATATTGCAAAGTGTTGAGAGCCAAATTTGGCCGTATACTGACCACTAATGCTCAAATCTGAATTAAAGTAGCGGTTAAGATTTGGACGCCCACTTCTCTTATCATTTCCCATCTAAGATTTTTCTTTTCGTATTTTTTTGCAAGGTCGAGAGAGTTTCTCATAGAGATAATCTGCAAAGTTTTGTCCGAAAATCAGAGAACCTTGAGAAGCAGTGTCTGGCGCAAGCAATAAAATCGTACTGTGAGCTCAGGGTTCTACCTTACGAAACGAACAAGACAGTTGTATTTTGAAAATTGCTCCGTAATAAAGCAATGTAGCTACGCTTGGCATTTATTTATTGCCTCTTGAAATCATTGGAAATAAGTTTCCTTTTTCTTTTGTGTGTTGTAAACCTATCTGATTGATGATGCATGATACCAAAGGGAACTCAGGTTCTTGGAAGAAGGAAATTGTCCCTGGTTATCTATGATGATGCCCTCTGTCAAAAAATATAGGCTAAATTTTACAAAGGCATCCATGAACTTTCAAATACCATGAACTTCAATAATTATAGATAGGCATCATGGATGTAGAACTTTCATATTTTAAGCGATTGATACCGGTAAAATTATTGAGGTCCATGGTATTTCTAATTATTGAGGTCCATGGTATCAATGGTATCAATCGCAAAGACCTTGAAAGTTCATGAGTTCTTTTGTGCAATTTAGCCAAAAATATATGATGCTGATCTTTTTATTTTAATGAAGAACTTTTTTTATTTGGACAAGGAGTATGAAGTTTGCTCCCTGATAACATTAAAGGCATGTTTAGTACACACAACGGAAATACTTACATATCCATAACTGTGTTTGTTATAACTTGATCAGTTCAAGTGATAAATATGCATAACAATGGTGAAGAAAGGGTGATGGTGGTTGTGGTAGGTTTGTGACAGTCAATGTAAAATTTTGTCATATTTTATGACATGAACCATAATAAGAATATCGTTGGGGCGTCTCCTACTCAGCGACGCGCTACATCAGATCCCGGGTATGGTGTTAAGTATGCAAAGGCTTTTAGGTCGTCGTCCAGAAACGGCGTGCTACATCGGACCCCGGGTGTAGTAACAAATAAGCAAGGGTCGTCGTCCAGAAACGACGCACTATATCGGACCCCGGGTGTAGTAACAAATAAGTAAGGGTCGTCGTCTAGAAACGGTGCGCTATATCGGACCCCGTGTGTAGTGACAAATAAGCAAGGGTTTCATAGGATCCGTCTAACTTCCTGGAACATAGGTTCCCTTACAGGTAGACTAATAGAATTAGTGGAGGTGATGATTAGGAGAAGAGTTGGTATTATGTGTTTGTAAGAAACTAACTGGGTAGGTGAAAAGAGTAGAGTCATAGAGCCTTAGGGTTATAAGCTTTGGTATACGGGTAGAGATAAAAATCGTAATGGGGTAGGCATAATCATAGATAGACGGTTGTTTGAGAATGTAGTTGAGATTAGGAGAAAAGGTGATAGAATTTTACTGATTAAGCTTATTCTAGGTGGAGAGATCTTTAATGTTATTAGTGCTTATGCACCACAGATAGGTCTTGATGACACTAGTAAGCGTCTATTCTTGGAGGATTTAGACAAGATGGTGCAAAATATACCTAGTGGAGAGAAGTTATTTATTGGTGGTGATCTTAATGGTCATGTAGGTACTAGTCGTAGTGGGTTTGATACTATCCATGGAGGTTTTGGTTTTGGACAAAGGAAAGTAATAAAGTAGGTGACTCGATTCTAGATTTTGTCTTATCTTATAACTTGATCTTAGCAAACACCTGGTTTAGGAAAAGAGAGTCCCACCTTATCACTTTTAGGAGCAGATCAAGTGCTAGTCAAATAGATTTTTTTCTGACGAGAAGAATAGATAGAGCTTGTTGTATCGACTGTAAGGTGGTGCCAGGGGAGAGTGTAACCACTCAAGATAGACTTTTAGTTCTAGATTTTCGATTTAGAAGAGAACCTAGGAAGATTAGACGTAAGGTAGAGCTTAGAATTAAATAGTGGCGATTGAAAAAAAGGTAACCAAAAGGCTTTTATAGATCGTATAGTCCAAGAAGCGGATTGGCAGTCGGAAGATGATTCAGACAGAATATGGAACAAAATGGCTAGTTGTATCAAGAAGGTAGCTAGAGATCTACTTGGTAAGTCGAGAGGTGGTACTCCACCATCTAAGGACACATCATGGTGGAATGAAGAAGTAAACACTGCTATTAAAATTAAAAGGGATTCTTATAAAAATTTGAAGAAAAGTAGAGATGTGGAGAGATTTAAGAAGTATAAAATGGCTAAAAAGAAAGTTAAGAAAGCTGTTCGGGAAGCTAAATCTAAGGTCTATAAGGAGGTGTACGAGAAATTAGACACTAAAGAGGCTGAAAATGATATATACCGGATTGCTCGGATGCGGGAAAGGAAGACTAGAGACTTATATGCGGTGAAGTGTGTCAAAAATGAAAATTAGAAGGTCTTAGTTCGAGATGAGGATATTACGGAAAGATGGAGAGATTATTTTGACAAATTGTTCAATGAAATCTTTTCTAAGAATTTGGATGGACTTATCATTCAATCTCAAGATATAAACCGTGATTTCATGCGTAAAATAAGACTACCTGAGGTTAAAGAAACTTTGAACAGAATGAGTTTAAGAAAAACGGTTGGTCCTGACGGGATTCCTATCGAGATTTGGAGATGTTTAGGAGAAATAGGCGTTAAATGGCTGACAGATCTGTTTAATAAGATTTGGCAAACAAAAAAGATGCCAAATGAATGGAGAAAAAGTATCCTTATACCTATCTACAAGAATAAGGGTGACATTCAAAGTTGCTCAAACTACCGTGGAATAAAACTTATGTGTCACACCATGAAACTTTGGGAGAGAGTGATTGAACATAGGCTAAGGAAGGATATTAAGATAACAGAGAACCAGTTTGGGTTCATGTCTAGACGATCGACGACAGAGGCTATTCATTTGCTTCGTCAACTTGTCGAGCGTTTTCGAGAGAGGAGAAGAGATTTGCATATGATATTTATTGATTTAGAAAAAGCGTACGACAAGGTACCTAGAGAGGTATTATGGGGGACAATGATGAAGAAGATGGTCCCCGTCAAGTATATTGACATAATCAAGGATATGTACGATGGAGTAGTGGCAAATGTCAGAACTTGCGGCGGCTTAACGAGTGATTTTCCGATTATAATTGGTTTATATCAAGGATCTGCATTAAGTCCATTCCTGTTTACCATCGTGATGGATGAGCTTTACTAGAACTATCCAAGATGAGGTATCTTGGTGTATGCTATTCGCTGATGATATTGTTCTAGTAAATGAGACGAAAGCAGGGGTTAATGCCAAATTGGAATTATGGAGGCAAACATTGGAATCTCGGGGATTCAGATTGAGCAGGTCCAAGACAGTATATATGCATTGCAAATTTAGTAACCAGAGAAGTCAAAACCATATTGGTATAACATTAGAAGGGCAAGAGATATCACCGAGCGACCAGTTTAGATATCTACGTTCCATCATCCAAAAGAATGGGGAGATCGATAGTGATGTTAATCAAAGGATCCAAGATGGTTGGTTGAAATGGAGGAGTGCAACAGGGATTTTGTCTGATCGTAACTTTCCGTTAAAATTGAAAGGGAAGTTTTATCGGAGCGCTATTCGGCCTGCCTTATTATATGGTACAGAATGCTGGGCTCCTATGAAACATCATACACATAAGATGCACGTAGCGGAGATGCGCATGCTTCGTTGGATGTGTGGTAACACTAGAAAAGATAAGGTGTGAAATGAGAATATTCGTGCAAAAGTTGGTGTAGCACCTGTGGAGGAGAAGATGCGGGAAAACCGGCTAAGATGATTTTGTCATGTGCGACGCAGACTTATGGAAGCACCGGTTCGATGAATAGATACTCTCGATATGGGCAATGGCAAAAGGGCAAAAGGGAGACCGAAGAAAACATGGATGGAAGTGATACGAAACGATATGGTTGCCAAAGGACTCAATGAAAGTATATTGTTCGATAGGAGTGAGTAGAGGCGGAGGATTCATGTGCTGGACCCGGCGTAATTCTCATGTTGGTTCATGTAGCCCACCCCATATGCTTGGGATAAAAGGCTCAGTTGTTGTTGTAATGGTGAAGAAAAAGTAACAGTGATGGCAGCAATGACGATGGTTGTGTTGGGGGTAGTTATAATAACCATGACGAAGAAAGTGATGGCGGTAGATGGTGGTGGTGACGGTGGTTGACGTGGTGAGTCTGGTGACAACACTGGAATAAATGATGTGCATGGAGCTAACCACAGCGACACTACTATAATATGGGGTTGCCCCTACGGTTACAGGAATCCGCAGGAGCAACTTTTTATTGCCCCTACGGATTAAGCCGTAGGTCCCCATGGTTGTCCCTACGGTGCCCTACATTTTAATTTAAAAATATTAAATTGTAATTTGTTGTTTGGCCCTACAGAGCCGCAAACAAATGACCTACGGTTAAGTCCGTAGGGGTATATATATGGGTTATTAATAAAAAAAGGCACAGAAAAGCCCTCGCCATTCCCTAAAATTCTCTCTCTCATCTTCTCTCCCGTGCCTCAATCGATCGTTCTTCCGCCTCGATTTCGCGCCTCGTCGCCACCGCCCTCTGCCCGCGGCCAGCCACCGCCCAAAACTTCCTCGTCGACTTCCTCGTCGCCACCGCCCGCGACTCGTCGCCGATTGCGTCGTCGACCACCGGTCTCCTCCGTCGTCTCCTCCACCGCCCGCTACAGGTTAGTAAATCTCAAATTATTTATAATTTTGATGATGTTAGGGCTAGGGTTCAGGGTTCAGGTAGGGGTGAGGGTTAGGGATAGGCATCGGGTTCAGTTTAGGTTAGGGTTAGGGTTCGGTTGGGGTTGGGGTTGGGGTTAGGGTTGGGGTTAAGGTTATGGTTAGGGTTCGGTTGGGGTTGGGGTTGGGTTAGGGTCAATTTCGAATTTTGAAGGCTTCCATGGCGATCTCAGAAATTAGAGGAACTTCGTCAACTTCAACTGTAAGAGAATCTATCTCTTTATGGTACGAAAGTTGAAATCAGTGATTTGAAATTTTGCGCATTCATTTAATTTTGGTTTCAGTTACAAAAATTTGGGCATGAATGATTGGGTTGAATTTTGCTCATAATGGGTTTAGAATTAGTATGATGGTTTAGGAGGAAATTCGGGTTAGGGAATTAGGGCTTAAACAAATTGAGTTTCAGCCATATTTTTCAATTTATTTTTTATATTTATGATATGTTAAATTACCTATGTATTATGAAATTTGTTTTATATTATGCATCTTGTTCTACACTTCAAAGTTATATTGATGGGGCTATGTGATGTGAGTCAAGATGCAGGACTTAGAATAAACAAAGCTGCTGGACTTTACAATCTTTTCATTTTCAAATATTTGGTTGCCTTGAATAAATTGTTGATGAATAATTGCAAACTTAATCTTAAAATTGTTGATGGAGTCTATGTTTCATGAATTTTATGTACTAAATCATGGCTATGTTTAACGATAGTAATGTATTAATTTAAACTTAATACCGTTATGTCTGAGATGATGGGTACTCCTAATGTATTGGTATATCCTAAATACCGCTAATGTGTATTATTATGATTCTGAAATTGTCTGGTTCCTAAATTTGCATCCTCTTTTATTCTGAAATTGTCTGGTTCCTAAATTTGTATCCTCTTTTATTATCCTAAAAACCTATTCATGTTAAATGTTCAAATTAAAACCAATATATGATACTCGATGATAATATGAAACTTTCATATTCTCATTGATACTCATATATGAAACTCAAAGCGCCACTTAGTCCCCGTCTATCGGTTAACATACGTTCGATATTCGTCGTGACATAGAACTATACGAAGGTTATTAAATATCGGACGGTATAGCTCGGTACTAACAACCGTCGTGTAGTCTATGTGACGAGAAGATTCAATCGTATGATAACCGATAGATTTGTCCCGTTTGGACAAGTTAGGAATGTATAAAGCAAACACCTGCATTCACTTGTGTTTTCATCCGTTTCGAGATATTTCGTCGGTACTTTTCTGCTGGTTCTCCGTACACAAAGATAGATTAGATGTTCATTTCAACGTTGTTTCACATCTTTGAAATGATTATCTATTCTATTACAGTGTACTCTGAGAACAGCGGGGAGGTGCTGCCGAAATTTACTCGAAACGGTTGAAAGCACAAGCGAATGGGTGTCTGCTCTATACATTCTTAATAGGATAGAAACCTTACCCCCGACAGCCGAAACACACACATACAACACGAATACACAACAAATGCATCATTAGAGAGTGATTCAAGATGTTCAAGTTAAAACCAATATATGATACTCGATGATAATATGAAACTTTCATATTCTCATCGATACTCATATATGAAACTCAAAGCGCCACTTAGTCCCCGTCTATCGGTTAACATATGTTCGATATTCGTCATGACATAAAACTATACGAAGGTTGTTAAATATCGGACGGTATAGCTCGGTACTAACAACCGTCGTGTAGTCTATATGACGAGAAAATTCAATCGTATGATAATCAATAGATTTGTTCCATGTGGATAAGTTAGGAATTTATAAAGCAAATACCTGCATTCACTTGTGTTTTCATCCGTTTCGAGATATTTTGTCGGTACTTTTCCGCTGGTTCTCCGTGTACAAAGATAGATTAGATGTTCATTTCAACGTTATTTCACAGCTTTGAAATGATTATCTATTCTATTACAGTGTACTCGGAGAACAGCGGGAAGGTGCTGCCGAAATTTACTCGAAACGGTTGAAAATACAAGCGAATGGGTGTCTACTCTATACATTCTTAATGTGATAGAAGCCTTACCCCCGACAGCTGAAACCCACACATACAACACGAATACACAACAAACATATCATTAGAGAGTGATTCAAGATGTTCAAGTTAAAACCAATATATGATACTCGATGATAATATGAAACTTTCATATTCTCATCGATACTCATATATGAAACTCAAAGCGCCACTTAGTCCCCGTCTATCGGTTAATATACGTTCGATATTCGTCGTGACATAGAACTATACGAAGGTTGTTAAATATCGGACGGTATAGCTCAGTACTAACAACCGTCGTGTAGTCTATATGACGAGAAAATTCAATCGTATGATAACCGATAGATTTGTCCCGTGTGGACAAGTTAGGAATGTATAAAACAAACACCTGCATTCACTTGTGTTTTCATCTGTTTTGAGATATTTCATCGGTAATTTTCCACTGGTTCTCCGTGTACAAAAATAGATTAGATGTTCATTTCAACGTTGTATCACAGCTTTGAAATGATTATATATTCTATTACAGTGTACTCAGAGAACAGCGGGGAGGTGCTGTCGAAATTTACTCGAAACGGTTGAAAGCACAAGCGAATGGGTGTCTGCTCTATACATTCTTAATAGGATAGAAGCCTTACCCCTGACAGCCGAAACACACACATATAACACGAATACACAACAAACGCACACACATCACCTACACACTAAAAACCCTACACTTAAGCGAAATCATAAATTGAAACACACATATATAGAATACAACTCATACATGGGTATCCTCAAATCTAACTTTGATTATCGATAATTTATTCTTTTCAACGACAAACGCACACACAAAGCATATACACGGATTTTCTCCTTTGTCAGTAACCATCCCGTTCTTAAATTTCTCAATATATTCATCATAACCTACAATTTATATGTTATACAGTCTAACATGGCCCATGAGTACGTCAGAGTTAAGGACTGGATGTATGTAGACTGGCAACAACGTATGCAACCTAAGTTTGTCGCAGGAGTTGCTGCTTTTATTGAATTTGCACGCGCACATAATAAGATCGTGATAGAGAAGATTCTCTGCCCGTGCGATAGATGTGGGAATAAGTACTGGCAGAAGGTAGAATTTGCAGTGCTTCATATCGTTAAATATGGTTTTACTAAACTTTATACAACTTGTCTATATCACGGGGAAGGAGAAGAATACAGTAATGTGGCAGAAGAAGGAGTATACGATAATGCTGTAGAAGAAGAAGGAGAAGACGGTAATGCGGCAGAAGAAGAAGACGGTAATTTCTTTCCATCAGAAGAAATGGAGGATATGGTAGAGATTGCCCTAAGTGAATCTATTCGTACCGAAGATGACATTCCTTCCGGTCAAGGACCGCGTGCGGATAAGTATGGAAATTTCATGAATGATGCTAGAAAACCAATTTATGAGAATGCAAAGCATTCCACCCTCTCATGGTTCGTCCAACTTTTCCAGATTAAGTGCCTAAATGGATGGAGCAACAAGTCATTCACAATGATTCTTTCGTTCTTGAAAAATTCTATGCCCCCGGAAAATAACGTGCCCGACAGCTGGTACGGAGCCCAGAAGATGATGTCTGATTTGGGTCTGAAGTGTGAGAAAATTCAAATATGTCCTAAAAATTGCGTGTTGTACCGGAAAGAGAATTTAGATTTGAAAGAGTGCCCAACATGCGGAGAGGCCAGGTATAAGCCGAAAGATTCTTATAAGAAGCCCGATATACCTGTCAAGATAGCACGATAATTTCCCATAACACAGAGGCTGCAGAGGCTATTCAGGTGCAAGAAAATAGACGAGGCAATGATTTGGCATCACCGTGCTCCTCCAAGTGAAGATGCAAAAATGAGCCATCCAAGAGATTCACCGGTATAGAAGTATTTCGATAGGAGGCACGCAATATTCAGTAGCGATCCTCACAATATCAGGCTCGGACTGGCTAGTGATGGGTTCTGCCCATTCAACTATATGGCTGGAAGCCACAGCATATGGCCCGTTGTAATGATAGTTTATAATCTGTCGCCTTGGTTGGTTATGGACCAATCATACTTTATGATGCCTCTTCTTATCGACGGACCAAACTCACCGGGAAACAATATCGACGTCTATCTCCGACCTTTGATTGAGAAGTTAAAATCTCTATTCATTGATGGTGTAGAGACTTACGATGCAAACACAAATACAACCTTCATACTGCGTGCGGCTTTAATGTAGACAATTAATGACTTTCCTGCGTATGGAATGCTATCAGGTTGGTCCGTATATGGTCACAAAGCATATCCTCATTGCCATCAACATACGACATCGAAATTCTTGAATTTTAGCAGGAAGGTTTGTTATTGCGGCCATCGACGTTTCCTGCCTCTAAACCACCCCTACAGGTTAGACGCTGTTTACTTTGATGGTCATCAGGAGCTTCTTGGACCTTCAGCCCTATTGTCCGGAGAGGATGTGACTACTCAGTGGGATGGTTACAATAATGTGACCTTCGGGATGGATCCGACAAAACAGGTCAAACCACCATTCTGGAACAAGTTAAGCATTTTCTTCGAGCTTCCGTACTGGTCAAAAAATTTAGTACGTCATTGCCTGGATGTCATGCACATAGAGAAGGGAGTATCCGAGCACGTACTCAACTTATTTCTTTGTAAAAACGGGAAATCGAAAGACAACCTCAATACTCGGATGGATCTACAGGACTGGAAAATTAGAAGTGAATTGCATCCTAAACCGGTAGAGGGTAAACCAGGCAAGTTTGTACTTCCCAATGCCGCTTATCATATGTCACAACCGGAGAAGAAAAGATTCATGCAGGTGTTGCATGATTTGAAGGTTTCTCAGGATCATTCAGTAAGAAGATAAAAATTGTGAAAGGCAAAATCGATGGGCTGAAAAGTCATGATCACCATGTTATCATGGAGCACCTTCTCCCATTAGCCCTCAGGACTTCTCTCCCCGAATCGGTTGGTCTAGTAATCAATGACCTATGTTGTTTTTTCAGAGAGTTATGCCCTAAAACACTGGATGTTGTGACGCTGGAGAAACTAGAAAATTCTATTGCGTTGATACTTTGCATGTTTGAGCATATTTTCCCACCGTTATTCTTCGATATCATAATACACATGACGGTTCATCTTGCAACTGAGGCTAAATTAGCCAGAACGGTACAATATCAATGGATGTATGCCATCGAGAGTTACGTGGAATTTTTCGTTTCGTGCAATTTGTAAAATTATTGTTGTTATGTATGCCTGTATTTATTTATTCAACATATTTTCTTTAGCTATCTCTACACTCTTAAAAAGTATATACGCAATAGAAATCGACTAGAGGATTCTATCATGCAAGGTTATCTTCTAGATGAAGCAACCACATTTTGTTCCCGCTATCTGGGCAAGAACATTGAGACGAGATTTAACCGGCCTCGAAGAATTCAGGACGGGCCATTTGGTAAATCCGATTATAAGATAGTAGACACTATATTTATCAACAAGATATACCGGTTTATCTTGCTCAATAGCGCATGTTTTGAAAAAATTAGAGAGTAAGTTTTTTTGGATTAATTGTTATATTTGTGTTTGTGTGTGTATGAAATAATATAATATTAATGTCATAATTTATTGTCGAGAACAGAATTCATTTTAACGAGGTACGTGAGGGGCATCTTGATTGGAACGATGAACGATTGGAAAAATATCATCAGGATAATTTTTGCGATTGGATTGCAGATCATGTAAGTTATTCGAATAACATATTATTGCTATCAGTTTTAATCTAAACTTATATCGTTATGTATTTGTCGTAAAATTTGTTTTGTTAGATCCACGATCCGAACTTGTCTGCATCATTAAAGAGTGATTCAAGATGTTTAGCTCAGTTTCCTAGTATGAAGGTTGCATATTATAAAGGATTCGGTGTCCTTGGATACAAATTCGAAGTTAAGGACATAGAAACATCTAGAACCACTCAGAATAGTGGGATTGCGACGGTAGGATCGGATGGTGTGATTTATTATGGATACTTAAATTGTATACTTGGTATCCAATATCCCGGACGATCAGAACCCTTTTTATATATTTCAGTGTACTTGGTACGATACACGAATCGATACGGATAAGCGGAGAAGCAATCTCGGGACTTGGAAAGATGAATATGGATTGACCAGTATGAACACACTTCGATTTTACGGTCAGGAAGATCCGTTTATCTTTCCGAACCAAGCGTTCCAAGTATATTACTCACAGTGCCTGAAGCATCCGGGATGGAGTGTCATATGCCGTTGGAAATCCAGGAATGTCTACGATGTCTCAGAATTCGAGGACAGCGATAATGATGAAGAAGAAAGAAGACTTAGAGTGCTCCGACCGTCTGTTTAGAAAGACGGGTTGTCTTCGGCTGATCATGAAGTTACGTGGGTTAGAAATGATATCAATAATGAAATCCAAGTAGATATGTCTAATGCCCCCACGAAACGAAAAAGGTTATCAGTAATGTTTTATTATTACTTCACATTTTATGATCTATACATATATAGTCGATGTTTGTAATGATTGTCTAATGCGTCCACGAACCGTTTTATCTAGATTTGATGACGATGACGGGAGCAGCGAGGGGCGGAAGGAGCTCCAGCCGCGGCAGAGGCAGAGCGGTTCGGCCGCCCAGAGAGCTGCGTAGGGAGCTTCAGAGGGCCGGTCTTGCACCCCGATCGGAGACCCCTTCTGATGCCTCCTTCCGTGTGGACTTTGCCACACCTCCAGGTATATTGCACGCATATTCATTTTGAATGTAATATTATAGATATAAATGTATGTTCATGTCAAAATTACTTACATTGTCAATGTTTGATTGTCTAACTGTTGGTAATGCATCCACATCAGGGACAGAGCCCACTCCCGCACCTCCAGGTATGTTTTTATATCATATAGTGCATGTATATTGATTTATAATGTTATATCATAAATATACATACATTCTTTTTGCTCTTACGTACTTACATCTCGGGCTGTAGGTGGTGTCTTCACATCTCCAGCAAAGCCCACCACCGCATCTGCGGGTATGTTTATATATCCTATAGTGTATACATATTGATTTAGAATGTTATATTATTGATATACGCATTCTTTTTGCAATTACTTATATAATTAGTGTTTGATTGTCTAATTATAGGTGATGCGTCCACGTCTGTTGCAGGGGCCACTCCGGTCACTTTCATACCCTCCGCTCAGTTTGCAGGTTTGTATGAATAAATATAAAATATTTATTCATTTTACATATCTTTTAAGAATAAACATGAACTTCATGTAATTTTATCGATATTTATTTTCTACTTGGAGATGCGTCCACGTCCGGGTCACCGGTTGTTCCTCACCGGAGGAACTATCATCCCGCTCGTGCTGTTGCCCGGGACCAGGCTCGTGCTTCTGTCGCCGGAGGTATATATCACACTTCAATTTCCGTTAAACCTTGATTTCTTAATACCATTTTGTCTTAATATTGATTGTCTTGATATTTCTTGTAGACGCAGGGCATCCCTATCCTGAGAGGGGGACTCGAGGCCCGAATCGGTCTCACAAGCTGAGCCCCGACAGAGCTAGAGGGGAGGCAGCATTCCCCATCTTCTTTACCCCTGATTATTGCTATATCAGCAATTATGCTGAGAGGTTCGGCCGGTTTATGGGGGATGAGAGCCGCCTCGTGAAGAATTATCCACTTCACGTTGAGTGGGGCGACCAGCACCGGCGCTCATTCTCCCTCTTCTGGGATCAGGCTCGGGTATTAATATATATTTTTATTTGATTTATCCAATATATTTATTATTAACACTTGTAATTTAATAACATTGTTTTTTTGTATTTTCAGTTGGATTACGATTTTCAGCCTGTACCTGACCCTGATCACCCTGAGAGGGTGCTCGATCTTCACGCTTTGTACCATGGCCTGATGAAGAACATGAAATCGAAGGTTCGATACAATAGTAATGAGCTGAAGATCGACTGCTATTCCTTGTGGATGGCGACCCTCGAGGCAGAGAGAGCGGCTCTCCTACATACTCCGGTCTTTGCGAGAGTCGACGTAGATACATGACCTCCATTGTGCCAATATTTTGACTCTCAGCGCAAACAGGTATGTATTTTAAATGTAATTCATTGTTTAGTATATAATTTATTTTTTTGTGTTGCTTAATTAGAAAACTAAATCTGAATGTGTTGTGCAGAAACAGGCCGATCAAAATAAAGAGAATAGAAAGTCGGCGAAGAGGGGTCGCCCCACTTATACAGGTGGCTCGAGGAATATTACTTGTGCCATGGAGTTATCGGTAAATTACAATAGACCTACTGTGATATAATGTAATATTAAGAGTTATTTTCTAATATATGTAAATTTTTGGCGAATTGTAGAGAGCTCAGACCCTGGCGTAGGGTGGTACACCGAGCGTGCTGTCCGCGTATCTTGCCGTCCACGGCACCTCGACAGATCCCGCCACGGGCGAGCTTCGATACCCCGACACCACTACCCAGGAGTATTGCATAAGTGTTAATATTTATTCAACCCCTATTTGAAATTTTTTGTTTTGAAAGATTTAAATTTAAATGATATACTTATATTTTACTGGTTAATGTGGGTTTAGGAGCGGGTGGTTGAGCAGGCGGAGTTATCGGGGATCGATTTTACTGGACAGAACGATCCGATACTGCTGACCCCAGTCCTAGACGCTGGACACGGAGGGCACCATGGAGGTTGGGAGAGAGGCCGGGGACTGGGTCCTAGCAGGGCTCATATGAGGTTGGACTCCACTCCGGCGGTTACTTCCTCTATCTCCCGTGAGCGACGTCTAGAGCAAGAACTGGACACCTTGAAGGCCACCGTACAGGAGTTGAAGGAGATGATGGTATGTATACTACTTAATAGTAAAATATTATGTTATATTATAGATAGCAATATATCCAATATTAGTACGTAGCCTGAGCTTATTTGGTTGTAGACTTAGCTTTGATTAATCATACATACATAGAACTGGCTAATTAAAATAAACTACGGTTTTCCAAACTAAATATCCAAATGAGGCCTAAGTCCCTAAGTATACATAGATTGGGGTTTCGCAATAACCTGATAGTGATACGAATTCGACTAATACACAATTTTTACTCGTTTATTACACACAAAACTGAACAGACGTGATAGGGTATTTCGGCCGAGCCTCCACATGCATCTCCTTCGGTTGCGGCTCCGCAAGCCACTACCTCGGCTATGGTTGCGCAGACCACTCCTATAGCTCCACAGCCCGCTCAGACTCCCACAGCTGCAACTCCGCAAGCTACTACCTCGGCTGCGGTTACGCAGACCACTCCTATAGCTCCACAGCCCGCTCAGACTCCCGCACACTCCGCATTGCTCGAGATGTTGACTCAGGGTATATCCGAGGAGCAGGTGCGCCAGATTACGACGTTTATCAGAGGTGGAGCTGGACCGAGCCAGGGTAGCTTTTTGATTCTTATATTTTAAACATGTATTTACTTATATGATACATATTGTATATATTTTGGACGATATTGGTGGTGTTTGCATGTTCATATTGATTTAGATTGATATCGTATTCTGCTTGTTGATTTCTTTTATATATTATGCGTGAGATGTTGATTATGAATACTGCGGTATATATTCTGCTTGTTGATTATTTTTATATATGATGTATATATTATTGTGCACAGAGCGAGGAAATCTGATAATATGTACCTACGGATTAATCCGTAGGGCCACATGTTGCACCTACCGTTTAATCCGTAGGGTGCAACGTTGCCCCTACACATATATCCGTAGGGACAAAATATCAGGATACCTGATATTTTGCCCCTATGGACTCAGTGAGAGGGGTTAGCCTTGTCCCTACGGTTCAATCCCTAGGGGCATAACTTTACCCCTACACAGTTATCCGTAGGGACAAGATATCAGGTTACCTGATATTTTGCTCCTACACATTTGGACCTACGCATGAAGTCGTAGGGGCTGATATTTGTCCCTACAGAATTATCCGGAGGGGCAACTATTTTATTTTATAAACCGATAAATTAAATATATTTTTTGTCCTTACGGTGTAATCCGTAGGGTCAGATGGATCTATGCATTAAACCGTAGGGGCAATTATTTAACCGTAGGGACATGTTTAAGGCTAAGACTTGCACCTGCGGCGTGTGCACCTGCGGCATATTTTCGTGCCCTTACGGTTATAGCCGTAGGGGCAGTGGTTTGCTCTTACGGATAAATCCGTAGGGGCAACCCCATATTGTAGTAGTGACAGTGGATAGCCATCTATTCTGGTGAAATTACACATTTTTTGGGGTGCTGGATCAACGGAATGAAAGATTACTGTGAGTCCACATATTCCTGAGAATGTGATCCCCATATATGATTCCGAGGAATGTTGTATTAACAAGATTTATACATTTTGATTATTTCCAGCTCTCTATGTGTGTGTGGGGTGGGAGGGGGGGTGGGGGGGCTCTCTATGTGTGTGTGGGGTGGGAGTGGGGTGGGGGGGCTCTCTATGTGTGTGTGGGGTGGGAGGGGGGTGGGGGGGATAGTCATAGACAATGATGGTTGTGATTACAGAGGGACCAGCACAATGGTTGACGATAGAAGGCGACGGGTGGTGGCCGATGTTGGACATGGAGAGAGAACAATGACGGCCACTGAGCGGCAGCAATGGAGGATGATGTTTGATATCGACGGAGGGTGACAGTCATAAGTAGCGGTGGCGGTCGATGATGGGTTGGTGCCGGTGACTGAACACAAGAGGCTGTAATGCCGGACGGACGAACAACAGGCAGGCGGGCGGCCAACTGTCCGACAGCCATAATACCGATTGCATTAAGCATGAATATATGGGGTGATATCTATTTGAGTAGGAATCCCATGAGTTGTGGTTCTTTGATGCGTGGCTTAATCCTATATTCAAGAAAATATTATTTGCATTAAGGCAATAATAATATGTATATTTCATGGGAATTTATTACGTTACCATGTATCAAGCACCCCTTTTGGGAATTCTAGTTACATATACTATAGATGAAAATAATTGGTGTGAAATTTACAATTTTCTAGGATTCTCACATTCCAAGTGAACCCTAAAATTACTAAAAAGTAGCTAACAAACAAGGCCACGAGAAAACATACAGATAACATAAGGGTTTTGCATGCCGTCGGTTCAGTTCTAATAGGGATCATGGGTTTGTTCACAATATAAAAATTATAATCAAATCCATGATTCACAAAGTTGTTGTGGTATTGTGGTGAGTATTCATGCGGATGACCTGATCCCTGGCAATGGCGCTTTTTTATTCTTATTTTTTAATATCCTTTCTTCTAACTTATTTGTTTTTTTATTTTAGAAAAAAAGATAAAATAAACACTGGGCATTTATTTTGCTTTTCATAGTTACATATAGATAGAGTCTAAGAGGCGAGTTTCCTGACATTGTCCTCAATGGCATCTCATGCTTCGGGCCGGGCCGGGCCGGACAAAATGGGCCGGCCCGTTTAAAAATTTTGATTTTTAAAACAAAAATTGAAGTAAATTTTTATTTTTATTAAAAAAAATTGGAAATTTTTTAATCCAAATTTCGTGTAGGTGCCGGGCAGATCTAGATATTTTATTAATTAAAAAATATTTTGAAGGGGGACATAAGTTGGCAAACCTTAACCCTCATACAATTGCCAAAAAAAATTAAAAATACAATTCAATGAAAAAATACTAGCTAGTTAGCTTCTAACGGTCTTTACTCTTCATCGGTGTCGGAGTCTTCAATGATCTTAACGTGTTGTTGCCAAGTTTCTGCATCGAACCAATCTTTTTGGCACACTGCGATCTCTAATGCGTCATCCGACAGCTCCGCTTTCTTGTTGCTCAAAACTCTGTTATCTGCACTAAAAACAGACTCCGAAACTACCGTGGACACCGGAGTTGTTAGTAAATCACGAGCCATGACAGAAAGCGCAGGATACATGTGTCCATGTGTTTTCGACCAATCCAACATATCAAGATTATCTATTTGATCCGCGGTAAGAAAATTACTGAAATCAGTTTTCAAATATATTGTAAGCTCATTATAACTAGATGAAGTAAAAACGGTTGTTCTTTGTTTTTTCTGCTGCAAAAACTGAAATATTCCTATTTTGGAAATTTGCTGTGAAGAGAAAGATAAAAAAGAAGTTCTGTTTTGACCGTACTGTGCATCATATATGGCATACAATTCATGTAAATAAGAATTTAAAATATTTTTATAATCTCCTATATCAGTAACTAAATTTTCATAGTATCCATCTAATAAAAAAAATAAATTATCTTTTTTAAGTCTACGATAAAAACAGATGCTAAACAAAACAATACAGGAACTTTTCGTCAATATTTATTCAATTTCGCAAGCATGCTATGTAACATTCCAGTAAATGCACTTTCAGGATCAATTGCATACTCATTAATAATCTTACTAATATAAAATAACTCTTCTACTGCTAAACATGTAGTAGGATAATAAACACCAGATAAATATTTTGTTGCATTGTAAAATATTTCTAAAAATTTCAAAACATATTCACAAACAAACCAATCATAATCTTCTAAATTATTGTTGGGTATTTGTTCCTCATAAAATAAAGTAATGGGCTCCCGATATTTTAAAACACATTTCAAAATCTCATAAGTGGAATTCCATTTAGTTGGAATGCCTAATTTGAAAGTTCTAAATTTTAAATTTAATAGGGTATAGCTTTGCTTAAAAATCTATTTTCGGGGTCCACAGGTTTCAATAAATACCATTGCATCTTTAAGTTTTGCTAAATGAGAATCGATTATAGTAAGACCATCATGCACAATTAAATTTAACACATGGCATGCACGTTTTTGATAAAATAATTCTCCATTCAAAACATGATTTAAATTATTTTTTAAAATTGTTATAGCAGAATTATTATTAGTAGTATTATCAAAACCAACAGAAAATATTTTATTTTGAATATTATATTCACGTACAGTAGTCAAAATACAATTACTTATATTATTTCCACTATGTCGATACTCCATTTTTGAAAAACCAATAATTCTTTTATGTAAAAACCAATCATTATCAATGAAATGTGCAGTAACACAAATATAACGCATACCCCATGTGTAGTCCAATGATCAGAAGTTATTGCAATTTTACTTTTAAAATTTGCAAAAATATCAATCGAATTGGCTTTACCATCATGAAATTTTTTTAAAACATCACTTTTAAGTGTTGTTCTGGATACTCTTTGAAATGCTGGATTATATGCATTTTTACCAATCATTCTTGCATATGCAAGATCAGATGTATATGCTTAAAGTTATTCTGGGTGTTGTAATTTTGAATTTAGTAATTGCAATTGTTGTGAGCCACTAATTATATGCCATGCAAGAATGATAATTGTAATTGTTGTAAACCACCAATTATATGCTATGCAAGAATGATATTAGCGTAAATTTGTCTCAATTTGTTTATGAAAGTGCAATGCAATTGTCTTAAATTATATCAAAATACATCACAAAACAAATCAAATTTTCCAAGGCTTCCTTGCCACTTCCTTCTTTCCCCTCACTGGAGCCATTTTGCCACTTCCCCTTAATGCTGGAACTTTTTTGGGACTGATAGTGATTTGAAAGCTTCCCACTTCCTAACCAACAGGTTCTTCATTTGGTTGGATTGGGCCAAGGATAACACATGGCTCTTCATTTGGTGCTTCAGTTGGTGCTTGAACTGGTTCTATCTTCATGTGTTGTGAGCTCTCACCAATTTGACCTGCCCCATCAAATGCTGCTTCTTGTGGAATTATTTCACTTGATGCCTCATTCCTGCTTTTCCTCTTCCTCTTCCTCTTCCTCTTCTTCCCAGCCTCACCTTCTCTTTGATCTAGGTCTCTTTGTATGAGGAGGCCCAACTTCAAATGACATCTCTACAGTCATCCACCAATCTCTTGACGGCAACATTTTAACAGGATTCAAGTATCTCTCAATGTATCTGTATATTCACGATCAATAGCCCCTATATATTAAGGTAAAGTTAAAAAGTTTTTTCATTGATTTATGCAACTTCATGTGCATGTATGATACTCAAGAATCAGCTTAATGTACATGTATGATACTCAATAACTACAAACATATAATCTTATATCATATCATGTACAATTTATGCAACTTCATGTTTACTCTGCTAAATATTTAATTAAAACTAGCATCAATTAAGTATCTGTATTAAACAAGAACAACGGATTTCAAATTTACCTTGTTTTATGAAAGCACTCATCAACAAAATCTTCCCACTTGATGTTTTTTTTAATACCAGATAACACAACAATAGCATGTGTGCAAGAAATTCCAGTCATCTACCATGCATCTTCTACAGCTACAAGTTGTCTTGAAGGTTTACAAGCTTTCTAAAGCTACCATCATTAACCTCATACTCCATTTCACCTTCTCTATCAACTAAGATACGCTAAGGGTTCTCTTGTCTTCTCCATTAAGTATTTTCCCACCATTGGAACCAGGGGTCTTTTCCATTTGAGGGCTTGACTCTTCTTTAACACCATCTTCTTCATGATCTTAGCTCTGATGTTGTCTACCAAGTCACAAACTGGTAGACCCCTTGCATCTAGAACCCATGCATTGAAGCTTTCACTGAGATTATTTGTAATGTAATGATTTCTTGAAAGCGTTCTGAAATCTGCTCTGCTTTCGCTGAGATTATTTATAAGAAATGCCCCCCTAGCCGATACTCTTTCATGATGTGAAGAACAACTTGTTTAGGGGCAGAGTTTCTATTTTGCTTCACTTCATCCGCTACCTGCTCAGCTATCCAATTTGATGTGGCTTGAGGGTTCCCGATTCTATTGATGCCAGTGCATGTGTGCTTGGAATTCAATATTTTGATCTGTACTGTCACTTCGTCTTGTGGCAAAACACTTGCTCCTAGCCTCCAAGGACAATTTTTAGCTGCACATACTATAACCCATTCTGTTCCATCATTGATCTCATATTTGGCTTGAAAATTACGAGTTATATATAGCATGTTGTGTGATACACATCCTGAATATTCTTGAACTTCTTGCCTTCTTCAATCACTTTTATCTTTTTTATTCACATCCCATTGGGCCCCTTCAAATTCTGCAACATCATTTGCTTCACCATCATCATCATCATCATCATCATCATCTAGTCCAACTGGAACAACATCATCATCATCACTACTTGGAAGATCATGGTAATTATCTTAAGAGTAACAATCATCTGCATCATCTCCTACAGCTTCATGATTCTCTACATCAACTCTTCGTTCATCATCTCATTGTTCATATCCTCCATTGCCACATGGTATAATTCTTCATTTAAAGCCGCCCTATAAGCCTTTTTTATGTCAGCATTAGACATTCCCCCAGCTGCTCCTCTGCCTCTGCCTCTGCAACTTGAGCTTGCTGCTTCTGCATCCTGACCTGAATCAATTGCAGTTTGCTGCTTCTGTAGTCTTGGACTCCTCCTAACTATCCTTGGAGATGCATGTTTTCTTGGAAAGTGCTCAGAATTTTTCACTTCATGAGACGCATACACCCTCACTGTTCCGGAATCACTATATGAGTTGAGCATCTACATGTGGTCCTGATCAGTTTTTACTGACTTGTACAGTGATGGATCAGAATTGTAGATGACATATACCAAGGTATATATTTGCACTTTAATTTCATCAACCAAGTCCTTAAAACTTGTTTTGTCAACATCAACTGTAAATGATTTAAATTGGCCACCCTCATATTTCACCCTCTTTGTTCTTAGAAGAATAACAACAAACTTATCATCCATGTTTAAAATCTGCAGTCACAAGAAAATAAAAGAAAAACATAAAATTTATAGCTAAATTTATATATTAATTTCTACGAGACACTAGGGTTGTCCTTATGAGAAAGAAGAAGGGAGAGGGAGATGAGAGTAGCAGCAGCAAAAAAGGAAGAAGAAGAGAGGAGATGGGAGTATTTAATTTCCTAAACTAACCATGGTTAACCCCATTAACAGACTTATCAAACAGAACGGGGTATTTAATTAACGGATAACTTTGGGGTTGGCTTTTTAAAAATATCCGGTTTGAGATGAAGGCCTTTTATTTTGGTTTCAGTACCAGGTTCATATTGCATGAATGATTCTACAAATTAACTAAGGTATAAAGATTCACCAAAATAAGTATACACATGACTATCAAGTTGTTCATAATAAGCAAAGAGCAATGTAGGGGTCTATTAGGAGAAAAAACTTTTTCATTTATACATTTGAAGAGGAACTCTCTTTTATACTATATGTGCATCCAATTCTTGTTTTTTCCATGAACGAAAAATCTTCTGCAAAGACCCTTACCTGCAAGATAGGAGATCCTAGGTCTAAATCCTCCCGGCTCCCGCTTGCAATGGTAAAAATGATTTTTTTACCGAATATGTACAGTAATTTCCAACGGACCTAAGGGTCAACGCCTTCCCTCTAAATGCTTGCTTACGGTCAGTTATAAAAAGAAAACAAGAAGAATTAAAAAAAACCCTTCTTTTTTATTTAAACTTTATAAGAATATCAATATTCTAAAAAGATAAATAGGTACATGTTTATTTCCAGGGTAAATTGTTAAAACATCCCAAACATATTTTTTCGTTAACAAAAATCCCTGGATCCGAAATGCTTGTCAAAATCCCCTTGAATTTTTTTAATGTAGTATCTGTATAGTTTCCTGCAATATGTAATTAACTTATACATATTACAGACAACTGTATAGATATTGTATAATAACTAGATAAGATAGACAACTACATAGTTATCACAGGTATAGCTTTTTGACAACTGAAAACTTTTTGTGGGGGTTTCTAACACACGCTTTGGGACAAGGTTTTTTCGTCTTCTGACACGTGCCTTGGGTCAAAGGGCTTTTGGTAGCGAGAAAATGTGCTCATGGTGTTATGACAATTTACCCTTATTTCTATGTGCAGTATTTTATCTATCGGGCATCAAATTTCACCATAATCAATTCAAGAGACAAAATCCCAGCTATTCTATAATGTCTGTGCCGGTGTTTTCACAGTTTACCATTATTTCTATGATGTCTCTGACGTGACACTGGCACCGTACTAAATAAAATCCCAGCCGTTCCAAGCTGAACTTAGCACAAATGATTTTCTTGTGACAAAAATGCTCCGGCACATAAATTTAACCCGTATGTGCCATTACATTATATTTCCTACTTTCTTAACTCTCATGTAAACTTTCTTCGGATCATGGTAGACAGTGGTGGCTTTGGTAGATATCGTTCTGAAGGCGTACGGTGCTAGATTCACAACACTTGCGGGCCGCGGCGGAAATATAGAACGAAAAATTCTAAAACATAGCACCGAACACAATATCCAAAATCATCTAAATACCAATAATTGCAAATAATCAAGAGAGCAAAATAACAAGTTTAGAGGGGCTACGACCTTTGTAGCGTGTCCACTCTCTAGGTTCTATTGGTGTAGGGATCGAGCTTTATCGCCAACCGTCTCGTCGAAAATGATCCACATTGAAAACAACACATCCAAGCTCCAACTTCACTCTAGAACGCTTCTAGCGTGAGTCAACAAGCTCTATCAAATTGCTAAAAGGAGGTAGTACATGATGAGGAGAAACTCTCTTTTCTTCTCTTCTCTTTTCTTTTTCTCTCTTTTTGTATTTCTCTCTTGAAATTTCCTTTAGAAGAAATATCCTGAGAAGATGAGAATGAAGAAAATACCCTCTCCTCTTATTCTTTTTCTCTATCCTCTTTGTTGTCATGTGTTCCCCACCACTTCACATGTCTCCTTTAGTCAACAATGTATATGTATTAAGAGGTTAACGGAGGAAAGGTGCCATAAGAGAGAATTTCTTTCTATGGCGTCGGAAAAATACATCCTCCATGATTTTTTTCAATGATCGGCATACATCACCTCCATCTTTATCATCTAATTGGTGGATACACCAAATTTCATGTGATTATACCATTTTTTTGCCGTTGATTTATAGTTGGCGCAAAATTAATTGTTTACCGAAAATAGAACTTTTTACATTGCTAATTCATCGGTGAAAAAGTGGTGGAATCACATGAAATTTGGTGTATGCACATCTTAGATGATAACGATGATGATGATGATGGATGCCGATCGTCGGAAAAAATGATGGAGGTTGTATTTTTTTGACGCCATAGAAGGAAATCCCCTCCTATGGCATCTTTCCTCCATTATTCTCATGTATTAAATACCTATACTTGTATGTATCATATACATACAATTGAGAGCGTGTAAGTATATGTATCACATACATATATATACACTATATGCATTAAATACATACAAATAAACATAGAAAGTATATGTATCAAATATATACGCATATTATGTATCATATACACAATATAACATTAGTATCATATATTAATGAGAGAGGGAAAGAGTAACATATACACAATACTAGCTACCATATCACATATATGGATATTAAGTTAACACTTGACTTAATAATCCGGTTTATAAATAAACTGGGTAGTATTATCAAATGTCCGATTAATATACGTGTATCGATATTCACATGTTTAATCGAACTCCCGAACATATGTCCATACGTACGACACATCATCATTTCACCTTGATAGCCATTTTCGTTATGGGACTCTAAAGACCTGACAATACGCTGACAGTAGGTTAAATAGGATCATATCCGATATTATCTGAAACACTATCAGATCAATCCTTTCATGGGTTAACTCATAGGCACGTCAGCAGTACTAATTGCACGTAACGACTAACCAGATATCAATTAAGAGGCAGGTCGACGAGCAAAATCATCCGAACCCAAAAAAGCCTATCAGTGATAATTACCGTACAGTCCGGTCTCTTCGTCGAAGAGTATCGCATACCAGGTCTTGAGGTGAAAATTGTCAGATCCCCAATAAGCTAATAAGTCGTGCTGTAACAACCTAGTTCATTCATACCAATTCCAGTTCTAGTATTTTCTTAATTGTGGTATTTTCCTGATTTATCGTGTTTTGGGTGCGAATAATATTTTACATTTTACATTGCATTCGAGCCGACCCGCTTGCTTGAACTTATTTGATTCATATTTATGAATTATCTTGACTTGTTATGTGGACTGGTGCATTTTCATGTTTAGTGCATACTGGCATTTTATCTGGCATTTGCATTTTACAATATAACATTTTAAGTCACATAAAATATTTTAAAAATATATTGCATGGCCTGCATGATACCCCTAACCCCGTGGTAGTATCCGCGCATCTTGTTCTCGTCCCGTTCAGTGAAACGGACTTGTTTGGGTGGCTACGCGCACGTGCGTGCATCCGTTCTTGTGGGTATGCATTTTTCGTTATCCGGACATTCATTTTTTTATTTTGGTCGACATGTATATTTTTCGTATTTTAAAACTGAATTTTAAACCCGACCCGGGCATGTTTTGGACTATATTTGTATTTACCAGAATATCAAATTTTATTTATATAATATTAATTTTATAAATTGATACAAATTAAAATTTAGTTAACTAATAAAACATTTTTTAAATTTGAATCTAAACTAATTTCCTAACAAACTAACAACCCCTTTCTCTTTCTCTCTCCTCTACATATATATATTTTTATATATTTTATTTATTTAATTTTTCTTTCCTTATTTAATACACAGCCTCTTCTTCTTATTTCTTCTTTCTTCTTTTTTCTTTCTTTTTCTTAATCTTGTTTCTTGATTCCGGTGATCACCGCCGGAGCCGTGCTCGTCGCTGACGATCTGTAATGACCCCAAAATCTTTATACATTTGTATTATCCCTCTTCAATAATATACCGTATTTATTTGTACTTGGTATTTTCCTCTTTCTATTAAATTTATTATTATTTTATTCCTCAATCTATTATGTATTTTTTTTCTAGGTACAATTTCTTTTTCTTATATTTAAGTTTTTAACTTCTCATTCTTATTTTTTCCTTTCATAAATATTTAACCCAAATCCATTATTTTTATTCTCCATAGCCCATCTAAAAAGCCCATTTTCTTTTTAAGCAACATCATATATTTAATTCTAATTAAATATATGCATGAACAACTTTATAGCTCATTGGTTAAGTCCTTGCATTATTATTCCATAAGTCGCATATTCAAATCCCCATTCTTGCAATTATTTTTTATCATTTTTTTTTATTCTTCTCATAACCTACAAATGAGACCTTTCATTTCCAAAATGAATGGTGACCTTTCATTTCTCTTTTAATTCTTATGTTAAATGCATATATTATTATACATAATTCACCATTACACCATCTTAATTGTCCTCCATCTTTTCCTTCCTCATATTTTTCTATCTCTCATTTCTCCATCTTCACCTAAAGTCCAAGAAGAAGAACATGAAGAACTCTTCAAGAAGGTCTCGCTACTAACGCGAGGCTATCGGCGGATAGACAAGCCCGGTGACAATACCGGCTTGTGCATGTAAGTCCCTTCTCTCTTTCCTTCCTTCCATCTCTTTCTTTTTCTCTTTATAGTTCTCTTGTTTTATATTGCTATGAAAAACTTCCCTTAACATATCATAGTTCCTAAATAATTAATTAAATGGATACATACATAAATAATGAACACACAAATATACACACATATATAGTTTGTAAAGTCTTTTTCATTACTCTCAATTCACATGTTAACATTTCATAGTGACCAATTAGGAGTGCATGTTTGTTATTTTATTTTAAACCACTTTATTTAAAGTTTGTAAAAAAAAAAATGAAGTTACGAATAAATACCATGGTTTTCTCATTTCTCACATATGACATATCAATACCTTTAGTTTTAAAATAATTTTTATAAATTAATTTTTAACTCTGAAAATTTCATGAAATTTACATATGATAGAATATATTATTTTGTACACGCTGTAAAAATTTTAGATCGATCCGCATAACGGTTTAGGAATTACATCGTATTTATTCACTGATCGTAAAACAGAAAACTGCAGTTATCGGTCAATTTCTAGGACATATAACTTGGTATACCGGTATCCAAATTGAGCAAACTCAGGTGTTTTTAATATCTACATCGAATGATCTAGATTTTCTTAGTTTTATAGTTTTACTGAAAACCCATCTAAGATAAAGAAAACTGCATTACAATATTAAGTGACGGATCTGGACAGAATCTGTTCCGATTCGCACACTGTTTTTAAATTGGACATAACTCGAACACCCGATGTCCGTTTATGACAAAATTTAGATGTGTAGATGAACCATTGATAGAAATATAATTTTCTGTATATTATATTACTTAGGAATGCATGAAACAACCTGATATAGGCTTTACAATACAATATATAGTTGCTGTCCAGAAATCTGAATTTCTGTTTTAAATGCTGATATTAAAATGATCATAACTAGAGCTTCATAAATCCAAATCGTATGAATCTTGGTGTTTTCGATAAGTACATCGAAATACCTACAATTTTCTAATAATTTTCGTAACCTGAAACCTGATACAAATTAACTCAAACTGCGTTTTAAAAATATGTGACGGTGCCGAATAGATTCTGATCTGTTTTGCGCGACGATACGAAAACATATATATCTCTCAAACCGGTAGTCATATTTAGGTAAAACTGGAACTCACGCATGAAAGACATTTAGAGCCATATTTTTGTTTATATTTCGCATTCGTTCAACTTGATTAATTAGTCGTACATAATATTTCTTTACAGCATTGTTTATGGTAGTTACTCGTATAATATACTTGACTCATTTCATGTTATTCGGACATGTATACATATTTATCTCGATCATTAAATTGTTGTATGTACATAAAGACGATAATTAAATACTTGAGGTGTATTTTGAAATCTATACAAAAGTATTTTTATATAAAAACCCCTCAAGTTTTATAAATTACAATAAGGCCCCTAAAAATTATTGAACTTCAACTCACTTTCTTTTAGTCTGACTCGGGTTAGAGCCTGACTATTTCTGACTTGAATATGATTCAAGTCAATCCATATTCTTTCATATTCCAACACAACTTGAAATCGTGAATCCCTGAATACAGTTAACAATATATTCATTTTTGACTGAATCAAACCATGGATATTCATTCCATTATCCTGATATTCCATTTACCTGATTATACAGTTGCAACATGTTTACCGATATCATGGTTTTGGTCAGTCACTCAATTTACATATTCCATTACTACAACACTGTTAAAACATTACGGGGTTTAAAGGGGTAGATTGGTACGGAAGATGTTAAAAGTGGAATGAGGTGGTCAGATTAAGACACCTAACATGAATACTGTTGCTGTTGTACCGTGGCATAACGGTTCCTTGTACTCTCCGTTTGCACTGATCTCTAGCATATAGAGATCCCCCTCGTATACACTGGCATTCTTCTGTACCAAGCTACAAACAACTGCGTTAAACAATATTCCATAACATTCTACAACATAATACTTTAGAAAATACTGCTACTCTGCCATTCTCATTCTTCTTTTCTTTGGGACTTACCGAGCGACCTGTTCGCTGACGACATTCTATTTCTTTCTTCTTTGAATGTCGTCAGGTGATTTGGACCCGGCCGAGATTGAGCCATCGCAAGAAGACTTGGAGCAGTTTACTGAAGACCCTGCACTGTAGTTTCATTGTACACTTTTCCTTTCTGTACTTCTCATTTCCTGTTATGCCACTGTTTAGGCATCTTTTATTTCAGTTGTATTTCCTTTCATGTATTGTACAAAGAATGTTAATAAATAAATGTTAGTTACGCTCAGAGCATGTATGCTCGACTTTAAAGGATCGTGGGAAGATCACTTGCATCTTGTGGAGTTCGCGTACAACAACAGCTACCAAGCAAGCATAGGAATGGCACCTTTTGCAGCATTATATGGAAGGAAGTGTCGATCGCCATTAAGTTGGGACGACATCGGAGATAGGGAACTCCTTGGACCAGAGATGATAGTAGCGACCGTTGATGTGGTTCATACCATCAGAGAAAGAATGCGCATAGCCCAAGATAGACAGAAACATTGGGCTGATGCGAAGAGACGACACTTGGAGTTCCAGCCAGGAGATCATGTATTCTTGAAGATATCATCCTGTTTCCTTACTCTGTTACATCATCCTTCTTGAGTAATTTCGAGGACGAAATTATTTTTAAGGAGGGTAGAATGTAATGACCCCAAAATCTTTATACATTTGTATTATCCCTCTTCAATAATATACCGTATTTATTTGTACTTGGTATTTTCCTCTTTCTATTAAATTTATTATTATTTTATTCCTCAATCTATTATGTATTTTTTTTCTAGGTACAATTTCTTTTTCTTATATTTAAGTTTTTAACTTCTCATTCTTATTTTTTCCTTTCATAAATATTTAACCCAAATCCATTATTTTTATTCTCCATAGCCCATCTAAAAAGCCCATTTTCTTTTTAAGCAACATCATATATTTAATTCTAATTAAATATATGCATGAACAACTTTATAGCTCATTGGTTAAGTCCTTGCATTATTATTCCATAAGTCGCATATTCAAATCCCCATTCTTGCAATTATTTTTTATCATTTTTTTTTATTCTTCTCATAACCTACAAATGAGACCTTTCATTTCCAAAATGAATGGTGACCTTTCATTTCTCTTTTAATTCTTATGTTAAATGCATATATTATTATACATAATTCACCATTACACCATCTTAATTGTCCTCCATCTTTTCCTTCCTCATATTTTTCTATCTCTCATTTCTCCATCTTCACCTAAAGTCCAAGAAGAAGAACATGAAGAACTCTTCAAGAAGGTCTCGCTACTAACGCGAGGCTATCGGCGGATAGACAAGCCCGGTGACAATACCGGCTTGTGCATGTAAGTCCCTTCTCTCTTTCCTTCCTTCCATCTCTTTCTTTTTCTCTTTATAGTTCTCTTGTTTTATATTGCTATGAAAAACTTCCCTTAACATATCATAGTTCCTAAATAATTAATTAAATGGATACATACATAAATAATGAACACACAAATATACACACATATATAGTTTGTAAAGTCTTTTTCATTACTCTCAATTCACATGTTAACATTTCATAGTGACCAATTAGGAGTGCATGTTTGTTATTTTATTTTAAACCACTTTATTTAAAGTTTGTAAAAAAAAAAATGAAGTTACGAATAAATACCATGGTTTTCTCATTTCTCACATATGACATATCAATACCTTTAGTTTTAAAATAATTTTTATAAATTAATTTTTAACTCTGAAAATTTCATGAAATTTACATATGATAGAATATATTATTTTGTACACGCTGTAAAAATTTTAGATCGATCCGCATAACGGTTTAGGAATTACATCGTATTTATTCACTGATCGTAAAACAGAAAACTGCAGTTATCGGTCAATTTCTAGGACATATAACTTGGTATACCGGTATCCAAATTGAGCAAACTCAGGTGTTTTTAATATCTACATCGAATGATCTAGATTTTCTTAGTTTTATAGTTTTACTGAAAACCCATCTAAGATAAAGAAAACTGCATTACAATATTAAGTGACGGATCTGGACAGAATCTGTTCCGATTCGCACACTGTTTTTAAATTGGACATAACTCGAACACCCGATGTCCGTTTATGACAAAATTTAGATGTGTAGATGAACCATTGATAGAAATATAATTTTCTGTATATTATATTACTTAGGAATGCATGAAACAACCTGATATAGGCTTTACAATACAATATATAGTTGCTGTCCAGAAATCTGAATTTCTGTTTTAAATGCTGATATTAAAATGATCATAACTAGAGCTTCATAAATCCAAATCGTATGAATCTTGGTGTTTTCGATAAGTACATCGAAATACCTACAATTTTCTAATAATTTTCGTAACCTGAAACCTGATACAAATTAACTCAAACTGCGTTTTAAAAATATGTGACGGTGCCGAATAGATTCTGATCTGTTTTGCGCGACGATACGAAAACATATATATCTCTCAAACCGGTAGTCATATTTAGGTAAAACTGGAACTCACGCATGAAAAACATTTAGAGCCATATTTTTGTTTATATTTCGCATTCGTTCAACTTGATTAATTAGTCGTACATAATATTTCTTTACAGCATTGTTTATGGTAGTTACTCGTATAATATACTTGACTCATTTCATGTTATTCGGACATGTATACATATTTATCTCGATCATTAAATTGTTGTATGTACATAAAGACGATAATTAAATACTTGAGGTGTATTTTGAAATCTATACAAAAGTATTTTTATATAAAAACCCCTCAAGTTTTATAAATTACAATAAGGCCCCTAAAAATTATTGAACTTCAACTCACTTTCTTTTAGTCTGACTCGGGTTAGAGCCTGACTATTTCTGACTTGAATATGATTCAAGTCAATCCATATTCTTTCATATTCCAACACAACTTGAAATCGTGAATCCCTGAATACAGTTAACAATATATTCATTTTTGACTGAATCAAACCATGGATATTCATTCCATTATCCTGATATTCCATTTACCTGATTATACAGTTGCAACATGTTTACCGATATCATGGTTTTGGTCAGTCACTCAATTTACATATTCCATTACTACAACACTGTTAAAACATTACGGGGTTTAAAGGGGTAGATTGGTACGGAAGATGTTAAAAGTGGAATGAGGTGGTCAGATTAAGACACCTAACATGAATACTGTTGCTGTTGTACCGTGGCATAACGGTTCCTTGTACTCTCCGTTTGCACTGATCTCTAGCATATAGAGATCCCCCTCGTATACACTGGCATTCTTCTGTACCAAGCTACAAACAACTGCGTTAAACAATATTCCATAACATTCTACAACATAATACTTTAGAAAATACTGCTACTCTGCCATTCTCATTCTTCTTTTCTTTGGGACTTACCGAGCGACCTGTTCGCTGACGACATTCTATTTCTTTCTTCTTTGAATGTCGTCAGGTGATTTGGACCCGGCCGAGATTGAGCCATCGCAAGAAGACTTGGAGCAGTTTACTGAAGACCCTGCACTGTAGTTTCATTATACACTTTTCCTTTCTGTACTTCTCATTTCCTGTTATGCCACTGTTTAGGCATCTTTTATTTCAGTTGTATTTCCTTTCATGTATTGTACAAAGAATGTTAATAAATAAATGTTAGTTACGCTCAGAGCATGTATGCTCGACTTTAAAGGATCGTGGGAAGATCACTTGCATCTTGTGGAGTTCGCGTACAACAACAGCTACCAAGCAAGCATATGAATGGCACCTTTTGCAGCATTATATGGAAGGAAGTGTCGATCGCCATTAAGTTGGGACGACATCGGAGATAGGGAACTCCTTGGACCAGAGATGATAGTAGCGACCGTTGATGTGGTTCATACCATCAGAGAAAGAATGCGCATAGCCCAAGATAGACAGAAACATTGGGCTGATGCGAAGAGACGACACTTGGAGTTCCAGCCAGGAGATCATGTATTCTTGAAGATATCATCCTGTTTCCTTACTCTGTTACATCATCCTTCTTGAGTAATTTCGAGGACGAAATTATTTTTAAGGAGGGTAGAATGTAATGACCCCAAAATCTTTATACATTTGTATTATCCCTCTTCAATAATATACCGTATTTATTTGTACTTGGTATTTTCCTCTTTCTATTAAATTTATTATTATTTTATTCCTCAATCTATTATGTATTTTTTTTCTAGGTACAATTTCTTTTTCTTATATTTAAGTTTTTAACTTCTCATTCTTATTTTTTCCTTTCATAAATATTTAACCCAAATCCATTATTTTTATTCTCCATAGCCCATCTAAAAAGCCCATTTTCTTTTTAAGCAACATCATATATTTAATTCTAATTAAATATATGCATGAACAACTTTATAGCTCATTGGTTAAGTCCTTGCATTATTATTCCATAAGTCGCATATTCAAATCCCCATTCTTGCAATTATTTTTTATCATTTTTTTTTATTCTTCTCATAACCTACAAATGAGACCTTTCATTTCCAAAATGAATGGTGACCTTTCATTTCTCTTTTAATTCTTATGTTAAATGCATATATTATTATACATAATTCACCATTACACCATCTTAATTGTCCTCCATCTTTTCCTTCCTCATATTTTTCTATCTCTCATTTCTCCATCTTCACCTAAAGTCCAAGAAGAAGAACATGAAGAACTCTTCAAGAAGGTCTCGCTACTAACGCGAGGCTATCGGCGGATAGACAAGCCCGGTGACAATACCGGCTTGTGCATGTAAGTCCCTTCTCTCTTTCCTTCCTTCCATCTCTTTCTTTTTCTCTTTATAGTTCTCTTGTTTTATATTGCTATGAAAAACTTCCCTTAACATATCATAGTTCCTAAATAATTAATTAAATGGATACATACATAAATAATGAACACACAAATATACACACATATATAGTTTGTAAAGTCTTTTTCATTACTCTCAATTCACATGTTAACATTTCATAGTGACCAATTAGGAGTGCATGTTTGTTATTTTATTTTAAACCACTTTATTTAAAGTTTGTAAAAAAAAAAATGAAGTTACGAATAAATACCATGGTTTTCTCATTTCTCACATATGACATATCAATACCTTTAGTTTTAAAATAATTTTTATAAATTAATTTTTAACTCTGAAAATTTCATGAAATTTACATATGATAGAATATATTATTTTGTACACGCTGTAAAAATTTTAGATCGATCCGCATAACGGTTTAGGAATTACATCGTATTTATTCACTGATCGTAAAACAGAAAACTGCAGTTATCGGTCAATTTCTAGGACATATAACTTGGTATACCGGTATCCAAATTGAGCAAACTCAGGTGTTTTTAATATCTACATCGAATGATCTAGATTTTCTTAGTTTTATAGTTTTACTGAAAACCCATCTAAGATAAAGAAAACTGCATTACAATATTAAGTGACGGATCTGGACAGAATCTGTTCCGATTCGCACACTGTTTTTAAATTGGACATAACTCGAACACCCGATGTCCGTTTATGACAAAATTTAGATGTGTAGATGAACCATTGATAGAAATATAATTTTCTGTATATTATATTACTTAGGAATGCATGAAACAACCTGATATAGGCTTTACAATACAATATATAGTTGCTGTCCAGAAATCTGAATTTCTGTTTTAAATGCTGATATTAAAATGATCATAACTAGAGCTTCATAAATCCAAATCGTATGAATCTTGGTGTTTTCGATAAGTACATCGAAATACCTACAATTTTCTAATAATTTTCGTAACCTGAAACCTGATACAAATTAACTCAAACTGCGTTTTAAAAATATGTGACGGTGCCGAATAGATTCTGATCTGTTTTGCGCGACGATACGAAAACATATATATCTCTCAAACCGGTAGTCATATTTAGGTAAAACTGGAACTCACGCATGAAAGACATTTAGAGCCATATTTTTGTTTATATTTCGCATTCGTTCAACTTGATTAATTAGTCGTACATAATATTTCTTTACAGCATTGTTTATGGTAGTTACTCGTATAATATACTTGACTCATTTCATGTTATTCGGACATGTATACATATTTATCTCGATCATTAAATTGTTGTATGTACATAAAGACGATAATTAAATACTTGAGGTGTATTTTGAAATCTATACAAAAGTATTTTTATATAAAAACCCCTCAAGTTTTATAAATTACAATAAGGCCCCTAAAAATTATTGAACTTCAACTCACTTTCTTTTAGTCTGACTCGGGTTAGAGCCTGACTATTTCTGACTTGAATATGATTCAAGTCAATCCATATTCTTTCATATTCCAACACAACTTGAAATCGTGAATCCCTGAATACAGTTAACAATATATTCATTTTTGACTGAATCAAACCATGGATATTCATTCCATTATCCTGATATTCCATTTACCTGATTATACAGTTGCAACATGTTTACCGATATCATGGTTTTGGTCAGTCACTCAATTTACATATTCCATTACTACAACACTGTTAAAACATTACGGGGTTTAAAGGGGTAGATTGGTACGGAAGATGTTAAAAGTGGAATGAGGTGGTCAGATTAAGACACCTAACATGAATACTGTTGCTGTTGTACCGTGGCATAACGGTTCCTTGTACTCTCCGTTTGCACTGATCTCTAGCATATAGAGATCCCCCTCGTATACACTGGCATTCTTCTGTACCAAGCTACAAACAACTGCGTTAAACAATATTCCATAACATTCTACAACATAATACTTTAGAAAATACTGCTACTCTGCCATTCTCATTCTTCTTTTCTTTGGGACTTACCGAGCGACCTGTTCGCTGACGACATTCTATTTCTTTCTTCTTTGAATGTCGTCAGGTGATTTGGACCCGGCCGAGATTGAGCCATCGCAAGAAGACTTGGAGCAGTTTACTGAAGACCCTGCACTGTAGTTTCATTGTACACTTTTCCTTTCTGTACTTCTCATTTCCTGTTATGCCACTGTTTAGGCATCTTTTATTTCAGTTGTATTTCCTTTCATGTATTGTACAAAGAATGTTAATAAATAAAAGTTGCTGTTCTTTTTATACTCTTGTCTCTTGTGTAATATTTTATATTGCTTAGTTACGCTTAGCGTATGTACTTCTGAGTACATACGTAGCGGACCTCGTCGCGTCCACTTCGCCGTACACTGGGAAGCGGGGCGTGACACGATCCGAGTGATCCAGTGAACGTAGATGACTTGCGTGATCACCCTCGTGCGTTATTTGGAACCGTTCCATGTACCGTGCGTGCGTCGCGATATTTCGCCGACGAAGGACGTTCCTTACACATACGTTCTTGTTCCGTCTAGGCAAGTTAATGTTGCTACATGCTATATAACTCATTATATACCTATTTAAATAAATATCACACATGTATTTTAAATCAAGCATCGCATGTTTCATATTACAGCCTTTCGACGTTCCGTTTACATTTGTATAGTGTATTTCAGATTTAGGGCATGCAAACCAATCTTAATTACATACTACATTAGTTTAGACGCATCTATTTTAACAATGGAATACCTGTATTTAAAATCATGCATCCCATATTTAATTTTATAACTTTTCGATATTTCGTTTGCATCCATTCATATCATTTCAGATCTAGGTCATGAAAACTTATCTTGTTACATACTATACTATCATATACTGCATCAAATTGAATAGTTACATTTCATATTGCTTAGTTATATGTTCCGCACTTGTTAGTTTATCATTTTACGATTATGTGATACCCGTTTGCATCCATATCATTTAAAATATATATCGTCATAATATTTCTTATTATTATCTTTAATTAGTTTATAATCTGCATTTTATAATATTATACATTTGAAAATATTATAGTTTACACATGAAACGTCGTCGCAAAGCGGATACGACAAATCTGAAATTTACTATACATCTTACCTTATAAAATTCATTATAAATCATAGAAAAATCATTAGTATACGTTTTTTAGTTCGTTACGAAGCTAACTCAGAATACTATAACTGTATGAAATACTTACTTGCAAAACAAATTATTTAAATAACGTAAAATGCAAATGAAAATGTCTCTAAACTGCTGTCCAGGGAAATTCCAGCAGCAAACTTTCAATTTCGAATGTTCATAATTTTTTGTAGGGACAACCTGAGATGCTTAAACTTATAAAAATGAAAATCTTATTGAATTATCTTTGTTTTGGTATAAGACACGTCCCTTTTGGAGAACGTTTGTTATTTTTAAACTATTTTACAAATCAGGGTGACGCTGAATTTCTGAACGGAACTTTCTTGTGCATGGTTAATCAATACCACTTTTATAGTTATTAATCGGTTTGAATATTTATCCATGTTAATATTATTATATCAATATCTATTTAATAAATAATAGTGCTTGTGTTTTAATATTCAGCAAATTTTACCGATTTACAGTTGTATAGTATCCGTCTGTATCCGTACGGTTTATTACATATGTAGTTGCACACCGAGACCATATTATTTCATGTTACTGTTGTATTAGTGCACCATGCTTGATAATTGTGCATCCTACATAGTCATAATGTAACCCCTGACAAAATATTTGTGCATCCATGCTTTATCGTGCATCTGTACTTGCTACAGTTTTAGTATGAGCATCCGCTTGACACATGCGCACTATCTGTCATGACCTGATATACTACTGCTTGAATTGATACATGATACACCACTACTTGACATAACTTGATCCATGTATACTACCTGACATGACCTGATGTGTCACAGCTTGACCTGTTACCTGATCTTGTTACTAATGCCAACAATCTTGACCTGTTGTCCCTACGGACATTTCCTGTTGTCTATTCAGACAAACCTGTACTTGCTTGATCTTGTGTTGGCATTAGCTCCAGATTTATCAATACCTGACTTGAACACATAACCTGGGGGTGTGGGTAAATCAATTATGAAACCTGACTTGTAACTCGACAGTTCGATGCCTTTACTGATCAGTCTTACGGGCTAGGCCAGCCTTGGGATGATGTTGCTGACATCATTCATCGTTACATACTACCTTTTAATGCCTAGCGGCACGTCTCGGATTCAGCCCGAGAATCTTGACCGTGGTCCCAGGCATGCACGGGATATTATTGAGTTACATCGATAATTCATCAAATTGATTTCAAAAACTTGAGAGTAGTTAACCCAGAAGACAAATCTAGATTACTCACTGCACATCACCTATACCTTACCCTTCACTGTCACTATTTATATGACTGTTATATCTGTTTTACCGTTCATACTCGTACCTGCATGCCTTGCTACTCCCTGATTATATTATTGTTGATATTATGACGCACCGACGTCTGGGTTTTGCATGGCCCAGATCCTCTACCTTTGTCGCAGGCTGATCAATAGTATTTCCGCCGTCAGGCCGAGCAGTGAGGATCCTGTTAGTATCCAGTTAGTTATTTCCTTACTTTCCAGATGTTATTGTTACTTGGATTTATTGCTTCCGCATATTATTTCTTGACTCGTTTATTCTGGCTCATGGACATGTACTAGATAGTTTATTTACTTTCCTGTTCTTGATATCTCTACTGCCGTAATGTGACTGTGGAGGGATTTTTCCTATCCACAGATAGCATGGTTGGCTCTGTCACGTGCCTATCTTAACGCACTCTGGGAAGCGGGGCGTGACATGGTTTGTTTAGTATCAGAGCCATAGGATTTAGGTTAATCGGTTTTGATTCTTTTGTAGTTGGGTATTGGACCCAATACATGAATCAGAAAACCTGTAACTAGGAACATGTCCTGCCACATTGTTATCATGATTCTTGAATCATATCTTTCTCTTTATTCTTTGCCTTGACGATATGCAAACCACTTTGCATCTCGACTTGAAATCTTTTGGTTCCCTATTGTTTCTCCCTGTTCCTTGATTCTAATACTACGATTTGGACGACTTGAACAGAGTTATGTGATTGTAACTATGAACTGCAGCATGGTTACAATGCGGTACTCTATTTAAGTAACTTGGAGTCCTGGTCTTGTTTCATTTCCTTATTTCATGGTCGTCCTATTACCTTGGTTCTCTCCGTTTCATTGCTTACCAGTTTATGTTTTGCAGATATCTTGGTGACCGATATCGGCAGTTATGAAGTTGTCTTAGAAATTGATGGTCTCACTTTCCACGCTCACATTGATTGTAGGACAAAGAAAGTGATTTTCCAGATTCCCGGACATCCGGAGTTTGTTTTGTTGGAGCTAGCAGTTCTGACGGACTAGTCGAGTTTAGGGCTAGGCCGACAAGCAATGTTCTTTCGTCAATGGAAGTTGATAAGGAGGAAGCGCCAGCTGTAGTTTGAGAGTTCATGAACGTGTTCGAGAACATCTCGGGTTTACCGCCAAGACGAGATGTGGAGTTCGCGATCGATCATGTTCCTGGTGCAGCGCCAATCTCAAAGGCGTACTATCTGATGGCACCAGTGGAGTTGGAAGAAATAAAGAAGCAGGTTACCGAATTGCTAGAGAAGGGTTGAATTCGCAGCAGCAATTCACCTTGGGGAGCTCCAGTTCTTCTAGTAAAGAAGAAAGATGGCACAAGGAGGATATGCATCGATTATTGAGAATTAAACCGGGTGACTATTAAAAACAAGTACCCGATCCCTCGCATTGGCGAATTGTTCGAGCAGCTTAGTGGCGCGGGGGTATTCTCGAAGCTGGATTTGCGGTCCGGATATCATCAGGTCCGAGTTAAATCAGAAGATATTTGCAAGACTGCATTCCGAACTCGGTATGGACATTACAAGTATTTAGTGATGCCATTCGCGGTCACGAATGCACCGGCGATATTTATGGACTTGATGAACCGAATCTTTTCACCGTTCTTGGACCAGTTTATAGTGGTGTTCATCGATGATATTCTGGTCTACTCGAGGAGCATTGAAGAGCATGCGGAACACTTGAAGATCGCACTGCAGATATTGAGGCAAGAAAGATTATATGCAAAGATGAGCAAGTGCAAGTTTTGGCTTGAAGAAGTGAAGTTTTTAGGGCACGTCGTATCCGGAGATAGAATCGCCGTTGATCCCGAGAAGATTGCAGCAGTTCAAAATTGGCTGATTCTGAAGAACGTAGCAGAGATCAGAAGTTTTCTTGGACTTGCCGGCTATTACAGAAGGTTCGTGGAGAATTTTGCTCGTTTAGCTGAGCCTTTGACCAAGCTTACGTGCAAGAAAGTACCATTTGTGTGAACGGATAAGTGTGCGTCAGCTTTTGAGGCGTTGAAGCAGAGATTGATAACCGCTCCTATTTTGACCGTACCAGACGGTTCCGAAGGATTGGTGATTCACAGCGACGCATCTGCGAAAGGATTGGGATGTGTTTTGATGTAGCATGGGAAGGTTATAGCTTACGCATCGAGACAGTTGAAGACCCATGAGAAGAATTACCCAACTCATGATTTGGAGCTAGCAGCTATGATTTTCGCTTTAAAGATTTGGAGACACTACTTATTGGGCGAAAGGGTCGAAGTATTCACCGATCACAAAAAGCTGAAGTATGTGTTCACGCAGAGAGAGCTTAATATGAGGCAGCGTAGATGGTTGGAGATGATGGCTGACTATGATCTCGATCTCAAGTATGATCCGGGGAAAGTTAATGTAGTGCCGGATGTGCTTAGTCGGTTGCCAGCAATTCAGATGCTGACTACACAGAAGGAGCTTATCGAAGACTTTCGGAGATTCGAGTTGGAGATCGTGCTACCGCATTCTTCAGGACAGTTGATGCAGCTACAATTACAGTCGTCATTGTTCGATAATATTAAAGTAGCGCAGTCACAGGACCTAAGATTGCAGAAGTTTCGAGAATAGGTTGAAGCTGGACTTCGAACGGATCTTTTGATTCGTGAAGACGGTTCGTTGAGATATGGTAGCCGTTTGTGTGTGCCGAAAGGAGACATTCGCGAAGAAGTTATGAAGGAGGCACACAGTTCCGCATATTCCGTACATCCAGGAGGCACGAAGATATACCGCGATTTAAGACAGCATTTCTGGTGGGAAGGCATGAAACGGGAGATTGCCCGCTTTGTAGCGAAGTGCTTGGTGTGTCAGCAAGTTAAGGCTGAATATCAAAGGGTTGCTGATTTTTTGCAACCACTTCCGATTCCTCAATGGAAGTGGGAACATATAACCATGTATTTCGTGACAACTTTACCGCGGAGTTCAAAGGGCAACAATGTAGTTTGGGTGATTGTTGATCGATTGACCAAGGCAGCTACTTCATACCGTTTTGAGTTGGTCAGTCAATGGAAGTGTTAGCAGAATGGTACATGCAGGAGATTGTGAGATTGCATGGAGTACTTGTGAGCATCGTGTCCGACCGTGACACCCGATTCTTATCACACTTCTGGAGGAGCTTACAGGAAAGTTTAGGGACTCGATTGAAATTTAGCACAGCTTATCATTCTCAAACAGATGGCCAGTCGGAGAGAACGATCCAAACTCTTGAAGACATGTTGAGAGCTTGCATGTTAGACTTCAAGGGTTTATGGGAGGATCATCTACACTTGGTGGAGTTTTCGTACAACAACAGCTTTCAGGCGACTATTCAGATTGCTCCATTCGAAGTATTATATGGTCGCAAGTGTCGTTCACCTGTCTGTTAGGACGATGTTGGAGAACGAAGATTGTTGGGACCGGATTTGATCGTGCAAACAGTGGAGAAAGTTAACACTATCCAAAGTCATATGAAGGCATCACAAGATCCGCAGAAGAGTTGGGCCGATACATTGAGAAGGCCTCTAGAGTTCGCTGTTGGTGATCTAGTATTCTTGAAGATATCACCGACTAGAGGAGTGATTCGTTTTGGGAGTCGAGAAAAGCTTAGTCCTCGATTCGTTAGGCCTTTCGAGATTTTGGAGTGTGTTGGAGAAGTGGCTTATCGATTGGCATTACCATAATCTTTGGCGAATGTTCATGACGTGTTTCATGTATCTCAACTCCGTAAATATGTTCGAGATGAAACACACGTGCTGGATCATTCGGAGCTGACTGTACGAGAAGATTTAACCTTTGAGGAACGACCGATGTCGATTGTGGATCGAAGGGAAAAGGTTCTTAAGAACAAGGTTATCCCTCTCGTACTTATTTCTTGGGGAAATCGCTCGCATGGAGAATCAACTGGGGAACGAGAAGATGAAATCCGGCAGAAGTTTCCACATCTATTCTTATAGTTTCATGATTGTCTATCCTTTCTTATTCTTGGAATTTCGAGGATGAAATTCTTTTGTAGTTGGGTATAATGTAACAACCTAGTTTATTTATACCAATTTCAGTTCTCGTATTTCCTTAATTGTGGTATTTTCCTGATTTATCGTGTTTTGGGTGCGAATAGTATTTTACATTTTACATTGCATTCGACCCGACCCGCTTGCTTGAACTTATTTGATTCATATTTATGAATTATCCTGACTTGTTATGTGGACTGGTGCATTTTCATGTTTAGTGCATACTGGCATTTTATCTGGCATTTGCATTTTACAATATAACATTTTAAGTCACATAAAATATTTTAAAAATATATTGCAAGCCTACATGTCACGCCCCGCTTCCCAGTGTACGGCGAAGTGGACGCGACGAGGTCCGCTACGTATGTACTCAGAAGTACATACGCTAAGCGTAGCTAAGCAATATAAAATAATCACAAGAGACAAATGATATTGAAATAACAGCAACTTTTATTAATAACATTCTTTGTACAATGCATAAAATGAAAATACAACTGAAATGAAAAGCAATGCCTAAACAGTGGCATAACAGAAAATGAAATAAACTGGAAAGAACAAGGTACAATATCTAGAGCTCTGGGTCTTCCTGGAACTGCTCCAAATCTTCACCGGTAGGCTCGATCTCAGCTTGGTCCAACGCACCTGACGACATTCAAAGAAGAAGGAAATAGAATGTCGTCAGCGAACAGGTCGCTCGGTAAGTCCCAAAGAGTAAGAAGAATGAGAATGACAGAGTAACAGTATTTTCTAAAGTATTACAATGTTGAATATTATGGAATATTGAGTTAACGCTGTTGTTTGTAGTTTGGTACAGAAGAATGCCAGTGTATACGAGGGGGATCTCTATATGCTAGAGATCAGGGCAAAAGGAAAGTACAAGGAACCGTTATGCCACGGTACAACAGCAATAGGATTCAGGTTAGGTGTCTTAATCTGACCACCTCGTGCCACCTTTAACACCTTCCGTACCAATCTACCCCTTTAAACCCCGTAGTGTTTTAACAGTAATGTGGTATTGGAATATGTAAGTTGAGTGACTGACCAAAACCATGATATCAGTAAACATGTTGCAACTGTGTAATCAGGTAAATGGAATATCAGGATAAAGGATGAATATCCATGGTTTGATTCAGTCAAAATGAATATGTTGTTAACTAAATTCCAGGATTCATGTATTCAAATTGTATTGGAATATAAAAGAATATAGATTGACTTGAATCATATTCAAGTCAGAAATTAGTCAGACTCTAACCCGAGTCAGACTAAAAGAAAGATAAATTTGAAGTTCAATATTAGTTAGGGGCCTTATTGTAATTTGTGAAACTTGAGGGGGTTTTATGTAAAAATACTTTTGTATAGTTTTCAAAATACACCTCAAGTATTTAATATTCGTCTTTAATTGTTATAATGAATGTGAATTTTATTTGTGTTATTCTAGTGAATATATCCTAATAAAGTATTATTTGTTTTATCTGAAATTCATGGTATTTTAGTGTAACTTTTAATCTTGTAATTTTTAGAAAAATGTGGAAACTTTATATTATGATAAAATAGGTGTTTAAATGATAATTATATATATATTAACACATGAATAATTTTTAAATGAGTATTTTATCTTTAAAAATCTCATTTTCCTTAAATATCGTATTTTAAACCTTTCGAGATCGAATGCTCCTTGCGGAGGTCTGAATCTCGCACTACTAGCCTGCGGGTGCACGATGAACCGTACTTTCCCTAACAGGTTCCCCAAAAGTGGGTTGTAGCGGCGCTTTGCTTAGGTTTATAAATACTTTTCATATGGGAAAACGGTTTTATTAATATAGTGTATTTATTTGCAACAAGTATAGTTTTTCCGTATTTTTAGTTATTAGGGTTTCCTAAACCAACTAGCCGATTTCTAAGGTCTAAATGATGAGTCATTAGAAGCCTCAAATCGTCTCTTCACCGCCAATTGTGGCCAGGTAAGTACAAGTGAGGAGGGAGGGATCCGCTCACGAATCGTGAGACGGGCCTTTTAAAGTTACCCAAGCTCACTTGCCTAGCCTAGACACCACAAAGTCAGTTTAGATAAACGATCGATGTCCATGACCAATCGTGCTTTCATTTTATTAAAAGATTTTACTTAGAAATGTTTACAATTTAAAGCTTACAATAAAGGTTATAAAGATTAGGGTATTTTAGTGAAAAGTCCTGTAATTTCGTATTCTGTATTTTTTGATATTTATCAATTAGGGTTATATTGAGTGTGTGTAGGGGTAGGTCATTACCCCGTGACTTATATTAAGTTTTGGTGAAGTTTTAAAGGTAAAACATGCTATGTTAAACTTAAAGGTATTATAGCGCAAGAATACGGTATTCGAAAACGTTATCATTTTATGTGTGAAATTTCATTCAAATTGAGTTCTACAAGTTTTGTGATCAAGATAAACATATTTAGGAGTGAGGTAATTGATTAAACTAAGAAAAATGAACTTCATGGTATTTTTATGAAAAGAATACGGTTTTGCAAAGAAGCTATCATTTCATGTGAAAAAGTTTGATTAAATTGGTTTATGGGTGATTAATAGTCAACATAAATATGGGTAGATAATATGTATTAGGTGACAAGTGGAAATTTATAGAAAAACCGAATCGGAAATCGGTTTGTCCGATTTCCGTCGGGTTCCAAAAAGTCGTATTTTTATACTTATAGAAAAGAGAGATAGAAGAGTTGGGACTTACGGTTTGGACAAGCTAATGAAGCTAATGGATGTGGTGGTTGCCGATTCGTCGAAAGCGTCGCGAAGGTTCTGATCCGGTCGCCGGAATCCGTCGTCGATTTCGGCAGCGCTTCGCTTCTTGCTCTTCGTACCGAGTTCTCGAGAATTTGAGAGAGTAGACTAAGAGTGGTGAGGTGAAATGGTAGAGGATAGGGGTCTTTATATAGGGCTAGGCTAGGGTTAGGGTTTGGATTAAAAATATTAAAAGAAAATATAAAAAAACATTAAAAATTCATTAAAAATCATTAAACCTAGGAGTAAAAGGGATTTATTGGCCAAATCAAAACCGATCCAGGTATAATAAGTATGCAAGAGGGTTGACCAAGTCAAGAGACAACTTTTCTCAGTTGGTGACTCGGCCGTCCGGCCAAGTCCGGCCGGATCGGCCGGACCGAGTCGGCCGATTCGCCGGCCGGCGGCGCCGAGTCGGGCCGAGTCAAGGGTCCCATGGCCGGGGGTTTTCCTGAGGAACAACTTGGTATTTTTACTTTTTGTTGTCCAGTACATATTTTGGGAGTTATGGCCTTTTTACCGTTGACTTCCAAAAAAAAATAAAACAAAAATAAATACAAAAATAATGTGGGGCATGGGATTTGAACTCCGGTGGCTTTGTTCAGCAATGCAAGGTATTACCAATGAGCTACAAGCTCCTTCTTGTAATTATTGTGGTTTTTAATTACTTAAACTGATAGCAGCAAGAATAAATACTCCTAGTATTCATTAAATTTAAAGTAATTTCTTGTACACTAAAAAATGGAGTTATTTCATTCTTGTAGCTTGTAATTAAAAACAAAAATAATTACCTAAATCTTGTGCTCAGGCTTAAATACCCCTTTGTGGATTTTTAAAAAAATATTTTGAAAAAAATTGTATAGGAAAAAGTGTATAAAAAATTAGGGTTGTTACATTCTACCCTCCTTATAAAAATTTCGTCCTCGAAATTTACAACTTTTATTTAAGGACTAGATTACAAAAAGGTGCGGATATCTTGCACGCATCTCATCTTCCCTTTCCCACGTGGATTCTCCTGGAGTGTCTTTCCTCCACATTACCCGGACCAAATTAACTTCTTTGTTCCGAAGTGTCTTCACTTTCCTGTCCAGGATCTCCACAGGTTGTTGCTCACAAGACAAATCAGGCTGTATCGTGAGCTCGGAATGATCTGGTACATGGCTGGGGTCACTCACATACCTTCTGAGTTGGGATATATGGAATACGTTATGCACTCCTTCCAATGAGGGTGGGAGCGCTAAACGATATGCCACTTCACCGACTCGTTCGAGTATATCGAATGGTCCAATGTATCTTGGACTCAACTTTCCCCGTCTTCCAAATCTGATCACTCCGCGGTTCGGAGAGATTTTCAGGAATACATGATCTCCTGGCTGGAACTCCAAGTGTCGTCTCTTCGCATCTGCCCAGTGTTTCTGTCTATCTTGGGCTATGCGCATTCTTTCCCTGATAGTACGAACCACATCAACGGTTGCTACTATCATCTCTGGTCCAAGGAGTTCTCTATCTCCGATGTCGTCCCAACTTAATGGCGATCGACACTTCCTTCCATATAAAGCTGCAAAAGGTGTCATTCCTATGCTTGCTTGGTAGCTGTTGTTGTACGCAAACTCCACAAGATGCAGGTGATCTTCCCAAGATCCCTTGAAGTCGAGCATACATGCTCTGAGCATATCCTCCAAGATCTGAATAGTTCGTTCCGACTGACCATCTGTTTGTGGATGATAAGCCGTGCTGAAGTTCAGACTTGTTCCCAAGCTAGCTTGCAGACTTTGCCAAAATTGCGATCGGAACCTGGTGTCACGATCGGAGACAATGCAGACCGGTACTCCATGAAGTCTCACAATTTCCTGTATGAGTTCATGGGTATCAGAGATAGTACGTTATGAAGAGTTTAAATCTTAATTTAGATTATTACCTCCATGTACTTCTTCGCTAATGTCTCAGTTGATTGGCCAACTCGAAATGGGATGAAGTGAGCCGACTTTGTGAGTCGATCCACAATGACCCAAATCGCATCGTTACCCTTTGTGCTGCGAGGAAGAGCAGTTACAAAGTCCATCGTGATGTGCTGCCACTTCTATTCTGGGATTGGTAACGGTTGAAGTAGTCCAGCTGTCCTGTGATGTTCAGCCTTTACTTGCTGACACACCAAGCATTTTGCGACACTCCTGGCTACTTCACGCTTCATTCCATGCCACCAATAATTCTGACGTAGATCTTTGTATATTTTGGTACCTCTAGGATGTACTGAATAGGGAGAGCTGTGAGCTTCTTTCATTAACTCTTCCCGAACAGGACCCTTTGGTACACACAATCTGCTGCCGTATCTCAAAGATCCGTCTTCATGGATGATGAAATCTGTTCTGAGTCCATTCTCCACTTGTTCTCTGATCTTTTGCAACTTAGCATCGCTGGCTTGAGCTGCTTTGATCTGATTGACAATATTTGATTGAACTTGCAGATTCATCAAATTTGAAACATCACCTGGCATGACTAGTTCGATCTCCATCTGATGTAGATTCTGCTGAAGCTTCCACTGAGCGGTGAGATTCATTGCTAATGGTTGGCGACTAAGAGCATCAGGTACTACGTTCACCTTTCCTGGATGATATTGCAAATTAATGTCAAAGTCCGCCATAAGTTCTAACCATCTTCTCTGCCGCATATTCAACTCCTTATGAGTAAACACATACTTCAGACTCTTGTGATCTGTGTAGATGTTCACTCGTTCACCAAGTAAGTAGTGGCGCCAAATTTTGAGAGCAAAAATAACGGCTGCCAACTCTAGATCATGCGTCGGATAATTGCGCTCATGAGTCTTCAGTTGTCTTGAAGCATAAGCCACAACCTTACCGTGCTGATGTAGAACACATCCTAGTCCCTTACCGGATGCATCACAATGTACTTTAAATCCTCCAGATTGATCCGGTATGACGAGAATAGGTGCAGATGTCAGTCTTGACTTGAGTTCTACGAAAGCTTGCTCGCATGCTTCTGACCACACAAATTCTTCATCTTTACGTGTGAGCTTGGTCAGGGGTGTTGCTATCTTCGAAAAGCCTTCAATGAATCTTCTGTAATATCCAGCTAAACCTAAGAAACTCCGAATATCCTTCACTGATTTTGGTGTAGGCCATTCGCTGACTGCTGAAACCTTTGCTGGATCCACAGAAATCCCTTCTCCTGATACGATGTGTCCAAGAAAACCAACTTGTTGTAGCCAAAACTCGCACTTACTGTACTTGGCATAAAGCTGATGTTGACGAAGAGTTTCTAGGACAATTCGTAAGTGCTCCGCATGCTCTTTCCGGTTCTTTGAATATACCAGGATGTCGTCGATGAAAATGACAACGAACCTGTCTAAATACTCCCGGAAGACTTGGTTCATAAGATTCATGAAGATTGCTGGTGCATTGGTCACTCCAAATGGCATTACTAGAAATTCGTAATGTCCATAGCGAGTTCTGAAAGCTGTTTTGTGAATATCAGCCTCCTTGACCTTCACTTGATGATAACCTGAACGAAGATCTAGTTTAGAGAAGACACAAGATCCACTTAGCTGATCGAACAAATCGTCGATGCGCGGGAGAGGATACTTGTTCTTTATAGTAACTTCGTTCAAGGCCCTATAGTCGATGCACATTCTGTATGAACCTTCCTTCTTCTTCACCAACAGTACAGGTGCTCCCCAACTTGAAGTGCTGCGACGAATCCATCCTTTCGCCAGTAATTCGTCCAACTGTGTTCGAACTTCCTTCAATCCTTCCGGACTTAGTCTATACGGTGCTTTGATCACTGGTTGTGCTCCTGGTACTAAGTCAATACTGAATTCAAGAGCTCGATCGGGAGGCAAACCTGATATATCGTCAGGGAATACGTCGTCGAACTCTCGAACTACCTCCGGTCTTGATTCTTCCTCTGCATGAGCTGCTGCAACTACTGCTTCCTTTGGCTTCGCTTTGTAAGTACTTGGCTCCAATGTACGATCTCCACTCTTGAAATAGAAGACCGGATGATCTGGAATCTCAAATACTACCCTCCTTTGACGACAGTCGATGGTAGCATAAAAGGTTCCAAGCCAGTCCATTCCTAGAACCACATCGAAGTTTGGTATGTCCAGTACCTTGAAGTCAGCGTAAAACTCTCGACTGCAGACGATTACTGGACACATGCTGTATCCCATAGTTGCCTTTAGAACACCATTCCCAGAACTGACGTTCCAGCTGGATACAAGCGGTGAGACTGAAATCGCATGGGTTCGGACAAACCGTTGCGACATAAAGCAGTGGGATGCTCCAGTATCAAACAGTGCAAGTGCAGGTAGTGAAGCTACTAGGATTGTACCTAAGGTATATGGGATATGTTTTAGGTATAGGGAAAGTGTGTAGGTAAACAAGACTAAAAGATGAGTTTTTTTTTTTTTTTTGAGAAAGGAAGTTTACCAGTAATGACTTGGCCAGTGGCCTCAGCTTCTTCCACAGACATCATGAAAGCCTGGCGCTTCGGCACAATCCTCCTGGCCTGAGGAGCATTTCTCCTGGCCTGAGGAGCATTCCTCTGAACGTTCCTTTGAGCTTGATGGAACTGTCGAGGAGGTAGTGCAGCTTGTGGTCCCCTAGGTGGTGCAGGCAGTGCAAGTCTGGTAGCAGGTGCCTGAAGAGCTGGTCGCTGCTGATAAGTATTTGCTGGCCTGGGTGCAGCAACTGAGTTCTGCCTTTGGGGACAAGATCCAATATCATGAGTGGCTGAACCGCAGACTAAGCAGAGGCGGTTGGCTCGACGGCAGTCCTTCATCATATGTCCAGTTCTCTTGCAGTAAGTGCAAAAGGATGTGCTAGGACGATGAGTTGGTACTCCAGGTCGCCTCGGCACGAAGGGTGGTCTGGACGTGGCTCCACCTGCCATCTGGTTGGCAGAGCGCTTGACTCCTACAGACTGAGGTCTGCCCCTCTCTTTTATGACTGCCTCATAACTGCGGGCAGCTTCTAGGGCTTCCTCATGAGTCAAAAACTTTCCTGTGGCTAGAGCAGCCTTGATCTCTGTGTCCAAACCTTGCTGAAAACGACGGGCTCTGATCTCGTCCGTCGGTATCAGGTGTGCCGCGAATCTGCTTAAAGATTGTGTTAGCTGTGTAGTATGTGATATTTAAAAATTGAACTATTGTGACATATCTTACCGGCTCAACATAGTGAACTCAGCATCGTATTCATCTACCAATTTCTCCCACATTGATCCTTGCTGTAGATGAATAAACTGCTGCTCCATAGCGAACCTGGCAATCACAGGGAAATATTTCGCGTCAAACTTCTCGCGAAATGTCTTCCATTCAATCGGCTGTGCCAGACGGGTTTCTTCCGCCTTCCACCAATTGCGAGCATTATCCGTGAGCTGTAGCTTCGCTACACGGACCCAAGCGTTATCTGGCACTTGGGCTGCTGCCAGATCGTCTTCGATGCTTTGTGCCCATTCTTCTGCTTCGAGAGGGCTTCCTTTACCAGAGAACTGCTTTGGGTGCAAAGCCCGGAATTGTTTTACTCCCGGTGCATCGTTATCAGGACGGCTCAGAAGTTGTTGCTGTCCCTCGAGAAGACTACGGATCGCATCAAATAACATCGTCTGCTCAGTGGGTGGTATGGGAACAGCTGGTGTGAGAGGTAGTGCTGGTGGGGTGTTGTTGATGTTGGTGCTGGTGTTGTTCGGGGAATCCATAATCCTGAAGAAAAATTTGGATTAGGACAGAATCAAATACATGAAATGATAAGATTCAAGGAATAGAGATTTGCAAGTTTCAAAAAACATGAATTGTAAAGAATGTTTTTGTTGCTGGTTCTTGTGTTATATTGCTTAGGTTGTTCACGCAGACCAGAACTGCATGACAGGGATTCATACAGCTCTGACCTGCATGGGCCACCAACAAAACCTGTCACGCCCCGCTTCCCAGTGTACGGCGAAGTGGACGCGACGAGGTCCGCTACGTATGTACTCAGAAGTACATACGCTAAGCGTAGCTAAGCAATATAAAATAATCACAAGAGACAAATGATATTGAAATAACAGCAACTTTTATTAATAACATTCTTTGTACAATGCATGAAATGAAAATACAACTGAAATGAAAAGCAATGCCTAAACAGTGGCATAACAGAAAATGAAATAAACTGGAAAGAACAAGGTACAATATCTAGAGCTCTGGGTCTTCCTGGAACTGCTCCAAATCTTCACCGGTAGGCTCGATCTCAGCTTGGTCCAACGCACCTGACGACATTCAAAGAAGAAGGAAATAGAATGTCGTCAGCGAACAGGTCGCTCGGTAAGTCCCAAAGAGTAAGAAGAATGAGAATGACAGAGTAACAGTATTTTCTAAAGTATTACAATGTTGAATATTATGGAATATTGAGTTAACGCTGTTGTTTGTAGTTTGGTACAGAAGAATGCCAGTGTATACGAGGGGGATCTCTATATGCTAGAGATCAGGGCAAAAGGAAAGTACAAGGAACCGTTATGCCACGGTACAACAGCAATAGGATTCAGGTTAGGTGTCTTAATCTGACCACCTCGTGCCACCTTTAACACCTTCCGTACCAATCTACCCCTTTAAACCCCGTAGTGTTTTAACAGTAATGTGGTATTGGAATATGTAAGTTGAGTGACTGACCAAAACCATGATATCAGTAAACATGTTGCCACTGTGTAATCAGGTAAATGGAATATCAGGATAAAGGATGAATATCCATGGTTTGATTCAGTCAAAATGAATATGTTGTTAACTAAATTCCAGGATTCATGTATTCAAATTGTATTGGAATATAAAAGAATATAGATTGACTTGAATCATATTCAAGTCAGAAATTAGTCAGACTCTAACCCGAGTCAGACTAAAAGAAAGATAAATTTGAAGTTCAATATTAGTTAGGGGCCTTATTGTAATTTGTGAAACTTGAGGGGGTTTTATGTAAAAATACTTTTGTATAGTTTTCAAAATACACCTCAAGTATTTAATATTCGTCTTTAATTGTTATAATGAATGTGAATTTTATTTGTGTTATTCTAGTGAATATATCCTAATAAAGTATTATTTGTTTTATCTGAAATTCATGGTATTTTAGTGTAACTTTTAATCTTGTAATTTTTAGAAAAATGTGGAAACTTTATATTATGATAAAATAGGTGTTTAAATGATAATTATATATATATTAACACATGAATAATTTTTAAATGAGTATTTTATCTTTAAAAATCTCATTTTCCTTAAATATCGTATTTTAAACCTTTCGAGACCGAATGCTCCTTGCGGAGGTCTGAATCTCGCACTACTAGCCTGCGGGTGCACGATGAACCGTACTTTCCCTAACAGGTTCCCCAAAAGTGGGTTGTAGCGGCGCTTTGCTTAGGTTTATAAATACTTTTCATATGGGAAAACGGTTTTATTAATATAGTGTATTTATTTGCAACAAGTATAGTTTTTCCGTATTTTTAGTTATTAGGGTTTCCTAAACCAACTAGCCGATTTCTAAGGTCTAAATAATGAGTCATTAGAAGCCTCAAATCGCCTCTTCACCGCCAATTGTGGCCAGGTAAGTACAAGTGAGGAGGGAGGGATCCGCTCACGAATCGTGAGACGGGCCTTTTAAAGTTACCCAAGCTCACTTGCCTAGCCTAGACACCACAAAGTCAGTTTAGATAAACGATCGATATCCATGACCAATCGTGCTTTCATTTTATTAAAAGATTTTACTTAGAAATGTTTACAATTTAAAGCTTACAATAAAGGTTATAAAGATTAGGGTATTTTAGTGAAAAGTCCTGTAATTTCGTATTCTGTATTTTTTGATATTTATCAATTAGGGTTATATTGAGTGTGTGTAGGGGTAGGTCATTACCCCGTGACTTATATTAAGTTTTGGTGAAGTTTTAAAGGTAAAACATGCTATGTTAAACTTAAAGGTATTATAGCGCAAGAATACGGTATTCGAAAACGTTATCATTTTATGTGTGAAATTTCATTCAAATTGAGTTCTACAAGTTTTGTGATCAAGATAAACATATTTAGGAGTGAGGTAATTGATTAAACTAAGAAAAATGAACTTCATGGTATTTTTATGAAAAGAATACGGTTTTGCAAAGAAGCTATCATTTCATGTGAAAAAGTTTGATTAAATTGGTTTATGGGTGATTAATAGTCAACATAAATATGGGTAGATAATATGTATTAGGTGACAAGTGGAAATTTATAGAAAAACCGAATCGGAAATCGGTTTGTCCGATTTCCGTCGGGTTCCAAAAAGTCGTATTTTTATACTTATAGAAAAGAGAGATAGAGGGGTTGGGACTTACGGTTTGGACAAGCTAATGAAGCTAATGGATGTGGTGGTTGCCGATTCGTCGAAAGCGTCGCGAAGGTTCTGATCCGGTCGCCGGAATCCGTCGTCGATTTCGGCAGCGCTTCGCTTCTTGCTCTTCGTACCGAGTTCTCGAGAATTTGAGAGAGTAGACTAAGAGTGGTGAGGTGAAATGGTAGAGGATAGGGGTCTTTATATAGGGCTAGGCTAGGGTTAGGGTTTGGATTAAAAATATTAAAAGAAAATATAAAAAAACATTAAAAATTCATTAAAAATCATTAAACCTAGGAGTAAAAGGGATTTATTGGCCAAATCAAAACCGATCCAGGTATAATAAGTATGCAAGAGGGTTGACCAAGTCAAGAGACAACTTTTCTCAGTTGGTGACTCGGCCGTCCGGCCAAGTCCGGCCGGATCGGCCGGACCGAGTCGGCCGATTCGCCGGCCGGCGGAGCCGAGTCGGGCCGAGTCAAGGGTCTCATGGCCGGGGGTTTTCCTGAGGAACAACTTGGTATTTTTACTTTTTGTTGTCCAGTACATATTTTGGGAGTTATGGCCTTTTTACCGTTGACTTCCAAAAAAAAATAAAACAAAAATAAATACAAAAATAATGTGGGGCATGGGATTTGAACTCCGGTGGCTTTGTTCAGCAATGCAAGGTATTACCAATGAGCTACAAGCTCCTTCTTGTAATTATTGTGGTTTTTAATTACTTAAACTGATAGCAGCAAGAATAAATACTCCTAGTATTCATTAAATTTAAAGTAATTTCTTGTACACTAAAAAATGGAGTTATTTCATTCTTGTAGCTTGTAATTAAAAACAAAAATAATTACCTAAATCTTGTGCTCAGGCTTAAATACCCCTTTGTGGATTTTTAAAAAAATATTTTGAAAAAAATTGTATAGGAAAAAGTGTATAAAAAATTAGGGTTGTTACATTCTACCCTCCTTATAAAAATTTCGTCCTCGAAATTTACAACTTTTATTTAAGGACTAGATTACAAAAAGGTGCGGATATCTTGCACGCATCTCATCTTCCCTTTCCCACGTGGATTCTCCTGGAGTGTCTTTCCTCCACATTACCCGGACCAAATTAACTTCTTTGTTCCGAAGTGTCTTCACTTTCCTGTCCAGGATCTCCACAGGTTGTTGCTCACATGACAAATCAGGCTGTATCGTGAGCTCGGAATGATCTAGTACATGGCTGGGGTCACTCACATACCTTCTGAGTTGGGATATATGGAATACGTTATGCACTCCTTCCAATGAGGGTGGGAGCGCTAAACGATATGCCACTTCACCGACTCGTTCGAGTATATCGAATGGTCCAATGTATCTTGGACTCAACTTTCCCCGTCTTCCAAATCTGATCACTCCGCGGTTCGGAGAGATTTTCAGGAATACATGATCTCCTGGCTGGAACTCCAAGTGTCGTCTCTTCGCATCTGCCCAGTGTTTCTGTCTATCTTGGGCTATGCGCATTCTTTCCCTGATAGTACGAACCACATCAACGGTTGCTACTATCATCTCTGGTCCAAGGAGTTCTCTATCTCCGATGTCGTCCCAACTTAATGGTGATCGACACTTCCTTCCATATAAAGCTGCAAAAGGTGCCATTCCTATGCTTGCTTGGTAGCTGTTGTTGTACGCAAACTCCACAAGATGCAGGTGATCTTCCCAAGATCCCTTGAAGTCGAGCATACATGCTCTGAGCATATCCTCCAAGATCTGAATAGTTCGTTCCGACTGACCATCTGTTTGTGGATGATAAGCCGTGCTGAAGTTCAGACTTGTTCCCAAGCTAGCTTGCAGACTTTGCCAAAATTGCGATCGGAACCTGGTGTCACGATCGGAGACAATGCAGACCGGTACTCCATGAAGTCTCACAATTTCCTGTATGAGTTCATGGGTATCAGAGATAGTACGTTATGAAGAGTTTAAATCTTAATTTAGATTATTACCTCCATGTACTTCTTCGCTAATGTCTCAGTTGATTGGCCAACTCGAAATGGGATGAAGTGAGCCGACTTTGTGAGTCGATCCACAATGACCCAAATCGCATCGTTACCCTTTGTGCTGCGAGGAAGAGCAGTTACAAAGTCCATCGTGATGTGCTGCCACTTCTATTCTGGGATTGGTAACGGTTGAAGTAGTCCAGCTGTCCTGTGATGTTCAGCCTTTACTTGCTGACACACCAAGCATTTTGCGACACTCCTGGCTACTTCACGCTTCATTCCATGCCACCAATAATTCTGACGTAGATCTTTGTATATTTTGGTACCTCTAGGATGTACTGAATAGGGAGAGCTGTGAGCTTCTTTCATTAACTCTTCCCGAACAGGACCCTTTGGTACACACAATCTGCTGCCGTATCTCAAAGATCCGTCTTCATGGATGATGAAATCTGTTCTGAGTCCATTCTCCACTTGTTCTCTGATCTTTTGCAACTTAGCATCGCTGGCTTGAGCTGCTTTGATCTGATTGACAATATTTGATTGAACTTGCAGATTCATCAAATTTGAAACAACACCTGGCATGACTAGTTCGATCTCCATCTGATGTAGATTCTGCTGAAGCTTCCACTGAGCGGTGAGATTCATTGCTAATGGTTGGCGACTAAGAGCATCAGGTACTACGTTCACCTTTCCTGGATGATATTGCAAATTAATGTCAAAGTCCGCCATAAGTTCTAACCATCTTCTCTGCCGCATATTCAACTCCTTATGAGTAAACACATACTTCAGACTCTTGTGATCTGTGTAGATGTTCACTCGTTCACCAAGTAAGTAGTGGCGCCAAATTTTGAGAGCAAAAATAACGGCTGCCAACTCTAGATCATGCGTCGGATAATTGCGCTCATGAGTCTTCAGTTGTCTTGAAGCATAAGCCACAACCTTACCGTGCTGATGTAGAACACATCCTAGTCCCTTACCGGATGCATCACAATGTACTTCAAATCCTCCAGATTGATCCGGTATGACGAGAATAGGTGCAGATGTCAGTCTTGACTTGAGTTCTACGAAAGCTTGCTCGCATGCTTCTGACCACACAAATTCTTCATCTTTACGTGTGAGCTTGGTCAGGGGTGTTGCTATCTTCGAAAAGCCTTCAATGAATCTTCTGTAATATCCAGCTAAACCCAAGAAACTCCGAATATCCTTCACTGATTTTGGTGTAGGCCATTCGCTCACTGCTGAAACCTTTGCTGGATCCACAGAAATCCCTTCTCCTGATACGATGTGTCCAAGAAAACCAACTTGTTGTAGCCAAAACTCGCACTTACTGTACTTGGCATAAAGCTGATGTTGACGAAGAGTTTCTAGGACAATTCGTAAGTGCTCCGCATGCTCTTTCCGGTTCTTTGAATATACCAGGATGTCGTCGATGAAAATGACAACGAACCTGTCTAAATACTCCCGGAAGACTTGGTTCATAAGATTCATGAAGATTGCTGGTGCATTGGTCACTCCAAATGGCATTACTAGAAATTCGTAATGTCCATAGCGAGTTCTGAAAGCTGTTTTGTGAATATCAGCCTCCTTGACCTTCACTTGATGATAACCTGAACGAAGATCTAGTTTAGAGAAGACACAAGATCCACTTAGCTGATCGAACAAATCGTCGATGCGCGGGAGAGGATACTTGTTCTTTATAGTAACTTCGTTCAAGGCCCTATAGTCGATGCACATTCTGTATGAACCTTCCTTCTTCTTCACCAACAGTACAGGTGCTCCCCAACTTGAAGTGCTGGGACGAATCCATCCTTTCGCCAGTAATTCGTCCAACTGTGTTCGAACTTCCTTCAATCCTTCCGGACTTAGTCTATACGGTGCTTTGATCACTGGTTGTGCTCCTGGTACTAAGTCAATACTGAATTCAAGAGCTCGATCGGGAGGCAAACCTGATATATCGTCAGGGAATACGTCGTCGAACTCTCGAACTACCTCCGGTCTTGATTCTTCCTCTGCATGAGCTGCTGCAACTACTGCTTCCTTTGGCTTCGCTTTGTAAGTACTTGGCTCCAATGTACGATCTCCACTCTTGAAATAGAAGACCGGATGATCTGGAATCTCAAATACTACCCTCCTTTGACGACAGTCGATGGTAGCATAAAAGGTTCCAAGCCAGTCCATTCCTAGAACCACATCGAAGTTTGGTATGTCCAGTACCTTGAAGTCAGCGTAAAACTCTCGACTGCAGACGATTACTGGACACATGCTGTATCCCATAGTTGCCTTTAGAACACCATTCCCAGAACTGACGTTCCAGCTGGATACAAGCGGTGAGACTGAAATCGCATGGGTTCGGACAAACCGTTGCGACATAAAGCAGTGGGATGCTCCAGTATCAAACAGTGCAAGTGCAGGTAGTGAAGCTACTAGGATTGTACCTAAGGTATATGGGATATGTTTTAGGTATAGGGAAAGTGTGTAGGTAAACAAGACTAAAAGATGAGTTTTTTTTTTTTTTTTTTTGAGAAAGGAAGTTTACCAGTAATGACTTGGCCAGTGGCCTCAGCTTCTTCCACAGACATCATGAAAGCCTGGCGCTTCGGCACAATCCTCCTGGCCTGAGGAGCATTTCTCCTGGCCTGAGGAGCATTCCTCTGAACGTTCCTTTGAGCTTGATGGAACTGTCGAGGAGGTAGTGCAGCTTGTGGTCCCCTAGGTGGTGCAGGCAGTGCAAGTCTGGTAGCAGGTGCCTGAAGAGCTGGTCGCTGCTGATAAGTATTTGCTGGCCTGGGTGCAGCAACTGAGTTCTGCCTTTGGGGACAAGATCCAATATCATGAGTGGCTGAACCGCAGACTAAGCAGAGGCGGTTGGCTCGACGGCAGTCCTTCATCATATGTCCAGTTCTCTTGCAGTAAGTGCAAAAGGATGCGCTAGGACGATGAGTTAGTACTCCAGGTCGCCTCGGCACGAACGGTGGTCTGGACGTGGCTCCACCTGCCATCTGGTTGGCAGAGCGCTTGACTCCTACAGACTGAGGTCTGCCCCTCTCTTTTATGACTGCCTCATAACTGCGGGCAGCTTCTAGGGCTTCCTCATGAGTCAAAAACTTTCCTGTGGCTAGAGCAGCCTTGATCTCTGTGTCCAAATCTTACTGAAAACGACGGCTCTGATCTCGTCCGTCGGTATCAGGTGTGCCGCGAATCTGCTTAAAGATTGTGTTAGCTGTGTAGTATGTGATATTTAAAAATTGAACTATTGTGACATATCTTACCGGCTCAACATAGTGAACTCAGCATCGTATTCATCTACCAATTTCTCCCACATTGATCCTTGCTGTATATGAATAAACTGCTGCTCCATAGCGAACCTGGCAGTCACAGGGAAATATTTCGCGTCAAACTTCTCGCGAAATGTCTTCCATTCAATCGGCTGTGCCAGACGGGTTTCTTCCGCCTTCCACCAATTGCAAGCATTATCCGTGAGCTGTAGCTTCGCTACACGGACCCAAGCGTTATCTGGCACTTGGGCTGCTGCCAGATCGTCTTCGATGCTTTGTGCCCATTCTTCTGCTTCGAGAGGGCTTCCTTTACCAGAGAACTGCTTTGGGTGCAAAGCCCGGAATTGTTTTACTCCCGGTGCATCGTTATCAGGACGGCTCAGAAGTTGTTGCTGTCCCTCGAGAAGACTACGGATCGCATCAAATAACATCGTCTGCTCAGTGGGTGGTATGGGAACAGCTGGTGTGAGAGGTAGTGCTGGTGGGGTGTTGTTGATGTTGGTGCTGGTGTTGTTCGGGGAATCCATAATCCTGAAGAAAAATTTGGATTAGGACAGAATCAAATACATGAAATGATAAGATTCAAGGAATAGAGATTTGCAAGTTTCAAAGAACATGAATTGTAAAGAATGTTTTTGTTGCTGGTTCTTATGTTATATTGCTTAGGTTGTTCACGCAGACCAGAACTGCATGACAGGGATTCATACAGCTCTGACCTGCATGGGCCACCAACAAAACCTGTCACGCCCCGCTTCCCAGTGTACGGCGAAGTGGACGCGACGAGGTCCGCTACGTATGTACTCAGAAGTACATACGCTAAGCGTAGCTAAGCAATATAAAATAATCACAAGAGACAAATGATATTGAAATAACAGCAACTTTTATTAATAACATTCTTTGTACAATGCATGAAATGAAAATACAACTGAAATGAAAAGCAATGCCTAAACAGTGGCATAACAGAAAATGAAATAAACTGGAAAGAACAAGGTACAATATCTAGAGCTCTGGGTCTTCCTGGAACTGCTCCAAATCTTCACCGGTGGGCTCGATCTCAGCTTGGTCCAACGCACCTGACGACATTCAAAGAAGAAGGAAATAGAATGTCGTCAGCGAACAGGTCGCTCGGTAAGTCCCAAAGAGTAAGAAGAATGAGAATGACAGAGTAACAGTATTTTCTAAAGTATTACAATGTTGAATATTATGGAATATTGAGTTAACGCTGTTGTTTGTAGTTTGGTACAGAAGAATGCCAGTGTATACGAGGGGGATCTCTATATGCTAGAGATCAGGGCAAAAGGAAAGTACAAGGAACCGTTATGCCACGGTACAACAGCAATAGGATTCAGGTTAGGTGTCTTAATCTGACCACCTCGTGCCACCTTTAACACCTTCCGTACCAATCTACCCCTTTAAACCCCGTAGTGTTTTAACAGTAATGTGGTATTGGAATATGTAAGTTGAGTGACTGACCAAAAACATGATATCAGTAAACATGTTGCAACTGTGTAATCAGGTAAATGGAATATCAGGATAAAGGATGAATATCCATGGTTTGATTCAGTCAAAATGAATATGTTGTTAACTAAATTCCAGGATTCATGTATTCAAATTGTATTGGAATATAAAAGAATATAGATTGACTTGAATCATATTCAAGTCAGAAATTAGTCAGACTCTAACCCGAGTCAGACTAAAAGAAAGATAAATTTGAAGTTCAATATTAGTTAGGGGCCTTATTGTAATTTGTGAAACTTGAGGGGGTTTTATGTAAAAATACTTTTGTATAGTTTTCAAAATACACCTCAAGTATTTAATATTCATCTTTAATTGTTATAATGAATGTGAATTTTATTTGTGTTATTCTAGTGAATATATCCTAATAAAGTATTATTTGTTTTATCTGAAATTCATGGTATTTTAGTGTAACTTTTAATCTTGTAATTTTTAGAAAAATGTGGAAACTTTATATTATGATAAAATAGGTGTTTAAATGATAATTATATATATATTAACACATGAATAATTTTTAAATGAGTATTTTATCTTTAAAAATCTCATTTTCCTTAAATATCGTATTTTAAACCTTTCGAGACCGAATGCTCCTTGCGGAGGTCTGAATCTCGCACTACTAGCCTGCGGGTGCACGATGAACCGTACTTTCCCTAACAGGTTCCCCAAAAGTGGGTTGTAGCGGCGCTTTGCTTAGGTTTATAAATACTTTTCATATGGGAAAACGGTTTTATTAATATAGTGTATTTATTTGCAACAAGTATAGTTTTTCCGTATTTTTAGTTATTAGGGTTTCCTAAACCAACTAGCCGATTTCTAAGGTCTAAATGATGAGTCATTAGAAGCCTCAAATCGCCTCTTCACCGTCAATTGTGGCCAGGTAAGTACAAGTGAGGAGGGAGGGATCCGCTCACGAATCGTGAGACGGGCCTTTTAAAGTTACCCAAGCTCACTTGCCTAGCCTAGACACCACAAAGTCAGTTTAGATAAACGATCGATGTCCATGACCAATCGTGCTTTCATTTTATTAAAAGATTTTACTTAGAAATGTTTACAATTTAAAGCTTACAATAAAGGTTATAAAGATTAGGGTATTTTAGTGAAAAGTCCTGTAATTTCGTATTCTGTATTTTTTGATATTTATCAATTAGGGTTATATTGAGTGTGTGTAGGGGTAGGTCATTACCCCGTGACTTATATTAAGTTTTGGTGAAGTTTTAAAGGTAAAACATGCTATGTTAAGCTTAAAGGTATTATAGCGCAAGAATACGGTATTCGAAAACGTTATCATTTTATGTGTGAAATTTCATTCAAATTGAGTTCTACAAGTTTTGTGATCAAGATAAACATATTTAGGAGTGAGGTAATTGATTAAACTAAGAAAAATGAACTTCATGGTATTTTTATGAAAAGAATACGGTTTTGCAATGAAGCTATCATTTCATGTGAAAAAGTTTGATTAAATTGGTTTATGGGTGATTAATAGTCAACATAAATATGGGTAGATAATATGTATTAGGTGACAAGTGGAAATTTATAGAAAAACCGAATCGGAAATCGGTTTGTCCGATTTCCGTCGGGTTCCAAAAAGTCGTATTTTTATACTTATAGAAAAGAGAGATAGAGGGGTTGGGACTTACGGTTTGGACAAGCTAATGAAGCTAATGGATGTGGTGGTTGCCGATCCGTCGAAAGCGTCGCGAAGGTTCTGATCCGGTCGTCGGAATCCATCGTCGATTTCGGCAGCGCTTCGCTTCTTGCTCTTCGTACCGAGTTCTCGAGAATTTGAGAGAGTAGACTAAGAGTGGTGAGGTGAAATGGTAGAGGATAGGGGTCTTTATATAGGGCTAGGCTAGGGTTAGGGTTTGGATTAAAAATATTAAAAGAAAATATAAAAAAACATTAAAAATTCATTAAAAATCATTAAACCTAGGAGTAAAAGGGATTATTGGCCAAATCAAAACCGATCCAGGTATAATAAGTATGCAAGAGGGTTGACCAAGTCAAGAGACAACTTTTCTCAGTTGGTGACTCGGCCGTCCGGCCAAGTCCGGCCGGATCGGCCGGCCCGAGTCGGCCGATTCGCCGGCCGGCGGCGCCGAGTCGGGCCGAGTCAAGGGTCCCATGGCCGGGGGTTTTCCTGAGGAACAACTTGGTATTTTTACTTTTTGTTGTCCAGTACATATTTTGGGAGTTATGGCCTTTTTACCGTTGACTTCCAAAAAAAAATAAAACAAAAATAAATACAAAAATAATGTGGGGCATGGGATTTGAACTCCGGTGGCTTTGTTCAGCAATGCAAGGTATTACCAATGAGCTACAAGCTCCTTCTTGTAATTATTGTGGTTTTTAATTACTTAAACTGATAGCAGCAAGAATAAATACTCCTAGTATTCATTAAATTTAAAGTAATTTCTTGTACACTAAAAAATGGAGTTATTTCATTCTTGTAGCTTGTAATTAAAAACAAAAATAATTACCTAAATCTTGTGCTCAGGCTTAAATACCCCTTTGTGGATTTTTAAAAAAATATTTTGAAAAAAATTGTATAGGAAAAAGTGTATAAAAAATTAGGGTTGTTACACTACATGATACCTCTAACTCCGTGGTAGCATCCGCGCATCTTGTTCTCGTCCCGTTCAGTGAAACAGACTTGTTTGGATGGCTACGCGCACGTGCGTGCATCCGTTCTTGGGGGTATGCATTTTTCGTTTTCCGGACATTTATTTTTTTATTTTGGTCGACATGTATATTTTTCGTATTTTAAAACTGAATTTTAGATCCGACCATGGCATGTTTTGGACTATATTTGTATTTACCAGAATATCAAATTTTATTTATATAATATTAATTTTATAAATTGATACAAATTAAAATTTAGTTAACTAATAAAAGATTTTTTAAATTTGAATCTAAACTAATTTCCTAACAAACTAACAACCCCTTTCTCTCTCTTTTTCCTCTGCATATATATATATATATATATATATATATATATATATATTTTATTTATTTAATTTTATTTCCTTATTTAATACACAGCCTCTTCTTCTTACTTCTTCTTCTTTTTTCTTCTTTCTTTTTCTTGATCTTGTTTCTTGATTCCGGTGATCACCGCCGGAGCCGTGCTCGTCGCTGACGATCCGAGTGATCCAGTGAACATAGATGACTTGCGTGATCACCCTCGTGCGTTGTTTGGAACCGTTCAATGTACCGTGCGCGCGTCGCGATATTTCGCCGACGAAGGACGTTCCGTACACATACGTTCTTGTTCCGTCTAGGCAAGTTAATGTTGCTACATGCTATATAACTCATTATATACCTATTTAAATAAATATCACACATGTATTTTAAATCAAGCATCGCATGTTTCATATTACAGCCTTTCGACGTTCCGTTTACATTTGTATAGTGCATTTCAGATCTAGGGCATGCAAACCAATCTTAATTACATGCTACATTACTTTAGACGCATCTATTTTAAAAATGGAATACCTGTATTTAAAATCATGCATCCCATATTTAGTTTTATAACTTTTCGATATTCCGTTTGCATCCATTCATATCATTTCAGATCTAGGTCATGAAAACTTATCTTGTTACATACTATACTATCATATACTGCATCAAATTGAATAGTTACATTTCATATTGCTTAGTTATATGTTCCGCACTTGTTAGTTTATCATTTTACGATTATGTGATACCTGTTTGCATCCATATCATTTAAAATATATATCGTCGTAATATTTCTTATTATTATCTTTAATTAGTTTATAATCTGCATTTTATAATGTTATACATTTGAAAATATTATAGTTTACACATGAAACGTCGTCGTAAAGCGGATACGACAAATCTGAAATTTACTATACACCTTACCTTACAAAATTCATTATAAATCATAGAAAAATCATTAGTATACGTTTTTTAGTTCGTTACGAAGCTAACTAAGAATAATATAACTCTATGAAATATCTACTTGCAAACAAAATTGTTTAAATAACGTAAAATGCAAATGAAAATGTCTTTAAACTGCTGTCCAGGAAAATTCCAGCAGCAAACTTTCAATTTCGAATGTTCATAATTTTTTGTAGGGACAACCTGAGATGCTTAAACTTATAAAAATGAAAACCTTATTGAATTATCTTTGTTTTGGTATAATACACGTTCCTTTTGGAGAACGTTTGTTATTTTTAAACTATTTTACAAATCAGGGTGACGCTGAATTTCTGAACGGAACTTTCTTATGCATGGTTAATCAATACCACTTTTATAGTTATTAATCGGTTTGAATATATTATCCATGTTAATATTATTATATCAATATCTATTTAATATATAATAGTGCTTGTGTTTTAATATTCAGCAAATTTTACCGATTTACAGTTGTATAGTATCCGTCTGTATCCGTATGGTTTATTACATATCTAGTTGCACACCGAGACCATATTATTTCATGTTACTGTTGTATTAGTGCACCATGCTTGATAATTGTGCATCCTACATAGTCATAATGTAACCCCTGACAAAATATTTGTGCATCCATGCTTTATCGTGCATCTGTACTTGCTACAGTTTTAGTATGAGCATCCGCTTGACACATGTGCACTATCTGTCATGACCTGATATACTACTGCTTGACTTGATACATGATACACCACTACTTGACATAACTTGATCCATGTACACTACCTGACATGACCTGATGTGTCACAGCTTGACCTGTTACCCGATCTTGTTACCAATGCCAACAATCTTGACCTGTTGTCCCTACGGACATTTCCTGTTGTCTATTCAGACAAACTTGTACTTGCTTGATCCCTGTGTTGGAATTAGCTCCAGATTTATCAATATCTGACTTGAACACATAACCTGGGGGTATGGGGAAATCAATGATGAAACCTGACTTGTAACTCGACAGTTTGATACCTTTACTGATCAGTCTTATGGGCTAGGCCAGCCCCGGGATGCTGCTGCTGACATCATTCATCGTTATAAACTACCTTTTACTGCCTAGCGGAACGTCTCGGATTCAGCCCAAGAATCTTGACCGTGGTCCCGGGCATGCACGGGATACTATTGAGTTATATCGATGATTCATCAAATTAATTTCAAAGACTTGAGAGTAGTTAACCCAGTAGACAAATTTAGATTACTCACTGCACATCACCTATGCCTTACCCTTCACTGTCACTATTTATATGACTGTTATATCTGTTTTACCGTTCATACTCGTACCTGCATGCCTTGCTACTCCCTGATTATATTATTGTTGATATTATGACGCACCGACGTCTGGGTTTTGCATGGCCCAGATCCTCTACCTTTGTCGCAGGCTGATCAAAAGTATTTCCGCCGTCAGGCCAAGCAGTGAGGATCCTGTTAGTATCCAGTTAGTTATTTCCTTACTTTCCAGATGTTATTGTTACTTGGATTTATTACTTCCGCATATTATTTCTTGACTCGTTTATTCTGGCTCATGGACATGTACTAGATAGTTTATTTACTTTCCTGTTCTTGATATCTCTACAGCCGTAATGTGACCGTGGAGGGATTTTTCCTATCCACAGATAGCATGGTTGGATCTGTCGCGTGCCTATCTTAGCGCACTCTGGGAAGCGGGGCGTGACACATGCAGATATCGAACTCATAATCATATGAGATACAACTGATAACCCTTATCAGTTTATCTCAACCATCTTGGTCAGGAATTTATAATTATAGACATGTCCTGCACATCGCGATATCGACTCCCTATATCGCGAGAGACAAATCCTTTCGACTGCTCACTGCCTCCATATGCTTCGGGACTATAACCAACCAAAACCTGTATGCACGGCTCTTTAAAACCGTGGTTGGGTAGTAATCAAAGTATAATGGGAATACACACAAGACACTATGGCGATCTCAGGTCAAAAGACTACCATGTACAATCGTCACTGGAGAACTGTTATCTGATAATAGGTATAATACCATCTAAAAGTCTTCGGCGGGTCTGTTCGGTATACTCATTCTCCAATGAGCACATGTATACAATTTTTTGTATCAAACACCAATAGCTGGGGGACCATCCATCGACTCGGTAGGGGTCTAGAAACGTATACTGTCACACCCCGCTTCCCAAAAGGCACTGACGACACGTGACGAGACCCGTAACATACTTACTACGAGAAGATCATTTCCCTTAATAAATACATTAAGAGTTTTTAAGCAATATAACTACATGCAAGAATTAACAAGAGTAATTAAAATTAACAACAATTTTATTTACATTCAAACTTTAAAGTACAGATGTCTGAAATAAAGGATACAATAACTGAAAAGATGCCTAAACAATGACATACAGAAAATAACTGCAGAAAGGAAACTAGTAATCGGGCTGGGCGGTGAATTGGTCTAAGTCCTCCTGGCTTGGCTCTATCTCCTCAGTATCATGTTCTTCTGACGAACATTCCAAGATAAAGAAATAGAGAGGAATGCCATCAGCGAACTAACGCTCAGTAAGTTCTCAAAAGAAATAGGTAATGATGACTGAAGGTATGTAAAATGAACAAAAAACCAAGTAGTAATGAACTTGTAAGGTTGTATGAAAAAGTATCTTAGGCGTGTTATTTATATGTACAAGGTTAACTATTGTAACGTGGTTGTTTGTAGTTTGATAAAGAAAATATGCGTGTATACGAGAGTAGTCCAGCTTATCCTATGGACCAAAGGAAACAGAAAGTAAAAGGCCCCGTCACAACCCACGGGACAACGACACTCGGTATTCAGATTAGGTGTCTTTTAAAGTGACTCCTCGTACCACGACATACGTTCCTTACCAACCTACCTCTTATCCCCGCGTATTTTATTGTATAGTTCAAGTTTGCAGGTTTTGACCGAATCTATGAATATAGAGAGTACAAGTTCATATTCAGGTTGTGTTCAAGTATTTATGTCAAGTTCATGTCAAGTCATATTCATGGTTTGGGTCAAGTCGATTTCAAGTTCAAATGTTCAAATTCGGGTTGGATTCGAGTTTGGGTTTGAGCTAAAGTTCAAGTCAAGTTCGAATTTGAGTTTAGGTTCCAGTCATATCTTATTAATAGATTTAACTTTTTGAGATTTTAAGTTTGGGAATAATCGAGCAACTCCTGCACATGGACGACGGTATTTGTGATTTTTTCAAAAACCATTGCTAACGATAACTCTACCATAATATTACGATCTATATTTAGGGAGAGGCAAGTGGTGCATCATTATCTTCGGCAACCCCGAAACACTGACAAGAGAAAATGCCACTCAAACCAATCTGCAAACTAAACACGTAATCTAGACTAGTATTTTGATTTCTAGAGTATTTATATAAAAATGTCATTTAACAATTCTCGAGGGTTTTTAATTCGTCCTAAAGCTTCGAAGATATTTTTGATAAAAATATGTTAATTAAAAATGTCAATATTTTTCATAAGAACACATTTTATATTTTGTGGTATTTTAGTGTCGAAACCTAACTTTTGAAAGTTTATGGTATTTTAATGAAAAATCTATCTTTTGTAAACTTGAGAGTATTTTCTTAAAACTTTAATCTTTAAATTTAAAAAATCTAATTTTCAAAAATTGTTTTATTTGGAAATACAGATATATGATTTAAATAATTTTTCAACTATTTAACTTGTTTTAAAAGTTGTAATCGAATTCACCGTGAGTAGTTCCGCGTCTCACTCTACTATCCTAAAAATGTGTGATAATTTGCACTATTCAAAAATGGGTCTTCTAACGAGAGTTGTAAAGGCGTATTTGCAAAGAATTTAAAATAACGATTAAAAAACCATATTTTTAGAAAGTGAGCGTTTTTTAATGAAATATGTTTCTTTAGAATAAAATATGTAACTATAGTATCGTTCTATAAAACCATAGTGTATGTGAGTGGGATAGGTCGTTACCCCGTGATTTTTTTAGAGGTAAATGTCATAATAACGATCAAAAAGTACATGTAAAGTTTATGGTATTTTAATTGTTAAACTAAAACGTCACAAGAAATATACCTAGTTTTCAAGTGAAGGAAATATTCATGAATTGGATATAGCATAAAGTTTGCAAGAACTAAGCTTGGCAATTTATTTTTCCTAACATTTTAAAATGAAAGAATGTATAGCAATTCCAAAGGTATTGTTAAAAAGTTTAGTTTAGTATAGGTTACAAGGGGTTTATGAGAGTAGAGTAAAAAAAGGAGTTAGGTTTTGGATTCAAGAGAGTAGAATCGGGAGAGACTTACGGGTTGCCCGTTTGAACGAGAGAAGAAGATACCTTGGTTGGTAGAACCGAGACCAAGATGCACGGAAAGGTTCGATCGATGGCGTTTGATTTCGGGAGCTTGAGCAAATTCACTTAACAATTTCTTCAATGGTTTTGAGAAGGATTTAAAGTGATTTTCAGAAATGAGGAGAATGATGGGATAGCTAGGTATTTATAGGGAAGAAATAGGAGAGTGTGTGAATTAAAATGTATTAATGGGGTAGATGAAAGGACTAGCAGCTCTCTGGTTAATTGCAGGGAAATCAAAGTGTAAAAAGGAGTAGAGAGGAGTCCAAAGATCATACGGGGGAAGCACAGGGGGAATTAGGATCATCCTGGCCACCCATAGCGGCTTAAAAGGGAATTTGGGCAGCCCAGAGCGAAGCAAATGCTTCGGAGTTCGAGCCCTGGGTTTTAATTGTATTTAACACCTCATTTATCCTGTTTGATTTTGTTGCAATTTTTCGTTTTTCCATGTAATGCACGTGCAAACTCTTGAGCTTCCGAAAAGTTAAAAAGAAAAATATTAAAATAATTAGGGCTGATAGGATTCGAACACGCAGGCTAAAGAACAGCAGTTGAGAGTCTTAACCAATGAGCTACAAGTTACTTCTTACTTTTATTTAACAAACTTAACTTATAACTCATGGTCAGAGCAGAAATACACCTTTATATACATTGAATGTGATATAATTGTATAGGGATTTCAGGGTCGTTACATATACACTGGTCTACTTTAGAGTACCAATACCCAGTCTTGATACTCACATGACAAGGAATATTTAAGAATGTGCTTATGGACTATCCAGACTCCACTAGTATGATCGCATCATAATCTTAATAGCAAGTAAAACACATATACATGAATGATAAAGACAAGCCAGAAAAACCAGATAGCATACCATTATGTCGAGCAACAATATTCTATCCATATGGGTTCATATACAATTACAATAATTACCTTCATGGCATCTATATCCAATACGTTTGACTACCGCAAGGCTCTTGGACGAAAGGTAAACCTTGGATCAATTACGAGGCATAGCAAAACTTTAAATTTTATTAAAATACAGAAACTGCTACAAAAGAATGTTATAACGCCTTTAAGGCCTTTTTTCTTGGAATGGAGTTGAGTTTTCTAAACCGAGGTTTAATAAAGTTAGAAACACCTAACTCTAAAATTCTAACTTTGTCTTGTTTAGAACTTATTTTGGAGTTGATATAACCACAGTTATTTCACTCTTGAAAGTGAGAAAACTACAGTTATCTAAACTCCAATCTGATCAAACTTTAGATAACTCTATTTTTGGACTTTTAGGCTTGCAAACAACAGTTTGTATTTCTCCACCTCCACTTAAAAATAACCGTGGTTATTTAAACTTACTTCCCAAAAATGGCCTAAATAGTTAAAGCCTCTGATAATGCAAGAGTACAAAAAGGCCCTAATTTGGAAATAAAAATAAAGAAAAGAAAAAAACACCTATATGAGTAATTAAAATTGTAAAATTGGCGCAGTAGACTTTGCAACCTCCGTACGCCTTATAAACGAACTCAGAATTGTGAAAGATCCGGAAAGCCGATAAGGTTCCACTACAAGGAAATGGGGGAAATTTTGATGGCCATTTATTTGTAATTTATTTCGACGGAAATCTGCTGTTGAAATAGGTGACAAATAGTTGAAATTTTGTTGACTTCGGTCAACAATTATTTCGACGGATTTACCCCGTAGAAAAAAATGTTGACCCAGATCAACAAATTTTCCCCGTGACTTGCCCCATTACTCCCTTAACTAAAATTTCATTTCCCCAAAAAAATTTCCCTTCTCCTTTCTAAAAAAACCGCCCTCTCCCCCATTCACCGGCCTCCACCCTTCCAATCCGCCCTCTCTACCTACGCTGACCCGCCACCGAACCTGCCTCCTATTTGCCCAATTCCCTTCTCCCCTCCTCCTCCACCCAATCCCTCTCTCCCCTCCTTCTCCACCCGATCTGGCCCCGAGCCCTCTCCTCCCCTCCTCCTCCACTCTATCAATCACGTCATATCCCCTTCTCCCTTCCTCCTCCACCGGATCTGATCTTAAGCCCCCTCCTCTCCGAGCCCCTTCGGCTCCGGCCACGAAAATCTATTTAGTTTTTTTTACTTAATTTAGTTAATTTGTTAATATTTTGTTAATTTTATTTAGGGTTTATGGTTAATTTTAGGTTATGGTTAGGGTTAATTTTAGGGATTGGGTTATGATTACGATTAATTTTGTTGTTACGGTTATGGTCAGGGTTAGGGCTAGGGTTATTTTTGGGCTAATTTTTTAACTTTTAGTTAATTTTAGTGTTAGGGTTGGGGTTAATTTTAGGGATTGGGTTTGGGGGAATTTCTAATTAGGGTTAATTTTAGGTTTAGGATTTGGGTTAGGTTGCTAATTTAGTTAATTATAATTAGGAGTATATATATATTGTTGTTATTTATAGAGATAGATAGCATATGTAACTAAAAATATGTGTGATTGTAGGTTTGACGTCGGAGTGATTGCTCCTTGTAAGGTGTTGTTCGTCACCCCATTAAGATGGGAATACGCGTCGCTTGTCAGGCGCATTCCAGGTTCTCCCTGTCTAGGGTGGGCTAGGGTTTATTGATTGTGCGGATCCGAATCTCCGACAGCCGCGGACTAAACTGCCGTTAATTACCCATCGCTTTTGGAGCAAAGACACCTTCGATTGACGGGTCAAAATGGTCATGCGAACTCAATGTGCAGTGTGCGTGTGTTGTGTTTTGAGGGGGTTTTGGATATATCGGGGGCCTCGCAGTGTTTATGGGGGTTCCGCTATCCGGACAACGGGCTGGGGGTCAAGGGGGTTAGCAGCCCCTTTGCAGAGTGCGGGACAGCGCCCCGTTAGAAATTTTTTCTAACGGGGGAAGTGTTGTGGAGTGTGTATATACAAAAAAGGGAAAATAGCGTCCAAAGGACGCGTGGGCGCATGCGAGGCGCCGGGCGCATGCGAGGCACCGGGCGCCGGCGCTTCATGTGCTTGGCACGCGGGCCTGGGTGTCAGCGCCTCATGTGTTTGGCACGCGGGCGCTGGGCGCCAACGGGAAAAAAAGGCTTAGCCCCTACTGGGAGTTGTACTCCCAAATGACTTTTGAAGTTAAAACTCTAAAAAAAGGACAAAGGGGCTTAATCCCTGCACCAGGAGTTGTACTCCCGATTGACTTTTGGAGTTGAACTCCTAAAAAGAAAGATTTATTATTATTATTATTATTATTATATATATATATATATAGAGAGAGAGAGAGAGAGAGAATAATGGAGAAAAGAGGCCATAGGAGGGAATTTCCTCTTATGGCATCGAAAAGATACAATCTCTATCGTGTTTTCCGACGATCGGACTCCATCATCTTCATCGTTATCATCTAAGATGTGGGTACACCAAATTTCATGTGATTCTACAAATTTTTCACCGTTGATTTAGCAATGTAAAAAGTTCTATTGTCGGTAAACCGTTAATTTTGAACACACTAATTCAACTGTGAAAAAGTTATAGAATCAAATGAAATTTGTTGTACCTATATCTTATATGATAACGATGAAGATGATGGGTGCCGATCGTCGGAAAAAACGATTAAGTTTGTATTTTTGCGACGCCATAGGAGGAAATTCCTTCCTATGGCATCTTTCCTCCATTATATATATATATATATATATATATATATATATATATATATATATATATATATATATATATATTTTGTGGAGTTAAACTCCTAGGAGATTTTCGGAGATGATGAAAGGGGACTCCCTTCTTCTCTCTTGAGCCCTAGATCTTCTCTTGAGCCTTAGATCTTCCCAAAGTTGGATTTTCGGAGATGGGTCTCCTTCCTCCTCTCTATTGGCTGGATCTTGGAGAAAAAGGGGATGAGACTTAAAAATCTCTCCTTTTAGAGATTTTATGGGAGATTTGAGTTCCCCTTCAAGGGTTTTATGGTGAAAAACTGTTTTTTTTTTTGGAAAAAGAAGAGTTAAACTCTTGATTTAATTCAAAAAAAGGGAAGAAAGTTTAGAATCTTGAGGAAGGAGAAGGAGACACAGAAATCCTAGATTTTGAGGGGAATGAATTATATATCTTCATTTCATCATCATGTTGCCTTTTATAGGCTTACAAATTTACATATAGCCCCTTGAGCTTTACAAAAATGACATTTTGCCCATCCCATAGCTCAGTTGCTTATTTCTTTTGCACATGAACCATGGGTTTTACAAAAATTTGATTTTATGCCCATTTTTCTTAGATTTATTCATAAAAATTACATCAAAATTATTTATTACATAATTTTTATATTGGCATGGGGGAGGCTGGCCACGGAGCTCGACTTAGGCATGGGCCCACTTGACCTGGGCTTGAGCCTGCTTGGCTTGGGGTTAATTTTGATTTTGACTTGGTCAACCGGTGTGTAATTTTTGACCCCAACACTCCCGTTTCTTTACATTCTATATACGCCAGTTTCCGGTACACAATTTTATTACTTTTAATTCTTAAATTCTAAAGTTAGCCTAAGTCACCATACCTAGATTAAGTCACCAATTAAATATTAATTAAACCAAAAATATAGATACTTGACATGCCATAAACCAATTAGCTTTATACATTCTAAAGTTAGCCTAAAGACATTTGTTTGTGTGTGAGAGAGAGAATGTGTGAGACTTACCCTTATGTAATTTTCATTGTATGGATGCGTGTTTATTTTAATGAATGCAGATGCTTCGTTAATAATATCAGTTATTTGAGAACTTACCATTCAAACTGAAAATTCCAAAACCTTAAACAAAACAGTTAAATAACCGACGATACTGAAACGATAACCATCAAAACCAATCTAATTAAATGCATGATACTCGATGATGAAAAAAGTAAACCGATACATATCGTTATCGAGTATCTCACATTGAAAAAATATCGCGACTTAGAACCCGTCTATCAGTTATATGCGTATGGTTATTTTCGTGACGTAAAACTACGCGTGCGTTGTCAACCTCGAACGTTAATCGTTCTTCATTGACAACCATCTCGTAGTTTATGCGACGAGAATACTAGTCGTACTATAACCGATAGATTTGTCCCGTTTTGGACAAGTTAAGAATGTATAATTTATACACTTCTCTGCATACTTATACTTTTCATTCGTTTCGAGATGAGTTTCATCAGTACTTTTCCGCTGGTTCTCTGTGTACATATATAGTTGAGATGATCATCTCAATGCTGATAGTATTGAGATATTTATCTATTCTATTACAGTGTACTCGGAGAACAGCGGGGAGGTGCTGCCGAAATTTTCTCGAAGCGAATGAAAGTATAAGTTCAGAGGTGTATACGTTATACATTCTTAATGGGATAGAAACCTTACCCCCGACAGCCGTTACCCATTGACATCCAAGATAGAAGCGTTAATATTATTTCCAGCCATGATAAATCATTCAAATGTATTTCCGAGACACTGTTGTCATTATCTCCTTTGTTTATAACCATCTCGTTCTTAGCTTTCTCACTGCGGGTTAGAATTGTTAATAACGTGTATGATTTAAAATGTTTGTTATGATATAATATGTCATGCCCCGCTTCCCATTGTACGGGCAGAGGGCGCAACGGGCCCGCTATGTATTTACTCAGAAGTAAACACGCTAAGCGTATCTAAGCAATATAAAATAAAATACACAGAGATCGATGTAAATGAACATCAACTTTATTTATTAACATTCTTTTTATAAAACAATGAAAAGTAAATACATGGAATGAAAGCAATGCCTAAACAATGACATAACAGAAATAAAAATAGAATAAGTACAAGTGGCTTCAGCTCTGAGTCTTCGGTGTACTGCTCAGGGGCCTGCTCCAAATGCTCCTGACTAGTCTCGTACTCCTCAGCGTCGGGTCCTCCTGACAACATTCCAAGGAAGAAGAGAAATAGGAATGTCGTCAGTGAACAATCGCTCGGTAAATCCCAAAGATGAAGGAGAAGTAGAATGGACAGAGAGAGAGTATAGTTTTATAATGTTTTATTATAATATGAGCGCAATTGTTTGTAACTTGGTATAGAAAATACCAGTGTATACGAGAGGAGTCCCACTTATACCAGAGACTTTGGTAACTCGTAGTACAAGGCTCCGTCGATAATACTACGGAACAACGGCATGGATATAATTACGTCTTAAGTGACCACCTCGTGCCACCTTTAACATGTTCCGTACCAGTCTACCCCTTTATAAACCCCGTGATGTCTTATTGTATTGATTGTACGAGTTGTATTGTATTGTCTTGTAGTAAATGGATGACTTGCCGAAACTATGATATCAGTAAATGGAACGGATATAGATGAATATGTAGATGGAGTATATCCATGGTTCGGTTCGGTCAAGTGGTATAGATTGATATAGCTTGAATATATGGATTTGTGGATTCATGTTGTATTGTAGTTTGTATTTGAATCACATTCAAGTCAGATTAATTAGATTAAGACTCAGTCTGAGTTAGACACTTAAAAAGAAATTGAAATCCTGAATTGTTTTGATGTTATCGGTAACTGCTCCACATGGACGGCAGAATTTGTGTCTTTTTCCAAGAAAATTACCGTGTTGATAACACCGTTTGTTAGTTTGTCTACCTTAGATAGGCAAGCACCCATATCTCCGGCTCTCTGAGGCTCAAGAGACGGGTCCCGCTTAAACCTATGTTTACTAGGGTTCTTATTGTAATTTAATATAACTTGAGGGGGTTTTAAGTAAAAATAGTTTTGGCATAATTTCAAAATACTCCTCAAGCATTTAATTATCGTCTTTAGGGTTTTTATAGATGTATATTTTATAATGTGAAATTTCTAGTGAATAGAACCTAGTTTCATAGTATATGGTACTTTCTTGAAATATTGTACTTGTGTTGCATTTGAATGGTATTTTCATGTAATAGTGATTCCTTTGATTTAGAAAACTTAGAATATTTATATAATTAAAGTAGATATTTTGATAATATATATATATATATATATTTAATGAAAATAATTTATTTATTTTCTTGTAGAAATCTCATTTTTCTAAAGAAAAATGTATAAAAATTCCATCAAGATCGAACGCTCCTTGCGGAGGTCTGCATCTCGCTCTACTAAACCCGAGAATGTGCGATAATCCGCACCATCCCGAACGGGGTCCCCAAAATGGGTTGTAGAGGCGTAATTGCATGGAAATATTTAATACATCTTTTTATAGAAAATGATTTTGTAAGTTTAGAATATTTATTTGTAAAATCGTATTTTCCCGTATTCTATTGTCCCAAACTTCATCATGTTATAATAGAGATGTGTGTTGTGATGAGGTGGGTCATTACCTCGGGAACTATCTAAAGATATAGTAAGGAATTATGATGCTTTATGGCGAAACTAAAATATATGGTATTTTTCTGTAAAAATACGATAAAAGACACAAAAGTAATTCTTTTGAGGTGAAACTTGTTTTAATAGGTTTATTAATGTTTTCTAAACAATATGTGAGAGCATGGTATGTTCTTGATTAAGAACAGTATAGTTTTAAAGGAAAACCGAATCGGAAGTCGGATTAACTCCGGTTCCGTCGGGTTTTGGAAATGTAAATTTTTAAAGAAGAAGAAGAGAGGGGGAGATGGGACTTACCCGTCACAAAGATAGAGGGGAGAAAGAGGAAGAGTGGGGAACGCCGGTGCGTCGTTTCATTGCCGGAAACTCCTCGGAAGTTCGTCGGAGCTTCGCCTTTCACTAACTCCATTTATACACTAAAAGGCTTGGGAATTTTGTATAGTTTTTGTACTAGAATTCTGGGTGAGAGGGGTGTAAAATGGAGTGGTATTTATAGGGAAACATTAGGGTTTAGTGTGTGAAAGAAATGCATTTAAAATTTGAATTAAAATGGAATTTAAATGGGTGATTCAATGTTCTCTGTGTGCATGCAGAGAAAACAAGCAGAGTGAAAGGGAGTGGGGTAGGCCAAGGGTTGCAGGGGAAAAGAATGTGGGCTTTACCAATGGGCAAGCCCGGCGGCGCCGGCCAAAAGGAGCTTTTTGTCAGGTCTTTACCGTCGAGTGGGGCTAGGGTTGGTGCCACGTGTAGGTGTCGATTTGTATTCTTCAGTTCATATGTTTGTTTATACTGTGTTTCTTCAGTTTACGTGTTGTGCATGTGTAGACTCTTGGGCTTTTAAAAAGATTAAAAGAAAATTTAATAAAAAGAATATGTAGCTGATGGGATTTGAACTCTGGTGCTATGTCTCAACAGTGCAAGGTTTTACTAGTGAGCTACAAGCTCTTTCTTGCTGTTCAAAAACAAAACAAACTTATAACTCGTTTTCGGCTTAGGTGTCCCTTTCTGTATTTTGAAAAAAAAATCGTACAGAAAGTTTGGGTTGTTACATAATAATTAATTATAAACTGTATTAGGTTTTACGTATCGGACAAGAATGGATAAGACTTGGATAAATAAAAACAAGTTTGGCTCTGAATTTAAAATCGGTGTAAAAGAGTTTATGCAATTCTTATCAAGAGTAGGTGGTAGTCGGATCCCCTATCCCTGTAGGAAATGTTGTAATGCTAGAAGTGATAGTCGAGGGGCGGATCGATTGCATATACTTACTAACAGATTCTGTGAAGGTTGCACTATCTGGCACTTGCATGGAGAGGCCGTGGACTATAAAATCGGTGCACATCGTCTGTTACTGCCACCTATGAGAACCCCATCAACCATTAGTTTAAATGATATGATGGACGAGTTATATAATGGCATGAATGATGATACCCCTACGGATGATGCGGTTCCATATTCCGAATCTGCTAGTTTTTTAAAGTATATGGAAGATGCTAAGACACATCTTTACGAGGTTGCGATAATGACGAAATTGGATTAGATGGTTCACATGTTTCATCTTAAATGCAAAAGTTTATGGAGCAACAAGTCAGTTGATGACTTCCTAAAGATAGAGAAAGAGGCTTACCCGAATTCCGATCTCCCTGCAAATTTTCAAGACATGAAGAAAATTATTGCCGATATCGGTTTCAGTTATCAAAAAATCGATGCATGTCCAAATGACTGCATGTTATTCACGACAGATGATGACATGAACTTAAATAAGTGTAGAAATTGTGGGGGATAGAGATGGATATTACCTAAAAGGCCGCCGAGGGAAGAGAAGTCAATTCAGAAAATTTCTGTGAAGGTGTTGCGCTTTTTTTCTATTAAGAAAAGACTACAGAGATTATTCCTGTTGTCTAAAACCGCCGAACATATGACATGTCATGTAGATGGTCGCAGGAAGGATAGAGTCTTACGGCATCTCGCTGATGGTGAAGAGTGGCAAAGATTTGACTGGGCTCGCTGCGGAAGCTCGTAATGTGAGATTTGGATTATCGGCTGATGGATTGGAGCCGTTTAAAGGAGGTGCATCTTACAGTGTATGGCCCGTTACACTAGTAGTTTATAACCTCCCGCCGTGGATGAGTATGAAACAATTTCACATCCAAATACCTCTGTTGATCCCTGGAAGCAACTCTCATGGTATTGATATCGATATTTATTTGAAGCCGTTGATCGATTAGTTGAATGAGCCGTGGGAGACCGACATTGTTGCTTATGATGTCCAGAAAAGAGAGATTCACACTGCACGTGGCGTTGCTTTGGACAATAAACGATTTCCCGGCATATGCCATGTTGTCAGGATGGAGTACGAAAGATCATCGTGCTTACTCCTGTTATCAAGAGAATACCGTCTGTGAAACGCCGGTAAATCGGATTTTCTATTACACCGGATATCTTCATTAGCTAGATGTTAATCATCCTTATCGACGCAATGGAATCAAGTTCAATGGTGAGCAGGAGAATCGACCCCTCCGCCTGAGCCAAATGGGATAAAGGCATTTGTGGATGTAGAGCACATCAATGATGGTTTTGGTAAGAAACATAAGCATACTATTCCGAATGAGATATCAAATAACTGAAGAAAGAGATCTGTATTTTATGATTTGCCATATTGGCATTTTCTTAATTTTCGCTATAACTTGGACGTCATGCACATCGAGAAAAATGTCTGTGAGCTCTTACTGGGTATCCTGTTGAATACCAAATTCAAGAATAGAGACACATTAGCGATACGAAAATGGTTTGCTACAAAGAATTTGCGGCCAGAATTGCATCCAACTCCGAAAGAGAATGGTAAATGGGCTATTCCACCAGCAAAGCACACGATGTCCGATAATGAGAAGCTGAGTTTCCTTAAGGTATTTAAACAAGTAAAAGTATCGGATGCATATTCTGCGAACATTAGTAAATGCGTAAACTTGAAAAAGAAAACTCTCGTCAGCCTGAAAAGTTACGACTAACATGTGATCATGCAATAATTGCTTCCCATTGCTGTTAGGGCGTTACCAGATAACGACATTGTATTAGTTATGACTGATTTGTGTCATTTCTTCAGAGAGTTATGCTCCAAAGATTACCCGGCAAACGATTTTAGAACCCTAGAGAATAAAATACCTCGCATACTTTGTAGAATGGAGATATTGTTTCTGCCTTCTATTTTCATCGTAATATTGCATCTTATGGTTCACTTTGCTCAAGAGGCACATTTAGATGGTCCCGTGAATTATCGGGGGATATATCAGTTCGAGAGGTAAAACTTATATAACAACTCTTTACTGTTCATAATAAATTGAATATTTATAATAAAACGAATTAAATTTGTTTGCTTCCGTCAGGTTCATATACGATACATCCGTAACAGGAGTCGGTCTGAAGGGTCAATCGCTGAAGGGTTTCTCGCGGAGGAATGTATGACGTTCTGTTCTATGTATCTAGAGGATGTTGAGATTGCATTTAATAGGTCGAGACGTAATGAGAATATGGTTGATAATAGACCTGTAATATCCGTCTTCCGGGCCCAAAGAAAGGAACTGGGTAAAGTGAAGTCGGGTCACACTGCATCTGAGCAGCTCGGCATGATTCACCGTTACGTTTTATTTAACTGTTCAGATGTGAACAGTTTTATCGGGTAAGTATTTATTACTTTTTTCTTAACATAATTATAGAATATTTTCAAGTCAAAATTAAATGTCTATTTGCGATATATACAACGTTTGGAATGTTCAATACCGTCTACCTACTAAACGAACTCGGCAATGGGATATCGATAAGGAGCGACATAAAAACTTTCCCGTTTGGTTGAAAGCACGTATAAGTTGTAGACTATAAAAACTAAACTACAACTCATATTGATACACACACATACACAACTTAATCCGTTTTACCCTAATAGGTTGAAAGAAATCTCAATGCTAGACATATTTCAGAAGATATAAAAGTGCTAGCGTATGGTCTAGACGAAAAAGCTGAGTACCTCTCCGGTTACGTTGTTAACGGGTTTAGATTTCACACCAGAAAGAAAGATCAAAATAAAAAGTTTCAGAATTGCGGCGTCTTTGTTACATTCATCATTACTGGATATTCATCTTTTAGAGATTCAAATCCAACCACGGAATAATTGGACTATTACGGGGTGCTTAAAAAAGTAATTCGGGTGCATTATCATGTACAGACGGTTGTCATGTTCAAATGTCTGTGGTACGATGTTCATCATGAACATACTGGGTTCAAAGTTGAAAATGACCTTGTTTTACTCAATTCATCGAAACTCGCTTTTAGTGAAGAGCCTTATATTCTTGCCAGCCAAACCCGTCAATACTTTTATGTCACAGACCTTAGGGATGCCCAGTAGGATGTTGTTGTTGTGACGAATCCACGAGACTATTACAACATGGATGAAAGTGATGTAAGCGAGATTAGTTGTCCTACAATCCCGGTTATACAAGATGATGCTATTCCTACCGAATTCAACAGCGATTTATCAAGAACAGATATAGAGCCGGAAATAGTCGCTGATGTACCATCGGTGGTTGTAGAACCACAAGTCTAATTAAGATTTTAAATATCTTGATATATTAACTCGCTCTTGTAAAATACTCATAATTTAAGTAATTTGAAACTTATAATTTATTGCATCTTTCTTTCCACATATTATTTCATACATTTTATCTTTTTCCGCATATTATCTCCTACAGTTTCGAATTCTAATGTACATGGATTTTTAAGTTAATTTATATTATATTCGTATTTCATTTTTTCCCTGCATATTATTTCCACCATTTATTGCTCATATATGATATTCTTTTCAGCAATAATTTTTACTATTATTTTTTTATCTAACATATTAAACTATATTCCGTGAATTTGTTTTAGATATGTCAGGTTCAGATAGCAGGACCGACCATTCTACCGGGGACGAGAGGCAATCCTCTCAGAAAAAGAAACAGACTGGGAGAGGACCCACACGGGCAGCGATATATGGAGGAGGATGCCATATGCTCCTGGCAAGCTGATTGTATATCTTGCGTTCACAGGGGACGTTGTGACAGAAGCCAATAAAGAAGTGCAAAAAACGATGTCGTCGATAGGGAATAGTGAGCACCGCATTTCTCATTTGTTGAAAGACGAAGATACCGAGTAGGAGGTCCTAAATTGGGACAGTGAAGCGTTAGAGCTCAAGAAACAAGTTGCTATATGGGAGATGAAAATTGGATTTCTTTATACAATTCAAACCGCACTTTTTTTTTATATGCACACATGTACACACACATACGCGTATATCACAAACACACACATATATACATACATATTTACTAAATTCCTAGATGAATTATCTCGTTTCGCAGGCTCGGTTCGAGTTCCGGTGGGTTAGCGTAGAGGGCCCTTAGGGGTTTGCGATCAACGCGCAGTTTATGATAAAATGTGTAGTCATATGGAGAAGAATTAAAGAGACCATAAGAACAAAATCTTTAGAAAGCTTGAAAACTGCGCTTCACCGGATGAGATGTATTCGATTAAGCCGGATCCAGATTGGTCCGACGAATACTGGCATGCCTTGGTCGATCATTTCTTGTCCGGAGAGTTTAGGGTATATCTTTGATGATACCTTTTAATATTTTATAGCAACTCAGTAAACAATATTTGATGTAACTACAGAAGAAGAGCGAGCGAGGAAAAGCATCTCGCGCTCAGCTGCACGATATTTATAGGGGTGGGAGCAAGAGTTCCCAGCAGGTTGCCATCAAATACGTAAGTATCGTATTTGTAACAACCTTGAACTTTGTGTATAGAATTTTTTCAAAATACAGAAAGGATTACCTTAGCCTGAGCACAGGTTATAAATTTAATTTTCTTTAGAACAGCAGGAAAACACTTGTAACTCATTGGTAAAGTTTTGCACTGCTGTGACATAGCCCCTATGTTCAAATCCCCCTAGCCACATATTATTTTTATTGATTTTTATTTTAAACTTTTAGAAGCCCAAAAGTTTGTACGTGCACTACACGTAAAATAACAAGTCACACAGAAAACAAACATGTGCAAAATACTATTCATATAGACCTTGACACGTGGCAGCAATCCAAGCATCCCCACCTCCAAAACGACCGGCGAGATGTGGCTTGGGGCTGGCGCCGCCGGGCCCCCCGTTCCTAATGCTCCCAAATTTTTACCCTGCACCCTTTGGACTCCCCCAACTAACCCTAGTCTGTTTGATTTCGCTGCACATTTTCAGAGAATTAAAATGAGGCATTAATTCAAATTTTAATGCATATTTTTAATTTATTCTTCACTACCCTAAACTCTAATTTCTCCTATAAATACCACACTACACCATAGCCCTCCTCATTCAGAATTCCATTGCCAAAACTCTCTAAAATTCCTAAGTCTAAGAAGTTGTACAGGTCGAGTTAGCTCAAGGCAAAGTTCCGGCGACGTTTCAGAACAAATCCGGTGACGAAACGACTCCACGACGCTTTCGGAAGTTCTTTCTACCACTTCTCTCTTCTTTCAATCAGTAAGTCCCTCTCCCCCTCTCTTTCTATTAAAAATACTTCTCTTTTCAAAACTCGTCGGAAGCGGACTTAATCCGACTTTCGATTCTCTTTTCTTTAAAAATTCAATTTTTATTAAACAACAATTAACCACCTTTTCTTATATTGTTTAACAATCATAAAACAACAATTTGACCAAGTTTCAATTCAAAATTTAGTGTTAAACAAATTCTATTTAACTTTTACGGTAAAATACCATTTAGTTTACATACGACATTACTTTATAGTTTGGCTTATATTATCTTTAGAAATTGCATGAGGTAATGACCTATCTCATCATAACACTTATCTTGATATAGCACAATGGATTTTGTAATAACTTTTGAGGGACAAAACACAATTTACATTAAAATACCCTAAACTATCAAAACCCGTATTCTTTAATTTGTTTTAAATAATTCTTTGCAAATAAGCCTCTACAACCCATTTTGGGGAACCCGATCGGGATGGTGTGGGTTATCGCACATTTTTGGGCCTAGTAGAGCGAGATGCAGACCTTCTCACGGAGCATCCGATCTCGATGGAATTTTTAATGCAATTTTTAAGAAAAATGAGATTTCTACTTAATAAATAAAATTTATTTTTACTAAATATATGAATATTATTAAAATAACTACTTTAAATATATTATATATATATTCTATGTTTTTCTAAATCAAAAGAATCACAAATTTTATGAAACTACCATTACAAATCAATACAATTCCAATATTACACTAAAATACCATATACAATGAAATCTAGGTTCTATTCACTAGAAAACATTATATTTTAAAATATATATCCATGAAACCCCTAAGACGATAATTATATACTTGAAGTTTATTTTGAAAATATATCAAAACTATTTTTCATAAAACCCCCTTAAGTTATATTAAGTTACAATAAGGACCCTAGTAAACATAGGTTAAAGCGGGACCGGTTCTCTTGAGCCTCAGGGAGCTAGAGAATATGGTTGCTTGTCTATCTAAGGTAGACAACCTAAAAACGGTGTTATCAATAAGGTAATTGTCTTGGAAAAAGACACAAATCCTGCCGTCCATGTGCAGCAGTTACCGATAATATCAAAACTAATTCAGGACTTCAATTCATTTTAAAGTGTCTGACTCAGACAGAGTCTCAGTCTAATAGGAAATCAATCTATCCTTGAATATGATTCAAGTATAACTCCATTTCAACATGAATCCATTTATACCAAAATTCAATCTATAGCAACATGACTCGACTGAATCGAACCATGGATATACTATGATTACATTTATATCCATTTATATCCATTTCGTTTACATGATATCATGGTTTCGGCAAGTCTTCCTGTAACGACCCTAGTATTACTATAGCTTAGTGTTTTCTTTCTTTAGTAAAATATTGTATTTATTTATTCGTAGCATTTTTCTGTAAATTTTGTTTTCTATTAAATATATTATTTTATTATTCTATCTATTTTTCCTAAACCCATTTCTTTAAAACTAAATTTTAACTTTTTTTCAAATTAAACATAAGACCTAACCCAGCCCATAACTCAAATCCAATTTTATTTTCATTTTCTTTAATAAAACTATGAGCGCAAAATCCCACTTTCTTTTTAAGTAACATCATATATTTAATTCTTATTAAATATATGTATGAACAATCTTATAGCACATTGGTTAAGTCTTTGCATTGTTATTTTATAGATCACATGTTCAAATCCTCATTCTTGCAATTATTTTTTATCAATTTTTATTCTACTCATATCTTACAAATGAGACCTTTCATTTCCAAAATGAATGGTGACCTTTTATTTCTCTTTTAATTCCCATGTTGAATGCATATATTATTATAGATAATTCACCATTACGCAATCTTTATTTGTCCCCCTCTTTTTTTTTCTTCCTCACATTTTTATATCTCTCCCTTCTCTCTCTTCACCTGAAGTCCTAGAAGAAGAACACCAAGAAGTTTCAAGAAAGTCTCGCTAGAAACGCGAGGCTATCGGCGGATAGATAAGTCCGGTGACAATATCGGCTTGTATAGGTAAGTCCCTTCTCTCTTTCCCTCCCTCCATCTCTTTCTCTTTATCTTTCTCTTATTATATTGCGATTTAAAACTTCTCTTATCATATCATAGTCCCTAAATAATTAATTAAATGGATACATATATAAATAATGAACACACACAAATAACACACATATATAGTTTGTAAAGTCTTTTTCATTACTCTCAATTTATATGTTAAGATTTTATAGTGACCAATTAGGATTTCATCGTTTGTTGTTATATTTTAAATTACTTTATTTAAAGTTTGTAAAAAAAATGAAGTTACGAATAAATACCATGGTTTTCTCATTTCTCACATATGACATATCAATACCTTTACTTTTAAAATAATTTTTAGAAATTAATTTTTAATTCTGGAAATTTCAAGAAATTTATTTTTGATATAATATATTTTTGTGTACATGCTGTAAAAATTTTAGATCGAACCGCATAACGGTTTAGGAATTATATTGTTTGTATTCACTGTTCGTAAAACAGAAAACTGCAGTTATCGGTCAACTTTAAGGACGCATAACTTGGTATACCGATGTCCAAATTGAGCAAACTCAGGTTTTTTGGATATCTACATCTAATAATATAGATTTTCTTAGTTTTAAGTTTTTATTGAAAACCGACGTAAAATATAGAAAACTGCGTTAAAATATTAAGCGACGAATCTGGACAGAATCTGTCCTGATTCGCACACTGTTTTTAAATTAGACATAACTCGAACTCCCGATGTCCGTTTGTGACAAACTTTAGATGTGTGGATGCACAATTGATAAAGCTATAATTTTCTGTATACTAGATTACTTAGAAATACATGAAACAATCCGATATAGGTTTTGCAATATAACATATAGTTGCCGTCCAGAAGTCTGAATTTCTGTTTTAAACGATGATATTAAAATGATTATAACTAGAGCTTCATAAATCCAAATCATGTGAATTTTGGTGTTTTGGATAAGTACATCGAAAGACCTACAATTTTCTAATAAATTTTGTAACCTGAAACCCGATAGAAATTAACTCAAACTGCGTTTTAAAAATATGTGACGCCGCCGAATAGATTCTGATCTGTTTTGCGCGACGATACGAAAACAGATATACCTCCCAAACAGGTAGTCGTATTTAGGTTAAACTGGAACTCACGCATGAATAACACTTACAGCCACATTTCTGTTTATATTCCGCATTTGTTCAACTTGATTAATTAGTCGTACATAATATTTCTTTACAGCATTGTTTATGGTAGTTACTCGAATAATGTACTTGCCACATTTCATGCTATTCGAACATGTATACCGTGTTTTCCCTGATCTTTTAATTACCGCATGTACATGAATACATAATTAGATATTATATGTTTGACATAAAACTATTGGATACTTGACTCGACTTGACCCGAACCATGAATACGTAATGACTTGACATGAACACTTGACATGAATACATGAACCATTGACTTGAATACTTAAACTCGACTCGATACTTGAATTCACTCTCTTATGTATTCATGGATTTGGGAAAGACTTGTAACTTTAATCACAGACTTATATACATGGGGTGTTGGGGTAGTTTGAGTATGAATCCAACGGAATCTCATGAGTCCCATTAATACAAATCATGTTGCTGTGGTACCGGGCTGAAACGGTACAAATCATGTTGTTGTGGTACAGGGTTGAAACGGTAAAAATCATAAATTCACAAATGAGGGCCCATGTTTCCAAGCCCCTAGATGATAGCTTATTGGGTTTGGAATACTTCAATAACAATCGAAGTCCCGCTATTTTGGGCCCGTGATTCCTTGCCCCTGGACGATAGCCTTGGGTTCGAGAATACTTTTGAGATTGTTTGACATTCACACTTGAACTCAAGTTAGTTAATTTTACCTTTTTAGGACATTTATATTTACTTCATATTCACTATACCCACACTCCACAGCTGTGCTATACTTGTTTGCTATGCTCATGTTACATTTCCATGCTGATATAGTTGCCATATATATTACCATACTTGTTCACATATTACATTTTCCATTTATACTATATTACATGTTATCTTGCACTCAATTTATATATTACACATCTCTATTGGGACTTACCGAGCGTTAGTTCGCTGACGGGCATTCCACCCACTTCTTTCTATTCTTGGAATGTTCGTCAGATGACATTGAGACAGAGAAAATAGAAGTGGTCGAAAAGGAGTACAACCAGTTCGCATCACAAACAGACGTATAGTTTCATTCAGTTTTTCATTTCATTTCAGCTTATTTATGTATGCCTCCTTATTAAGGCTTATCATGTTAAATATCTTGTATTCAGATATTTTGTCTACTATGAATCATGAATGTAATAAATCACAGTTGGATTTCATTCTTTTGTTTATTCTTGTTAGTTTATGTTGCTTATAGACGCTTAGCGTATTTATTTCGAGAAATTACCTTCTTGTAATAAATACGTCGCGGGCTTGTCACGTCACCGTTTCCATGTAATGGGACGGGGCGTGACACTTCTATTTATAAAACAAAACAATACAATCAATACAAAAGACATTACGGGGTTTTAAAGGGGTAGACTGGCACAGAATGTGTTAAAGATGGCACGAGATGGTCATTAAAAGATGTATCTATACATCCATTGCCGTTGTTCCATGGTTTTATCGACGAAGCCTTGTACTACGGGTTACCAAAGTTCATGGTGTAAGTTGGACTCCTCTCGTATACACTGGTATATTCTGTACCAAGCTATGAACAACTGCGTTAATATTATAATCAAACATTATTAGTTATACTCTCTTATCTGTCTACTCTATTTCTATATCTCTTTGGGACTTACTGAGCGATTGTTCGCTGACGACATTCCTTCTCTCTTCTTTTTTTGGAATGTTGTCAGGAAGACCCGACTCTGAGGATTTCGAGACCAGCCAGGAGCACTTGGAGCAGACGATTGAGCAGCACGACCACTAGGCTTTACTTGTACTCACTTTACTTTTATGTTCATGTCATTGTTTAGGCATTGCTTTCCATCCTTATATTTACATTTTCAGTTGTATTGTAAAGAAATGTTTAATTAATAAAAGTTGATGTTCATTTACATTCATGTCTCTTGTGTATATTTTACATTATATTCCTTAGTTACGCTTAGCGTGTTTACTTCTGAGTAAATATGTAACTGGTCTCGTCGCGTCTCCTTACCCGTATACTGGGAAGCGGGGCGTCACCGTATTTGATATTAATACGTTAAAATTATCTTAGAAATTTATGTATGAACTTTCTAAATGTTATATGCAGAAAAAAGTCATAGTGGAGAGTCTCTTGATCGTATCGAAATCTACCGGGCTCAATTTGTATGGAACGACGGTGCGCCTGTATCGATTGAGGCACATAAGATATATGTAAGACTCTACATATGCCGAGCTTCTTAATTACTTCAGAATAATTATTGTGTAGCTTTTAGAATGACAGTAATACATTTCTTCTACAATCAGGTGGCGATGGCGGCTGAGAGAGATCGGTTGATCCAAGCGATGGAAATGGAGTAGGGACACCCGGTTGATGACGCACAGAGAACATTCATCGTAGATAGGGCTTTCACGGAGTTTAGACTGGATCGTCATGGGAGAGTACAATGCGTGTCCTCCAAGATCACTCTGCGTCAGTATAACACTCATTTCCAACAGACCGGGTATCCACCTCCTAGGTTTCAGCCGGCTGACGAATCGCCTTCGGAGATGCCGATACAGACCAGGCCCTTTAGGATCAGAACCCCTATATTTCATGGATCGTCCCAGAAGCGGACGCCGGAATCCGGCGGTTCCTCACGCCGATCGACTGCCGCTCCCACTCCCGCTGTTGCTCCCGCTCTCGCTGCCGATCTATTTGCTGGCTGTACTCTCGAGAAGAGACTTAATCTTATTGACGCGTATGTCCAGGCTGGGAGGCCCGTACCTCCGGTAAATTTGATAACCCTTACATATATACACATATGCACATATCACAAACACATAATCATACATACACACATACATGCACAAGTATGCATACATACACACATATCACATACACACATGCATACATATCACATGTCACATACACACAATCACACACACACATGCATATATACATACACACATATCACATACACACATGCATACATACATGCACAATCATACACACACATGCATACATACACACAGACACACACACACATGTCACATACACACATGCATACATATCACATGTCACATGCACACAATCACACACACACATGCATACATACGTGCACAATCATACACACACACATACACACACATGCATACATATCACATATCACATACACACAATCATACACACACACATGCATACATTCGCACATATCACATACATACACACATGCATACACACAGACACAAACACACATGCATACATAGCACATGTCACATACACAATCATACATACACACATGCATACATACGCACATATCACATGCACACACACATGCATACACACACGCGCACACACACACACACATGCACACACACAGACACAAACAGGTGCGCATGCACAAGCATATACACAAACAAACAAACACGCGCGCACGCAAGCATACATACACCACGCACACAAACAGACGCACGCACACACATTTGATTAATATAAAATATTTATACTAATTCATGTATTTTAAACTTTTAATCGTAGGGGTTTTACTCAGGAAATCAATGAGCGTCTCCTTTGTGATCGACTCTCCCACCTTTCGTCCTCCGTTGATTTTTCATTTCCCATTTTTGTAAATTTATGATATTAAGATTATAAAGGAATGCGTAGTATGTATTGTAATCATATTTGGATAATCGATATTTGAATGGAATGGAATTTGTATCCGTTATTTGACCGGAATGGAATCGATATTAAATTGAATAGATTGGATTGAAGATTTTCTTGGCTGTTTTAATTTTTTTTTTTTACTGTAATTCACTCCATTTCGATGGGAAATTTCCGTCGAAATAGACTATTTCGACGGAACTGGCCCGTCGAAATAGACTTATTTCGACGGCAATTTCCCATCGATATATAGAAAAGGATTTTTAAATGATTCTTTAAACAATTTTTCTTAATTTAAAAAACTTATATATTTCGACAGAAATTACCCGTCGAGAAAAAAACCTAATTCGACGGGAATTAGCCGTCGAAATAGTTTTGATTATTGCGATGAATTATAGCCGTCGAAATAATCTATTGCGACACAACCTATTGCGTTGGCGTTCCTTCGTGCCTATTTGGTGTCACCCGACGAAATAGACCAATTGCGACGGTATATTGCCGTCGAAATAGACCAATTTCGATGGATAGGTGTCTATTTACTGTAATGTTCCCTTTGTTGGAAACCTATAGGGCATTCGATGTTATTCCTGAAAAGTTTTAAAAATTATGATTCTAATGCATGGATTGAAAGTAATGGGCTCTGAAAGTTGGCCCTCATCATGCTTCTCTTATATGTATTTTCAGATCAAATGAGGTAGATATTCAATCTGCTATTATCACTCACATAAATCTCACTTTTAGACACTGTAAGGTGTGCTACATTAATTACCAATAAACATTCTACATGCTTTTGAAAATCAATGCATTGATGTAATTATTAAATTTAAATATATTCATATGGGGAGCTATATATTTATATATATGAGTGCACATATAAATAGGTTCCATCAATAGACTCAAGCCTTCAAGAAACAGTGATTCACTCCTGGAAATATTTATGGAGGCTTATCTTTCTCTTCAAAATCCATAGAAGCCCTGGACTCTTCCTCCAGGTTAAGAGACAGAGATTTCTCTGGATTCATGCTTCTTGCTGTGCTTAAACTATTGTTTTCTTTAGAATTATGATTGCCAACAGCAAGAAGAATGAATCTTTTTTTTCCTTAGAAGAGTGAGAGATTCCCTCCCTCTTAGGCTAACTTCTGAATTGGAAGTTACTGTTGGCAATCATAATTCTAAAGAGAACAATAGTTTAAGCACTGCAAGAAGCATGAATCCCGAGGAATATTCGGTCTCTTAACCTGGAGGAAGAGTCTAGGGCTTCTATGGATTTTGGAGAGAAAGACAAGCCTCCGGAAATATTTACACGAGTGAAACAGTCTTTCTTGAAGGCTTGAGTCTTATTGATGGAACCTACTTATATCAAATGCATGTGTGCGCCCTCATATATATAAATATATAATCGCCCCCTTTGTTTGTTTGTGAATATATTTAAATTTAATATGGTATCAGAGCTATGTTGATAATAATATTCGTGGATTTGTACTTTAATAACACCTCTGTGAGAGAGAGCCGTCGTCTACATGCCTTTGACAAATCCATATTTCCTTATGCCATAGTTGCGTATTTCCTTCTCCTTGTGCCGTCGTTGCACCTTTCCTTGGCTACTTGTCTCTCAGACACTAGTCTCTACATGTGTTTATACGATCCACGTGATAATCATGTTGCACGTGAGGAGAGTGTTGAGATATGTTTGAGAATAGTCTCACATTGGAAAAACCATGAGGGATGTATGAATATAAAATATAAGATGGGATAAATCTCTAAAAGGCTTGAGTCTTTTGGATAGAGTCCCACTATATTGAAAGCCCAAGTCTATTTATGTATGGGCCTAAACTGAGTTTTACAGTAATCTTCAAGGATCGGGAGATTTTGGTTCTCATCACATCTATACATGACCTCAACCATCCTTGCACTATTTAGAGATGCAGTCACAAGATTCGGAGTAAAATGGCCTTTTGTGAAGCATTCCTTGTTCAAATTCAACCAATTGTAGGATTGCTCTCCAGGACATCCCCATTCTCTTCATTAATCCCTTCTCCCAAAAGGGAAAATGTATGCATCGATACTGTATGCACTCCTGAGCTAACCACTGCATTCCTCAAGTACTCATCTGGCTTTGGAACTTGCTTTGATCTAAGCCATCTTGATTCCACCGAAAATGCATGGCATAATCTTGCCCACTAAATAATAATTGACAAAGAAAATATGTTAATACAATTTTTTTTTTTATAGAAATGGTTAAAAGTTTACTAATTCATTAAAGGGTAAAAATGACCTGAGCCATGCCCTGACTCGTTAGCTGCAGTATCAAGAGACATGATGGGTTGTTATGGGGCCCATCCAAACTTAAAACACGGAAGGCCCATCATCATCTGTTGTTTTTCCGAAGAGAGCCATAGATATCGGAAGTATCGTCAATAATATAGACAAATGCAATGCATTTTGCCATCCGGATTCGATAATATAGATACCATTTTAAAGGCTGGTTTTGTTCCAATTTCAACTCTTGTGCCAAACCGGTACTTTCCCACCAATTATTGTCAAAATGTATTAAGATAATTAATTCAACTTTTAAAACTTTCATTTTGATGTAAAAATATTCAAAGTCGTTGAATATCTCAATGATATCTACCTTAAGATCTCTTTTAGTACGTACTCTTTGGTGCATGCATGGATTGAACTAATTAAGTTAAAATCCAATCTTGCTAGTTCTTCTAGCTAGCAGTCTATGTGTCCCACATCCATTAGCTAGTGTTGAAATATTGATCAAGATAGTGCATGCCTTGCATTATACCTTGATATATAGTCATGTGACATGGATGCTTTAATGTATGCCTCACTGATTTTGCAACATTGGGTTCCAAATCATCAATGCAAACCGCGAGCTACCTGTTTGCTTGTAAACTCATTGGCTTTGAACAGGATAGCTTGATGATCTCCTGTGTTCAAGTATGGTGCTTCGTATAATTAAGCTCAAGAGTCCCTGGACATCTGTTTTGAGTGTTTTATTTATAACTCCCCTTCCTGTCTATGAACTTCTTGAACACATCTGTTTTGATGGGTGATAATCATAATTAGGGTAAGTTTTATAAAGCACCATCGAACTTTCAGGTTTTTTGAGATACCACCATCGAGCTTTTGAAACTACCATCAATAATATATACCTTTCGAACTAGCATTATTGTATGAAAATTTTAGTTTTCCTTCACTCGTTTAAAGCAAGAGCAGAATAAATAGACCCAAAAGGCCTTGTACATGGACTGAACAATCCAATATGATCTGAATATGATATTTTAAGGAAAAATGTCCTTACAAAAATACCCTTCAAGATGGGTTTAAGGCATTTTTAAAGCTAAATGGTGCCATCTCAAAAATCTTGAAAATTCGATGGTGTTATATGAAATTTCTTAAAGAAACAAATTGGGTATGAAAAACATAAATTACCAGAAGAAATTGGGTATCCAGCTTGTCTCAACAAATGAAAGGAAAGAGAAGCTTGAAACAAATCATTCATAACTTCATCATCATCATCATCATCATCATGAGAAATATTATCATACAAGGATCACCAAGCATTGCTTCAATCTCTTCCTTAAAATGGTAGTCAATGCCAAGTTTTTGTAGGTAATCAACTCTCAACATGGATTCTAATGTGGGTCCTCTACTTGCATGAGAATGTTTTTTAGATTCATTATATTCTCCATATGCTTGATGGTTGAATAGTCCTGCGCAAATTTACATAAACACAAATATTCGAAATAAGACAATGCAAACTTTTGACATGTCATCAATATATCTTATACAAATTAATAAAAAAAATATCTGAATAAAAAATACTAGTAAAATAGGAATATCAGTTTATTTAATCAAGGGCTAGCTAGATATATACAAGAGCTTCCAAAACTAAAAATCAAAAAGATGAGAAGGTTGACTCGTAAGAAGTGTAATAAAATGAACGCAAGTTCGACATCGATCCAGCTAACATATATACGTTCTTAATTGGACCGAAACACTTACCTTAGTAACATTGGAAGTAAGCGACTCTCACTGCCGCACTATAGGGATGTTCAGCACATAGGAGCTTTGAGGATCACAGTTCATATCGATTCCATCGCCGTGGCTAGGCTTTCCGTATTCTTTCAAGAGAGTTGCATCCATTAATGCGATATTGGTTACTGCGATATTTTTTTCCTTGAATACCTTGCCTTGGGGTTAACTATATATAGCGGAAAATATATATTTGAATGAATGAGTAAATGGCTATGAATGAAGTTGCAAGTGTTGAGGAAGAGTACCCTCTTCCTCCTCTCATTTATAGGCTATAACATGAAACAACAACCAATCATTTTATGGCAGCACTCATGTTTTGCTAATCTTAAGGCAGTAGTAATGTTGTTTCCAACTATAAAGAGGAAAAAACATAACGTGGAAACCGTTGCAAATTGAGGTCAAAGTCAAGTATCCCACTTGCATGGATTTCTTTACATAAGTATCCGATCGGCTGAAAGAAAGTAGCGAAAATTGAGAATATAAATATAATAAACCAAGAAAAAAATACACTTCAGGAAAAGTATTTTCTATGGACTTTCCGTACGGAAGAAGATATTTGCTTTATATATATATATATATATATTAACAATTTAGGGAGAGAGAATTAGAGTGTTTTTAATTTAAGAAAAAAATCTTTAAAATATCTGTTTTCCTTCCGCTTTCTGCCCCTTTAAATGGTACAGTAAAAATAAATATTTAGTCACTTGTCAAATTCTACATGTCAAGTTAATTAACCCATTTTCCAAATTGTTGCTTTCCTTTTAATAAATGATATCCATTTTCTCTTTACTTTCATTTTGCTAAAATAGGCCATAAGGACATGTTTGGAAAATAGAACCAAACAGAAGGGAGAGAGGAAAGTAGTTAGAATGTGTCTACTTTTCATGCTAGATATGGTTATTTACTCAACCAAGTTTTTAGCTTAAAGGTTAAAAAACGGAGAGAAAATGGATTAGTTCATTATTTATAATTCTTAGTATATAACATTAGTTATCTTTGTATTCATGTGTCTTAAATGAACATGCGAGTCATAGTATTTTTTAGACAACACTGTTAACTTATCAGGGATCAATATCCCGAAGGCTTATTAACTAAATGGAATTGACATATACAATATGCCTATAGATGGTCCTCATGGATTTCTTGACCTTTCTGTGCAAAAATAAGACAGCATTTTCAAAGCCAGTGGTTTTATTACAAAAAAATCTCAATTTACCCGTTACACTTGTTTTTCTTTTTTTTTGACATCTATTTTGAGAACATGCTCTGACAATGACAGATGTATTAGTCATGGAATCTGACGTGCGTGGGTCCACCGTGACATGCGGGCCCACCACGTACAGTACTGGAAAATGACCTCCACCCATGGAATCTGACGTGCGTGGGTCCCACACAGAATGATTCCATGCATGGCCACGTTCATATTGTCGGTACACGTACATCGATCACACATTACATTCACCTTACGTAAGCAACACAACATGAGATTTTAATAAAAAAAAATTATTTCTATTTATGGGTAGATGAAAATTTTGACATGAAATTCCATTTTCAATTGTTTTATAGTATCCAGTGCATGTATTTATTAGACATTAAATAAAAAATTTGAGTAGATTTTATAAAGAAAAAACTTAAATAATCTAAAATAACTTGAAGATGAAAATGATTTTATTTTTGGCAGTCCATTTTATATGTTCACTCCAACTTTTTGTATGTAGCAGTACCAACCATGTTAAAATTCTTATTTACATTTCTATTATTATAACACAAATTCATATGGGGTCCAACAAATTTGCAATCAATTGTGTTGTGCAGTCGACGTCTTAGTTCATCTTATTTTATTGCAAAGGTTTTTTTAAAAAAATCTTAATAATTTAATGCAGCATTCGGATTAAGTTATATCAACTTTTCAAGTGGGGCCCAATCTTTTGCCTAGAGTTCATGCTTAATATTAACTCATGTTAGTGTTAGCAAATAAAAATGGGTTAATTGCTAAATAATACCCTAATATTTCATATATTTTATAGTTATATGCCTTATTAATTTTCTTTCTACATTTAGATACCCTAAAGTATAGACTGTAAAGATTTTTTTTAATATAGTGATTTATTTGAAGAGAAGAGAGCAAAGGTTTAAAGCCTGTACTTTTGGATATATAAGCGTATCGAAAAAATCAATAAAGTATATATAGCAAACTATGTGAAACATTAAGATATTATTTAGCAATTAAACCAATAAAGATATCCCTCTACCCTAATCATTGAAGTTTTGGTACAATGGATGCATCAGAGCATTCTAAATTCGATTCTAACTGGGTGCGTATTTAAATACAAATTTATTTAAATAAACATACCGCTGTGCAAAAGTCTACTTTTTGGCCCAAAGGGCCTTCGACATCCAAGACGATATAAGAATAAATCTCTGAACTCTCATTGTAATTTCAAAGTTTTGGTACAGTGGAAAAGACATTTCACGGTTAGACCTGAACTTTGATATTTATTTCTTGTTTTGTTTCTGGCCATTTCTTTACCTAAAACTAAAAGCTTATCATGTTTTGGTTTCATTATTACCATTATATATGTAGGTGCTATGTTAGCGTGTGTTAACAATATAAACAAATGATTTGAAAATATTTTAAAGAATTGTAATTAAGATAACAATCTTTTATGAAGAATTTATATTAAAAATAATAGGGTAAATTGTCAGAAAACCCAAAGCACTTTTTCCGCTGTCAAAACCCCTCTGGTGTCGAAACGGTAGTTAAAAACCCCTTAGAAATTTTTCCTATAATATCTACATAGCAGTTTATTATATCTAACCAATTCATATAAACTATTTATATATCGCAGGAAACGGTTTAGATATCACAAATAACTTCTTAGATATTGATGGCTGCTATTTAGATATCGCAGGAAACAATATATAGTAGACAAATGCACTACTGCAGGGCAGAGATTTGTTTACGGTTTAAACCGTTAACAAAAGGACTTTTATTCACGGTTTAAATCGTGAGAGAACAGTGACTCATACCTGCGTAAACAAATATTGGGTCACGGTTCTGACCGTGAACAAAATAAGAAATGTTCACGATTGAAACCGTGAACGTTTCTTAGCGTGAAAAGTTAAAAAATCAGTGAGTTGGTGGGCTCCATTCTTTTATTCACGGTTCTAACGGTGAACAAAACCAGTTATGGGTTACGGTTACGACTGTGAACAAAACTTGTAACCGTAACCCATAACACAGACCTGCTCCAGATATCAGTATCTGGAGCGGCCTTTTATTCACGGTAGTAACCATGACCAACTGTCTTTAATCACGGTTACAACCGTGACAAGTTATTTTTTAAATAATTAAATTTTCCGCGCCCCACGCTCAATTACAACCAGCAATTTATAATTTCCATTCACAAACATCAATATATAATTATCATTCACGCAATATATTCAAATCTTACGCAATATACTATAATCAAAGTAATAAGCTCCGAATTGCATGCAAATATAAATAAAAAAATATACATACAATCAATATGATCAATATTTCACTAATCAACAAATCAAAAAATATATGTATCAAAAAATCGTCCAATATGAACAATACTCCACTAAAGTCTTATTGTATGTGTTAACAAATCAAAAAATAGAACTAACATCGTTGGGACGACGATCCACCACAATCGTCCTGTGGCCTGAAGAATGCGCTCAACTCATTCTTTATGGCATGCTGGACGGAATCAGCGTGCGACTGCCTCATGTCTCGGATCTCGTCCCTAAACACCTGCAGCTCGTGCCGCGTCTCCTGAAACTCCTGCCGCGTCTCCTACTGTGTCTCATGCTGCTGCTCCATATGTTCGCGGAGCCGATGGATCTCCTCCTGTGACACAGCTGTCACATCCTCCTGCGTCTGGATCACGGCGTACTCATGCGTGGTCGAACGTCTATCAAAAAATCGACGAGCCCCGAGACCAACCCCGCGCTCATACCCGTTCACCGCTGAAAATAGAGACGAATTGGGATAGATCGCCTTGCCTGAATTTGTGAGCAAATGCTATTTGGACTTATCTATCCACCTCTCCGAAAATACCAAGTTGATTTATGACACCGTATATTGGAAGTTTGGACGGATGCGACCGTTGTAGCAGACTTTATCAGATTCCTCCTCGTTTGTGAGGGGTTTTTAATTGTGGGGACGCACTTTCCTGCAAGCGCAAGCCTCTGCAGTTAATTACGTTATCGTATCGCGATAACCACATTTTTCTGCTCCGGAAGTTCACTTCGTGTCATGTGTGTTTTTGTTTGTTTTGGTTACCCGTGATTGTATATGGAGACTAGTTTATATTGTCGCCCGTAGGGCGTGGATTAGTCCAAATCTGTATATTTTTAGATTTGGATTTGGGTTGATTTAAGGATTGTTAATCTGGTTTGAGATTAAGATCGGCTTAAACATATGAGTGTTCGGACTCGACTATTTTAGTTTAAGGACATCGCGGTCTATTATCGCCAAGTTTGAGACGAGGTGTTAGTTTAAGGACGTTTCGGTCCTTTGTCGCCGTATTTGGGGGCGGATAATAGTTTAAAGACATTTCGGTCCATCACTCGTTTTGTGCGCACGTGTATTTGTTATGTGACGGAGTAAATGATGTTGATATAGAATGTGCCTAATTTGGGGCACGATCGGATTTGAGGCTGTTCTCCACCAAAAATAGAGATGAAACCGCGTAGGTCGTCTTGCCTGAATTTAGGGGCAGATACTATTTGGCTTTATCTGTCCATCTCTCCGAAAATACCAAGTTGATTTATGGTACCGTGTATCGGAGGTTTAGCCGGATGCGGCCGTTGTAGAAGACTTCGTCAGATTCCTTCTCATTTGAGAGGTTTTTGATTGTGGGGACGCTCTTCCCTGCAGGCGCAAGCCCCTGCAGTTAATTACGTTACCGCATCGTGGTAACAACTTTCTCCTTCTCCGGATGATCGCTTCGTGTCGTGTGTGTTTGTTTTCTTTTTTGGTTGCCCATGGATTGTATACGGAGACTAATTTATGTTGTCTCCCGCAGGGTATGGATTAGTCCAAATCCGTATTTTCTGAGATTTGGGTTTGGGTTGGGTTTAAGGATCGCTAATCTTATTTGAGACTAAAATCAACTTAAACGTTTGTTAAGGATACGTTAGTCTAATTTTTAGACTAAGATCTACTTAACATGATCATTTAGATCTAACAAAAGAGCATTTGGGCTTTATTTATTTTAGTTTAGGGACTTTACGGTCCATAAGTTTAAGAACATCATAGTCCATGGAGTTTAAAGACATCATAGTCTATAAAGTTTTTGGTTGTCGGGACCCACCACCTCTCTGAAAACGTTGAAGAATTACAATGACACATATCAGAGGTGTGAAGAGATGTACCCTTGAACCAATATTGGTTGGGGGATCTGTAGTCCAATTTGGGACTAAAATCAAAGATTTGTGAGCATATGGGCTCAATTTATCTGAATTAGGGATCTGTAGCCAACTTAGGCTCGGCCCATTCAGTTAAAATGTTGGACATTTAATTAGGCTCAGTCCTTTTTCATTTAACAATGCTGAGCATTGGTTTGGGTTCTGACAATTGTTTTTGTCTTTTATTGAGTGCTGAGCACTCATTATAGCTCTGGGGCTTTTATTTAAAGAACACGGTGTATTCCCTCAGCGCACACATGAGGAGGACGTGGCGTGCTTGGCGCTGAGCGCCAGTCAATGAGCGCAGAGCGCATCTGTTAAGTAGCGCACACGTGAGGAGCACGTGGCGCGCTTGGCGCTGAGCGCCAGTCAATGAGCGCATAGCGCTTCTTATGAAATAGCGTACACATGAGGAGCACGTGGCGCGCTTGGCGCTGTACGCCAGACAATGAGCGCGGAGCGCTTTTTGTGAAATAGCGCACACGTGAGGAGCACGTGGCGCGCTTGGCGCTGAGCGCCAGTCAATGAGCGCAGAGCGCTTCTTGTGAAAAAGAGCACACGTGAGGAGCACGTGGCGCGCTTGGCGCTGTGCGCCAGACTTGGAGCGCTGAGGTGCTTCTTTAAATTTGGAGTGCTAAGGCTCTGCAGTGTTGTGCGCTAGATTTGGAGCGCTGAAGCGCTTCGTTTAATTGGAGCGCTAGGGCTCTTTTTAGGCAACTCTGCTCTCTGAGAATTAAATTCTCTCTTATAAGAGACTTTGTCTCGTGGATCTAAGAACTAAGTTCTTATTTTATAGGAGATATTTCAATCTCTTATATTTTTGGTGAAAGACTTTGCCTTCATGGATATGTGATCCTAAAAGAATTGAATTATTGTCCCCCCTTTTATAATGAGATCTTATGATCTCTTTGTGAAAGACATTTTCCTTATAGATTTATGATCTAGCATAAGAACTAAGTTTTTTTTCTGATGAGATACTTTGATCTTTTTATTTTACCTTGAAGAAATTCTTCTTCTGCCGAGAGCTTGCTCTTCTCTTTCAACTTTCTCAAAGTTTGGGAGGGGGGAGGGTTCCTCTCTGTGAGACTTAAAGTCTTGGGTCTTTTATATAGTAGAGGCCGATTTGTTGAATCAGTTGAAGAGATCTTTTCTCTAATTGATTTGGGGATATTTCCCACCGTTGGATCTTTGATCCTAGGGCTTTTGTTTCACAGAAGGCTTTCTTGTTTTTTTTAATAAGATTGGGAAATCTTTTCCCATACAGAATTTATTCTGTATTTTGGTGATTTTTTAATCACCATTGGATTATTGATCCAACGGTGCTCTGATTTTCAGAGCATAATCTTTCCTGTTTGGAAAGATTCTGAGGAATGTTTTCTTAACAGAATTTTATTCTGGTCAATTGATGATTTTTAATCATGTTCGTTGGATCTTTGATCTAAGGGCCGAGAACATTTTGTTCTACCGCTAACGCTCATGTGTTTTGCACGTGGTGCGCTGCTTAGAGTGCAGCGCTCTTAGCGTTAGCGCTCATGTGCTTTATACGTGGTACGCTGCTTAGAGTTTTTAACTCTCAGCGCTGGCGCTCTCGTGCTTTGCACGTGAGCGCTTCATCAGAGTTTTTGACTCTTAGCGCTGGCGCTGTTATGAGGCGCTGCTTCATTTCAAATTTCAAAATTTGAACAGAGTTTTGCTCTGATCGGGGAAATAAATGCCCCCCACCGTTGCGCTCACGTGACCTACACATGAGTGCAGCGATGGCAGCATCTATACCATTGGATCAACTCGGAAGTTGAAACGGCTCTCGGTGCCTATAAATAGGGCCTTTGGCCCTTGAAATGACCTCTGTTCATCTCCTTTCTTGTTTTTCTAAGAATTAATTCTCTTTTAGAGCAAAGCTCTCTGTTTTAAGAACTCTCCTAGAGACAGAACTCTGTCAAATTTTTTAGGTAAAGATCGAATCTTTTGAAGAGATTATTTTATAATCTAGGGTTTCGCCTATTAACAGAGTTTTGCTCTTTTTAAATCATATAAATTTTTAGGGTTTCTCAATAAAACTTTGCTCTTCATAGATCTAAAGAGATCATTCTTAGGGTTTCTTAACCTATTAACAGAGCTTTACTCTTTCAAATCATGTAAATTTGTTAATCTTTTATGAAGAACTCTTAGAGTTTGTTCATAGATCTTGAAGATCTCGGAATTTTTAATTCATTAAAAGCTTTACTTTAAGTTTTCTGATGGGTTATTCCATCATTTTTACAGAGCATGACTCTTCAGAATTTTTCTTAAGGAATTTTTATTCCTTTCATCATCAGAGTTGACAGATGTCACTCTTGTTGTAGAGTGCTGTTCTCAATGGGAGATTTACTCCTTGGCCCGAGGGCCCTCATTAAATGAGAATCCTTTTAGGATTTCCTCATTTAATGACAGTCTCATCAAATGATGAGACTGTTTTACTAATGATGAGCCGTCATCCAGATTATGTGGGTCCCCCCGGTCCCTTTCCACTGCATTGCAGTACGGTACGAATTTAAAGTACCTAGTGATAAAACTTAAACTGTAGCATTGACGGCTGAAAATTTTGTTCTTTTCTGTGTAGGTACTATTTCTTTCGACACTTCTTTCCCGTTTATCCGTTTGGAAAGCGGATTCCTTGAAGCGTCTGCTGATAGGGAAGTGTTTGCACTGATCAAAGATTATGATCCGGAATAAAAGAACCTTCATTTATGGGGAACGTGGTACAATCAGAACATTAGGGGTCGGCGTAGCTTTTCTTTCGCAGCACCTTCGGAGCCTATTTCGGTGATCCACTACCCCGACCCACCCCCGGTGAACTATACCATGGAGGAGGTCAACTGGACTTCAGAGGCCGCCTTCAGCCTTCTATGGCTGCAATACTCGTACGGCCTCCAATAGCTTTGGATACCTTGGGGCGACGTATCTGCCAAGGCGAGTCGCGCCCTTGGGGACAGCCGTATATGATAGGCCTAACTCCTCGTCATCCAGCTGGGTATTTGCAATGGGCCCCCTATATTTTGTCAGCCAAGAAGTCACAGCTGCTGAAGCTCGGGTTGTATCCCGCGATTTACGCTTCTCTCTTTCAATATTCTACGCCTCCTGCCTGGTGGGTCAAGAATTTTCTGGAACAATGGAATATTCCGACCCACACCTTTCTTCTGTTGGATCGAGAAGTCTCAATCATTTTAGAGGAGTTTGCAGAGGTTTCTGGCCTACCGGTTAAGGGAGAACACTATGAGGAACTGCTTCCTCCAGACGGGTACGTCTTTGCTGCCAAGTCAGTGATGACAGGCCTTACCCCGAAGAACGCCATTCAACATCAATTCCCTAGTTTGATTAAGGTATTGAATATCTATGAGAGCCTTTTTCTCGAATCTGGAAGCTGTGGGGTTAATTTCACAGATTTCATCGCCGGTTTTCTCCGCTCAGAAGTCATGTCGAAGGAAGCCGCGAAATTTGCCAAACTCGATGATCCTTTTGGTTTTGGTTTGGACAACCAGCCGGCAACGGAGGCGGATCAGAGAAGTTTCTTTCTCCCCAACACCCCGGTCGTCTCTTTCGCAGAGCTTGCAGCTTCTGGGATAGACGAAGAAGCGTTCTTTTTGGGGTTCCTCGGGCTATGGCTAAGCTGGTTTGTGCTTCCAATGCACCCTCGCCATATGAGGCCGTCCGTTTTTTATCCAGCTCACCGAATGGTTATTGGGATGCAAGTGGCTATCGGGATCGCTGGGTTAGCCCATTTGTATCACGGCCTCAGGTTGGCGGCAGACACTACTGAACCAGAGGTGCAGCATGTGAACTTCTCGATGCATTATTTTATGTCATGGATCGAGCTACATGTACTCGGCGCTTTCGGCGCTCATAAAAAGCCTTGCTTCTACGACAAGTATAACTTCCCTCGGATTATGCGGCTAGTTGACGTGTCCATTGTAAATCCGACACAACGGGAAGCTAGGGGTTTGCTCCTTCTTCCGCGCATGGTTGGAGATGGCATAATCTTTACCGATAAGGTTCTAACCATCGGTAAAGAATCCGCAAAAACGGTGCAGCCATTACGGGACATTTTTAAAGACGGGGCCTCTACCTTGAAATCTCGGGAAATTCTTCATTTATACTCCATCAGGCCGGCTTTCTCGTGTTTAGGCAGAATGATTCGGCGTTGTTCATGAGGTACAACCCGCATCGCTTCACTCGAAAATTAAGCAATAATCAAGGCGTCCCACTCAAGGCCTTCTTGGCAGAACCGGTTGCTACTGAAGAGGGTATCCGGAGCGCGTTGCACCATTTTATGCGGTTGAAAACCGGCTCCAATTTCTTTATTAGTGAGCCGAGCTACGTTCCAAAAGCTCTGAACGTATATGTGGCATGGTATCAGCATTCAATGGGCGTCGTTATTAGAGAAGAAAAGCGATTGCTGCTTGACCGCAAGGGCACAGCCCCAGCGGGTAATCCAAATGTTCCTCTGAAGCGACGGACCATCGTCCATCCTCCCTTAAGAGAAGCCGCTGTGGCTGTGGTACTACGTATTATACGTGAGCTGCCCCTATCCCGTGTGCCTGAAAAAGCGGTAACTGCGGCGTCACCCGAGTCCAGTGTGGGTGCGGAGATAGGGACTCGTCGCCCCAAATTGCCCGCCAAGCGCAAGCTTGTGTTATCGGCTCCCGGCACTCGCTCACAGAAGAAAAAGAAGTCGATGTTTTCTCTCGACGTCGTACTTGGTCAAGAGCCCCATGCTCCCTATAGCGAGGGTTTGAGTGAGTATGGGACCAATGAAGGTTTATTCATAACGCCGGATGATACCGATCTGGAGGCTGCTATCGCAGTTTCAGCGCAATTGGCTCGCAATGAGGCAGCACCGATCACCGTTGCTCAATCAGGTATACTTCAGTGTTATCTTTCCGTGGTCATTTTAATTACTATGCTTTGACTAACGCTTTCTTCTTCAACAGGTATCTCCGCCGAAGAAGCTCTTGCAACTTCCCTCAAGACTTTCGAAGAGGAGGAAAGGCTTCGCGCTTCTTTAGGTCTCGGTATATTTCGGCTCACTGTGCCTTCATTCCTTTTTTTTATGTGTAAACTAACTCTTCTTTTTCATCTTATTGCAGGGACTACCTCGATTCAGGTTATTCCAAGTGCAGTGCCGATCGCGAGTGGTGACGCAGCGGCATCGTTAGCGCCGGCCACTGCAGCTACGGCTATCCCTAAGTCTCCACCAAGGGTCTCGCAGAAGCAGCCGATGATGGACGTCGTAACGGCGTCGGAGGCATAACTTGGTTCAGATAATACTCTACCTTTATCGGAAGTCCTGAGGAGGCCAGCTCTCGCGGCTCAGGCTGAAAGGAAGCGCAAGAGGCGTGCAGGGAAAGAACGTGATGCCGCCTTGGCTGTAGGTGCAGGCTCAAGCACTGCTTCCCCTGTCCCTATTTCTCCAGAGGGTGCTCCGGCTGCCCTGTCTACCGCTCATAGACAGGCGGTATGCACGGCTCGGGAGGCAGTTGAAAGGCCGTCCCAAGGTGACGTAACACTGGGTCCTTTTATCAGAGTTTGATCTTCAGATTCTCATATATCATACCCTGCAGGGCCAAGTCCTGGTGAGGAGGTGGTAGGTGAGATGACGGCAATCACCGAGCCCGAAGTGGCCACTCTTTCTCAGGAGTCTAGGACTGCCCCAATTGCCACTCTTTCCCCTTGCGGTTCCCTGCCATCGCCTGGTATTGCGAGTGTTACGACGGCTCTCGTAGAATCGAGGTATGAAGCCACGGGCGGCGAAACCATTCTAATGGAGGAGAGCGAAGCAGTCGCTGTGCCTGGTGATGCTCTTGTCACGGTTTCGATTGGCGACTCATCAGGTAGATCTTGGGTCATTGTTTTCCTTTTTATTCCGCAATCTCTTTCAATCCCTTCTGACGACATTTCTTTTGTTTCTTATGCAGGTGTGGTGAGAGTTGAGGTCATGCCACCCGAAGAAGCGTCACCGGTTGCTGCTCTGACGGTCGCCGACCCTTCGCCTTCTCTCATGTCTTCTCAAATGCTGGAAGGTATGGGTTTGCGATTTGTCTAATTTAAATTGTGTATGTCATCTTCCTTGTACTGACCATGCATCGTCGCAACCTTATAGGAGTTCTCTTCGATCATCTGTATCAAGTGTTGAACCCGCACTTCTCCTTCCAGTCGGAAGTTAGTCTGTCTGCTGGTGCCAGTGAGTATCTTTTCTAATCGACGTATTTTCTTTTCTTTAATGGGTGACCCTGCCGTTGTTAACTTTAAATTGATTACAGCGCTACAAATTGAAGGAGGGGACAAGAGAATCGTCACGCCATAAGTACTCCCAGCTCTGCCACCTGCCATAGCCGGTATAGTAGCCTTCATCGCTCTTGCATCTTCTTTATCTTTTAAGCCGATATCTGACTATGATTTGTTTTGCAGCAATCACACCGACTCCAGCTCCCTTCGAGTCTCAGATTCCCATGCCGGCAGGGCCTTTTGCTAAATGCCCTTCTTCCAGAGGTGCTGTGAATAGTCTGCAAATGTTAAGCGAGTTCGTTGAGGACCTTGACGTCGATGCCCCTGCATTTGCTGCAGATTCTGCTGCCGAGATTAATCCCATGCTGGTGATGCTCGTGCACTTCCATAGCGAGGGCGTCGTCGAGTCTTGGGTTAATCATTGCAGGAAGATTGAGGCCTGTCTGTATGAGATTGAGCTTAGGCGTCCTGCTCCGGAGGTGTTGGCTTCGAAATCCCAGCGAGCTGTATGGGTTGAGCAGAGCGTTCCGTTCCTTCGCCATTTCGAACGAGAGGCGACACTTAAGCGAAAGGAACGTGAGGCGACTTTCGCTGAATCTGTCCAACTGCGTGCAGAGGTCGCAGCGAATGCTGCACAACTGAACTCCATCTTTGAAAACCTTCAACGATGTATTTCTGACGGGCTGGTGCTGAGGAAGAAGTTTGATCTTAGTGAGCAGGTTGCGCAGAGTCAGGAGGCTGCTCAACAGGAAATTGATGAGAAACTTTCATCCTGTCTGCAGCAACGGGCCCAAGTCGAAGCAGAGCTGGCCGCGGCGGCTGATCGTGAAAAGGAGTTGAGAGGAGTGCGTGAGCAATTGACTGATTTATTGAAAACGCCTCCTTCTCAGCAGCTGCTTTTGTATCAATTAAACATTTGTAGTTTTTGAATAACATGTATCCATTTTTTATTCTTTTATATGATTCATCTTGTACTCTATTGAATTCATGAATAAAAGATACACATTTTTTCCCCACTGTTGCTTTCTTCTCTTTGCTGTGTTGTTGCCATGTGATTTTAGAAAGTGTGGCCTGTGGATAGTAGGTAGCTGTCCATCTTGGACTCTTTGTGGGGTAGCGATGGCTTAGGAAACAGGTTCAGATTTGTTGCCTAATACTTTTCAATTTTATGAGCCATAAGGGTCTCATAAAGATTTTTCTCCCTACAAGTCGAGAGTATCTCGTAGGTGTATTTTCTCCTTAGGAATCATGACGACTCCTAAGTGTGTTTTCTCTTGAGAGTCGTAAGGATCTCACAAGAGAATTTTCTTCCTTACAAGTCAAGAGAACTCGTAAGTGGTCGATAAGTTGACCTACTCCCGAATCAAAGCATTGCTTCAACGGGGAGGTCGGGGGTTGACTTTGGCCGTGTTTCACGGGGTCAGGATCGACTTTGGTCGTGTTCCACGGGGTTAGGATTGACTTTGGCCGTGTTCCACGAGGTCAGGATTGACTTTGGCCATACGGGGTCAGGATTGACTTTAGCCATACGGGGTCAGAATTGACTTTAGCCATATGGGGTCAGGATTGACTTTAGCCATACGGGGTCATGATTGACTTTAGCCATACGGGTCAGGATTGACTCTCGGTTGTCTGTGCACCGCCGAGCCATGAAACTGGGAACTTTGCTGCGGCTTCGAGATAGTCTCTAGGCTTTCTGTGAACCTTCGAGATTTGGAACTAGGGGTTTTGCCATGGCTCCGCTTTGCTGACGTTGCGTCTGCTGTAACGAGACGAATGTCGAGGTGGTCTCTAGGTTGTCTGTGAACCGTCGAGATTTGGAACTAGGTACTTTGCCATGGCTCCGTTTGTTGACGTCGTATCTGCTTCTGGTTGGAACGAGAAGGAACGCCGTTGTTGATCTCTTGAGATGCAGATGTTGCCATTAAGACTTGGCTCTCTTTCTGATGGAGCATGGTGGGATGATATGGTTCCCTCTTTGTTTGTGCCCCTGGATTATATACAGGGATCGATATGATCTCATCTGTAGGGAAAAAGTTTCATTTTATATGTGTTATAATTTTTTTTGTTTTCTTTCTGCGATGTTCTATCATTTCAGCTTTTTGTATCGCGAAAGTCGCGATTGCCCAATCATTTCGGCTATTTTTCGCGGTGCCCAATCATTTCGACTATTTTTTCATTTTACTTGCAGTTTTTTATTGCGAGTTGTCCAACCATTTCGACTATTTTTTATGCATATATTTTTACTTGCTGATTTTGTTGCAAGTTGCCCCATCATTTCGGCTATTTCATATGCATTTTTGGCTCGCTGAATTTTTATCGCGAGTGTGGAACTTGGAATCTAGTGCCAATCTCAGCATCAGCATCGCTATGAATGGAATATTGCCAGGAGCGAATCATCATTTGCCGTGAAAAGGCTTAGAATTTGATACCGATTTAGGCATCAGCATCGCTACCATTGGGACATTGCCAGGAGCGAATCATCATTTGCCTCTGTCGATGTCGAACAAAAGTGGCTTAGCAAACAGGGTTAGGATCCTGTTGACTAAGGCTTTTTGACTTTACGAGCCGTAAGGGTCTCATAAAGATATTTCTCCCTACGAGTCGTGAGGATCTCGTAGGTGCATTTTCTCCTTAGGAATCATGAGAATTCCTAAGTGTGTGTTCTCTTATAAGTCGTAAGGATCTTACAAGAGTGTTTTCTCCTTATAAGTCGAGAGGACTTACAAGTGTCGTTAGCCATATGAAGATATCCCTCGTCAGTGGTGGGACTCTGTTGGGGAAACGTTTATTTGTGCCCGTGGATTGTATACAAGGGTCAATATTGAACCGCTTGTAGGGCAAAATTGAGGTGTATGACGGCTTAAGAACAGGTTCAGATCCCTGCAGCTTAAGGCTTTTGAATCCTATGAGCCGTGAGGGTCTCAAGGGGGAATTCTCCTTACGAGTCATGAGGATCTCGTATGTGTAACTTCTTCTTAGGAATCATGAGGATCCCTAAGTGTGTTGCTCCCTTGTGAGTCGTAAGGATCTCACGCAGGTATTTTCTCCTTACAGGATCGAGAGGACCTTGCAAGTGTCTTTTAACGAGATTGTGCCCTTTCGGGTTTTCACAAACTCGCTGGTAGCCCTGCTGTTTTTACTCACGAAGCCCTTTCGGGTTTTCATCCGTGCCCATTTCGCTTATGGACGTACCGTTTTTTTTATTTCTTATTTTTTTTGCGTTTGCTTTAGGATGTTGCGGTTCGTAGTAGTTTACAGACGTTTCGGTTAGTCGTTAGTTTTAGGACGTTTCTGTCCATTGCTAGTTTAAGGACATTACGGTCCGTTGTTAGTTTAAGGACATTACGGTCCGTCGCACATTTTCGAGGCGAGGTTTCGTCGGATACTACTTATAGAGTTTGGGCTTAGGAAGATAGCGAGCGGACATAGGCGTCGCCATCTATCATTAACCTAGGCTGTAACTCGTTAGGCGTAGTATTTTTTCAGGAACCGACCATTTATTGGCCTGAAGGGTCTTTGGCCATGTATATTCATGAGAAAGTAAGCCGCACCTTGGTAGACCTTGTCTACGATGTACGGGCTCTCATAATTCGGCTCGAATTTTCCCCGTTTGGCATGATTGGGGATCATAGGTCTCTTGACCACTAGCACGAGTTCGTCTTGGCGGAATGTTCTCGTCCTAGTCAGTCTCTCGTATGAGCGTGTTATCTTTGCTTTGTAAGCTTCCAAGTTTTGCTGCGCCATAAGAAGAGTTTCAACGAGGGCATCGAGCTCCTCCAGGCGAAAATAAGCATTCTCTTCGTCTGTTAGCTCGTAATGGACCGCCACTCATAAAGAGGGTAGCTCTATCTCCAAGGGAAGAACTGTTTCAGTGCCGAATACCAATGCATACGACGTTGTGTTTGTGGCCATTTTGAACGTAGTTCGATACGCCCAGAGAGCTTCATGCAGTCTTTCATGCCAGTCCTTTTTATTTTTGGGCACCATATTTTTCACGATCTTCGTCAAGATCTTGTTGAAAGCCTCAGCCAGACCGTTAGCTCGGGGATTATAGACCGAAGAGTATCTCCAGTCTATATTATGTTGCTGCGCGAAGCGGCTGATTTTGTGACTTCTGTAGGCCGGCCAGTTATTGGAGATAATCCGTCGCGGAGTGCCGAACCAATAGATGACGTGTGTCTTGAAGAAATGGAGGATATTCTCCGTCTTCACTTCTCCTAGTGGTACTGCTTCTGTTACTTGGAGAAGTAATCAGTTGTCGCCAGTATGAACCGATGTCCTCTGGACGATGCTGGTTTAATGGGACCGATTATGTCAGTTCCCACATTTCGAACGACCGGCTAGCCACCATTGGACGTAGCGGGTTTGGATGCTGGTGGATAAAGTCCCCGTGAATCTGGCACGAGTGGCATTGCTTCGCATATTCGAGGCAGTCTGGGATTATTGTGGGCCAATAGTAGCCCATCCTTTTGATCTTCAGTTTCATCTTCGGCCCGGTTTGGTGAGAACCGCAGAGTCCGTTGTGAGTTTCTTGGACGACTCTCCTTGTTTCTTCAGGTCCTAGGCATCTTAGCCATAGAAAATCAAATGATCTCTTATATAGAGTGTCATTGACGAAAGCAAAAGACAGAGCTCGTTTCATGAGCTGATGTCTCGAGAATGCATCTTCAGGTGTTTGACGGGATTTGAAGTATTCTATAAAAACTTCTCTCCAGTCCTTAGGCTTTTCCAGGTCTTTTATTTATAGAGCCATTTGCTTGGTCGCTCCCTTTTCTTCAAACGACTCCGGAGATATTTCTGCCGGTGCAAGAACACGACGGTTTTATACCACGATCCTTACGTCATCGAGGTTTTCGTCAGCCAGTTCTTTAGCGAGTTTAGCTAACGCATCTGCTTTGCTATTCTTTGCTCGCAGTATACTTTCTAGGGCGTAGGAAGGGATTTGAGTCAACAATTTTTGCACTCTCTCACCGTACTTTACCAACTCTGGTTTGCGCGTTTGATAGTCGCCATTTACTTGACTAACGACCAGCTGGGAGTCTCCGTATATGAGGAGATTCTCGATTCCCATGCCGACAACGATCTCAAGACCTGCTATCAAAACTTCATATTCGGCCTCATTGTTCGTCCTCGGCTCTGTTAAGGAAAAGGAAAAGCGCATTATCCCTCCTTGTGGAGTCACGAAGATAAGGCCTACCCCAGATTTGATTATAGGGGGTTGTGTTTTCGCTTCTTCATGGAAGATGCCCCATCGAAGTAAAGTTCCCATCGGGTGTCACTCTCTCCTTTCTCCCTGTCGATTGTGTCAAACGCGTGCTCGTCTGGCAATTCATAATTTAGGGGTGAATCGGCAGGTATCGGATGCTCAGCGAGGAAGTCGGCAATGGCCTGACCCTTCACTGCCTTGAGAGGTCGGTATGTTATCGAGAACTCCATCAAAAGGAAGGCCCATTTAGCGAGCCGTCCTGTTAGTATGGCTCTTGACATCAAATATTTGAGAGGATCCACTTTTGATATGAGGTGGACCTCATGTGCCGACGCATAGTGTCTGAACTTCATTATCGCGAAGATTAACGCCAGGCAGTGTTTTTCGATAGGAGAGTAGTTGTTTTCTTCCCTCAGGAGAACTCGACTCAAATAGTAGAGGGCTCTCTCCTTCTCTTGGTCGTTTTCTTGTGCCCATAGAGCGCCTAAGAAACCTTCAAGGGCTGTTGTGTACAGGATGAGAGGCTTTCCCTTGACCGGAGCGGTCTGTACTGGCGGATTCTGCAAGTATTGCTTGATTTCGTCCAGTGCGCTTTGGCATTTGTGATCCCAGACGAACGGGGTCCCCTTCTTCCCTAGATGACTGTAGGGGCGACATTTGCCGGAGAGGTTAGCTTGGAGTTTGACACCTGTCTAGGCATCTGTATTGCTGCAACTGGGATATTACCAGGAACGACTCATCATTTGCCTTTGCTGATTTGAATAAAGGTGGCTTAGTAGACAGGTTTAGGATTCTGTCGACTAAGACTTTTGACTTTATGAGCCGTAAGGGTCTCATAAAGGGTTTTCTCCCTACGAGTCGTGAGGATCTCGTAGGCGTATTTTCTCCTTAAGAATCGTAGGGATTCCTAAGTGATGTCTTCTCTTGTAAATCGTAAGGATCTTCCAAGAGTGTTTTCTCCTTATAAGTCGAGAGGACCTACAAGTGTTATTCACCATATGGGGACATTTCTTTTCATTTGTAGAACTTGGCAAAGAAATATTTATTCATGCCCATAGATTGTATACAAGGGTCAATATGGACCGCTTGTAGGGCAATTTGAGAGATATGACGACTTAAGAACAGGTCTAGATCTCTGTAACTTAAGGCTTTCGAATCCTATGAGCCGTGAGGGTCTCACAGGGGGATTCTCCTTACGAGTCGTGAGGATCTCGTAAGTGTATTTAACGAGGTTGCGCCCTTCCGGGTTTTCACAAACTCGCCGGTAGCCCTGCTTTTTTTACTCACGGCGCCTTTTCGGGTTTTCATCCGTGCCCATTTTTCATGTGGACATACCTTTTTTTTGTTTTTTTAAAAGAGATCGCGCCCTTCCGGGTTTTCACAAACTCGTCGGCAATCCTGCTGTTTTTACTCACAGCGCCCTTTCGGGGTTTCATTCGTGCCCATTTTGCTTGTGGATAAACCGTTTTTTTTAGCGGGGCATTCCACTAGGTTGTAGGACTTGTTTGTAGGCCCCTTAATATCCTTCCTACCTTTTGAGAAGAAAGGACTATTCTACACAGAGATTCTTCCGCCAGTGAGGAATATGCCCCCTGTGTATATCTCGGGGGGAACGAGTACCCACGTCGTCGCTATTTTGGCGACAGGTTGCTTCAGAGGCGCTTATTTTTGTTTAGCATAGGCGACAAACGTCATCTTACCTCCACTTTTCACTCGTCATCATCGGATGAGAAAGAGTCTTGACCCATTTGATCCAATCGAGCTATTTTATCCATGAGTTTTTTGGAAGGTCATCGGCTTGAAGAGGGCCATATACGAGGATGCCTTTTGAATTTGGGTCAAAGGTGGATATGAACATTCCCACAGCTGCCGCTCCGTCGATACGTTGCTCGTATTTGAACAGAGATTTCGCCATCGGGTAACATATTGAACCCAAGTCTCATTCGGTCGAACCCTTTTATTGACCAGCGCCGTCACGGTAGTATGTTCGTTCTCATTAGCAAATCCCTGACAGAAGAGCATATCCATTTCGTTGAAGCTCTTCATGAAATCATTTGAGAGTTCCGCATACCATTCGAAGGCAATGCCCCCTAGACAGCTGACGAACAGTCATAGGAGGAGTATATCATTTTCTCCAGTATTTCCGCACATGGATTTAAATTACGCAATGTGCTGGCGAGAATTCCCAGTTCCTTTGTGCATGTGGAATGTTGGAAGTTATTCACCCCAATCAGAGCAAAGCTCTGCTTTGAAAATTTAAAATTTAATAATAAATGAAGCAACGCTTCAGATTATTTGCGCTGCGCAACACGCCACGTGTCAGGCGCAGATGCATCAGCGCAGCGCCCAAGAAGGCGCGCCCAAGAAGGCGCGCCCAATCAGAGCAAAGCTCTATTTTTCTGAAGCAACGCTTCAGCTGCGCAAGCACTGCGCTGCGCGACACGTGTCAGCGCAGATGCGCTAGCGCAGCAGCGACACGTGTCAGCGCAGATGCGCTAGCGCAGTTGCACTGCACTCTGCGCTGCGCGACACGTGTCAGCGCAGATGCACTAGCGCAGTTGCGCTGCGCGACACGTGTCACGCGCTGGGGCATCTGCGCCAAACAGAATTAAATTTCCAAGAAATCTTTTCTGTTCTTGTTAAAACAAGAAGATTTTCTTCTGCAAAGCAGAAGCCCTTGGATCAAAGATCCAACGGTGGGGAAAATTCCCCAAATCACTCAGAGAAAGATCTCTTTAACAAATTTAACTAATTTATGAGCACTATAAAAAGGACCCCAGACCTTAATTCAAGATCATGAACATCTTTCTAAAAAAAAAAGAGAGAAGAGAACTCTTGAGAACTCCTCAAGAACAACAGAAGGTAAAAACCTTTAGGAAAAAGAGAAAATTCTCTTATGGACAGATTATTAATCTAAGAACAAGATCAATAATTTTAAAATAAAAGAAAAATAAGTAATAATAGTGCTTTGCACTTTTTTATGAACCTCTGGTTCTTGAAACAAATTTTTTTTTATTTTCTTTGATCTAAATTAGATCAAGAAATCAAATAGTGCTCTGCACTCCTGTTCTTGAATCTAAAAGATTCTTAGTGCTTTGCACTTCCAAACTGCGCTGTTGCGCTCTTGAGAGAGCGCCACGTGTCAGCTACAAAACAACTTGCGCTACGCGCTCTTGAAATAGAGCTTTGCTCTCTGGAATTGGCGCAACTCACCAGAGCGCGCCACGTGTCAGCAGCGCAACAGCGCAGCGCATTAGCGCAGCGCACTGCGCTATTGCGCTTGCGCTCACTAGAGCGTGACACGTGTCACCACCATATGAGCTTGCGCTCATTACTTGGCGCCAAGTGCCTGACAAGCCACGTGGGGCACTGACAGAGTACTTAATGCCCTGCATTATTAAAGAAAAGGGACAGAGCCCAATTAAAAGGCCTAACAGGCTTAATCAAATATGCTATGCATTTTAAAAAGGGCAGAGCCCAAACAAAATAGATGCTCTGCATCATTTATAAAAGGCAGAGCCCAATCGAAACAAGAATAATGCAGTGTATTACTAAAAAGGGGTAAAGCCCTAGAACAGGCCAAAGACAAAAAAAAAAATATATTGAAACTGGACTTAGCCCAATTTTGGCCATAAGTCCTTAAATTAAATTGACTGAGCAAAATTGTTCTCCTAAATCAATTTACATCCGGTTCGAGGGTACATCTCCGAACTCCTTTGACATCCGTCGTTGTAATTCCTCAACGACGTCAAAGAGGTGACGGGTCCCAACGACCACACATCGATACGGACTGCGGGGTCCTTAAACTCGTGGACCGAAACGTCCTTAAACTAATATCGGACCGAAACGTCCCTAAACTAATATCGGACCGAGACGTCCCTAAACTAATATTGGACCACCACGTCCCTAAACTGGCGATGGACCACCACGTCCCTAAACTGGAATATGGACCACCACGTCCCTAAACTGGAACAATAGAGCCTCCTAATGCTCTTTTGCCGGATCTAAACGGTCCCGTTTAAGTTGATCTTAGCCCCAAACGCGGCTAACGTATCATTAAACACTCAAATGGACTATAAAACTCCAAATCAACTTTGGTTCAAGGGTACATCTCTGAACTCCTCTGACACCTATCGTTGTAATCCTTCAACGATGTCACAGAGGCGACGAGTCCCGACGGCCCTATATTAAATGGATCACCACGTTAAGTTGATCTTAGTCTCAAACAGGACTATCGTATCCTTAACGAACGTTTAAGTTGATCTTAGCCGCAACGCGGCTAACGTATCCTTAAACTAAAAACACCAAACCCAAATCTAAGTAAATACGGATTTGGACTAATCCACGTCCTACGGGCGACGGCATTACTCAGTCTCCGTATACAATCCACGGGCAACCACAAACAAAACAAACACACACGACACGAAGTGAAATTCTGGAGAAGGAGAAAGTTGTTACCGCGATGCGGTAGCGTAATTAACTGCAGGGGCTTGCGCCTGCAGGGAAGAGCGTCCCCACAATCAAAAACCCCTTAAGCGAGGGAGAATCTGACGAAATCTGCTACATCGGCCGCATCTGTCTAAACCTCCGATACACGGTGCCATAAATCAACTTGGTATCTTCGGAGAGGTGGACGGATAAAACCAAATAGCATCTGCCCCGAATCTCAGCGTCAGGACATCGCGGTCCTGTGCGCCGTCCATTCGGAGGGGAACAGATTCTGGCACGCCCGGTGGGACCTTTTCCTCTTTCCACTCCACACTTCGTGTGTCGTCCTCGCGAACCAATCGCGGTTTGTTAAATGGTTGCCTTCGGATTTCAAGTTACTAAGATTTGGTCATTTTCCTGGCGTAGAACTCAAGATTCAATGGCCTCTAACTGCACCAATTGCTCGAAATGCCACTGCAGTGGACGCTCCACCTCCCCAGGAGGTGTAGCATATGGGCCCCAAGCGGCTTCCTTCCTCACTCTGCCGATAGACCAGGTGACCCAAGCCACCACTGGTCTGTTCTTCGGGACCATGATCCCACCTACAAGCTTCCCTACGCCAATACCTGCACTGGAAGTGAACAAAAAGTCGGTCTTCGACCGGCTCACTGCTACGACGGCCCCTGTCAACGGGTCGCTCACTACCGAACCGACAGCCTCTGTTTTCACCAGGCTAAATCAGAACTCTAAATTGGCTGTCCCGAGGAAGGCGATAACTGTTGCTCCGGAAGTCGTCAAGGCGGCTTCCCCTGTCAAAGAGTCAGTCTTTTCAAGGCTGACGATTCCTGCTCCTCCCCCTACTCGAGGGTCTGTCTTCGACAGGTTGAATATCACCCCTCAAAAGACAACCTCAGTCTTTAAGAGGTTAACACCGGCGACGCCTTATTCAAACAGGGAGCAAAAAGAAGATGTCTCAATCTCCGAGCCAGTCCCAACGGCTCGTCATGCTCGACGTCGCCATTGGCAACGAGTAAGAAAGGCAGGGGGCAACTCTCCCTCAGGGCTAACTCCACCGGCGCCAGTGGTGGAAGTCAACGCTGCTGTTCCAACTGGGAACAGTTTTGAGCTGCTGAGAAGGGTACGGAAGAACTCTCCAACCGCTACATTGAAGAGATCTCCTCCACCTGCGGAGAGAGCTCCAGAAACGAAGCAAGAGCATCCCCCTCAACGGCTGTCCTAAAAAATATACAAGGTTTGGCGTAGAGTTCAAGACTCCGTGATTGACCCGGACCACTTTCATCGCCAGAAAAAGGCAAAGGTGGAAAAAGACAAAAACCGCCCCATTAAACAACAGGGGGCAACAATTGCTAGGATGCCCACTTCAACGGTCCACAAAAGAAGGAGGCCAGAGAAAGCTCCCGTGAAAATGGCAAAGTCTAAAAGCGGTGAACCTAAACGCCCCAAGTCAGGGGGCATAACAGTTCATACGGTTTATATGGCTTCTGGAAAGGAGGAAAGCCGCACTTCTACGGGTCACCGACCGCTCACCCGATCAGTGACCAAGGCTCAGGAGCAGCAACAAAAGCTCCAGGAGATGATGAATGCTATGGCCGTGCTTACAGAGCCAAAAGAAAACCCTGAAGCGTCCTTAGATGAGCGCCGAGACGAAGAGACCGACGCCGAGTTCCTTCGCCGAATATTGGAAAAGAAGGACAAAGAGGCTGCTGAACAAGCGGCCAACATACAGCGTATGGGCCTCCTCTTCCAGGACATGATAGGGATGATGATACATCAAGATCCCCCGAATGAAGAACCTCCGATCGTCCTTGGAGACGATAGGGGAGAGACATCGAATCCTCAGCCCATTCTATCAACGGCTAAAGAGGATACAATCTCTAAAACTGATCTGGACGAATACATAGCCCAGCAAATAAGGGTTCATCATGCGGCCGAAGCAGCCGGCCACGTCGTAAAAACGGGGTGGCCATATCCAGGCTGGTATGAACAAATCAAGTACCCGCCGGGTTACACAATTCCCAAGTTCCATGTCTACAAGGGGACCGGCAATCCCCATCAGCATGTTGCCCAGTTCAGGGCGCTTTGCGGTAACACCGGCGGCGATGACAAGCTTTTGCTCCGCCAGTTCGTTGGAAGTCTATCAGATACGGCGTTCGAGTGGTACTCTGAACTCCCTAATGATTCTATTAAAACCTTCGCGGAAATGGAGCTGCTGTTTACCCAACGCTTTGCAAGTGCCAGTGAACGTACCCCGATGACGGCACTGATTAACGCTAGGGTAAAATCCGGCGAGACATGGGTTCAGTATGCTATACGGTGGCGTAATCTATGGTCGAAGTGTGAGCAACGCATAGAAGAAGCCCCTGCGGTAGGAATGTTTGTTGGAACCCTTGATCCACAAGCAACCATCTCACAGTTTATGATGTTCTTCAAGCCGACTACCTTCCAGGCTTTGATTGACAAACTAGCGCAGATGGACCAGATGGGCCATAAACCCCCTCTCCCAAAGCCGGACTCCCGAAATGACAAAGGAAAGGGAAAAGCGATCGTTGTCGCTAATGCTCAACAACAACCGAGCGACTCGAAGCCGGTTGCTCGTCCAAACAATACGCGCCCGTACGTACCCCTTGAGGATAGGATGGGACGTCCTTATTCCTTCCCCCGCGATAAAACGAGGAGGTTATTCGAGCTGGCATTGCGCAACAGACTCATAAATCTGCCGGATCCAAAACGACCGTTGCAACCAAATGACGTCAACGAGCCTAATTACTGCCCTTATCATCGAGTGCTAGGACATCCGATCGAAGACTGTTACGTTTTCAAAAATTGGCTTGAAAACCAGTACCGACAGGGTAAATTTGCATTATCTGACAAATGGAAGGTGAATCCCCCACAGCCCCACACCTCTAAAGGGACGAATACGCCGGGGGCAACATGCTCTGTCATTGAAGAAACTCCGTGGGAGGTTGTACTATCATCTAAAACGAGGAAAATGCTAAATGATCTTCGGACATGTCCAGCGATCAAGTGGAAGAACCCATTGGAACCACAGGTCGTTGAGGGGATGTTGAAGCCACGTCCAACTTCAAAGACCAATGATGGGGGTTCAAGCACTTGCAGCCAGTCGTCAAAGTCTTCGAAAAAGAAGAAGAAGTCCAAGAAGCCCGTAAAGCCTAGCGACAAGCACACGGACTTACAAAAGCAAATTGACGCGCTGGAGGAATACAATCAGAGGGCACGAACCCCCATTACATTCCAAGAGTTCCTCAACCATGTCTTTCAAGAAGAGGATGAGGGAGAAAGTTCATCAGCTGAATCCGAGGAATATGTGGCGAGCTGTCATATGATTTCCCATTCGATCACGAATGATGAGGAGATTCCTTGCACCGAAAAGCTGGGGGCAGATCCTGAACCAAAAGTTCTGGGGCCATCAGATGAAGTAATTGACGCACTCCTTAATGAAGCTCGGTTGAAAAGTAAAGCTGATCGGGAGTGCGAGGCGGCTATATTTGAAAGGGCCAAGCGCCAGCGACTTGATGAAGGAGCTGAGATGATCCCGCTGGAGCAAAACACCTCCGCTACCGACAAAAGCCAATTCAAGATGAGGAAAAAGTTCGCTAAAGCCATATCAATGGGCATGAAGCTACCATCCTCTGAAGGAAACATCGCCGGTGAAGTGGAAACGCACCCCTCGTATTGCTTATATCATCGGAGGATTTCGCACCCCACTCAAGAGTGCAAAGCTTTCGATAGATGGTGGCAAGGATACGTTGCTCATTGACAACGCTTTAAGCGGGAAAAACGTAAAACTCGTCGGGAGCAAAGAAATACGACCGAAGGGCTTAAAAGAACTGCTGGCGATTGTTGCATGGTTAACACCGGTGGATCACAAGTGCCTACGTTCGGGAGTGATTCTGATGAAGAGCTAGAACTTGCCCCTCTCTTTAAAGAGTCCGCTTCAGGAAAAGAAGAAGAACCGAAGGTCTGCGAGAATATCCGGCTGCGGAATCGGACGCTGCCTGAAAAGAACCTCGGACCCTTGAACAGAAAAGATAAAGGGAAAGAAAAGGTCTCTGAAGATATCATCTTAGATGACCAAGTGGCGGAAGAGTTAAACGCCAAGAACCCGCCGAAACGAAATAAGGTAGACTACAACGTTTTGGCGCATCTGAGGAAGCTGCCCTCACAGCTCAGCATTCTTGACGCCCTTTTGCTATCAAAAGAGGCGAGAGATTCGTTGATTAAGGCGCTCCAAGACCCGGAACAATTCCAAGCATGCCTGGCCGAGGAAAAGATGAAGGATGAATTGGAGGAAGTGCACACGGCTGATGTCACTTTTGGCGATGAAGACCTTCTACTTGGGACGTGCGAACAAAATCGCCCTCTCTATGTCTCGAGATACTGCCATGATATAAGGATAGGCAAAATCCTGATCGATAACAGGTCGTCTGTTAACCTACTCAACGTGCGGGTGTTGAAGGAAATCTGCATGAGCGTCCAGCACCTTGCTCGGGACAAGATCACCATCTCCGGGTTCGACTCCCAATCGTCAAAGACTCTTGGATCTGTGATACTGACGCTACGCTTCGGGCTACTCGTCACGGACATTAAGTTCCACGTCATAGACGCCAAGACATGCTACAACGCTTTGCTCGGCCGACCATGGTTACACGAGTACAACATCATCCCTTCTACACAACATCAGTGTATGAAGTATTTTAAGGATGGTTTCGAGTATACCGTGACGGGAGAACTGAACCCGTTCTCTGTGAACGAGGTCCGCAAATACGAAGATGCCAAATACTTCTTGCCGGATTTCGAAGACACGGAGAAGTGTCACAAGCCGGAGAATAAAACTAACGCCACCATCCCTGTCTTCGGCAGTGATACCGAGGAGGAAGAGAAGATCGTTTATTCGGGTCCGCCCCAACATAACAAGCCAGGACCGTCCACTCCTACATTGGTCTTTGGTAGTGATTCGGAGGATGAGGTCCATGTCGTATTCTCTGCTCGACCTTCAATACAAGCTTCCGCTGACGAAGAGCAAAGTCTGCAAGTCGCCATGGTGACGCCTAAACATCATAAAGAACTGGACGCACTTAATATCTACAGTGTAGAAGAGCTGCGGACATTCTATATCCCTCCCAGGCGAGAAAACGAGAAGGCAATCCTATTCTACCGTTCTGAAGAGAACAAGGTGGAAAAAGAAGTCTGGCATGGCGCGGATCCCACGCTCGACAGGCTTCAGCCTATCCGTCTTCCTAGATATTATACAGAAAGTTTGAAGAAGCTGCTGAAACGCCAGGGGATATCCTTCAAACAGACCGTTAGAGAGGCCAAATTCTATAACAGGGTCTGGAACATTCCCGGGATCCAACGCAAACTGCCTAACGGGAGAATGGAAACAAGAGGGCTTGGATACATCCGTTCAAAGAAACGAGAGTTACTACCCGGCTGCTACGTCGTATATGACCTTGATGAAGAAGCGGATGCTCAATGGAAGGACGCTAATCCTAAGCCAGTGAAAGTTCCAGATGCAAAAGAGCCCAGTCCGTCGTTCGAGGAACAAATGGACAGACTTATAAAGAAAGTTGGTCAAAAGGTCCGAGATGATCACAACCGTGAGACGGCCATCTACGAGAAAGCCAAGACGCAACGCCTTCTCCAACAGGCCGTAAAGGATGAAAATGCCGCTCCTTGTCAACCCGTTATAAAGAAGGCTCAGCTCAAAAGCAGAAATAAGTCGAAAGGCCAAAAAGGCACTCAACAACAACAAAGCAAGGCTGAGAAGCCACGCAAACGGGAGTCGAGCGTTATTGATCTATCCCGTATGAAGAAAATGGGGCGAGCATACTCGTTTCCTCGGGACAAGACGAAGAAAATACTTGATCTCGCCCTGCAACATCAAATGCTTATATTGCCGGAGTCTAAACACCCTGAACAAGCAGGCGAAGCCTCACACCCGGACTATTGCTCTTACCATCGAGTAGTAGGTCATCCTCTTGAAGATTGCTTCACCTTCAAGAATTGGGTCGAAGATCAATATCAGCTTGGTAAATTCGCTCTGTCCAACAACTGGAGGGTAGCACCACCACAAAAGCACGAGCCTAAGGCCACGAAAGAAAAACCAGTTCCATATTGGGATTGGAAGCGAATTCGTACCTGTCACATGATAACAATACTACAAGAAGAATCCGAGAACATGGACAGCCTTCCCTGGTGCCTCGAAAACAGCAATGATGAGGTGATCTCAGAATTTCCCCCAGCTCCGAAAGAACTGGAGGATGGAATACATACCACTGCAGATAACCTCAAGAAATTTGAGTTGGGGACGATAAACAATCCGCGACCGACATTCGTCAGCGAGCTGCTGTCTGAAGAGAGGGTGGCTGCATTAAAAGACGTCCTTGTACAGCATAAAGATTGCTTCGCATGGAACTATTCCGAGATGCCGGAACTAGATCCAGAAGTTGCTGTACATAGACTGGCGATATCCTCGGGTGTCAAGCCAGTCAAACAAGCGCCGAGAAGAATGCGGCTCGAGCTCGAGATGAGCATCAACGCTGAAGTCAAAAAGCTGATAGACTCCGGCTTTATCCAGGAGGTTCAATACCCTGAATAGATTGCTAATATCGTCCCAGTGATGAAGAAAAATGGGACGGTGCGCATATGCGTGGACTTTCGGGATCTCAACAAAGCCTGCCCAAAGGATGATTTCCCAGTACCAGTCACCGAACTGATGATAGACAATACGTCCACGCATGAGATTTTCTCATTCATGGACGGCTGATCAGGATATAATCAAATAAAAATGCATCCTGAAGACCAGAAACATACGGCTTTCCGGACTCCTTTGGGAATATTCTGTTACAAGGTGATGCCCTTCGGTTTAAAGAACGCCGGTGCCACCTACCAAAGGGCCATGACGAAGATCTTCGATGACCTTATACACGAAATCGTCGAATGCTATATCGACGACCTCGTTGTTAAAAGCAAATCATATGAGGAACATCTCGAGCATCTAAAGACCGTATTTCAACGTCTTCGGCAATACAACTTGAAGATGAATCCGCTCAAGTGTGCATTCGGAGTTTCCTCAGGAAAATTCCTTGGATTCATTGTTCGACACCGGGGTATCGAAATAGATCCGTCCAAGATCAAGGCAATCATGGAAATGCCTCCGCCGAGAATTCTCAAACAGCTGCGGTCTCTCCAAGGGAAGCTCGCGTACATACGGCGATTTATAGCCAACCTCTCAGGAAAGTGCCGTCCTTACAGCCACCTGATGAAGAAGGGAACCCCGTTCGTCTGGGATCAAAAGTGCCAAGGCGAACTGGATGAGATCAAGCAGTATTTGCAAAACCCTCCAGTGTTGGCTGCTCCAGTGAAGGGAAAGCCTCTCATTCTTTACATGGCCGCCCTTGAAGGTTCTTTGGGCGCATTATGGGCACAAGAGAATGACCAGGGGAAAGAAAGAGCACTCTACTACTTAAGTCGAGTTCTGCTGGGGGCAGAAAGCAACTACTCCCCCATTGAAAAACACTGCTTGGCGTTGATCTTCGCAATAACAAAGCTTAGACATTACGCATTAGCACATGAAGTCCATCTCATTTCAAAGGTGGACCCTCTCAAATACCTAATGTCAAAGGCCATATTGACGGGACGACTCGCTAAATGGGCCCTGCTCTTAATGGAGTTCTCGATAACGTACCGACCTCTCAAGGCAGTGAAAGGCCAGGCCATCGCCGACTTCCTTGCTGAGCACCCGATACCTGCCGATTCTCCCCTAAAGTGCGATTTGCCAGACAAACATGCGTTTGACGCAGTCGACAGTGGTGATACTCGTTGGGAGCTTTATTTCGATGGAGCATCTTCCATGAAAAAGCACAAACAAAGTACGCCAATGATCAAATCGGGAGTAGGCCTTATCTTCGTGACCCCACAAGGAGGGATAATGCGCTACGCGTTCTCCCTGACGGAACCAAGGACAAACAACGAAGCCGAATACGAAACTCTGATAGCAGGCCTCGAGATCGCCATTGACATGGGAATTGAAAACCTCCTCATATACGGAGATTCTCAACTGGTCGTTAGTCAAGTAAACGGCGATTACCAAACATGCAAACCGGAATTTGTAAAATACGGGGAAAAGGTGCAACAACTGCTGACCCAAATTCCCTCCTATACTTTGGAAAGTATACCACGCGCAGAAAATAGCAAAGCGGACGCGTTAGCTAAGCTTGCTAAAGAACTGGCTGACGAGAACCTCGATGAGGTTAGAATCATGGTGCAAAGTCGTCGGGTGCTCGCCCCCGCAGAAATACCTCTGAGATCACCCGAAGAGAAGGGAGTGACTGAGCAAGCGACCTTACAAATAAAAGAGCCGGAAAAGGCCGAGGATTGGAGGGAAGTCTTCATAGATTACTTCAAGTTCCACCGAATGCCTGAAAAAGCGTCCACAAGACATCAGCTCATGAAACGAGCCCTGTCTTTCGCCTTCGCCAACGATACTCTGTACAAGAGATCGTTTGATTCTCTGTGGTTGAGATGCTTGGGACCTGACGAAGCAAAAAGGGTCATTCAGGAAGTCCACGACGGACTCTGTGGTTCTCATCAAGCGGGCCCAAAAATGAAGTTGAAGATAAAACGGATGGGCTACTACTGGCCCACAATGATTCAAGACGGTCTCGAATATGCGAAGCAGTGCCACTCATGCCAAATTCATGGGGACTTCATCCATCAACATCCCAATCCACTGCATCCAACAGTGGCTAGCTGACCGTTCGAAATGTAGGGAACTGACATAGTCGGCCCCATCGAACCGGCATCGTCCAGGGGACATCGTTTCATCTTGGCGACGACTGATTACTTCTCCAAATGGGCGGAAGCGGTACCGTTGAGGGAAGTGAAGACGGAGAATATCCTCCATTTCTTCAAAACGCATGTCATATACCGGTTCGGAACCCCGAGAAGGATCATCTCTGATAATGGGCCAGCTTACAGAAGCCACAAGATCAGTCGCTTCGCGCAACAGCATAATATAGACTGGAGATATTCCTCGGTTTATAATCCGCGGGCCAATTGACTAGCTGAAGCCTTCAACAAGACATTAACAAAAATCATAAAGAAAACAGTGTCCCGTAATAAGAAAGATTGGCACGAAAGACTGCAAGAAGCTCTTTGGGCATATCGAACTACATTCAAGACGGCTGATCAGTCGAAAATATTGCATATTTTAACCGGCAATTTCCTTATCATTTGCATCCATATAGAAGTGTACGGTATTCATAATTCACATATTAGCAAATCGGTCGCAAAATATCAGATTACATGTATTCGACCTTAAAACCGGCATTTCTAGGGAAATTGACTGCATTACATTACATAGCATATTTTCCATATCTTGCAACCCCTGTTTCGAAGTCTATGCAGGAAAAGAGATGCTTGCTCGATCATTACATCGCTCGACCATTACAATTGCTCGTAAACTCACTCAACTCAAATCTGGTATCAACACAGAAGGGAAACTGAAATTCTAAACATCAGAGAAAAGCCCAAACAGAAGTACCAAGCAGCAGAAGAAGGCACAAATCCCAAGTCCAACAATGCGCGGCGGAAGCGCGGCATATAGGCACATTGTGCGGCGGTTGCGCGGCGGGCCCAGTAACTCAGCTCCTCAAATTTCACCAAAACTCCTGTTTCAGTTCCCACTGCTCAGAAATGCTCACAAACTTCCAGAATATCCCAGATACTTCCTCCAGATCAGCAAACACCCAAACTAGCCTAATCTTTCTAGAACTTTCCCTAAACCCTAGCTTAAACCCTAAGCTAACTCCTAACAAACTCCTTCTAGAAACCCTTCAACAAACTTTGGGAGGGAAAGTTCTAATTCAAATCTAACCTAGGATTTGGGAGTCTATAAATATGACCCTAGGCTCATCATTTGATAATTATTCAACCTTAGGATTCAACCTTGATTGAAGTTTAGAAAATCAATCTCTTTCTTCATCCCCTCTTCCTCAAGTTTAGTGAGAGAGCTTGTAGGAAACCCTAACCCTAAATCCAACAACAATTCAAGATCTTGAGTGCAAGCCAAGCAAGATGCCTTCAACCCTTTTATGAGCCGAGCCGATCTTCAATCGGGCAAGAGATCAAAGTAGATCCACGATCCACGGAGACGAGCGAAGCCGAGTCAACGATCGATTTCTTCTTCTTGTAGATTCTTGAAAGAATGTATTGAAATTGTTGATTAAATAAGAGGTGATATTCTTTTATCTTGTTTTCTTTAAATTCCGCATCATGTTATCATTACTATTCTTGAATATTGTCTTTGTGGTGATGTGTGAATAAAACTCCGCTCGTCGGGGAGTCGAAACGATCTTTAGTATGATGATGTAACAAATTTGTAATCGATTCTTGAATCCCACGAGTTTGTAAACCCTAGCAAGTTCAAGAATCGACGACCCAATTCGTTGCGATGCTTTCTTGATCGACATCGCTCGAGATTGGGGAGTTCCGATCGTTTCTTGAAATTGCTAGAGGCTAGAATATAAATGGTATCCTCGAAAGAACAAGGGTTAAGAGATGAAACCCTAATTTCATCAAGAAAACCCTAACTCTCGTCGATCACCATTGATCTAGTATCAATTCTTCGAAAGACAAGAACACGAAACCCTTTAGATTGCATCACGTCTAAAGATCCGATCGATTCCTACGAGCCTTTCTTATATTCTTGATTGTTGATTGGAAATATTATCAAAACAACCGATTCTTGAGTGTTTATAGTTTCTTGATTCTTGAGTAAAGATTAGTGACACTCGAATACAAATCACATCTTGAATCATGTTTTCGTTTATTGTTGCCTAACATTTCATTTCAAACGTATCATAATACAATTGAATTGCACAATCCCTGTGGACGATCCGCACTCATTCATTAACTACATCCGACACCGTGGTTTGATTGCGGTCAATATAATTTTTTGATTGTGATATCTTTACAAGTTTATTTTACACATCAGAAAATATTTCAGTCAAAATGGCGCCGTTGCCGGGGATCGCGCTAATTCATTTGCATTTTTAGTTTGAAGTGAAAGAATTATTACATTCTACTTCTTGAATTCAAAATTCGTACAAACTCTTACACGTGTGTTGTGATTGACTGCAAGGTGATCTGGAGCATTCTGTGCTGTTGAAAAATCATTTGGGATATACCAGAGAGCTGGAAATATCAACAGAGAGCACCTGAAGAAATTTGATCAAGTGAACCCATCAAGGCAGCGCGGAAGAGCGGCCTGAACCCATCATCTGCGGCGGATCCGCGGCTTGAAGGAAGGATCACTGAAAAATTTTCAGTGCAGGTGATTTCTGTCTCTCTCCTCTCACTCTTTTTAGCTCCAATTAACCCTTTGCTGCAGGATTCTTTGCAAATAAATCGCAGCGCGCAAAAGCAAAATAAAAAATTGTGCGTGTTTTTGATTTCTTGGTTGTTTGCATTCTAATACGGAAATTTAAGGGGCACGGCCAAATCCAAATTAGGTGGGGATTTCATTACCCTTCCTAGGCCCCGAAAATCGTCAAACTTGCATCCGCATTACCTCCATTAACTAAAAGAAATCTAGAGAAGACTCTAAGGACTGTCGCGCTCAATAGGACAAGAGAAGGTCGTGGGTAATTCATTGCTTATCCGCGTTTTCTTGTGGTGCCTAAGGCGAGTGTGTCTAAGGCTAGTGGTTATTAATTAGGTCCACTGTAGTGGTGGTTCCTTCCCACTTACCTGGCACTTATCCGGCCACAGGGGGACAAAGAGGCAGTGGAGGATTCTATCCTGCGGCTTGTCTTTTGGCAGTTAGGAGCGGTCTAGAGATCGGACCTAGGTGACCATTAGATTCTAGGGTTTGTGTGCTGCATTTGTTTTGTCGCATCATTTTTTTAAAATCCGTCCCTTTTTAAAGCAAGCACCGCATTCATTTTACCCCTAATTATAAGTCAACGCTGCCACTTGTACTAACCCTTTTTAGTACAAGATAGGCTGGACACGGGATTCTAGTGCCCGTTTAGTCCGCGTACCTCCTATCGACTCCGAAGTCGGTAATTCTCCATTTACCTTTTCTTTACCTACTACCACACCCACACCGATGGATCCGAATCCATCAAACTTCTTTAACCCTAATCTGCCACCGTCCGTTGGTGCGCAGAATCCTACTCAACCCCACATTTCTCTCCAGGAAAGATGTTATCCACATAGAGGTCCACTTTCAACCTGCTTATCCACACCACCAGCCAATGGGGATAATTTTGAGATTAAGCCCCAGTATATCAATCTTTTACCCAAATACCACGGACTCGAGACCGAGGACGCTTACGTTTTCATTACCAAATTTGAAAACGTTTGCGCAATGATGGGTACGTCTCAACTTTCAGTGGATGCGATGCGTTTACGACTTCTTCCATTTACTTTGTGCGATATAGCCGAGAAGTGGCTATATAACACCACCGCACACTCTATTACGAATTGGGAAGAATTCGTCGCTGCATTCCTTAAGAAATTTTACCCAGTCCAAAAGACGGCTCGAATCCGTAGCGAACTGAACCAATTTGCCCAGCTCCCTGCCGAACCATTTTCAAAATACTTTGAACGTTTCAAGGATCTATTGGTTCAATGTCCTCATCACGGCATCCCGAGATGGGAGCTTTGCCGAATCATATATGAGGGCAGTAACCCTAGCACTAAACAAAGCCTTGAAAACATGTGTCAAGGTACATTTATGACCAAAGATGACGGGGAAGCCTGGCGATACTTAGAAGAGTTCGCTGAAAAGTCACTAATTTGGGAGAGTGGAACACAACCATTGAATAGGGGTGGTGTACACCAAATAGATGTGTCCATAGGTGTTCGAGCTGAAATGGCAGCCATGCAAAAGAAGCTCGACGCTATGGAACACAAATTTGCAGCAGCCTCCCTAAACCCAATGTCGCTCCCCAAAACTGTTTGTGGGTGCTGTTCTGATCCGTCACATTTAACGGAAGAATGTCCATTAAACTCTGCGTTTCAAGGTCAAGAGCATTCTAATGCCGCATTTCAACGACCTCGAAACGATCCATATTCTTCTAGTTACAATCAGGGTTGGAGGAACCACCCGAATTTTGCTTGGAACCAATCACAATCTCAAAACACGGTTCCAAACACGAATCAATTTCAACGGGCTCTTCCTCCACCACAACAGCAACCCCTACAACTCACTCAGCACCCCTACCAGTCATAAAATTTCCAAAACCAGGGCAACACTCCTGCACAGTCTAATCCTATGCAGCCCTGTTCTGACGAGTTCTCTCAATTCACTCAAACCATGAAATCACTTTTATCAAATTTCATGGATGTTTCTACTGAAGTTAGATCTTCCGTCAGTGAAATAAAGAAAAACTCAGCATCCCAAGCTGAGAGTATTCGCACGATGGAAGCTGAAATCGCACGCTTAAAAGCCGAAATGAGTGCGAGAGAAAAAGGGAAACTTCCCTCTCAACCCCTACAGAATCCTGGGCATTACAATGTAAATGCCATTACCACGTTGAGATCGGGAAGAGTGCTGAACAATCATGTCGGGGAAGATATTGATAATACTGAAAATCATATCAACACCCCGGCTAAGTCTTTCCCACATACACACACTTCACCTTCTGATCCTTCTTCTTCTACCAAACCACCTTCGCACGAGCCTATTCTCCATTTCCCTTTAGGCTCAACACCTTCATCCAACCCTTATAGTTCTCCACAGACGGTCCCCACACCTCCTTTGGGACCTCGTCTACCCCCCTTTCCTTCTCCTGTGATGGACCCCGCGCTTATTGCGAAAGCACCTTACCCGAACCGGCTAAGGGCTAATAGAACGAGTCCTCATATGGAGAAAATTTTAGAGATGTTCAAACAGGTTAACATCAATATCCCTCTCTTAGATGCGATTCAGCAAGTCCCCGCTTATGCGAAGATTCTAAAGGACTTGTGCACTAGGAAGAGGAAGACCCAAGTGCCGAAGAAGGTCTTTATGTCTAATAACATTAGCACTGCTTTTATACCCCAGCTTCCAAAGAAAAGAAAGGACCCAGGTTGTCCTACAATTTCGATTTCAATTGGGGGTAAAAACATAAATCGTGCTCTGTTAGACCTTGGCGCGAGTGTTAACCTGTTACCTTATTCTGTCTATGAGCAATTAGGGATTGGAGAGCTGAAACCTGCTCATTGCACTCTCCAGATGGCAGACCGATCTATCACCAAACCAAGGGGTGAATTAGAGGATGTGCTGATAAAGGTCGGGGAATTTGTTTTCCCTGTAGACTTCATTGTGCTCGACACACATCCTGTAGCAAACCCCCGGGGCCAAATTCCGGTGATTCTAGGTCGTCCTTTCCTTGCCACTTCCAACGCTGTTATAAACTGTAGAAATGGTTCAATGAATTTATCATTTGGAAATATGACCATTGAACTAAACATCTATAGAGTTGGAAGTCAGCCGTCAGAACCTAGTGCTCATATTTTAGATGTGTGCTCTGTCCATGAGATCGCTCCCGATAGTTGTGGAGCTGAGGATCTTTGCTTGACTGATCTCGATGACATTAGCACATCTCTGTTTGATTTCACACATGATCTTAGTGAGGACACTTTAGCTACACATGAGTCCTGCACTTCTGACTTTTCTCCACCCGAGTCTGTATCTTTCACAGGCTCTGAGCTTCTTTGTAGATCCAAAAATCAATCTATGACCCTTCCTTCTATCATTTCTCCGCCTGAGTTAGATCTAAAAATTTTACCTTCTCACCTGAAATATGCATATCTTGGTGAGAACGAGTCATTACCGGTTATCATTTCCGCTTCTCTTGCATCAGAGCAAGAGAATGCCCTTTTATCGGTATTGAGATCTAATAAAGAGGCGTTTGGTTGGAGTATGGCGGACATCAAAGGGATTAGTCCCTTGATAGTTGAACATCATATACATGTGATGGATGATGCCAGACCGACCCGAGAACCACAGAGACGGTTGAATCCCGTCATGAAGGAAGCTGTCATGAAAGAAATCGTCAAGTGCTTAGATAATGGTATTATCTACCCCATCTCCGATAGCCAGTGGGTGAGTCCTATACATGTCGTTCCTAAGAAATCCGGCATCACAGTTATCACAAATGAAGCGAATGAGTTGATTCAGACACGCGCCCAAACTGGGTGGCGTGTATGCATCGATTATAGAAAACTCAACGCTGCTACGAGGAAAGATCATTTTCCTCTACCATTTATTGATCAGATGCTGGAACGCTTAGCGGGACGAGAGTTTTATTGTTTTATGGACGGATACTCAGGCTACAATCAGGTCCCCATTGCCAAAAAGGATCAAGATAAAACCACTTTTACTTGTCCTTTTGGTACCTTTGCTTACAGTCGCATGCCCTTTGGGTTATGCAATGCTCCCGCTACATTTCAGCGGTGTATGATGGGGATATTCTCTGATATGGTAGAGAATTTTTTGGAGATCTTTATGGACGACTTCTCGATTTTTGGAGACTCTTTTTCTGATTGCCTAGCGAATCTTGACGCTGTTCTTACTCGTTGCAAAGAGAAGAACTTGACTTTGAACTGGGAAAAATGCCATTTTATGGTCCAGGAAGGAATAGTCCTTGGACATGTCATTTCACAGAAAGGCATTGAGGTTGACAGAGCTAAAGTAGATGTCATTCAAAACCTGCCTCATCCCAAAAACGTCAAAGATATTCGCTCTTTCCTTGGCCATGCGGGCTTTTATAGGAGATTCATAAAGGACTTTAGCAAAATTGCTAGACCTTTAACACTACTCCTGGCCAAGGATACGACCTTCCACTTTGACTCGGATTGCGAGACAGCTTTCGACTCACTTAAACACTCACTCACCACAGCTCCCGTTTTATCATCACCAAATTGGGACTACCCCTTTGAGCTGATGTGTGACGCATCTGATTTTGCAGTAGGTGCAGTCTTAGGACAGCACATCGAAAAGATGCCACACGTGATTTACTATGCTAGTAAGACCCTGAATGATGCGCAAATCAATTATACAACCACCGAGAAAGAGCTTTTAGCGGTTGTATTTGCATTGGAAAAATTCAGGCCTTACTTAATCGGCTCACCTATAGTTGTATATACTGACCATTCCGCTTTAAAACATCTTCTGGCGAAGAAAGATGCAAAAGGTCGACTAATACGTTGGATCCTACTGTTACAAGAATTTGATCTTGTTATCAAAGATAAGAAAGGATGTGAAAACGTAGTAGCCGACCACCTTTCACGCATCGTTTCTTCCCCTGTGACCCTGCCGATTAATGACTCATTCCCTGATGAACAACTCTTGAGCATATCTGCTGAACCATGGTTCAGGGATATTGTGAACTATCATGCCACGGGACTTATACCGAGCAATTGGTCAAAACAGGACAAATATCGTTTTCTTTCCCAAGTAAAACACTTTTACTGGGACGAGCCCTATTTGTTTAAATATTGTCCTGATCAGATCATTCGCCGGTGCGTCCCAAATGAAGAGTTCAAGAGTGTTCTTTCATTTTGTCATGATCAGGCTTGTGGGGGTCACTTTGGTCCTAGAAAGACAGCGGAAAAGGTTTTGCAATGTGGATTTTACTGGCCGACCTTATTCAAGGACGCATTTGAGTATTGCAAAACCTGTACACAATGTCAGTATACGGGTAGAATATCCCAGAGGAATGAAATGCCTCAGCAACCCATTCTGGTTGTTGAAATGTTTGATGTTTGGGGCATTGATTTTATGGGTCCTTTTCCCAACTCCTTTGGGAATCTGTACATTTTGCTGGCAGTTGATTATGTCTCAAAGTGGGTAGAAGCCATTCCATGTCGCACTAATGACAGGAAAGTTGTCATTAAGTTCTTGAAAGAGAATATCTTTTCGCGATTTGGACACCCACGCGCTATCATTAGCGATAATGGGACACACTTCTGCAACAGGTCTTTCGAGACTCTGATGCGGAAATACTCAATCAACCACCGTCTTTCTACACCCTATCATCCCCAAACAAGCAGGCAGGCTGAGATCTCAAACAGACAAATCAAACTTATCCTGGAGAAAACTGTTGCTAAGAATAGAAAAGACTGGTCGACCAAATTGACGGATGCTCTTTGGGCATTCAGGACTGCATATAAGACCGACCTAGGAATGTCTCCATATAGGATAGTTTTTGGTAAAGCATGTCATCTACCTGTTGAGATAGAACATAAAGCATTGTGGGCTATAAAGGAAATAAATTTTGATCTAAACCTTGCTTGCAACTTTCGGAAGCTGCAACTTAACGAGCTAAGCGAACTCCGCGATGAAGCTTATGATAATGCTGTAATCACAAAGAATAGGACTAAGGTTTTTCACGATAAAAGCATTTTAAGGAAAACATTTTTACCTGGTCAACAAGTCCTTCTTTATGATTCACGTTTACACCTTCATGCGGGTAAGCTCCGATCTCGTTGGAAGGGACCTTTTGTTGTGCGGTCTGTATTCCCGCACGGGGCAGTAGAAGTAGAAAATGTTAAAAACGGCACAGTTTTCAAAGTAAATGGACATAGACTAAAGCCGTATTTTTCCACTGACCCCACGGAGGAGCTCTTGTTCTTACAAGAGCCAGTTTATTTGGATTAAAATTCCTCCGTCTCACCTTCATATCCTGTATATCATTGCATCATCTTTTGAATGAAGGTGAGTGAAAGATAAGTTTGGGGGAAGTTCTTCACTTATATATTTTGCCCCCACTAATAATTCCCCCCAGATTTACAGGTTTTGTAGATATAGCTGTCGGCAACAGTGAGGACACTGTTGAAAACAAGTTTGGGGGAGGTTTGTGCTTATTTTCGCATCATGTGCATATCATCTGCATAAGCACAAAACATTTCTTTTAAAAATCTATAAAAATTGAAAAATTTTCAAAACCCATAAAAATTTAAAAAATTTTCAAAATATAAAAATAATTTTAATATTTACACCTTTTTGTATATAAATAAGATAATGAAAGTTTAGATAGTGAAAAGTTACATCCATGAGATTAGAAAATTTTTAGAAAACTAAGAAAATTAGAAGTTTTCTTATACGAACTAGTAATAAGTAGTTATGAGCCGTTGTCCCAAGGGTTAGTAAGATGAAGGACGTCACTAATCTGAGGATAAAAATAAGTCTGAAAAATAGTTTCTATTCTGGAAGCCAAACATTTTGAACGTGGCTACCCTGCTATTCGCACTTACACACGTCTTGAAGCCTGGGATAGTAGAGGATACCTTGAAATGCTCTTGTCTTAAAGCCAAAAGTATGAAAAAAAAAATATGTGTTCTAAAGTGGTGAGAAAAATGGATACTGGTTTTGTTATCACCGAGGGCAATAAAAATATATAGCAAAAGGGTGCTTCTTCACCTAGTGCCCCAAGGTCAACTGGTCTGGGAGTCACTGCTATGCCTGAGGTGGTGCAAGACGAGGAAAATACACCAAGCATGCAAGCACATTAGTAATCGGTTGGTTAGTACCTCAAGAAGTATTAACGGTCGCATGAAAGTGTGTAAGCAATCTCGTTTGCCAAGAAGTACTGAGGCCGATGGGCAAGGGTATGATAGCTTGAATTGAATTCTCCGGGTGTAGGGATGTCTTTACACACACGCAGGGTGATATGATCGATGTTTGGAATAAAGATAGGAATGAAGAATAAGACGATGTTTTATTGAGGGAGGACGTGATTTCTAACATCTTTTCATGACCATTAAGATAGGGCTCATGACAACCGAAAAGCTAGCTTAGTTGGAAACCCTAATTTTCAAAGCTTTTCTTTTACGATTCTCTTCTTTAAATGTAATATTCATGATCTTGCTTTTATTATTGGATTTTGTGGGTGCAATCCGCTGAAAACCCTCAGGAGACAACACTCCTCCTACTAGGGACACCTAGAGGTTTAAAGGCTTGTTGCACATGCTCAGTGCAATCGTGTTGCCTACGAAAGTGTGCTAGTTAGTTTTTCTCTTTCTTTATTTTCTCCTTCTCTCTTTTTAATAAAACATTCTCTCGAGACGATCGAAATTAAGTTTGGGGGTATTTGATCAGTCGAAAATATTGCATATTTTAACCGGCAATTTCCTTATCATTTGCATCCATATAGAAGTGTACGGTATTCATAATTCACATATTAGCAAATCGGTCGCAAAATATCAGATTACATGTATTCGACCTTAAAACCGGCATTTCTAGGGAAATTGACTGCATTACATTACATAGCATATTTTCCATATCTTGCAACCCCTGTTTCGAAGTCTATGCAGGAAAAGAGATGCTTGCTCGATCATTACATCGCTCGACCATTACAATTGCTCGTAAACTCACTCAACTCAAATCTGGTATCAACACAGAAGGGAAACTGAAATTCTAAACATCAGAGAAAAGCCCAAACAGAAGTACCAAGCAGCAGAAGAAGGCACAAATCCCAAGTCCAACAATGCGCGGCGGAAGCGCGGCATATAGGCACATTGTGCGGCGGTTGCGCGGCGGGCCCAGTAACTCAGCTCCTCAAATTTCACCAAAACTCCTGTTTCAGTTCCCACTGCTCAGAAATGCTCACAAACTTCCAGAATATCCCAGATACTTCCTCCAGATCAGCAAACACCCAAACTAGCCTAATCTTTCTAGAACTTTCCCTAAACCCTAGCTTAAACCCTAAGCTAACTCCTAACAAACTCCTTCTAGAAACCCTTCAACAAACTTTGGGAGGGAAAGTTCTAATTCAAATCTAACCTAGGATTTGGGAGTCTATAAATATGACCCTAGGCTCATCATTTGATAATTATTCAACCTTAGGATTCAACCTTGATTGAAGTTTAGAAAATCAATCTCTTTCTTCATCCCCTCTTCCTCAAGTTTAGTGAGAGAGCTTGTAGGAAACCCTAACCCTAAATCCAACAACAATTCAAGATCTTGAGTGCAAGCCAAGCAAGATGCCTTCAACCCTTTTATGAGCCGAGCCGATCTTCAATCGGGCAAGAGATCAAAGTAGATCCACGATCCACGGAGACGAGCGAAGCCGAGTCAACGATCGATTTCTTCTTCTTGTAGATTCTTGAAAGAATGTATTGAAATTGTTGATTAAATAAGAGGTGATATTCTTTTATCTTGTTTTCTTTAAATTCCGCATCATGTTATCATTACTATTCTTGAATATTGTCTTTGTGGTGATGTGTGAATAAAACTCCGCTCGTCGGGGAGTCGAAACGATCTTTAGTATGATGATGTAACAAATTTGTAATCGATTCTTGAATCCCACGAGTTTGTAAACCCTAGCAAGTTCAAGAATCGACGACCCAATTCGTTGCGATGCTTTCTTGATCGACATCGCTCGAGATTGGGGAGTTCCGATCGTTTCTTGAAATTGCTAGAGGCTAGAATATAAATGGTATCCTCGAAAGAACAAGGGTTAAGAGATGAAACCCTAATTTCATCAAGAAAACCCTAACTCTCGTCGATCACCATTGATCTAGTATCAATTCTTCGAAAGACAAGAACACGAAACCCTTTAGATTGCATCACGTCTAAAGATCCGATCGATTCCTACGAGCCTTTCTTATATTCTTGATTGTTGATTGGAAATATTATCAAAACAACCGATTCTTGAGTGTTTATAGTTTCTTGATTCTTGAGTAAAGATTAGTGACACTCGAATACAAATCACATCTTGAATCATGTTTTCGTTTATTGTTGCCTAACATTTCATTTCAAACGTATCATAATACAATTGAATTGCACAATCCCTGTGGACGATCCGCACTCATTCATTAACTACATCCGACACCGTGGTTTGATTGCGGTCAATATAATTTTTTGATTGTGATATCTTTACAAGTTTATTTTACACATCAGAAAATATTTCAGTCAACGGCCACGAACACAACGCCGTACGCGTTGGTATTCGGTACGGAAGCAGTACTCCCTCTCGAGATAGAGTTACCCTCTCTACGAGTGGCAATTCACTATGAGCTGACGGATGAAGAAAATGCTCACCTTCGGCTTGAGAAGCTTGACGCCCTTGACGAAACCCGGCTCATAGCGCAGCAAAATCTGGAAGCTTATAAAGCAAAGATGATGCGCTCATACGAAAGATTGACTCGACCTAGGACATTCCGCCAAGGCGAACTCGTGCTAGTGGTCAAAAGGCCTATGATCCCCAATCGCGCCAAGCGGGGAAAATTCGAGCCAAACTATGAAGGCCCGTACGTCATAGATAAGGTCTACCAGGGTGGGGCCTACCTACTCATGGACATGCATGGTGAAAGGCCTTTCAGACCAATAAACGGTCGCTTCCTAAAGAAATACTACGCTTAATGAGCCACAGCCTAGGTCAATGATAGATGACGACGACCATGTCCACTCGCTATCTTCCTAAGCTCAAGTTTTATAAGCAGTAGCCAGCCTCTCAATAGTGGACCGAAATGTCCTTAAACTAACAGCGGACCGAAATGTCCTTAAACTAATAGCGGACCGAAATGTCCTTAAACTAATAGCAGACCGAAACGTCTTTAAACTACTACCGCAGCATCTTTTAGGCTGACGAGATATAAAAAAAACATATAAAAATAAAATAAAAAAAACGGTATGTCCATAAGCAAAAGGGCACGGATGAAAACCCGAAAGGGCTCCGTGAGTAAAAAACAGCAGGGCTACCGGCGAGTGTTCGTGAAAACCCGAAAGGACGCGACCTCGTAAAAAAAAATAAAAAATAAAAAATAAAAAGAATATAAAAAAAAACGGTATGTCCATAAGCAAAACGGGCACGGATGAAAACCCGAGAGGGCTCCGTGAGTAAAAACAGCAGGACTACCGGCGAGTGTTTGTGAAAACCCGAAAGGGCGCAACCTCGTTAAGAAACACTTGTAGGGTCCTCTCGACCCTATAAGGAGAAACCACCCGCGTGAGATCCTTACGATTCACAAGGGAACAACACACTTAGGAATCCCCACGGTTCCTAAGGAGAAAATACACTTGCGAGATCCTCACGACTCGTAAGGAGAACGCTCTTATGGGACCCTCACGGCTCGTAAGATTTGAAAGTCTTAAGTTACAGAGATCTAAACCTGTGCTTAAGCAACCCCCACAACTTTCGATATTGCCCTATAAGTGGCTCAACACTGACCCTTGTATACAATCCACGGGCGCGAATAAACATTTCCCTAACTAAGTCCCATCTGAGACTAGGGATATGTCCACACGGTAAACAACCCTTGTAAATCCTCTCGACTTACAAGGAGAAAACCCTCCTGTAGGATCCTTACGACTTACAGAGGAACAAAACACTTAGGAACCCTCACGATTCCTAAGGAGAAAATACACCTACAAGATCCTCACGACTTGTACGGAGAAATACCTTTGTGAGACCCTTACGGCTCATGAAGTCAAAAGTCTTAGTCGACAGGACCTTAACCCTGGTCGCTAAGCCTCCTTTGTTCGACAACAACAGAAGCAAATGATGATTCGCTCCTGGCAATATCCCAGTTGTAGCGGTGTTGATGCCAAAATCGGTGTCCAAGTTCAGGTTTACGACGAAAAGCCAGTAGGCCGCACATGCATACGAAATAGCCGAAATGATAGGGCAACTTGCAATAAAAAGCAGCAAGTAAAATGTATGCATGCGAAATAGCCGAAATGATTGGGCAACTCGCAATAAAAAGCAGCAAGTAAAAATAAAATAAACAGCCGAAATGATTGGGCACCGCGAAAAATAGCCGAAATGATTGGGCAATCGCGACCTTCGCGATATAAAAGCTGAAATGATAGAGTATCGTGGAAAGAATAAAAAAAAATGAAAGAATGGAACTTTTTGCCATACAGTTAAGATCACATAGATCCCTGTATACAATCCAAGGGCATAAACAAAGAGGGAACCATACCCTCCCAACAAATTCCTCGACTCACGGATACAAACACTCCTTGACGAGAGCCTCCTGATCCGCGTCGATCCGCAGAGCCACTAGCGCCTCCGTGGAAATCCTCGACTCGTTTCAAACCCCAAGGAAACAAATAATCCTTGGCGCTTGGGAAACAAATAATCCCTAGCAAATTCCTCGACTCACGGATACAAACACTCCTTGACGAGAGCCTCCTGATCCGCGTCGATCCGCAGAGCCACCAGCGCCTCCGTGGAAATCCTCGACTCGTTTCAAACCCCAAGGAAACAAATAATCCTTGGCGCTTGGGAAATAAATAATCCCTAGCAAACTCCTCGACTCACGGATACAAACACTCCTTGACGAGAGCCTCCTGATCCGCGTCGACCCGCAGAGCCACCAGTGCCCCCGTGGGAATTCTCGACTCGTTTCAAACCCCAAGGAAACAAATAATCCTTGGCGCTTGGGAAACAAATAATCCCTAGCAAACTCCTCGACTCACGGATACAAACACTCCTTGACGAGAGCCTCCTGATCCGCGTCGACCCACAGAGCCACCAGTGCCCCGTGGGAATTCTCGACTCGTTTCAAACCCCAAGGAAACAAATAATCCTTGGCGCTTGGGAAACAAATAATCCCTAGCAAACTCCTCGACTCACGGATACAAACACTCCTTGACGAGAGCCTCCTGATCCGCGTCGACCCGCAGAGCCACCAGTGCCCCCGTGGGAATTCTCGACTCGTTTCAAACCCCAAGGAAACAAATAATCCTTGGCGCTTGGGAAACAAATAATCCCTAGCAAACTCCTCGACTCACGGATACAAACACTCCTTGACGAGAGCCTCCTGATCCTCGTCGACCCGCAGAGCCACCAGTGCCCCCGTGGGAATTCTCGACTCGTTTCAAACCCCAAGGAAACAAATAATCCTTGGCGCTTGGGAAACAAATAATCCCTAGCAAACTCCTCGACTCATGGATACAAACACTCCTTGACGAGAGCCTCCTGATCCGCGTCGACCCGTAGAGCCACCAGTGCCCCCGTGGGAATTCTCGACTCGTTTCAAACCCCAAGGAAACAAATAATCCTTGGCGCTTGGGAAACAAATAATCCCTAGCAAACTCCTCGACTCACGAATACAAACACTCCGTGACGAGAGCTTCTTAACTCATGTCAACTCGCAGAGCCACCACCCTCTCCGCAAGCAAATCCCTGATTCGTCTCAATTTGTAAGAAGAAGTCTCAGACAGCAAGGATTGAAAAGCTTGCTTCTTGAGCAATGGGGCCCTGCAAGTCAATCCAAACTGGTCTCTTGCATACTATTCACGGGTCTCACTCTCCGAAGTCAAATTTCGACGAGGAGGGAAACAACCGCTTACGAATCCTCTCGACTCGTAAGAGGGAAAATTCTCTTATAGGATCCTTACGACTTATAAGAGAAAACCACACTTAGGAATCCTCACGATTCCTAAGGAGAAAATCCGCCTATGAGATCCTCTCGATCCGTAGGGAGAAAAGCCTCTATGAGACCTTCACGGATCATAGAGTTGAAAAAGTCTTAGGCAGCAGACCAGAACCTGCGGCCTAAGCCATCGCTATTTCCTAAGGAAGTCGGAATACTCGTTTTAGACATCCATCAACCATGGTTATTAAGACAGCCTGCTGACAATAAAAAAAAAAGAAGATGACAGAAAGAATATCCGGTCTACATTTGATCTGGCGTGCGTGACGCATTCATTTATGCATGGGCAGAAGACTCAGGACGAGAAATAAGACAAGCTGAAATAGAAAAGGGAAGGGTTTTCCATTCATACTGCTAAAAAAATTTCTTTTACAAGCATAAGAATAATGAATAAGAAACATTATTCAAATTATTATAACGGTATAACCTCAGATCCGGGGCACGGATTGAGAAAATCAAAAGTAAGGCCATCCAGAGTTCTTCTGGCCTTTCTAATTATTCTTATGCGCAGTCTTTCTCGCTCCTCTGTATCGAGATCATCGGCGAGCCTTCCTGGCCTTTGATAAGCAGCAACTATCGTCGTCTGCTGGAAGATTTGATGAAGGATGTCAATAAGGCTATCCCGCCGTTTCTTCGAGATCAGCCCCGTCAGGTACACCGAATGCACCTTGTCTTCGGCATCATCCAGCGCATTGAGCGGTAGGGCCTCATGAAGACCCGGAAGTGCTCTCCATATTGCTCCCAGCACGACTTTCAAAAGAGCCGAACGACGAGGAAGCAGCCAACCACCGCTTGCATTTAGACGACCCATGACCTCTGCACATTGAGCGTCTGTAAACTCCTGGTTTTGTTGACGACCCTGCGCGCGGATGTCGTCATAGGTGATGAACTCGTGCAAACTGTATAGATGCACCGCCATTATGCCTGGAGGAAATACCACAGGAAGATTAGCGATAGAAGAAAAATAATATACATAGAGGGCTAAATTCCTAGAGAGCAGAGCTCTGTTCAGAGATTAAAACCCATGAACAAAAGCTCTGCAGATCTATAAGTTTTTCTTTTTGAGAGCGAAGCTCTGTTTATGAAACCCCAATGGGGATCTCTTTAGATCAAAAGATCTGTGAGAGCAAAGCTCTTTGACTGAGATTAATTTAAATTAATTTGATTTACATTAATTTTACCTAAGATTTCTAACTTTGAAAATGAGCAAAGCTCTGCCGGTTAAGATTAATTAAAGTTAATTTAATCTAAGAATCAATTTTACCTAAAGTTTTTCTAAAAACTTTGGAAAAGAGAGCAAAGCTCAGGAGTTCTTGAAGGCAAGAGCAAAGCTCTGAAGTTTTTTGAAAATGAAATCTGAAAGATGATAAGCATCTGTGGGGGACCAAAGGTCCTATTTATAGGCATCAAGTGCCTCTTCGACTTCCAAAAGTTGTCACGGCGGTTGGAATTCCGCCACCGTTGCGCTCACGTTTGGGGCCACGTAAGCGCAACGGTGGGGGGGCATTTGTTCACCCCAATCAGAGCAAAGCTCTGCTTTGAAAATTTAAAATTTAATAATAAATGAAGCAACGCTTCAGATTATTTGCGCTGCGCAACACGCCACGTGTCAGGCGCAGATGCATCAGCGCAGCGCCCAAGAAGGCGCGCCCAATCAGAGCAAAGCTCTATTTTTCTGAAGCAACGCTTCAGCTGCGCAAGCACTGCGCTGCGCGACACGTGTCAGCGCAGATGCGCTAGCGCAGTTGCGCTGCGCTCTGCGCTGCGCGACACGTGTCACGCGCTGGGGCATCTGCGCCAAACAGAATTAAATTTCCAAGAAATCTTTTCTGTTCTTATTAAAACAAGAAGATTTTCTTCTGCAAAGCAGAAGCCCTTGGATCAAAGATCCAACGGTGGGGAAAATTCCCCAAATCACTCAGAGAAAGATCTCTTTAACAAATTTAACTAATTTATGAGCACTATAAAAAGGACCCCAGACCTTAATTCAAGATCATGAACATCTTTATAAAAAAAAAGAGAGAAGAGAACTCTTGAGAACTCCTCAAGAACAACAGAAGGTAAAAACCTTTAGGAAAAAGAGAAAATTCTCTTATGGACAGATTATTAATCAAAGAACAAGATCAATAATTTTAAAATAAAAGAAAAATAAGTAATAATAGTGCTTTGCACTTTTTTATGAACCTCTGGTTCTTGAAACAAATTTTTTTTTATTTTCTTTGATCTAAATTAGATCAAGAAATCAAATAGTGCTCTGCACTCCTGTTCTTGAATCTAAAAGATTCTTAGTGCTTTGCACTTCCAAACTGCGCTGTTGCGCTCTTGAGAGAGCGCCACGTGTCAGCTACAAAACAACTTGCGCTACGCGCTCTTGAAATAGAGCTTTGCTCTCTGGAATTGGCGCAACTCACCAGAGCGCGCCACGTGTCAGCAGCGCAACAGCACAGCGTATTAGCGCAGCGCACTGCGCTATTGCGCTTGCGCTCACTAGAGCGTGACACGTGTCACCACCATACGAGCTTGCGCTCATTACTTGGCGCCAAGCGCCTGACAAGCCACGTGGGGCACTGACAGAGTACTTAATGCCCTGCATTATTAAAGAAAAGGGACAGAGCCCAATTAAAAGGCCTAACAGGCTTAATCAAATATGCTATGCATTTTAAAAAGGGCAGAGCCCAAACAAAATAGATGCTCTGCATCATTTATAAAAGGCAGAGTCCAATCAAAACAAGAATAATGCAGTGCATTACTAAAAAGGGGTAAAGCCCTAGAACAGGCCAAAGACAAAAAAAAAATATATTGAAACTGGACTTAGCCCAATTTTGGCCATAAGTCCTTAAATTAAATTGACTGAGCAAAATTGTTCTCCTAAATCAATTTACATCCGGTTCGAGGGTACATCTCCGAACTCCTTTGACATCCGTCGTTGTAATTCCTCAACGACGTCAAAGAGGTGACGGGTCCCAACGACCACACATCGATACGGACTGCGGGGTCCTTAAACTCGTGGACCGAAACGTCCTTAAACTAATATCGGACCGAAACGTCCCTAAACTAATATCGGACCGAAACGTCCCTAAACTAATATCGGACCGAGACGTCCCTAAACTAATATTGGACCACCACGTCCCTAAACTGGCGATGGACCACCACGTCCCTAAACTGGAATATGGACCACCACGTCCCTAAACTGGAATAATAGAGCCTCCTAATGCTCTTTTGCCGGATCTAAACGGTCCCGTTTAAGTTGATCTTAGCCCCAAACACGGCTAACGTATCCTTAAACACTCAAATGGACTATAAAACTCCAAATCAACTTTGGTTCAAGGGTACATCTCTGAACTCCTCTGACACCTATCGTTGTAATCCTTCAACGATGTCAGAGAGGCGACGAGTCCCGACGGCCCTATATTAAATGGATCACCACGTTAAGTTGATCTTAGTCTCAAACAGGACTATCGTATCCTTAACGAACGTTTAAGTTGATCTTAGCCGCAACGCGGCTAACGTATCCTTAAACTAAAAACACCAAACCCAAATCTAAGTAAATACGGATTTGGACTAATCCACGTCCTACGGGCGACGGCATTACTCAGTCTCCGTATACAATCCACGGGCAACCACAAACAAAACAAACACACACGACACGAAATGAAATTCTGGAGAAGGAGAAAGTTGTTACCGCGATGCGGTAGCGTAATTAACTGCAGGGGCTTACGCTTGCAGGGAAGAGCGTCCCCAGAATCAAAAACCCCTCAAGCGAGGGGGAATCTAACGAAGTCTGCTACATCGGCCGCATCCGTCTAAACCTCCGATACACGGTGCCATAAATCAACTTGGTATCTTCGGAGAGGTGGACGGATAAAACCAAATAGTATCTGCCCCGAATCTCAGCGTCAGGACATCGCGGTCCTGTGCGCCGTCCATTCGGAGGGGAACAGAAGTGTGTACTCTTGTGGGTACTGTATTTGATCGTACCATGTCGGATACGGTCGACCGGTCTTGATTGATCTATTTGTGGCTTCACTGACGCAGTGAGTCTTAATTTGCTGAGCGGCATATTCGTTTAGCTTTGCTTTTGAGAACATTTCCTCTTCGACCATTGATGAGACTCGTAGATGATTTGAAATGTCACCTTTGTCTTTAAGAGTGACTACCGGCAGTTCATTCGCTTGTGGTTCCGCTTGAACCATCATTCCAGCCGTATTCTGAATCAGAAGGGCCATCTGGTTCATTTTAGTGGACATTTCTGCCTCTTCTTCATCTCTCTTTTTCAGAACGCGCTTTAGGAAATCAATATCCGACTCCTTCTCTATTCTTTCTTCAGGTGCGTCCTCGGGACTTTCCTTAGGCGATGGATTAGCGTTTGCTGCCATATCCTGCAGCTTTTCACGTTTGCAGTTGAACTTTTGTCAGGGACCGAGTTTGAGGTCGGTGACTAGTAGAAGCTCGAACTTCGTCTTTGGAATTCTCCACATAGACTATGTGAACTACCATGCCCCCAGGCTTGGGGTGTTTGGAGTTTGTTTCGGGCAATTGAGCTTTATTGGGCCTCTCTTTTTTGTGAAAAGCCGCTTTGGTTTTGGGAGGAGCCGCTATATCAGGATCCGTCTTGGGGTGAGCCCCCTTCACCTGCTTCCACACCTTATATATAGATGAGGAAAGTTGTCTCAGGGAGCGAACTGGTTTCTGCTCTCATAGGATCTCCATGGGCCGCGGAGACTTCTTCAATATTGCGGTAGGAGAATTTTGTCTGACCTTTCGCAACAGTTTGAAGCTATTCCCAGTTGGAAGAACAACATTCACCACTGGGGTTGAAACAGGACTATACAGGGAACTGCCCCCAGCTCATTTTGTATGATGCCGATATCGACGTCGACCGTTTCTTACGGCCGGTATTTGATTAGCTTCAGGATTTTGCTAAGCCTGCCCCCTGTTTCCTTTAAGAGTTTGAATATTCTGCCCCTTGCGTTGACCTTGGTCCTTGGCAGGTGTTAGTTGTTTGAGGACTGATTTCGTTGGCAAAGCTGCAATTTGCGGAACCAGCATGTGAAAGACAGACTTCCTCTAGGCTTCCTTCATCGGCGTTGAGGCACCGAGGGTGGGAAGTGGGAGTATCGACCCAAAGAAAAGCCCGTTGATTTCTTGAAGAGCTGGATTGCAGAGATTTGAGATTGCAAGTGGCCCATACTTGACTCCACTGGATACGAAAGAGCCTGAGTTGCTAGGGTAGGAGCAAACGCCATTCTTCACAAAGACGAAACGCTGGCTTAAGTATCCCCTCTCCGAAGGGCAACCACAAACATATATACCACGATTATTTGATCGCGGAAAAACAAAACACGACACACGAAGTGTGGAGTGGAAAGACGGAAAAGGTCCCACCGGGCGTGCCAGAATCTGTTCTCCACCGAAAACAGAGACGAAACTGCGTAGGTAGTCTTGCCTGAATTTAGGGGCAGATGCTATTTGGTTTTATCCGTCCACCTCTCCGAAGATGCCAAGTTGATTTATGGCACCGTGTATCGGAGGTTTAGACGGATGCGGCCGTTGTAGCAGACTTCGTCAGATTCTCCCTCATTTGAGAGGTTTTTGATTGTGGGGACGCTCTTCCCTGCAAACGCAAGCCCCTGCTGTTAATTACGCTACCGCATCGCGGTAACAACTTTCTCCTTATCCAGATGGTCACTGTTCTCTAATAAAATATCAGGAAAAAAACCCCAATAGGGCATCACGTGCCCGCACGTGACCATGGGTCACGTGCTGACACGTGATGGTTTCCTGGGGATTCTGCTGAAATAGAATTAAATTCTAATCAGGCAAGCAATTAGTGGAGTCACGTGCCCACACGTGATGGGTCTTTAAGAAAACCACTGAAGGAATTAAAAGGCATAATAAAACAGTAAGGAAAGATCCCAATGGGGCATCACGAGTCTACACGTGACCAAGGGTCACGTGCTGACACGTGATGATCCCTTAGTTCTTTAAAACAGTAGAATTAAATTCTGGTCAAAAATGTTTAATCAGGGGGGGTCACGTGTCAACATGTGATGGGTTCCTGAGCTCTTTAATTAATAGAATTAAATTCTATTTAAAATGATCAAACAGTGGGATCACATGCCAACACGTGATAGGCTCTTAAGCCTTCTAAACTAAAAGAGTTAAATTCTAATTAAGAGGGAATCGAAAACCCTAACTGAAAAAATATTTCTCTAAATCTTTCCAAACAAAAAAGATTGTGCTCTGTAAAGTGGAGCACCGTTGGATTAAAATCCAATGGTGATTAAAAAATCACCAATTTATAAAAAGATTCTATACAAGGAAAAATTTCCCTGAAATTCACCAAGAATAACAAACAGAATATCTTTTGGATTAGAAATCCAATGGTGAATAAAATTCACTGATTAATCTAAAAGATCATGTTGGTTACAAAATCAATTAAAATCTTTCAATGAAAGATGGACTAAACAAACTGATTCTTTTCTTTCTCCTATAAATAGGAGCTAAGAAGAGAAGAGGGGGGATTCTTTTTTTTTTCCGGAGATACACAACAACAGAGAGAAAAAAGAGAGGAGAATTTAATTCTCAAGAGAGAAAAGAAGATCTCTTCAGAGGAAAAAAAACTCTAGGTGAGAAGAAAAAGAAGAAGTTCATTCTACAAGCTCTCATAAAATAAAAGAGAATTTAATTCTCAAACTAAGAGTTTAACTCTTCTGAATAAGAACTTAGTTCTTCCTTTGGTTGAAGGTCTGCAGAAGCTGATTTTCCCATAAGTTGAGAATTTAATTCTCATCGGGGAGATTCTGCCATGCAGATCTAAAACCTAAGGGAAGATCTAAGTTTAGAGAATTCAATTCTCACATCAAAGCAATCAGGAATTTAATTCCTTCAAACAAAATAGGGTTTAACCCTTAATACAAGAACTTAGTTCTTCTTTTGGTTGAAGATATTCAGAAGCAGATCTCCCCATAGATTGAGAATTTAATTCTCATCGGGGAAATTCTGCCATGCAGATCCAAAGCTTAGAAGGAGAATCGAGTTTAAAGAGAATTTAATTCTTCCAAATATATAGGAATTTAATTCCTCTAAACAAGATTAAGGTTTAACCATACAAAAGAATTTAATTCTTAAATAAAGGACTTAGACTTTTCATGCACGTAAAAGAAGTCAGTGCCCAACTTGATCATGTGGCAACATGTGACCCCCCCAATGATCAGAAAGAGAACGAACAAGACTAGGTCACGTGTCCCCACGTGACCCTTAAACAGACTTCTCAAAATAAATAAGGGTAGAATATATTTTGGGTGCCTCACGTGTCCCCACATGACCCTTAAACAAACTTCTCAAAATAAGGAAGAATAAGCTTGGAGGCAATGCTCCACGTGTCCCCACGTGACCCCTAACAAATCCATTAAATATCCAGTGCATGGATGCCCATCACGTGCTCAAACGTGATGGCCTTTAACACTTATTTGAATATTCTGGGAAGAAAATAAAGGAGGTTTGGCCTAATTCTCTGACACCACACTTGACTCCACGTGACCGCCTCATTTTTTAGTGTTTAACACTATTTTGAGTGTTCTGTCCCTAGTGTTTAACACTGTTTTAAGCGCATCACATGGGAACACGTGATCGCCAAATATCCTCTAGTGTTTAACGCTATGTTAAAAACCAAGCTTAGCCTAAATTGGCTAAGTTTTCCAGAGGCAAATCTCCCCTTCAACTGAACCTTAAAATCCAGAGCTATAATGAATGGCTAGTGCTCAGCCAAAGATAAAATGTTGTCAAATCCCCCAAACCCCTGTTTAGCATTATAATTGGGGGGGGGGGGCGGGGCAGAACCCAGACAAATGATTCAACAGTACAAACAAAGGTGCAACATTTCGAACCTAATTGGACTTAGCCCAAGTTGGCCATAAGTCCTCAATTCAGATTTAACTGAGCCAATGTGCTCATAATTTAATTAATTGATCTTAGTTCCAAATTGGACTACAGATTTCCTAATCAACTTTGGTTCAAGGGTACATCTCTTCACTCCTTTGATATTTGTCGTTGTAATCCTTCAACGTCTTCAGAGAGGTGACGGGTCCCGATAACCAATCATTCCATGGAAGGTGGGGTCCTTAAACTCATGGACTATGATGTCCTTAACCTGGACTGTGGGGTCCTTAAGCCCATGGACTATGATGTCCTTAACCTGGACTGTAGGGTCCTTAAACCCATGGACTATGATATCCTTAACCTTTACAGACTATGATATCTTTAAACTGGACCGAGATGTCCTTAAACTAACATTGGACCACCATGTCCTTAAACTGGTAATCGACCGCAATCTCTAAACTAAACAATAAAGCTCAAATGCTCTTTTGTTGGATTTAAATGATCCCGTTAAGTTGATCTTAGTCTAAAAATAGACTAACGTATCCTTAACAAAAGTTTAAGTTGATCTTAGTCTCATATGAGACTAACGTATTCTTAAACCCAACTCCAAACCCAAATCTAAGAAGATACGGATTTGGACTAATCCACACCCTACAGGCGACAACATAAATTAGTCTCCGTATACAATCCATGGGCAACCAAAAAAAAACACCCACGACACGAAGTGACCATCTGGAGAAGGAGAAAGTGGTTACCGCGATGCGGTAGCATAATTAACTGCAGAGGCTTGCGCCTGTAAGGAAGAGCGTCCCCACAATCAAAAACCCCTCATCATTAGGGGGAATCTGACGAAATCTGCTATATCGGCCGCATCCGTTTAAACCTTCGATACATGGTGTCATAAATCAACTTGGCATCTTCGGAGAGATGGACGGATAGCACCAATTAGCATCTGCCCCTAAATTCAGGCCTGACGTCCCAACGTCCCGGTTGCGTCTTTCGGCGGAGAACAGATTCGGGCACGCCCGGTGGGACCTTTTCCTTTTTCCACTCCACACTTCGTGTGTCGTGTTCGTGAACGAATCGCGGTTTAATATGGTTGCCCTTGGGTTCGAGGTACTAGGATTTGGTTTTGCTCTCGTGCAGAAAGAAGAACATCAATGGCCTCTAACTGCACAAGCTGCAACAATGGCAATAACTCTCACTCCGTTCCCGCAGGAGGAGTGACCTACGGGCTTCAGGCGGTCTCCCTTTTCACAATGCCAGTGGAGCAGGTAACTCAAGCCACCACTGCGCTATTCTTCGGGACCATGCTCCCACTGATAAGCTTCAATGCCCCTGTACCATTGCAAGAAGCTCCGAAGAGCTCGGTCTTTAATCGGCTCACAACTACTGCGGCCCCTCTCAGCGGGTCGTCCAGCTCCAACGCCTCAGTCTTTAACAGACTGGGCCAAAGCTCATTTGGGCTCATGAAGAAGCCGCGATACCAGAAAGGGTTATCCCTAAGCGATAGCCATTCCTGCTCATGAAGTCGTCAAGGCGACTTCTCCTGCCAAAGGGTCGGTCTTCACAAGACTGACTGTTTCAGCTCCTGTTCCAGGCAAAATCGTCAAGACTGCTTCCCCTGCTCGGAAGTCTGCCTTTAATAGGCTGGTTATCCCCACTCAGCGGACTTCAGTCTTCAATAGGCTGACAACGACAACTTCTGTCCAACACAGGGGCATGAGGAAGTCACCCCTACAGCTGAGACAATCCCAACGGCTCGACACGCTCGACGTCACCACTAGCGCCGAGTAAGGAAGGCGGGGGGAAACTCTCTTTTTGGACTGACTCCGCCGGCTCCAACGGTGGAAATCGATACTGCTGTTACAACTGGGAACAGCTTTGAACCGCTAAGGAGGGTGCACAAAAACTCTCCGACTGCCGTGCTGAAGAGATCTTCTCCACCTGTGGAGAATGCCCCAAAGGCGAAGCTAGAGTAGCCCCCTTAGCGGTTGTCCTCTAAAATTTACAAAGTTTGGCGACAGATTCAGGAATCGGTGATTGATCAAGATTACTCTTGCCGATAAAAAAAGGTGAAAGTTCAGCGAGAAGAGAACCATCCTGTCAAGCCACAAAAGGCGACAGCTGCTTGGGTGCCCATTGCAACGGCCCCCTCAACTTCGACCGCTCATAATAGGAGAAAGCTGGAGAAAATTCCGGTGTCTGCGGCGAATCGCAAGAACATTGAATCTAAACGCCCCAAATATGGGGGCATGGTGGTGCACACCATCTATATGGCATCCGGAAAAGAGGATAGTCGTATTTCCATAGGTCATCGACTGCTTACGCGATCAGTGATTAGGGCTCAGGAGCAACAACAGCAAAAGCTCCAAGAAATGCTAACAGCTATGGCCGCACTTACGGGACCGAAGGCAAGCTCGGAGACATCCTCGGAGCAGCGCCGTGAGCAGGAAACTGATGCTGAATTCTTTCGGAGAATGCTTGAGAAGAAGGAAAAAGAGGCCGCGGAATAAGCGGCCAATATAAAATAAATGGCCCTTCTGTTCCAAGATATGGTGGGCATGATGATCCAGCCGGACCCTCTGTTAGTTGTATGTATGCCCTAGAGGCCAGTATTGTACAGATGATGTATATTATATTGGATGCTTGGACATATATAGAGATGACTTTCTTGCTCGACATGATAGTATGCTATCTGGTTACTCTTTATCTTAACATGTACACTTGTCTCTTTATACTGTCTTATAGTTACATGTTGGTAAAGCCCTTAGGATGTGTACTTGACTACCTGGACTATGATACAGATCATACTAGTGGGGACATGGTAGTCCATAGGTACATCCTTCAAGGTCCCTAGTCGTAGGTGTATCGAGACGGGGCATCGATATACCAGTGTAGACTAGCGTATACGCTTCTCGACCCATGAGATGGGCGATGGATGATCCCATATCCATTGGTGTTTGACATCAGAGATGGTATACGGGTGCTCAGTGGAGACTGGGTACACTGGACGGACTCGTCGAGAACTCCCAGATGGTATTATACCTCACGTCAGATGGCAGTTCTCAGGTGACACTTGTACAGGTTAGTCTGTAGACCCGAGATCGTCATAGAGTCTTGTATGATTCCCACTGTGCTTTGATCTCCACCTTACCACGTCCATGAGGGCATGCAAAACGGTGGTCTTTGGGTACATTCCCGAGTCACATGGAGGCAATGAGCGATAGGAGGGGTTTCGTCTCTCCCGGTATTGGGGGTTGATGTTGCGCTGTGCTCGATTGGCCGTAACAGGGAAGTCCCTGGCCAGGGCTGATCAGAGATTTGCTGGTAAGTGTTACCAGTAGTTTTTCGACCCGTTATGAGCCTCACATCGGCACGACTTATCGGTTATTGGGGTCTGACGTATACCACCCCTAGACTTGATATGCGACATATCAGACAAACAGACCGGACTGTACGGTAAGTGTTACTGGTTGGATTCACAGGAGTGTGAGCGGGCTAGCTCGTCGATCTTCTGATCGCTCAATATCCGGATGGCCGTTACGTTTAACAGACCGCTTGCGGCTTGTGGGTGCTTGATATGATCATCATCTGCTACCGGCGTATTGACGAGTCTTTATAGTCCTACACAGAGGTTTCCTGGCTCAAGCAAAACGAAATAGGAGCGCATATGAGATATGTGCGGGACCGAGAATAATGCGTGTATGTGAAACCGCATTTCATTCTCGTGATGAATGTTTCGATTGGTTGTATGCGATATGACCTAGTTATCGAATCATTGATTCGATAAAACGATACATTGGATACTGGTCGGTTATATGCGATATGGCCGGATCGTTAAATCAAGTGTTGATTTAATGATTTAATGTATAATTATATATTTGATATATTACTTTGCATTAACTGGTATTGGTTCACTTTAAATGGATTTTCTCACTTGATGTACATGTTGTATATGTGATATACTTTTCTGCACATCTTTGTATCATGTTTGATGATACTTGCTCATTTGGTTAAGTGTGAAGAATTAAACCATGGTTAAGAGATGATTAGGGTTTTGCCTTTTTATTTATTTATTTGTTTATTTATTTAGAAAAGGTTTAGATGAGAATGGTGGCTTTCTTTGTCTCTTATTGAAGCTTCATGAAGCTTTGACTTATGCAACCATTCTTGTCTTCATGCTTAACCCTAACTCATCCAAGTAACCATGGTATATTCTCTACACTTAACCTTAGTTAGGATATGATAAGTATTGTTTTCTTTTTCATTTTAAAATGACTTATCATATTCTTTCTTCTTCTTGATCATCTTCTTCTTCAAGAAAAGCTTAAGGTCCATCAATGGCAACTTGAGCTAAAGTGAGAGAAATCCAATTCTAAAGTGAACCCCACCTCCTATTTCTTCACCCTCTACCTCTTGCCAAGTTGTTTTGGGTGTTTTCTTCACAAGTTTCATAAATTTGTGAAGTCGGAGCTTGAACTTGTGATGCCTCGACGTAGATCATCTTCGGCACGAAGCCGACGACCTAGTCCGCCCATTTCTCCGATCAAGCCGACGATCGAGTCCGGGATTCGAGATGGACAGCGAGAGGACACTTACGTGGAGCCAAGGAAGTGGATATCTGGATCTACAAAGGTTGTAGCTTCCTATCTTTAGTTAAGATGTTAACTAGTTTCGTTTTTCGCCTAAATTTCTAGTCAACGATCTAGTCTAGGGTTTCTCGGCACCGTAAAATTTGAAATTGGCATGGTTGATGCCTTGTGAGACCTCTTGAGAGTGCCTAGGAACCCTACAGTGGTATCAGAGACTAGCTAGAGCCTTAGGCGAAGTCTAGACGGAGTTTGAAGTCCGATCGACCCGAAACCCCAACTCAAATATTGCTCTTTGGACTTTTTCTAAAAAATGGGATTTTTCCATATTAAAAATTCTTAAAAATATCAGCATGAAGATATAAGAATTATGGTGCAAAACGAGCTCATGATGCGTCTAAACCGCCGCGGAAACGCGGCAGAAGCATGGCTTCTGCTGCGGTTCCGCCGCCTACTGTTCACAATGCGCAATATTTTTTGCACAGTAATTCTTCTTTTCTGGTGCTGAGTTTTATGGGAATTTTTAATATTTATTCAAGAGTTGAATTTTTTGGGATTGTTTTGGGGATTCGGTGTTTCGATCGGAGTATCAGATTTTGTCTTTGTGGCTTTCCGGATAAATTTTAGAATATGTTAAAAAGTTCGACCGGATATAAATACCCAATTTTTCCCCTGTCGGGAAATTTCCAAGTGTTGGATTTTTCCGTAGTTTAACGACGTTCTAAGTAGTGCAAGTAACGCGATGGACCCTCTAGAAGACAACAAACCTTAACTCGATTATGTGACCGTCTTGAACTGCCCTTTGAACCTTCGGGTTTGGGGCAGTACGGCGTGCCACATGTGAGGCGTTGGCTTGACCCTTCTACGGCTGGACCGTTGGTTCTGAGGCACGAACTGAATGTTGTTAGACTTATTTCATATGTTGAGCTGTATCGGTAAAACTTGGGTATTCGACTGTTCGATCGGAAAGTTTAACATTTTCTGTTTATCTGGAATGGGATACAATAATTGGAATTCATGAACAGTTATGAGATAACTGAATGAATGTTATAAATCTAGCGGTTTAGTTTCATTTGATATTGAAAAGAGTTTTCGATAATGAGACTAAAATGCGGGGTTTATAACTGTTAGGCATGTGATGTCTAAGTATGTCATTTGATTAGGCATGTGATGTCTAAAGAGATTGCGGATTCCAACTGTTGTAGTTTTACACTTTCTTTTCTGTGACCGTAAGTGTAATATGTGATATCGCCGGTTTCGTTGCTATATGTCAACGACAATTGGGATGCACATATTTACTTACGTTGATGACATGTGATGTTATGTGTTGCTGGATATGTTATATTGGATTGTCGTGTTTGAATAGCCGGGGTTTTTTATGTGAGACGAGTGTTTTTCATTTTCATTCATGTAAAAACTTGTATGTAATATTCTTTTATTGGGGCACTTCCAGGTTGCGGAAGTTATCACCCTTTGTATATTATTTACTTTTCTGCACTAGGATAGACCCAAGGAGGGGAGCACAAGTAACCGGGTTCTAGGGTCCAATGGGAGACCAACTAGAGGAGTCGAGTCCGGGTCTCCTAACCCTAGAATTGGCAGGGTTGCTTGCCGCTCTCGTAGGGGTCTAGGGGTGTGGGATTGGCTATTCATCACGACCGTGGAATCCGTGTTTTATACTGGCTCGTATTGAAAACACGGACGTCCTAGTATATCCAATGTTTCATATGTTCCTTCTGCTGCGTTATCTGTGATGTGATCATGTGATGTTCTGTGATAGATACTTTATATAGTATATATGATATATTATATAGACGTTACTTATGTTTTGCACCCGCACTAGCCCTGCCCTGCTCTGTCGTTAGTTACCTAACCTAACGGTGCATGAGGGGGCATCGAGGCGAATGCGGATGGCATAAGTGTACGTCATATCTATCTGTGATGTTTAGGTATTTAAATGATGGGACTTCATTAATGTGATTAATGAAAGAAAAGAAACCTAAGATGTTGTAGAATCAAATTTTAAATAAAAAAGGGTAGCTACAGTTCTTGCTTTGCATAGCGGTATATATGATATACCCTGCACCTTATTCGATGAGGAAAGGACCGAGATCCCTTCACCGGGAGTGACTCCTTTAGCAATAACTGGCAGATGCTACATACTCGGTTTGCTTTTGATTGTTTTTGAGTTTTACTTTGCACAGTGATATATATGATATAACCCGCACCTCATTCGACGAGGAAAGGGCCGACGATCCCTTCACCGGGAGTGACCCCTTTAGCAAAACTAGAAAAGCCTCAAAATCACTCCATTTCAAAACTTCATTTGATTCTACAACGATATCAAGTTCATTACGCAATAGGTTTTCAGAAAAACCTGTCGTAGCCCTCCGTCATTTCAGATAAGTAGTAGTTAGTATTCGTTCTACGTTTGTTGGCCTGCGTCAAGGCATAGTGTGCGGTAGCTAACTAGTATTTATCTGCTTAAGCATATGATGCAGATTGGATTAGGGTAGTCGTAGGACTTTGTTGGCCTGCGTCAAGGGTCGTGCGGGTGGGTTTAATTCAATCAGGAAATGACGGGTTGAACTTGACTAGCGCGCTGTGATTTGTTGGCCTGCGTCAAGGTCATAGGACGCTAGGGGCAAAATATTATCGGGAATTTCAAGTGTTGAAATTTGCAATGAGATTGCATACCTTCTATGAGATAGTTGGATCCCGATACCCGCTGCGAGTAAGAGTTACTCCTGGGAGAGTTTTACATATTACAATTAGCCGATCAAGTAGGTGTCTAGAAAGGTGTTAACGAGATTACGCCTCTGGGAAAACGAGGTTTACATTAATTAGGTTCGTGCGAAAGCACGGGGGACCTCCCTCAAAGTACCGACACTGGCCTGGCTGAAAGATTGGCGAACTTGTAGTGTGTAATTAATCCCGGCTAGTCTTTCCTTTTAGGGTTTGAAGGAAGATTTGATAAAAAGCAGTGGGAGCCATCCTGATTAGATAAGATAATAACCAATCTGATCTTGCACGAGCATACGCTAAAGTGTTTTCTTCTCTCTCTCTCCAGGTAGCGACCATTTCATGCCCTAATAAAGATAATAATATGGATGTATTGACCGAACCCGCATGTTATACTGTGCTGGGGAACGTTGGTTCCGTTCTTTCCTATAAGAGTTATAGGAATGAACAGGATATAGGGGAATACCAGGATTCCCATGCCACCCGAACGAAGAAAGTACATGATGATGCATTTTCTTCGGGTGTGTTCGTTACAGAGAACTGTTTCTCCATTTGCTCTACGTCCTGGGTATTAGATACCGGGTCAGGATCCCATATATGTAATCAGTTACATGGGCTTAGAAAAGGTAGAGAACTTGGAGAAGGTGATAAAGACATAAGAGTTGGAAATGGTGCAATTGTTGCAGCTAAGACTGTCGGGGAATATCACCTTGTGTTACCAACTGGTAATACATTGGTTCTGAACGAATCCTATTACATGCCGAACCTGATATGCAACATTATATCAGTTTCTTTATTAAGTAAAGAGGGATATAATTTTGTATTACAGGACAATATTATGAACATTTTCCGTAACCAAAAGTTGGTTGGATCAGGCATGTTGTGCAATGGCATTTATGGTCTAAATCAATCAATAGTTCTGAGCATAACAAACACACACAAAAGGAAGAGTTCTGAACTGAACGAATCTTTCTTATGGCATTGTAGACTGGGTCACATCAATGCGACACGACTAGCTAAGTTGCATAAAGATGGATATTTAAATCCGTTTGAATTTTCATCTTATGACACTTGCCAATCATGTCTCAAAGGCAAGATGACCAAAACTCCGTTTACGGGACACGGAGAAAGAGTTACCGAACTCTTGGGACAGATACATAGTGATGTATGCGGTCCCATGTCTATACATGCCAGGGATGGTTCTTCGTACTTCATTACATTCACTGACGATCTCTCTAGATTCGGATATGTGTTCCTGATGAAACACAAATCAGAAGCTTTTGAGAAATTTAGAGAATATAAACAAGAAGTCGAGAACCAAACCGGAAAAAGTATTAAAATCCTTCGATCTGATCGAGGAGGAGAATACTTAAGCAATGAATTCCTGGACTTCCTAAAAGAGAATGGGATTCTCTCTCAGCTGACTCCTCCATATACACCACAGCACAACGGTGTATCAGAACGGAGGAACCGCACCCTATTGGATATGGTGCGCTCTATGATGAGCACAGCTGAGTTACCTATTTCCTTCTTGGGATATGCACTGGAAACAGCTGCAGATCTATTGAATATGGTTCCCACCAAAACCGTGCCAACCACTCCATATGAGATATGGAAAGGAAAGAGACCATGTCTTAATTATGTTAAGATATGGGGTTGTCCGGCATATGTAAAAACGCAAAATCCGGACAAACTCGCGGCAAGGTCCATTCTGTGTAAGTTTATTGGATATCCCAAACATTCGCGCGGGTATATCTTCTACCACACCGAGGAACAAAAGGTGTTTGTTTCTCGACATGCCACCTTTTTAGAAAAGGAATTTCTTGAAAAAGAGATTAGTGGCAAGGAGGTAGAATTGGAAGAGGTTCCAGCAATACAGACTACAACAGAAGATTTGGTTGAACCAGAGAATTCAGTAGTTCCCAATGAACCTCAGCCTCTCCGCTGATCTAGTAGGGTTCCTCGCCCACCTGAGAGATACTACGGTTTTCTCATGGATGGTAGGAGCGAGGATTGCATCATGGAGGATGATGACCCAGCCAGCTTCGAGCAGGCCATCACGAGTAGGGACTCAGTGAAATGGCTGGATGCTATGCGGTCCGAGATGGAATCCATGTACACCAACAAAGTATGGACTTTGGAAGTTGCTCCTGAAGGGGTAAAACCCATCGGGAGCAAGTGGATCTTCAAGAAGAAACTTGGTGTAGATGGGAAAGTGGAGACTTTCAAAGCTAGACTTGTAGCAAAGGGTTTTCGTCAAAGACCAGGTGTGGACTATGAAGAAACCTTTTCTCCAGTGGCTATGCTTAAATCCATCCGGATCATGCTTGCCATCGCTGCATACCATGATTACGAAATCTGGCAAATGGATGTTAAGACCGCCTTTCTAAATGGTGATTTAGAAGAGTGCGTGTACATGACTCAGCCAGAGGGCTTCGTAGACAGTGGGAGCAGCGGCAAGGTGTGCAAGCTGCTTAAATCCATTTATGGATTAAAGCAAGCATCGCGGAGTTGGAACATCTGCTTTGATGTCGTTATCAAAGATTTTGATTTCGTCAAAAACCCAGATGAACCTTGTATTTACAAGAAGGTGGCAGGGACTAAGGTTGTCTTCCTCGTATTGTACGTGGACGACATACTCTTGATAGGAAATGATATTCCTATGCTGCAATCGATCAAGCTCTTCTTATCACAAAGATTCTCAATGAAAGATCTTGGTGATGCCTCCTGCATATTGGGAATAAGGATCTATAGAGATAGATCCAAACGGATATTGGGATTGTCCCAATCCAGGTACGTTGACACCATACTAAAGAGGTTTAGTATGGAAGAATCCAAGCGTGGGAACTTGCCCACGATCTCTGGAGTCACTCTCTCCAAAGAGATGTCTCCCAAGACTGATTTGGAGAGAGCTCGCATGCAAGGGATACCCTATGCTTCGGCTGTAGGCTCTATCATGTATGCGATGCTATGTACCAGACCCGATGTAGCATACTCACTAAGTGTAGTGAGCAGGTATCAAGCTGATCCTGGAGAGAGTCACTGGACAGCTGTGAAGAGCATTCTCAAGTACTTGCGAAGGACTAAAGAGATGCTCTTGGTGTATGGTAACGGAGAACTCCAAGTGGAGTCCTTTACCGATTCGAGCTTCCAGAGTGATAAGGACAACTCTAAGTCGCAGTCGGGTTTTATCTTTACCCTTTACGGAGGGGCGGTTAGCTGGAAGAGTTCCAAGCAGGAAACCGTGGCAGACTCGTTGATGGAGGCTGAATACATCGCTGCCAACGATGCTGCCAAAGAGGCTGTCTGGATCAAGAAGTTCATTACTGAACTTGGAGTGGTTCCATCCATTGAGCATCCAATACCTTTGTATTGCGATAACAATGGAGCGGTGGCTTTGGCCAAGGAACCCAGGTCCCATCAACGATCCAGGCATATTCTGAGGCGGTATCACCTGATCCGGGAGATAGTTGATCGCCGGGAGATCGAGGTCAGGAGAGTTGACACGAAGAACAACACGGCGGATCCACTCACGAAGGCCATTCCCCAGATACAGTTTGAGAGACTCTTCGGGATGCTCGGTATGCGATACTACAGCAGCTGGCCCTAGTGCAAGTGGGAGATTGTTAGTTGTATGTATGCCCTAGAGTCCAGTATTGTACAGATGATATATATTATATTGGATGCTTGGACATATATAGAGATGACTTTCTTGCTTGACATGATAGTATGCTATCTGGTTACTCTTTATCTTAACATGTACACTTGTCTCTTTATACTGTCTTATAGTTACATGTTGGTAAAGCCCTTAGGATGTGTACTTGACTACCTGGACTATGATACAGATCATACTAGTGGGGATATGGTAGTCCATAGGTACATCCTTCAAGGTCCCTAGTCGTAGGTGTATCGAGACGGGGCATCGATATACCAGTGTAGACTAGCGTATACGCTTCTCGACCCATGAGATGGGCGATGGATGATCCCATATCCATTGGTGTTTGACATCAGAGATGGTATACGGGTGCTCAGTGGAGACTGGGTACACTGGACGGACTCGTCGAGAACTCCCAGATGGTATTATACCTCACGTCAGATGGCAGTTCTCAGGTGACACTTGTACAGGTTAGTCTGTAGACCCGAGATCGTCATAGAGTCTTGTGTGATTCCCACTGTGCTTTGATCTCCACCTTACCACGTCCATGAGGGCGTGCAAAACGGTGGTCTTTGGGTACAGTCCCGAGTCACATGGAGGCAATGAGCGATAGGAGGGGTTTCGTCTCTCCCGGTATTGGGGGTTGATGTTGCGCTGTGCTCGATTGGCCGTAACAGGGAAGTCCCTGGCCAGGGCTGATTAGAGATTTGCTGGTAAGTGTTACCAGTAGTTTCTCGACCCGTTATGAGCCTCACATCGGCACGACTTATCGGTTATTGGGGTCTGACGTATACCACCCCTAGACTTGATATGCGACATATCAGACGAACAGACCGGACTATACGGTAAGTGTTACTGGTTGGATTTACAGGAGTGTTAGCGGGCTAGCTCGTCGATCTTCTGATCGCTCAATACACGGATGGCCGTTACGTTTAGCAGACCGCTTGCGGCTTGTGGGTGCTTGATATGATCATCATCTGCTACCAGCGTATTGACGAGTCTTTAGAGTCCTACACAGAGGTTTCCTGGCTCAAGCGAAACGAAATAGGAGCGCATATGAGATATGTGCGGGACCGAGAATAATGCGTGTATGTGATACCGCATTTCATTCTCGTGATGAATGTTTCGATTGGTTGTATGCGATATGACCTAGTTATCGAATCATTGATTCGATAAAACGATACATTGGATACTGGTCGGTTATATGCGATATGGCCGGATCGTTAAATCAAGTGTTGATTTAATGATTTAATGTATAATTATATATTTGATATATTACTTTGCATTAACTGGTATTGGTTCACTTTAAATGGATTTTCTCACTTGATGTACATGTTGTATATGTGATATACTTTTCTGCACATCTTTGTATCATGTTTGATGATACTTGCTCATTTGGTTAAGTGTGAAGAATTAAACCATGGTTAAGAGATGATTAGGGTTTTGCCTTTTTATTTATTTATTTGTTTATTTATTTAGAAAAGGTTTAGATGAGAATGGTGGCTTTCTTTGTCTCTTATTGAAGCTTCATGAAGCTTTGACTTATGCAACCATTCTTGTCTTCATGCTTAACCCTAACTCATCCAAGTAACCATGGTATATTCTCTACACTTAACCTTAGTTAGGATATGATAAGTATTGTTTTCTTTTTCATTTTAAAATGACTTATCATATTCTTTCTTCTTCTTGATCATCTTCTTCTTCAAGAAAAGCTTAAGGTCCATCAATGGCAACTTGAGCTAAAGTGAGAGAAATCCAATTCTAAAGTGAACCCCACCTCCTATTTCTTCACCCTCTACCTCTTGCCAAGTTGTTTTGGGTGTTTTCTTCACAAGTTTCACAAATTTGTGAAGTCGGAGCTTGAACTTGTGATGCCTCGACGTAGATCATCTTCGGCACGAAGCCGACGACCTAGTCCGCCCATTTCTCCGATCAAGCCGACGATCGAGTCCGGGATTCGAGATGGACAGCGAGAGGACACTTACGTGGAGCCAAGGAAGTGGATATCCGGATCTACAAAGGTTGTAGTTTCCTATCTTTAGTTAAGATGTTAACTAGTTTCGTTTTTCGCCTAAATTTCTAGTCAACGATCTAGTCTAGGGTTTCTCGGCACCGTAAAATTTGAAATTGGCATGGTTGATGCCTTGTGAGACCTCTTGAGAGTGCCTAGGAACCCTACACCCTCCAGCCGAAGATCCTCCAGTAATAATTGATGATGAAAGTGGAGGGACATCAAATCCTCTGCCGGCTCTGTCAACAACCAAGGAGGAGACAATCTCCAAGGCCGCTCTAGATGATTACATTGCTCAGCAAATACGAGCTCATCAGGCGAATAAAGCGGCTGGGCAGATCGTTAAGACTGGACGACCCTATCCGGGCTGGTATGACCAAATAAGGTACCCGCCAGGATATACGATCTCCAAATTCTACGTATATAAGGGGATAGGAAATTCGCATCAGCACGTCGCTCAATTCAGAGCCTTGTGCGGCAACACTGGAGGTGATGATAAACTTATACTCCGCCAATTTGTTGGCAGCTTGTCGTAGACGGCGTTCGAGTGGTATTCTGAACTTCCAAATGACTCTATCAAGACACTTGCAGAGATGGAGCTGCTGTTTACACAGAGTTTCGCAAGCGCTAGCGAGCGCACCCCGATCACCGCATTGATTAACGCCAGGGTAAAGCCAGGCGAAACATAGGTTCAATATGCAATACGGTGGCGGAACTTACGGTCGAAGTACGAGCAACGCATCGAAGAAGCGCCTGTGGTAGGCATGTTTGTGGGTACTCTCAACCCTCAAGCGACCATCTCCCAATTCATGATGTTTTTCAAGCCAACCACTTTCCAGTCCTTGATTGATAAGCTGGCCCAAATGGACCAGATGGGCCACATGCCTTCCTCTTCGAAGCCGGAGCCACATAATGAAAAAGGAAAAAGGAAAGCGACCTTCATCGCCAATGCTCAACAGCAGCCCAGTGGTCCAAAATTAACTGATCGCCTAGACGAGAGACGGCGATTCTATAATGAGAAAATAAAGCACCCTTATTCATTTCCCCGGGACAAAATGAGGAGATTGTTCGAGTTGGCGATGCGCAACAGGCTCATTAATTTGCCGAGTCCAAAATGCCTATTGCAACCCTGTGAGGCTAATAGTTCCAATTATTTCCCCTATCACCAAACGATAGACCATCCAATTGAAGATTGCTTCGTCTTTAAAGGCTGGATCGAAGACCAATACCAACAGGGCAAGTTTGCACTGTCCGAGAATTGGAAAGTAAGCCCGCCGCAGCCGCACGCTCTTAAAAGGACGGACACACCGGGGGTATCATGCTCTATTGTAGAAGAAGCTCCATGGGAGGTCGTTCTTTCAGCCAAGACTAAAAGTGTCACGCCCCGCTTCCCAGAGTACGCTAAGATAGGCACGTGACATAGTTAACCATACTACCTGTGGATAGGAAAAATCCTTCCACGGTCACATTACGGCTGTAGAGATATCAAGAACAGGAAAGTAAACTAAACTATCTAGTACATGTCCATAAGCCAGAATAAATGAATCAAGAAATGATATAATATGCGGAAGCAAAAGGTCCAATAAATAAAACACCTGGAAAGTAAAACTGGATACCAACAGGATCCTCACCGCTCGGTCTAACAGCGGCAGTACTCATGATCAATCTGCAACAAAGGTAGAGGATCTGGGCCATGCAAAACCCAGACGTCAGTGCGTCATAATATCAAGCAATAAATTAAACAGGGATAGCAAGACATGCAGGTATGTGTATGAACAGTAAAACAGGTAAAACAACAATATAAATAAGGACAGTGAAGGATAGTGTGCGGTGAGTAATCTAAACTGGTCGACTGTGTTAACTACTCTCAAGTCATTGAAATCAATTTGATGAATTATCGATGTAACTCAATAGTATCCCGTGCGTGCCCGGGATCACGGTCTATGACTCTCGAGCTAAATCCGAGACGTGCCGCAAGGCAGTAAAGGGTGGTAGGTAATGACGAGTGATGTCAGCAGCATCACCCCGGGGCTGGCCTAGCCCGTAAGACTGATCAGAAAAGGTATAGAACTGTCGAGTTACAAGTCAGGTTTCATCATTGATTTCCCCATACCCCCAAGTTATATGTGTTCAAGTCAGGTGTTAAATAATCTGGAGCTAATGCCAATACAGGATCAAGCAGGTACAGGTTTGTCTGGATAGACAACAGGAAATGTCCGTAAGGACAACAGGTCAGGTTTGTTGGCATTAGTCACAAGATCAAGTAACAGGTAAAGCCATGGTACATCAGGTCATGTCAGGTAGTATATAGGTATCATGTCATGTCAAGAGGTGCACAGTACCATGTCGTGTCAAGTAATAGGTGTATCAAGTCATGTCAGGGGTGCACAACATGTCATGTGGGTGCTCATAATCAAACTAACATAAGCATGGGTAAACAAAACTAGTATGGGGTACTAGTGGAACAATAAAATGGAACATTGGAATGTGATGCAATCAGGTACAGATTAAGGCATATAGATGCACAGTTATGATTAGGGTTAAAGTTAAAGTTCCAATACTAATTAAACTACAATTTATCAATGTGGAATGTTAATATTCAATGTTATACATTCAAGTGATCTAGGAATGCAATAATATGAATGCTAGACGAGATGGATGCAGACGGGTGTTTGAAGGGTTATAAACTATTTTATGGTACTATGGGCTATGCAACTAAGCACTATGATATAAATATGGACGTGGGCACAAAATATTGTAATATAACATGCAACCAGGTATGTTTTCATAATTAACTCTAAAAATGATATAAACAGACATCGAATGGTAAAATGTAATATAGGGCACTAAATTCAAACTTCATGATTAATATGTATCTAAATAAATATGAAATAATATAGATAGCATGTAGCAAGTTTTACTTGCCTGAACGGATTTCAAAGCGGTATGTGCAACACGTCGGATGTCGGGAAAACGTCACGATGTGTCCACACGAGCATAGAACGGAACCAGGTAAGGCAAAAACACGACCGCGCTATCAGGGAACGTCCTCAGGATCACCCGGATCAACAGCGACGGGTACGGCTCCATCGATCATCGGAAAACAAGAATCCAAGAATTAAAGAGAAGAAAAGAAAGGAAGAAGAAGAAAGGAGAAGAAGAAGGAGAAGGGAGAAGAAGGGTGCCTCTGGGGTTTGGATCACAGGCGAGGTCAGAGAGGGTGACGACGACAATGGGTCTCCGGCGATCACCGGAAGAACGGATCAAGAAATTTAAAGAAAAGAAAAAGAAGAAGGGAAGAAGAAGAGAAGAAGAAGAGAGGGAGGAATTGGTTGCTCTAGGGTTGTAGGAGTGCAGGGGGAGGAGAAAGGGACGACGACGACGAGGGGTCGCCGGCGTGAGCGTGTGCGGCGATGGTTTTCCAGCAAGGACAGCTAGGGTTAGGCTCGGGTGCAAGGTGCAGGTGAGGTTTTGGGGAGAAGGGAAGAGGAGAGGGAGAGGAAGAGATGGTGGTGGTGATTAGGAAATGGTCGTTGGGTGATTGGAGCTCCGGCGAGTAGGGTTAGGGTCCTGGGTTGATGGTTGCAGTGGGTAATGGGTTCGGTTTAAGTCGCAGGGGAGAAAGAGGTGAGTATGTGGTTGAGGAGGTGAAGATGTGGGTGAGGGAGGTGGCGGCATTGGCTGCGATGGTGACGACGATGAGGTGACAGGGTCACGGCAAAGGGCGCGGCCATGAGTTCGAGCGCGCACAGGAAAAAGAAGAAGAAGAAGGAAAAGAAAATACGAGGGAGAGAAAGAGAGACGTGAGGATAAAGAATAGGGTTAAAGAAAAATTTATATGCAGAGGAGAGAGAGAGAGTTCTGTGGAACAGTATATGCGATTAATATGAAATTAATATATACAAATATAGAGTGAAGAGAGAGAGAGAAAGATATTGGAGAGATATGTGAGAATGCGATATAGGATATAATTTAAAATATATTTTGTTTGTTTTAAAAAGATTGTTAACTATTTGGAATATAAAAATATATTTTGATTAAATATAACGATTAATATATGATAGTATATATATAATTATAGTTTAGAAATATATTAATATAATATTAGTACGTTTTGAAATTTTGGCAAATACAAACTTACTCCAAAACACGCCCGGTTCGGGTCTAAAAATTCGGTTTTAAAATATGAAAAATATATGCGACTTTCAAAATCCAAAATGAAAGCTCTGGTAACGAAAATGCATACCCCCAAGAACGGATGCACGTACGTGCGCGTAGCCATCCAAACACGTCCGTTTCACTGAACGGGACGAGAACAAGATACACGGATGCTACCACGGGGATAGGGGTATCATGCAGGCTATGAAATGCAATTTTAAATTATTCTACATGACTTAAAATGTTATATGATAAAAGATGCAATGCCAGATAAAATGGCAGTATGCAGTATGCACGTGTCTATGTAACAGGTCAGGGTAGTTCATAAATATGAATCAAACAAGTTCAAGCAAGTGGGTCGGGTCGAATGCAATGTAAAAATATAAACTACCATTCGCACCCAAACACGATAAATCAAGAAATATCACGAATAAGAAATACGAGAACTGGAATTGGTATAAATGAACTCGGGTGTTACATTATACCCAACTACAAAAGAATTTTGTCCTCGAATTTCCAAGAAAAAGAAAGGATAAACAATCAAGAAACTATAAGAATAGATGTGGAAATTTCTGTCGGATCTCATCTTCATGTTCCCAAGTTGATTCTCCATGTGAACGGTTCCCCCAAGAAACAAGTACAAGAGGGATAACTTTGTTCTTAAGAACCTTTTCCCTTCGATCCACAATCGACATTGGTTGCTCCTCAAAAGTCAAATCTTCACATACAGTCAGCTCCGAAAGATCCAACACATGTGTTTCATCTCGAACATACTTACGGAGTTGAGATACATGAAACACGTCATGAACATTCGCCAAGGATTGCGGTAAAGCCAATCGATACGCCACTTCACCAACACGCTCCAAAATCTCAAAAGCCCAACGAATCGAGAGCTAAGCTTGCCTAGACTCCAAAACGAATCACTATTCTAGTCGGTGATATCTTCAAGAATACAAGATCATCAACAGCGAACTCTAGAGGTCTTCTCGATATAACTGCCCAACTCTTTTGTCGGTCTTGTGCTGCTTTCATAAGATTCCGGATAGTATTAACCTTCTCAACTGTCTACACAACCAAATCTGGTCCCAACAATCTTCGTTCACTGACATCATCCCAACAAACAGGTGAACAACACTTGCGACCATATAAAGCCTCGAATGGAGCCATCTGAATAGTCGCCTGAAAACTGTCATTGTAAGAAAACTCCACTAAGTGTAGATGATCCTCCCATGAACCCTTGAAGTCTACCATGCAAGCTCTCAACATGTCTTCAAGGGTTTGGATCATTCTCTCCGACTGGCCATCTGTCTGAGGATGATAAGCTGTGCTAAACTTCAATCGAGTCCCCAAACTTTCATGTAAGCTCCTCCAAAAGTGTGATAAGAAACGAGTGTCACGGTCGGACAGGATGCTCACCGGTACTCCATGCAATCTTAGAATCTCCTGCATGTACCGTTATGCCAAAGTTTATGTTGATTGACCAACCCGAAAAGGGATGAAATGAGCTGCCTTGGTCAATCGATCAACAATCACCCAAACTGAATTGTTGCCCTTTGGACTCCGCAGTAGAGCCGTCACGAAATCCATGGTTATATGTTCTCACTTCCACTGAGGAATCGGAAGTGGTTGCAATAAACCAGCAACCCTTTGATGTTCAGTCTTAACTTGCTGACACACCAAGCACTTCGCTACAAAGCGGGCAATCTCTCGTTTCATGCCTTCCCATCAGAAATGTTGTCGTATATCTCGGTACATCTTCGTGCCTCCTAAATGCACAAAATATGCTGAACTGTGCGCCTCCTTCATAAGTTCTTCGCGAATATCTCCCCTTTGGCACACACAAACGGCTACCATATCACAACGAACAATCTTCATGAATCAACAAGTCCGTTCGAAGTCCCGCTTCAACCTGTTCTCGAAACTTCTGCAATCTTGGATCATGTGACTGTGCTGCTTTAATATTCTCGATCAATGACGATTGTACTTGCAGCTGGATCAACTGTCCCGAGGAATGCGGTTGCATAATCTCTAAATCAAATCTTCTAAAGTCTTCAATAAGTTCCTTCTGTGCAGTCAACATCTGAATTGCGGGCAACCGACTAAGCGCATCCGGCACTACATTAACTTTCCCCGGATGGTACTTAATATCAAGATCGTAGTCATCCATCAGCTCCAACCATCTACGCTGCCTCATATTAAGCTCCTTCTGTGTGAACACATACTCTAGGCTTTTGTGATCGGTGAATACTAAGTAGTGTCTCCAAATCTTCAAAGCGAACATCATAGCTGCTAGCTCCAAGTCAGGAGTTGGGTAATTCTTCTCATGGGTCTTCAACTGTCTCGATGCGTAAGCTATAACCTTCCTATGCTGCATCAAAACACATCCCAAACCTTCCCCAGATGTGTCGCTGTGAATCACCAATACTCCGGAACTGTCTGGCACGGTCAAAATAGGAGCGGTTATCAATCTCTGCTTCAACGCCTCAAAAGCTGACGCACACTTATCCGTCCACACAAATGGTACTTCCTTGCGCGTAAGCTTGGTCAAAGGCTCAGCCAAACGAGAAAATTCTCCACGAACCTTCTATAATACCCGGCAAGTCCAAGAAAGCTTCTTATCTCCGCAACATTTTTCGGAGCCGGCCAATCTCGAATTGCTGTAATCTTTCGGGATCAACGGCGATTCCATCTCCAGCCACAACGTGCCCCAAAAATTCATTTCTTCAAGCCAAAACTCGCACTTGCTCATCTTTGCATACAATTTTCTTGCCTCAATGTCTGCAATGCGATCTTCAGATGTTCTGCATGCTCTTCAATACTCTTCGAGTAGACCAGAATATCATTAACGAACACCACTATAAACTGGTCCAAGAATGGTGAAGAGATTTGGTCCATCAAGTCTATGAATATCGCCGGTGCATTCGTTACTCCGAAGGGCATCACTAAATACTCGTAATGTCCATACCAAGTTCTGAACGCCGTCTTGCAAACATCCTCTGATTTAATTCGGACCTGATGATATCCGGATCGCAAATCCAGCTTCGAGAATACCCTCGCGCCACTAAGCTGCTCAAATAATTCACCAATGCGAGGGATCGGGTATTTGTTCTTAATAGTCACCCGGTTTAATTCTCGATAATCGATGCACATCCTCCTTGTGACATCTTTCCTCTTTACTAGAAGAACTGGAACTCCCCAAGGTTAATTACTGCTGCGAATCCAACCCTTCTCGAGTAATTCAGTAACCTGCTTCTTGACTTCTTCCAACTCCACTGGTGCCATTGGATAATACGCCTTTGAGATTGGCGCTGCACCAGGAACAAGATCAATCACGAACTCCACATCTCGTTTTACGGTAAACCCGAGATGTTCTCGAACACGTCCATGAACTCTCGAAATATAGCCGACGCTTCTTCCTTATCAACTTCCATCGATGAAAGAACATTGTTTGTCGGCCTAGGCCTAAACTCAACTGGCCCGACAGAACTGCTTCCTCCAGCACAATAAGCTCCGGATGTCCGGGAATCTGGAGAATCACTTTCCTTTCCTTACAATCAATATGAGCGTGGAAAGCGCCGCGAAAATCCATTCCCAAGACAACAACAAACAAAGAGATGCACCAGAATTGAAAAATTCTAATGCGGGGAAAACATGAACAAGTAAGATACCGAGATGACTTCATCCGAAGTCAAGATACTGAAGAGGATTAAGCACGGTAAACATGATTCAAGCTGGCGATAAAACAAGAACTGGTAAGCAATGAAACTGAGAGAAGCAAGGTAATATAACGATCATGAAACAAGGAAATGAATCAAAACTAGAATTCCAAGTTACTTAAATAGAGTACCGCATTGTAACCATGCTGCAGTTCATAGTTACAATCACATAACTCCACTCAAGTCGCCCAAATCCTAGTATCAAAATCAAGAAACAGGGAGAAGCAATAGGGAACCAAAAGGTAAGTCGAGATGGAAAGTGGTTTGCATATCGTCAAGGCAAAGGATAAGAGAAAGATATGATTCAAGAATCGTGATAACAATGTGGCAGGACATGCTCCTAGTTACGAGTATTCTGATTTGTGTATTGGGTCCAATACCCAACTACAAAAGAATCAAACTCGATTAACCTATATCCTATGTCTCTGATACCAAAAGAACCATGTCACGCCCCGCTTCCCAGAGTACGCTAAGATAGGCACGTGACATAGCCAACCATGCTGCCTTTGGATAGGAAAAATCGTTCCACAGTCACATTACGGCTGTAGAGATATCAAGAACAGGAAAGTAAACTAAACTATCTAGTACATGTCCATAAGCCAGAATAAATGAATCAAGAAATGATATAATATGCGGAAGCAAAAGGTCCAATAAATAAAACACCTGGAAAGTAAAACTGGATACCAACAGGATTCTCACCGCTCGGTCTAACAGCGGCAGTACTCCTGATCAATCTGCAACAAAGGTAGAGGATCTGGGCCATGCAAAACCCAGACGTCAGTGCGTCATAATATCAAGCAATAAATTAAACAGGGATAGCAAGACATGCAGATATGTGTATGAACAGTAAAACAGGTAAAACAACAATATAAATAAGGACAGTGAAGGGTAGTGTGCGTTGAGTAATCTAAACTGGTCGACTGTGTTAACTACTCTCAAGTCATTGAAATCAATTTGATGATTCATCGATGTAACTCAATAGTATCCCGTGCGTACCCAGGATCACGGTCTATGACTCTCGGGCTGAATCCGAGACGTGCCGCAAGGCAGTAAAGGGTGGTAAGTAATGACGAGTGATGTCAGCAGCATCACCCCGAGGCTGGCCTAGCCCGTAAGACTGATCAGAAAAGGTATAGAACTGTCGAGTTACAAGTCAGGTTTCATCATTGATTTCCCCATACCCCTAAGTTATATGTGTTCAAGTCAGGTGTTAAATAATCTGGAGCTAATGCCAACACTGGATCAGGCAGGTACAGGTTTGTCTGGATAGACAACAGGTCAGGTTTGTTGGCATTAGTCACAAGATCAGGTAACAGGTAAAGCCATGGTACATCAGGTCAAGTCAGGTAGTATATAGGTATCATGTCATGTCAAGAGGTACACGGTACCATGTCGTGTCAAGTAATAGGTGTATCAAGTCATGTCAGGGGTGCACAACATGTCATGTGGGTGCTCATAATCAAACTAACATAAGCATGGGTAAACAAAACAAGCATGGGGTACTAGTGGAACAATAAAATGGAACATTGGAATGCGATGCAATCAGGTACAGATTAAGGCATATAGATGCACAGTTATGATGAGGATTAAAGTTAAAGTTCCAATACTAATTAAACTACAATTTATAAATGTGGTATGTTAATATTCAATGTTATACATTCAAGTGATCTAGGGATGCAATAATATGTATGCTAGACGAGATGGATGCAGACGGGTGTTTGAAGGGTTATAAACTATTTTATGGTACTATGGGCTATGCAACTAAGCACTATGATATAAATATGGACGTGGACACAAAATATTGTAATCTAACATGCAACCAGGTATGTTTTCATAATTAACTCTAAAAATGATATAAACAGACATTGAATGGTAAAATGTAATATAGGGCACTAAATTCAAATTTCATGATTAATATGTATCTAAATAAATATGAAATAATATAGATAGCATGTAGTAAGTTTTACTTGCCTGAACGGATTTCAAAGCGGTATGTGCAACACGTCGGATGTCGGGAAAACGTCACGATGTGTCCACGCGAACTCAGAACGGAACCAGGTAAGGCAAGAACACGACCGCACTATCAGGGAACGTTCTCAGGATCACCCGGATCAACAGCGACGGGCACGGCACCGTCGATCATCGGAAAACAAGAATCCAAGAATTAAAGAGAAGAAAAGAAAGGAAGAAGAAGAAAGGAAAAGATGAAGGAGAAGGGAGAAGAAGGGTGCCTCTGGGGTTTGGATCATAGGCGAGGACAGAGAGGGTGACGACGACAATGGGTCTCCAGTGATCACCGGAAGAACGGATCAAGAAATTTAAAGAAAACAAAAAGAAGAAGGGAAGAAGAAGAGAAGAAGAAGAGATGGAGGAATTGGTTGCTCTGGGGTTGTAGGAGTGCAGGGGGAGGAGAAGGGGACGACGACGACGATGGGTCACCGGCGTGAGCGTGTGCGGCGATGGTTTTCCAGCAAGGACAGTTAGGGTTAGGCTCGGGTGCAAGGTGCAGGTGAGGTTTTGGGGAGAAGGGAAGAGGATAGGGAGAGGAAGAGATGGTGGTAGTGATTAGGGAATGGTCGTCGGATGATCGGAGCTCCGGCGAGTAGGGTTAGGGTCCTGGGTTGATGGTTGCAGTGGGTAATGGGTTCGGTTTAAGTCGCAGGGGAGAAAGAGGTGAAGATGTGGTTGAGGAGGTGAAGACGAGTGTGAGGGAGGCAGCGGCATTGGCTGCGATGGTGACGACGACGAGGTGGCGGGGTCACGGCGAAGGGCGCGGCCACGAGTTCGAGCGCGCACAGGAAAAAGAAGAAGAAGGAAAAGAAAATATGAGGGGGGGAGAGAGAGAGACGTGAGGATAAAGAATAGGGTTAAAGAAAAATTTATATGCAGAGGAGAGAGAGAGAGTCAAAAGAGAGAGAGAGTTCTGTGGAACAGTATATGCGATTAATATGAAATTAATGTATACAAATATAGAGTGAAGAGAGAGAAAACGATATTGGAGAGATATGTGAGAATGAGGTATAGGATATAATTTAAAATAGATTTTGTTTGTTTTAAAAAGATTGTTAACTGTTTGGAATATAAAAATATATTTTGATTAAATATAACGATTAATATATGATAGTATATATATAATTATAGTTTAGAAATATATTAATATAATATTAGTACGTTTTGAGATTTTGGCAAATACAAACTTACTCCAAAACAAGCCCGGGTCGGATCTAAAAATTCGATTTTAAAATGTGAAAAATATATACGACTTTCAAAATCCAAAATGAAAGCTCTGGTAACGAAAATGCATACCCCCAAGAACGGATGCACGTACGTGCGCGTAGCCATCCAAACACGTCCGTTTCACTGAATGGGACGAGAACAAGATGCGCGGATGCTACCACGGGGTTAGGGGTATCATGTAGGCTATAAAATGCAATTTTAAATTATTTTACATGACTTAAAATGTTATATGATAAAAGATGCAATGCCAGATAAAATGCCAGTATGCAGTGTGCACGTGTCTATATAACAGGTCAGGGTAGTTCATAAATATGAATCAAACAAGTTCTGCAAGCGGGTCGGGTCGAATGCAATGTAAAAATATAAACTACCATTCGCACTCAAACACGATAAATCAAGAAATATCACGAATAAGAAATACGAGAACTGGAATTGGTATAAATGAACTCGGGTGTTACAAAAAGAATGCTGAAGGATCTCCAAACATGCACGGCAATCAGGTGGAAAAATCCACTGGAACCCAAGATCATCGAGGGAATGCTGAAACTGCGCCCAACTCTAAAAATTGGTGGTGATAGCCAAAACTCTCACACCCAGCTGTCAAAGTCTTCGAAGAATAAGAAGAAGACGAAAAAGCCCGTAAAGCTTAATGACGAGCGCACGGACCTACAAAATTATATCGACGCGCTGGAAGAATATAACCAGAAGGCGTGGACCCCAGTCACACTCCAAGAATTTCTCAGCCACGTCCTTGAGGATGGAGATGACGACAATGGAGAAGACTCGTCGGATGAGCCAGAAGATTATATGGACTGCTGCCATGTGATCTCTCATTCGTCGATAGACGATGAAGAAGCTCCTTACAGAGAGAAACTGGGGGCAGATCTTGAGCCGGAACTTCTAGGACCATCAGACGAAATGATTGATGCGTTCCTAAACGAAGCTCTTTTGAAAAGCAAAGCTGATCGAGAGCACGAGATGGCTATATTTGAAAAGGCCAAACGCCGACGACTGGACGAAAGGGTTAAAACACTCACACCAGATCAAAGTACATCCGCCGCAAATAAAAGCAGGTTCAAGACGAGGAAGAGGCTCGCCAAAGCCATATCGATAGGAATGAAGCTGCCACACTCCGAAGGAAACACTCCTGATGGAGCGGATATACATCCTAGCTACTGCTTATATCATCAAAAGATTGCGCACCCCACCGAAGAGTGCAACGCTTTTAAAAGCTGGTGGCAGGGATATGTTTCTCACCGACAACATTTCAAGCGGATGAAACGCAAAACTCGTCGGGAACAAAGAAATACGACCGAGGAGCGCAAAAGAACTGCCGGCAACTGTCATATGGTTGACTACGGAGGATCTCAAATTCTCACCTTCGGAAGCGACTCTGACGAAGAAATGACTCTTGGCCCTCTCTTTAAAGAATCCACCTCGGGAAAAGAGGAAGGACCGAAAAACTGCGAGAACATTCAGTTGCGCAATCGCACATTACATGAAAAGAATCTCGGACCCATGACCAAGTGGTCGAAAAAAAAGGATAAGGAAAAAGAAAAGGTCCCTGAGGATATCATCCTCGATGACCAAGCCGTCGAAGAGCTGACAGCCAAGGATCCGCCTAAGAAAAGTAAGGTGGATTACAACGTTCTGGCACTTCTGAGGAAGATACCCACGCGGCTAAGAATTCTCGACGCCCTTCTGTTATCCAAAGAGGCGAGAGATTCTTTGATCAAGGCACTACAAGAGCCCGAGCAATTCCAAGCTTTCCTCACCGAAGGGAAGATGAAAGACGAGTTGGAAGAAGTGCACACATCCGATATCACCTTCGGCGATGAAGATCTCCTCCTCGGGACGTGCGAGCATAACCGTACCCTTTATGTCTTCGGATACTGTCAGGATATCAAGATAGGCAAAATCCTGGTTGACAATGGGTCCTCCGTCAATCTCCTCAATGTAAGAGTGTTAAAGGAAATCTGCATGAGCATTCAGCACCTCGCTCGTGATAAAATCACCATCTCCGGGTTTGACTCTCAGTCATCACGGACACTCGGGTCTGTAATATTGACACTATGATTTGGGCTGCTTGTCACGGACATCAAGTTTCATGTCATTGACGCCAAGACTTGCTACAACGCTTTGCTTGGCAGGTCTTAGTTACACGAGTACAACATCATCCCTTCTACACAACATCAGTGTATGAAGTATTTCAAGGATGGTCTCGTGTATACTGTGACAGGGGAACTAAACCCATTCTCCGTGAATGAAGTCTGAAAGTACGAAAATGCAAAATACTTCTTACCAGATTTCGAGGACACGGAAAGATGTCACAAACCGAAGAACAAAGCTATCATCACTATTCCGGTCTTCGGGAGTGATACCGAGGAGGAAGAAGAAATAGTTTATTCAGGGCCGCCCCAATGCAACAATCCGGGACCGTCCACCCCTATGTTGATCTTCGGCAGCGACTTGGAAGACGAAGTCAATACCGTATTTTCCGTTCGGCCATCAATACAAGCCTTCGCTGGCGATGATCGGAGTCTGCAAATTGCCATGGTTCCGCAAGAGCATTACAAATAGCTTGATGCGCTTGATACCTATAGTGTGCAAGAACTGCAGACATTCTACGTCCCTCCCAGGCAAAGAGATGAAAAGGCGATCCTCTTTTATCAATCCACGGAAACCAAAGTGGAAAAAGAAATTTGGCATGGTGCCGATTCTACACTTGACAGGCTCCAGCCCATCCGTCTGCCCAGATATTACACAGAAGGATTAAGAAGGCTGTTGAGGCGTCAAGGCGTACCTTTCAAACAGACTGCTCGACAAGCTCAGTTCTACAACAGGATCTAGGACGTCCCCAGAACTCAGCGAAAATTGCCCAACGGGAGAATGGAAACGATCGGGCTTGGATATGTTCAATCCAAAAAACGGGAACGATTCCATGGCTGCTATGTTATACATGACTTTGACGAAGAAGGAGATGTTATGTTAAAAGACGCTAACCCTGAACCAAAACGAGATCCCGCCATAAAAATGCCAAGTCTGTCGTTTGAAGAACAGATGGACAAACTAATAAGGGAAGCGGGTCAAAAGGTCCGGGATGACCATAGCCGCGAAATGGCCATTTACGAAAAAGTCAGGATGCATCGCCTCCTTCAGCAGGCCGCAGAGAATGACAATGCCTTTCATCACCAACCTATCATACAAAAGACCCGGCGCAGAGGCAAAAATAAACCAAAGAACAGGAGAAACGTTCGACAACAGCGTAGCGGGTCTGAGAAGCCACGCGATCGAGAACTAAGCAGCCGGGATCCGTCTTTTATTAAGAAAATGGGTCGAGCATATTTTTTCCCCAAGATAAGACAAAGAAGATATTCAATCTTGTCATAAAATATCAGATGATGACACTCCCGGAGTCCAAGCACCTCGAGCAAGTAGACAAGGTCTCTCACCCAGACTATTGCTCCTATCACCGAGCAATACGACATCCTCTCGAAGACTGCTTCACCTTCAAAAACTGGGTCGAAGACCAATATCAACAAGGCAGGTTCGCTCTATCCGACAGTTGGAGGGTAAGTCTGCCACGGAAGCATGAATCAAAAGCCACTTATGCGATGAGAGTAGAACCAGACCAACATCGGTCTTGGAAGCGATCTCGTATCTGCCACGTGATAACGCTGTCAGAAGAAGAACCCGAGAATATGGATGACCTTTCTTGGTGCTTCGAAAACAATGAAGATGAGTTGATCTCAGAATTTCCACCGGCGCCAAAGGAGCTGGAAGATGGGATACATACTACTGCAGACGACCTTAGAAAAATTGACTTGGGAACGGCAAACGACCCACGGCCGACGTTCATCAGTGAACTGTTGTCTGAAGAAAAGAAGGCTAAAAGCTTAAAGACGTGCTCATGCAGTATAAAGATTGCTTTGAATGGAACAATTCAGAGATGCCAGCACTCGATCCAGAGATTGCTGTGCACAAATTGGCGATATCTCCGAACGTCAAGCCGATCAAACAAGCACCGAGAAGAATGCGGATCGAGCTTGAGATGAGCATCAACGCCGAAGTCAAGAAGCTAATCGACTCCGGCTTCATCAAGAGGTTCAATATCCTGACTGGATCTCCAATATCGTCCCGGTGATGAAGAAAAATAGGACGGTGCGCATATGTGTGGACTTTTGGGATCTCAACAAAGCTTGCCCAAAGGACGACTGTTCCCCTCCGAAAGACGGCGCGACACCGCGTCTTGCCTGAGATTCGGGGCAGATGCTAATAGGTGCTATCCGTCCACCTCTCCGAAGATGCCAAGTTGATTTATGGCACCACATATCGAAGGTTTAGACGGATGCGTCCGATGTAGCAGACTTCGTCAGATTCCCCCTCGTTTGAGGGGTTTTTGATTGTGGGGACGCACTTCCCTGCAGGCGCAAGCCCCTGCAGTTAATTACGCTACCGCATTGCGGTAACAACTTTCTCCTTCTCCAGATGGTCACTTCGTGTCGTGGGTGTCTGTTTTGTATTTTGTTGCCCGTGGATTGTTTACGGAGACTGAGTTATGTCGTCGCCCGTAGGGCGTGGACTAGTCCAAATCCGTATTATCTTAGATTTGGGTTTGGGGGGGTTTGGTTTGAGGATACGTCAGCCATACTTGAGGCTAAGATCAACTCAAACATTAGTTAAGGATACGTTAGTCTAACTTTGTGACTAAGATCAACTTAACGGGATCGTTTAGATCCGACAAAAGAGCGTTTGGACTCTAATGTTCCAGTTTAGGGACATAGTGGTCCATGAATGTGTGGCCGTCGGGACCCGTCACCTCTCTGACGACGTTGAAGGATTACAACGACGGATGTCAGAGGAGTTCAAGGATGTACCCTCAAGCCGGAGTCAATTGGGGGGATTTATAGTCCACTCTGTTTGAAGGTTTAAGGATACGTTAGCCATCTTTGAGGCTAAGATCAACTTAAACGGGACCGTTTAGATCCGACAAAAGAGCATGCGGGGCTCTATTGTTCTAGTTTAAGGACATTACGGTCCATGGGTAGTTTAAGGACATTGCGGTCCATGGGTAGTTTAAGGACATTGCGGTCCATTGTTAGTTTTAAGACATCTCGGTCAAGGTTAAGGACGTCGTAGTCCATGGGTTTAAGGACCCCACAGTCCATTGTTAGTTTTAAGACATCTCGGTCAAGGTTAAGGACGTCGTAGTCCATGGGTTTAAGGACCCCACAGTCCGGTATGTGCTCTGGATGCTTCACACGGGTTCACTGCCGTGCTTGGCGAGGACCAGGCTCCGCTCTGGACGTTTTCCACGGGGTCAAAGAGTGACATTATCCGCGTTCCACGTAACCAGGAATTTGCATTAGACATGAGTTTAAGGACCCCACAGTCCATATCAATGTGCGGTCGTCGGGACCCGTCACCTCTTTGACGGCATTGAGGGATTACAATGCCAAGTATCAAAGGAGTGAAGAGATGTACCCTAGAACCGGAGTGGATTAAATAACCCTTGGCCCAATTTGGGGTCAAGACGAATTAATTATGTTATGAGTCCATTGGACCAGTTAATCACAAATTGAGGACTTATGGCCATCTTGGGCTAAGTCCAATCAGGAGAGGCTTTGCCTCCATCCATTTAAGCCAATTGGGCCGAAGTCTAGTGTTAAACACTACAGAGCAGTCAGTGTTGAACACTGGGAATGGGGTTGACAAGTTAGTGTTTAACACTAAGAGAATATTTGGTGTTGAACACCAGCAACAATGTTTTTTCAGGTTAGTGTTAAACACTAAGGTAATCAGTGTTGAACACTACAAATGAAGATCTCAGATTAGTGTTTAAACACTAAGGTAATCAGTGTTGAACACTGCAAATAAAGCTTTTTAATTAGTGTTGAACACTAAGGCCCAACAGTGTTTTAACACTGGGTTCGAGAGTTTTAGTTTAGTGTTTAAACACTAAGGTAAGAGGGGTCACGTGGCAGCACGTGAGAGCACCCTCCCTTCCTTTGTTCTGCTGAGATTATCGCGTCTTCCAGAGCATCACGTGCTATCTCGTGATGGGCATTCAAATGCCTATGGATTAGAGCTTCTGCTGAGGGTCACGTGGGTCACGTGGGGTGCTGCCTCAAAGGGGCTTTCTGTAGCTCTCTTGGGGGGGGTCACGTGATGACACGTGACCCTGCCTCTAGGTATTTTGTTTAGAGGCTTTGTTAATCTTCTTAGGAATTAAATTCCTCGAACTATAAATTTCAGAGGAATTAAATTCCTACTTCCTTTCGAAAACTTATATTCTGGGATAGAGTTTAACTCTGAATTTTCTTTAGGAATTAAATTCCTCATATACGTGAAGGGCTGAATAGGGTTAAACCCTAATAAAAGTTTTTAAGGAGTTTAAACTTCCATCCTCTGTTAAATTATGATTAAGGGAATTAAATTCCCGCTGTTTCGACAGAACTAGGTTCTTAATTAGGGTTAAACCCTGTTTCTTTTTTGTTCTGAAGGAATTAAATTCCCATGATGTAGGGTCAAGCCCTCCTTTTATTTTAAAGAAATTAAATTCCTATAGTTCTGTGAGAATTAAATTCTCGTGCTTGCATCCCTTCTCCATGTTTTGGATCTGCATGGCAGGATCTCAACCCATTGAGAATTAAATTCTCAACCTTAAGGGGAGATGTGCACTTTGCAGATCCTCCATCAAAGAGAGAAGAAATATGTTCTTCTGTTTTCACATTATCAGAGTTAAACTCTGTTGAGAATTAAATTCTCTTTCTTTCAAAAGGCCTTCCCTTTCTTACCTAGGGTTTTTTCGCAGAAGATCCGAGTCTTTTCAAAGTATCAAAGCTCTTCTCCTTTTCTCTTTTTTTTTTCTCTGCGCATCTATATGTATGTATGTCTCTTGGCTCCTATTTATAGGAGAAGCAGCCGAATCAATCAGTTTTTTGACGAATCTTCATTGAGATTTGATTTGCATTCATCATTCATTTTGGACCTTTGGATTATTAGGTGAATTTTATTCACCATTGGATTTTAAATCCAGAGATTCTCCCTTGTTATTTTGGTTAGATTTAAAGGGGAAATCTTTCCAAACCCGAGATTTTCCCATAAATAGATGATATTTCATCACCTCTGAATCTTTAATTCGATCGGTTCCAAATAGCCGCTTTCCTTTGGAAAGATTTGATTCTCCTTCAGAATTTAATTCTGTTTGACAAAATGGGCTTTGAAAGCTGATCACGTGTGACCACGTGACCCATGGTCACGTGTGGGCACGTGACCCCCTTTGGAATGAGCCTTTTCCTTTCTTTTGCGCTCTGTCTTCTGATCGCTGCCTAAGCGTCACGTGCTACCACGTGACCCCTGGTCACGTGTGAGCACGTGACCCTTGTTTGAACTCTCTGTCTTCGGTTCTTCTGGAGAACGAGTCTGCTGTCTTGAACGTCACGTGCCAACACGTGACCCTGGTCACGTGGGGACACGTGACCTCTTCTGAAGCCTTTTCTTGACTTGATCAGAGAACTTGTGTGCTTTTGACGCTTGCGTTTAAATGTCACGTGTCGCCACGTGACCCTGGTCACGTGGGAGCACGTGACTCTTTCTGAAGCCCATTTTCTTCAGCGTAGTCAGGAAACTGCACCTGACTTGATGATGCCTTTTAGGTGTCACGTGCCAACACGTGACCCCTTTTTGAAGCTTTTCCCAGAAGCTTTCCTGATTTTAAATCAGGAAATAAATGCCCCCACAGCGTTGTTCTCACGTGTCTGCACGTGAGTGCAACGCTGTCACCTCTTGTGACCGTTGGATTCCTCTAGGGATCTGGGGAGACGAAGCGTTTCCATTGTCTTCTATAAATACCTCTGTCTCTTCATAGGAGCCTTCACTTTGTTCATCTTCTTCTTCTGAGAACTTCTTCTTTGAGAATTTAATTCTCGCTTTCAGAGCTTAGTTCTCTTTCTTGAAACAATCTTCAGAGTTTAACTCTGTTCGAAAGGAATCCTTTTTCCTCAGGTAATGTTCTTGGACAACGATGGACCTTCACATTTCTCTGGATTTTAAATCCAAAACAAGGGTTTTTACCCGTTTTTCTTCATATTTTCCATAAGAACATGAAACTGTTTAATCTTTCAACTGAAGATCTCTTAGGGTTTAGATGATCTTTGGGGAGATGATGATGACGGTTCAAATCCATGGAATTTAATTCCATCCAAAATGTTTTTTGGAATTTAATTCCCTTTTCTTAATAAGGAATTTAATTCCAACGAAGAACTCGATTTCTTCACACAGAGGCTTCCTGGGGTCTCTTGGCCCGAGGTTGTTCTTCCTGCAGTTAATGCAATGGGGGCCTTGTAATGATGTCTTATGACTTTTATTTTAGGTACCATGGATGCCCATCTGTACCGTCTTGATGAGATCATTTCCTATGGGAATATTCGTGCGCTGGGCCGTAGTCAGAATCAGGAGTTCACTGATGCTCAGTGTGCCGAGATCATGAGCCGCTTCGATGAGTACAACCATAGGCTACTCCCCCGTCGTTCTTCTCTTCTGAGGCTGATCGTGCTGGCGATCCGGGAGGCACTTCCTCTCTTTTGCGCCGGCATACCGCTCGAGGCCTTGGACACTGCCGAGGATAAGGTGCATTCGGTGTACCTTATGGGCTTGATCTCAAAGAGAAGGCGGGATAATCTCATTGATCTCCTTCATCAGATTTTTCAGCAATCAGCCATATTGGGCGCCTACCGGAGGGTAGAGGACATCCGCGGGGACCCAGATGCTTGTGACCGTGAGAGAAAGCATACTCGGGAGGTTCGAAATGCTTGGAAGATCTTGAATAAAGTTAATTTCGAGTTTCTCAACCCATGCCCCGCATCTGAAGCCTTACCATTGTAAAAGTTTTTCTTTTTATTTCGTATCGCCTTCTTGAAGTCTGGATGATAAATTTTGTTGTGTCCTTGTATGTTTGCACGCTTTTTCTCTGAGATTTTATTATTTTGCTACTATTTTTGTTTATGCTTTTTAACATGCAGGGTATCACTCCATATTTTCCTTTTAACTGAACGTCAGGTTTAGGCCTCACGTGTTCTGCACGTGGGATCCCTTGATGTGGCTGTTCACAAAATTTTCCCATGCCGTATTTTCAGTGCAGAGAAAGGGTCTTGGAAATAATTACATCTCCTTGATTTTCGGCGCCTTTCCTTTTTTAGGCCTTGGAAATAATTTCACCATGCAAGATTTTCCGCGTACAACACTTAATGCACTTCATTATATATGAGGCTATAGCCTTCTTTTCTTTTCACAGAGAGATTCATATCATATATATATATTTTTTTTTCTTGAGGTAGAAACGAGTGCCATGGCTTGTAATCGCCCTCATGCTCGTCGACAGCCGTGGGAAGTTCCTCTTGAGGAAATGATCCCCCGCTTTGCTGCTCGGTTGGTGGACCCCCTCCTTTCTGACAACGAATGTGACTCGGCCATGCACGAGCTCTCAATCTGTAGAGGGTCTCCCCTCCCGATGGGTTCCCTCTGGCTCCGGATGATCCTCATGGCCGTGCTTGCCGACATTCCTCCTCACCCGGCAGAGATGACCCTGGCGATGCTTGATGCGGCGGAAGAAAAGCTCGAGGGTTTTCATGAAGCATGCTTGATTACTCAAGCTCTGAAGGACTGCTCAATTCATCTGCTGAGCGAGATAAAGGCCCGGCGAGCTATTATGTTTGCATTCGCGGACGAACATGGCACCAACCGATGGGGAGCGACTTCTCGCGAGAATCGTCGCTTCGATGTGCTGGAGAAAGCGGGGAGAGAGATGGAGAATTTTGTCCTTTGCTTCATCAACCCCTGTGCCGTTGATCCTGTGTTTGGTGATCTTTTCCGTTAATGTAGAACCTTTTTAAATTAGTCCCTCCTTTTTGTATGCTTTATGTTGAACTTCCATGTAGGCTCGGTACTCGTATGTATGTTTCCGCTTGCATGAATAAATTTTGTGTTCCTTTTATGAAAATTTTCTCCAATTATCAATACTGTTGTCATGTCGCATGCACATTAAAGCTGCGAATTTTACTTCTTTTTTCGGATGTTCATATGATTGCGAGCACATACTTGATAGGATAATCGTCGGATTTTTTTTTTTTTTTTTGTTGTTGTTGTTGCTTTTCATACCGGGTTGTGTGAGCGCGTTCTGGATCGATTATCGCTGTCGATCGGAAGCCCATTTATATGGTCTTGTAAATGTCATGTTTGCAAGGCCGCGGTCACGAAGGCGAGCTTACGTGGCCACGTAGCGAACATATCGTTATGCGAGAAAAAGGCTCGGCCATAAATTTTCGGAGAGGGAGCTAGCTTCCAAGGCGCTGAGCGAGCTTCACGCTACCCTTATCACCAGGACCAACCAAGTGTATGAACTCTGACGGTTGCTTCAGGAGTTCATCAAAGAAGTGGTGGCTCGAGACAAAGCTGTCACGTTCACCCGTGATAGGGTCGAGGCTCATAAGGCCACTGAGAAAGAGCTTGAAACCCGGCTTGCTTCGTATCAGGCTCAGCAAGCTCAAGCGGAGGCTCGTCTTCTGGAGATCTTGCGTCATGAAGCCATGGCTCAGCAAAAGCAGGATGAGCTGACCAAGCTGCTGAATCGCCCGCCGGCCTGAAATATTTGTATCTTTTTCTTCCCTTTTGTACATACTCATGGATGAGAGTATTTTCTTTTTGTTTCTTTCATGAATTGTACTTTGTACCCATTTTGGTTTATGAATAAAAGATACATTTTTTTTGTCAATGATGTGTCTCCTTTTCATTGAATGTATTCTGTGGGTATTCTATCTTGATCTTCTTGCAGGACAGCAATGGCTCAGGACTCAGGGTTAAGATCTGCTTCCTAAGGCTTTTGCATCTTATGAGCCACGAGGGTCTCATAAAGAGTTTTTCTCCCTACAGGTCGAGAGGATCTCATAGGTGTGAGTTCTTCTTAAAGATCGTGAGGATCCTTAAGCGGGTTTTCCCTTGAGAGTCGTAAGGACCTCACAAGAGAGTTTTTCTTCCTTACAGGTCGTGAGGGCCTGCAAGTGCCGGATGTGATCACCCTTATCCGTATTTCACGGAGTCGGGAGTTTCTCAAGGTATCGTAGTTTAAAGACGTCACGGTCAAGGTTAAGGACCTCATAGTCCGTGGATTTAAGGACTCCACAGTCCGCTGTTAGTTTTAAGACATCACGGTCAAGGTTAAGGACCTCATAGTCCGTGGATTTAAGGACTCCACAGTCCAGTGTTTGGTTGCAGGGACCCGTCACCTCTTTGAAGACGTTGAGGAATTACAACGCCGGGCATCAAAGGAGTGAAGAGATGTACCCTTAAACCAAGGCAAAGTCTGTAGGGAATCGGGGTGGTTGATCGTTAGTTTTAAGACATCACGGTCGAGGTTAAGGACGTCATAGTCCATGGATTTTAAGGACTCCACAGTCCGGTATTTGCTCTGGATGCTTCACACGGGTTCACTGCCGTGCTTGGCGAGGACCAGGCTCCGCTCTGGACGTTTTCCACGGGGTCAAAGAGTGACATTATCCGCGTTCCACGTAACCAGGAATTTTGCGCTAGATGCTTCACACGGGTTCACTGCCGCGTTAGGCGAGGACTAGGCTCCGCTCTGGATGCTTCGCACGGGTTCACTGCCATGCTCTGCGAGGACCAGGATCCGCTCTGGACGTTTTCCACGGGGTCAAAGAGTGACATTATCCGCGTTCCACGTGACCAGGAATTTTGCACTAGATGCTTCACACGGGTTCACTGCCGCGTTAGGCGAGGACTAGGCTCCGCTCTGGATGCTTCGCACGGGTTCACTGCCATGCTCTGCGAGGACCAGGATCCGCTCTGGACATTTTCCACGGGGTCAAAGAGTGACATTATCCGTGTTCCACGTGACCAGGAATTTTGCACTAGATGCTTCACACGGGTTCACTGCCGCGTTAGGCGAGGACTAGGCTCCGCTCTGGATGCTTTGCACGGGCTCATTGCCATGCTCTGCGAGGACCAGGATCTGCTCTGGACGCTTTCCACGGGGTCAAAGAGTGACATTATCCGCGTTCCACGTGACCAGGAATTTTGCACTAGATGCTTCACACGGGTTCACTGCCGCGTTAGGCGAGGACTAGGCTCCGCTCTGGATGCTTCGCACGGGTTCATTGCCATGCTCTGCGAGGACCAGGATCCGCTCTGGACGCTTTCCACGGGGTCAAAGAGTGACATTATCCGCGTTCCACGTGACCAGGAATTTTGCACTAGATGCTTCACACGGGTTCACTGCCGCGTTAGGCGAGGACTAGGCTCCGCTCTGGATGCTTCGCACGGGTTCATTGCCATGCTCTGCGAGGACCAGGATCCGCTCTGGACGCTTTCCACGGGGTCAAAGAGTGACATTATCCGCGTTCCACGTGACCAGGAATTTTTGCTGAATATATCCGCATTTCACGGGGTGAAGGTTTGACTGTTGGCGATATGTATACCACCAAGCCATGGAACTGGGAGTGGCCGCTGTTCCGCTTAGCTTGAAGTTGTGTCCGTTGTTACGAGACGATCTCCAGGTTATTTGTGAACCGTCGAGATTTGGCTTCCTCTCATGATGAAACCTGGGGGGAGGAGTATGATCCCTTTTTTGTTTGCGCCCCTGGATTGTATACAGAGATTGTTGTAGTATCACCTGTAGGGCAAAAAGGTTTCATTTTTCCATCATTACTTTTATTCTTTCCGCGATGCTCTATCATTTCAGCTTTTTATATCGCGAAGGTCGCGATTGCCCAATCATTTCGGCTATTTTTCGCGGTGCCCAATCATTTCGGCTATTTGTTTTATTTCTACTCGCTGCTTTTTATTGCGAGTTGCCCCATCATTTCGGCTATTTTTCATGCATACATTTTTACTTGCTGCTTTTTATTGCAAGTTGCCCTATCATTTCGGCTATTTTGTAGGCATGTGTGGCCTGCTAGCTTTTTCGCCGCAAGCTCGGATTTTGGACACCGATTTCGGCATCAGCACCGCTGCAACTGGGATGTTGCCAGGAGCGAATCATCATTTGCCATGAAAGGACTTAGGATTTGATACCGGTTTAGGCATCAGCATCGCTGCAACTGGAATATTGCCAGGAGCGAATCATCATTTGCCTCTGTGTCGATGTTGAACAAATGTGGCTTAGCAAACAGGGTTAAGGTCCTGTCGACTAAGGCTTTTGACTTCATGAGCCGTAAGGGTCTCACAAAGGTATTTCTCCCTACAAGTCGTGAGGATCTTGCAGGTATATTTTCTCCTTAGGGATCGTGAGGATTCCTAAGTGTATGTTCCTCTGTAAGTCGTAAGGATCCTACAAGAGGGTTTTCACCTTATGGGTCGAGAGGACCCACAAGGGTTGGACTTTGCTGGGGAAATGTTTATTTGTGCCCGTGGATTGTATACAAGGGTCAGTATTGAGCCTCTTGTAGGGCAATATCGGAGGTTGTGGAGGATTTTCTTAAGAACAGGTTCAGGTTTCTGTAACTTAAGACTTTCAAATCTCATGGGCCGTGAGGGTCCCACAAGAGAATTCTCCTTACGAGTCGTAAGGATCTCGTAAGTGTATTTTCTCCTTAGGAATCGTGAGGATCCCCAAGTGTGTTTCTCCCTTGTGAGTCGTAAGGATCTCACGTAGGTGGTTCCTCCTTACAAGGTCGAGAGGACTCTGTAAGTGTCCTTTAACGAGGTTGCGCCCTTTCGGGTTTTCACAAACACTCGCCGGTAGTCTTGCTGTTTTTACTCATGGAGCCCTTTCGGGTTTTCATCCGTGCCCGTTTTGCTTATAGACATACCGTTTTTTTTTATTCTTTTCACTTTTTTTTTTACAAGGTCGCGCCCTCTCAGGTTTTCACGAACACTTGCCGGCAGCCCTGCTGTTTTTACTCACGGAGCCCTTTCGGGTTTTCATCCGTGCCCACTTTGCTTATGGACATACCGTTTTTTTATTTTTTATTTTTTTATATTTTTTTTTTATCTTCTTTTTTTTTTCTTTGTTCATCCATCTCGTCGACCTAAGGACGTTGCGGTAGTAGTTTTAGGGACGTTTCGGTCCGTCGATAGTTTAAGGACGTTTCGGTCCGTCGTTAGTTTAAGGACGTTCCGGTCCGTTGTTAGTTTAAGAACGTTTCGGTCCGCCGTTAGTTTAAGGACGTTTCGGTCCGCCGATATGGGAAGGCTGGCTGCTGCTTGTAAAGTCTGAGCCTAGGAAGATAGTGAGCGGACATAGTCGTCGTCATCTATCATTGACCCAGGCTGTGGCTTATTAAGCATAGTATTTCTTTAAGAAGCGGCCGTTTATTGGCCTGAAAGGCCTTTCACCGTGCATGTCCATGAGTAGATAGGCTCCACCCTGGTAGACCTTGTCTATGATGTACGGGCCTTCATAGTTTGGCTCAAACTTTCCCCGCTTGGCACGATTGGGGATCATAGGTCTTTTGACCACTAGTACGAGTTCGCCTTGGCGGAATGTCCTCGGCCTGGTCAATCGTTCGTACGAGCGCGTCATCTTTGCTTTGTAGGTTTCTAGATGTTGTTGCGCTATGAGCCGGGTTTCGTCGAGGGCATCAAGCTCCTCAAGCCGAAGGTGAGCATTTTCTTCGTTCGTCAGCTCGTGGTGGACTGCTACTCGTAGAGAGGGTAACTCTATCTCGAGGGGGAGCACTGCTTCCGTCCCAAACACCAACGCGTACGGCGTTGTGTTTGTGGCTGTCTTGAACGTAGTTCGATAAGCCCAAAGGGCTTCTTGCAGCCTTTCGTGCCAGTCTCTCTTATTCCTGGAAACGGTCTTTTTTATGATCTTCGTCAAGGTCTTATTGAAAGCCTCGGCCAGACCGTTAGCTCGTGGATTGTAAACTAAAGAATATCTCCAGTCTATATTGTGCCGCTGTGCGAAGCGGCTAATCTTATGGCTTCGGTAGGCCGGCCCGTTATCGGAGATAATCCGCCGTGGAGTTCCAAACGGTAGATGACGTGCATCTTGAAGAAGTGGAGAATATTCTCTGTCTTCACTTCCTTCAGCGGTACTGCTTCTGCCCATTTGGAGAAGTAATCGGTTGTCGCCAGGATAAAGCGGTGTCCCCGGGATGATGCTGGCTCAATGGGGCCGACTATGTCAGTCCCCCACATTTCGAATGGCCAACTAGCCAACGTCGGGTGCAGTGGATTCGGATGTTGGTGGATGAAGTCTCCATGGATCTGGCATGAGTGGCATTGCTTCGCATATTCGAGGCAGTCCTGGATCATCGTGGGCCAGTAATAACCCATCCGTTTAATTTTTAACTTCATCTTTGGGCCTGCTTGGTGAGAACCGCAAAGTCCGTCATGAACTTCCTGAATGACTCTTTTTGCTTCGTCAGGTCCCAAGCATCTCAGCCATAGAGAATCGAACGATCTCTTGTATAGAATATCGTTGACGAAAGCGAAAGATAAGGCTCGTTTCATGAGCCGATGTCTTGAGGACGCTTCTTCGGGCATTCGGTGGGACTTAAAGTAGTCTATGAAGACTTCCCTCCAGTCTTCGGCCTTCTCATGGTCTTTTATTTGCAGGGTCATCTGCTCAGTCGTTCCCTTTTTTCCGCATGATTCCGGAGATATTTCTGCCGGGGCGAGCACTCGACGGCTTTGTACCACGATTCTGACGTCATCGAGGTTCTCGTCAGCCAGTTCCTTAGCAAGTTTAGCCAACGCGTCTGCTTTGCTGTTTTCCGCACGCGGTATGTTCTCCAAAGTATAGGAGGGAATTTGGGTCAATAGTTGTTGTACCCTTTCGCCGTACTTCACCAATTCCGGCTTGCACGTTTGATAGTCACCATTTACTTGACTGACGACCAGCTGAGAATCCCCGTATATGAGGAGGTCTTCAATTCCCATGTCGATGGCGATCTCGAGGCCTGCTATCAGAGCTTCATATTCAGCTTCATTGTTTGTCCTCGGCTCCGTTAAGGAGAAGGCGAAGCGTATTATCCCTCCTTGTGGAGTTGCAAAGATGAGGCCTATCCCTGATTTGATCATTGGGATACCTTGTTTCTGTTTCTTTATGGAGGACGCTCCATCGAAATAGAGTTCCCATCGGGTGGTTCCGCCGTTAATCGCATCAAATGCATGCTCGTCCGGCAAATCGCAATTCAGAGGAGAATTGGCCGGTATCGGGTGTTCGGCGAGGAAGTCGGCAATGGCCTGGCCTTTCACTGCCTTGAGAGGTTGATACGTTATTGAGAACTCCATCAAGAGCAGGGCCCACTTAGCAAGTCGTCCCGTCAGTATGGCTTTCGACATCAAATATTTGAGAGGGTCCACCTTTGAAATAAGACGGACTTCATGTGCTAATGCGTAATGTCTAAGCTTTGTTATTGCGAAGATCAACGCCAGGCAGTGCTTTTCAATGGGGGAATAGTTGCTTTCTGCCCCCAGCAGCACTCGACTTAAGTAGTAAAGTGCTCTTTCTTTCCTCTGATCGTTCTCTTGTGCCCATAATGCGCCCAAAGAACCTTCAAGGGCGGCCGTGTAAAGAATGAGAGGCTTTCCCTTCACTGGAGCAGCCAACACTGGAGGGTTCTGCAGGTACTGCTTGATCTCGTCTAGTGCACCTTGACATTTGTGATCCCAAACGAATGGAGTTCCCTTTTTCATCAGGTGGCTGTAAGGACGGCATTTGCCCGAAAGATTAGCGATAAACCGCCGGATGTATGCGAGCTTCCCTTGGAGAGACCGCAACTGCTTGAGGGTTCTTGGCGGAGGCATTTCCATGATCGCCTTAATCTTTGACGGATCTATTTCAATACCTCGGTGTCGAACGATGAATCCCAGAAATTTGCCCGAGGAGACTTCAAACGCGCATTTGAGGGGATTCATTTTCAAATTATATTGCCGAAGGCGTCGAAATACAGTCTCCAGATGCTTTAAATGATCTTCGCATGACATGCTCTTTACTACGAGGTCGTCGATATAGCACTCGACGACGTCGTGTATGAGGTCATCAAAGATCTTTGTCATGGCCCTTTGATAGGTAGCGCCAGCGTTTTTTAGGCCAAAGGGCATAACCCTGTAGCAAAATATACCCAAAGGGGTGCGGAAAGCGGTGTGCTTCTGGTCTTCGGGATGCATTTTTATCTGATTGTATCCTGATGAACCGTCCATAAAGGAGAAAACCTCGTGAGTGGACGTGTTATCTATCATTAGCTCGGTTACCGGCACCGGGAAATCATCCTTTGGACAGGCTTTATTGAGATCCCTGAAATCCACGCATATGCGTACCGTCCCATTCTTCTTCATTACCGGGACGATATTGGCAATCCAGTCGGGATATTGGACTTCTTGGATAAATCCTGAATCGATCAACTTCTTGACTTCGGCGTTGATACTCATTTCAAGCTCGAGTCGCATCCTCCTTGGCGCCTGCTTGACTGGCTTGATATCTGGGGATATTGCTAATCTATGCACAGCAATCTCCGGATCCAATCCTGGCATCTCGGAGTAGTTCCACGCGAAGCAGTCTTTATGCCGTAGAAGCACGTTCTTTAACGCAGCCACCTTTTCTTCGGATAATAGCTCGCTGACAAATGTCGGTCGCGGGTCGTCTGCCGATCCCAACTCAATCTTCTTGAGGTTATCTGCGGTAGTATGTATACCATCTTCCAGTTCTTTCGGAGCGGGCGGAAATTCTGAGATCACCTCATCATCGCTGTTCTCAAAGCACCGGTAAAGGTCGTCTACGTTCTCGGGCTCTTCTCCTAATATCGTAATCGTATAACAAGTGCGAACCCGCTCCCCGGACTGAGGTGGACCCGGTTCTGCTCTTGCGGCCTTGGGCTCGTGCTTTCGCGGCGGCGTTACCTTCCAGCCGTTGGATAAAGCGAATCTGCCCCGTCGGTACTGGTCCTCGACCCAGTTCTTGAAGGTGAAGCAGTTCTCGGTAGGATGTCCTATGGCTTGGTGATAAGAGCAATAACTCGGATGAGAAGCCCTGTTAGCTTGCTCAGGATGTCTAGACTCTGGAAGCGTGATCATTTGATGTTTTATAGCGAGGTTGAGTAACCTCTCCGTCTTGTCTCGGGGGAAGGAATACGCTCGACTCATCTTCTTCACGAGGGGCAAACCCGAGCCGCTTCTTGATTTATCTCCGTCTCTGCGTCGGGTCTTTCGTATAACGGATTGACGAGGATAAGCGTCTTTGTCTTTTGCAGCATGTTGAGATAGACGTTGCGTCCTGGCCTTCTTGTAGATGGCCATCTCGCGGTTGTGGTCTTCCTGAGCTCTCTGACCCGTTTTCCTGATAGGCTTGTTCGTTCGCTCTTCAAACGACGGACTCGATGTTTCAATCGCAGGGTCTAGTTTTAATGAAGGGTTGGCATCTCCTGACAGGGCGTCCTCCTCTTCATCAAAGGTATATATAGGGTAGCTACTGTGGGCCCGTTCCCGTTTTCCAGCTCTTGCGTATCCGAGCCCGAGTGTTTCCATCTTCCTGTTGGGCAATTTGCGTTGAGTCCCGGGGACATCCCAAATCTTGTTGTAGAACCGCGCCTGCCGAACGGTCTGTTCTAAAGGTACTCCTTGGCGCTTCAATAGCTTCTTTAATCCATTTGTATAGTATCTGGGCAGACGGATGGGTTGGAGCCTGTCGAGCGTAGTATCTGCGCCATGCCAGATCTCTTTCTCTATTTTCGACTCTGAGGATCGGTAAAATAGGATCACCTTCTCGCCCCTTCGCCTGGAAGGGACGTAAAATGTTTGCAGGTCCTGCACATCGTGAGCCTGAAGCGCGTCAAGATCCTTGTAGTGTTCTCGCGGTACCATGGTGATTTGCAAACTATGGTCATCGCCAAGGGGTGCTTGTGTCGGCAGCCGATTGGAGAACACAGCATTAACTTCATCTTCTGAATCACTTCCGAAGACTAATACGGGGGCGGGTGTCCTCAGGTTGTTGCGTTGAGATGGCCCTGCATAAACTATCTCTTCCTCTTCTTCGGTATCGCTCCCGAAAATAGGGATGGTGGCGGCGGTTTTGTTTTCCGGATTGCGACACTTTTCTGTATCTTCGAAATCTGGCAAAAAGTATTTCGCATCTTCGTATTTGCGGACTTCGTTCACGGAAAATGGGTTTAACTCACCTGTTACGGTATACTCGAAACCATCCTTGAAATACTTCATACACTGATGTTGTGTAGAAGGGATGATATTGTACTCGTGTAGCCAAGGGCGGCCGAGCAAGGCGTTGTAACAGGTCTTGGCGTCAATGACATGGAATTTGATGTCTGTGACGAGAAGTCCAAAGCGTAATGTTAGTATCACGGATCCGAGAGTCCGTGACGATTGTGAATCGAAACCGGAGATAGTAATTTTGTCACGAGCGAGGTGTTGCACACTCATGCAGATTTCCTTCAACACCCGAACATTAAGGAGGTTGACGGATGATCCATTATCCACCAGGATCTTGCCTATCTTGATATCATGGCAGTATCCGGAGACATATAGGGGCCGGTTGTGGTCGCACGTCCCGAGAAGGAGGTCTTCATCACCGAAAGTGACGTCGGCCGTATGCACTTCCTCCAGTTCATCCTTCATCCTTTCAGTGGCGAGGAAGGCTTGGAATTGCTCGGGTTCTTGTAACGCCTTAATTAGTGAGTCTCGCGCTTCTTTTGATAATAGGAGGGCATCAAGAATGCTAAGCTGAGAAGGTAGTTTCCTTAGGTGCGCGAGGATGTTATAGTCCACTTTACTCTTCCTAGGAGGGTCTTTGGCAGCCAGCTCTCTCGTGGCTTGGTCATCTAAAGTGATATCTTCAGTGACTTTTTCCTTTCCCTTATCTTTTCTATTCCCGGGCCCGAGATTCTTTTCTGGGAGTGTGCGATTGCGCAGCTGAATGTTCTCGCAGATCTCCGATTCCTCCTCTTTCCCTAAAACGGATTCTTTGAAGAGAGGGCCCAGAGCCATTTCTTCGTTAGAGTCGCTCCCGAAGGTGAGAACTTGTGACCCCCTGGCGTTAACCATGTAACAGTTGCCAGTCGTTCTGTTGTGCCCATCGACGGTACTTCTTCGCTCCCGACGGCTTTTGCGTTTCATGCGCTTAACATGTTGCCGACGAGCGACATATCCTTGCCACCATATCTTAAAGGCGTCGCACTCCTCCGTGGGATGTGATATTCTCCGATGATATGTGCAATAGTCAGGGTGCGTCTCTACCCCATCGTGTGTGTTTCCTTCCGAGGGTGGTAGCTTCATTCCCATTGACATGGCTTTGGCAAACCTTTTCCTCGTCTTGAGTATCTTCTTGTCTGCTTCGGATGCCTTATGCTCCGGCAGGGGTAGTTCAACTCTTTCGTTCGGCTGCCCGCATTTGGCTCCTTCCGATGTGGCCATCTCACGCTCGTGGTCCGCTTTACATTTTAGACGAATCTCGTCTAGAAAAGCGTCGATCATTTCATCTGTCGGCCATGCATGCTCTGGTACAGGCTCTGCCTCCAGCTTTTTAGTGCCATGAGTTTTCCCATCATCAGTAAACGAGTGGGAGATCACGTTACAACTCGCCACATATTCTTCGGATTCATCTGACGAGCTCTCTCCATCATCTTCCTCTTGAAAGATGTGGTTGAGGAACTCTTGCAGTGTGACAGGAGTTCGCGCCTTTTGGTTGTACTCTTCCAATGCGTCGATTTGCTTCTGCAAGTTCGTGTGCTCTTTTCCAGGCTTCACGGACTTCTTGGATTTCTTCTTCTTTTTCTTCGAAGATTTTGACGGTTGGGCGTGAGTATTTGGGCCATTATCGCGAGTCTTCGTAGTTGGGCGGGGCTTCAACATTCCTTTGATAATTTGAGGTTCAAGAGGGTCCTTCCATTCGATCGCAGGGCACGCATGAAGGTCTCTCAGCATTCTTTTGGTTTTAGTTGATAGCACGATCTCACATGGAGCTTCTTCAATAAAAGAACATGTTGCCCCCGGTGTATCCGCTTTCCTCGGAGCATGCGGCTGTGGTGGGTTCACCTTCCACTTTTCGGACAGTACAAACTTCCCCTGGAGGTATTGGTCTTCAATCCATCCTTTGAAGACGAAGCAATCTTCAATCGGATGGCCTACCGTCTGATGGTAAGGGCAATAGTTAGGGTTATTCACCTCGGTGGGTTGCGGCGGTCGCCTTGGATTTGGCAGGTTTATAAGCCTGTTGCGTATTGCCAGCTCGAATAGCCGTTTCGTCTTGTCCCGTGGGAACGAGTAGGGACGCTTCATCTTCTCATTATAATACCGACGTCTTTCCTCCAGTTGATCTGTCGGTTTCGGGGCGTTAGGTTGCTCTTGGGCATTTGCGACAAATGTTGCTCTTCCTTTACCCTTGTCATTCCGAGGTTCCGACTTTGGTGTAGGTGGTCTATGACCCATCTGGTCCATCTGACCCAACTTATCGATCAGAGCCTGGAATGTGGTTGGCTTAAAGAACATCATAATCTGGGAGATAGTTGCGTGAGGGTCTAAAGTTCCCACGAACATGCCCACCGCGGGTGCTTCCTCAATGCGTTGCTCACATCTCGACCACAAGTTCCGCCAGCGTATAGCGTACTGGACCCAGGTTTCGCCCGGTTTTACCCTGGCGTTAATAAGTGCAGTTATTGGAGTGCGTTCGCTGGCACTTGCAAATCGCTGAGTGAACAACAACTCCATTTCAGCGAACGTTTTGATAGAATCGTTCGGGAGTTCCGAGTACCATTCGAACGCTGTTTCTGATAAGCTGCCCACAAACTGGCGGAGCAACAATTTATCATCACCGCCGGTGTTACCGCAGAGGGCCCGAAACTGGGCGACATGTTGATGGGGATTGCCGGTCCCCTTATACACGTGGAATTTTGGTATCGTATAGCCCTGCGGGTATTTGATTTGGTCGTACCAGCTCGGATACGGCCGCCCCATCTTCACGACTTGACCAGCTGCCTCAGTCGCGTGGTGAACCTGGATTTGCTGGGCTATGTAGTCAGCCAAGTCAGCCTTAGAGATTGCATCCTCCTTGGCCGTTGAGAGGGCTGGTGGTGGATTTGACGTTTCTCCTCGGTCATCTTCAAGAACGATCGGGGGATCCTCGGCGGGTGAGTCCTGCTGGATCATCATTCCTATCACATCTTGGAAGAGAAGGCCCATCCGTTGTATGTTGGCCGCTTGTTCAGCAGCCTCTTTGTCCCTTTTCTCCAGTGTCCGGCGAAGGAATTCAGCATCGGTTTCTTCCTCTCGGCGTGCGTCTGAGGACGTTTCTGGGTTTTCTTTTGGCCCGGTGAGCGCGGCCATAGCATTCATCATTTCTTGCAGCTTTTGTTGCTGTTCCTGGGCTTTCGTCACGGATCGGGTTAGCGGTCGGTGGCCCGTAGAAGTGCGGCTTTCCTCTTTTCCAGAGGCCATGTAAACAGTGTGCACCACCATGCCCCCAGACTTAGGGTGTCTGGGCTCAGTGCTTTTAGCCGTCGTTGCGTGCCGTGGGGTCTTCTCCGGCCTCCTTCTTTTATGAGTCAATTGTTCCACAGCCTTCTGGGGTTTGGCCTGGTGACCAGCTTCCGGTTGGGTTTTCAGCTTTTTGTGTCGGCGGGAGAAGTTCGGATCGATGATCGAGTCCCGTGCCTGCCGCCAAACCTTATAGATTTTGGAAGATAGCCGTTGAGGAGATTGGGGCCGTTCTGACTCCATTTCCAGAACCTTCTTTAACGGGGGAGGAGACCTCTTCAGTACTGCAGTAGGAGAATTTCTTCGCACTTTATTTAGCATTTCGAAGCTGTTCCCAGTTGGAACAGCAGCATTAACTTCTGCCACCGGGACTGATGGAGTCAACCCAGATGGGGAGTTGCCCCCAGCCTTCCTCACTCGGCGCCAATGGCGACGTCGAGCGTGTCGAGCGGACGGTGCAGGGTCAGCGGTAAGAACGGTTTCGTTTTGCCCTCTGTCTGGGCATGGGGTCGCAGTTGGTATTAGCCTGTCAAAGACCGATGTCCTTTGGGTAGTAGGAGCGGGAGCTGAAGCCGTTAATCTTGTAAAGACCGACCTTTTGGCCGGAGAGGCTGCCTTGACGACTTCTGGGACAGGAGCGGCCACTTTTTTAGAAGCAACCTTCTCTGAGATTGTAGGTCCCACGATGGGTCTGCAGGATTTCTGGCCCAGTCTAGAGAAGACCGAGGCGTTGACGTTGGGCGACTCGTTGAGAGGAGCCGCGGCAGGGGTAAGACGATCAAAGACCGACTTCTTGGGAGCCTCCGTTGTCAACACTGGAGCGGCAAAGTTTGTCGGCGGGACCATGGTCCCAAAGAACAATCCTGTGGTGGCGCGAGTGACCTGTTCCACGGGCATTGTGAATAGCGAGGCAGCTTGGGGTCCGTAGGCTATACCTCCTGGCGAGGCAGAGCGTTGGTCGCAATTGCAGCCTGAGCAGTTGGACACTTTCACGGAAGTAGAAGCCATCGATTCTTTGCTTTCTGCAATAAGCAAGACGCCAATTCTTAGTACCTTGAAACCCAAGGGCAACCATTAGCGAACCGCGATTGGTTCGCGAGTCACGACACACGAAGTGTGGAGTGGAAAGAGGAAAAGGTCCCACCGGGCGTGCCAGAATCTGTTCCCCTCCGAAAGACGGCGCGACACCGCGTCTTGCCTGAGATTCGGGGAAGATGCTAATAGGTGCTATCCGTCCACCTCTCCGAAGATGCCAAGTTGATTTATGGCACCACATATCGAAGGTTTAGACGGATGCGTCCGATGTAGCAGACTTCGTCAGATTCCCCCTCGTTTGAGGGGTTTTTGATTGTGGGGACGCACTTCTCTGCAGGCGCAAGCCCCTGCAGTTAATTACGCTACCGCATTGCGGTAACAACTTTCTCCTTCTCCAGATGGTCACTTCGTGTCGTGGGTGTCTGTTTTGTATTTTGTTGCCCGTGGATTGTTTACGGAGACTGAGTTATGTCGTCGCCCGTAGGGCGTGGACTAGTCCAAATCCGTATTATCTTAGATTTGGGTTTGGGGGGGTTTGGTTTGAGGATACGTCAGCCATACTTGAGGCTAAGATCAACTCAAACATTTGTTAAGGATACGTTAGTCTAACTTTGTGACTAAGATCAACTTAACGGGATCGTTTAGATCCGACAAAAGAGCGTTTGGACTCTAATGTTCCAGTTTAGGGACATAGTGGTCCATGAATGTGTGGCCGTCGGGACCCGTCACCTCTCTGACGACGTTGAAGGATTACAACGACGGATGTCAGAGGAGTTCAAGGATGTACCCTCAAGCCGGAGTCAATTGGGGGGATTTATAGTCCACTCTGTTTGAAGGTTTAAGGATACGTTAGCCATCTTTGAGGCTAAGATCAACTTAAACGGGACCGTTTAGATCCGACAAAAGAGCATGCGGGGCTCTATTGTTCTAGTTTAAGGACATTACGGTCCATGGGTAGTTTAAGGACATTGCGGTCCATGGGTAGTTTAAGGACATTGCGGTCCATTGTTAGTTTTAAGACATCTCGGTCAAGGTTAAGGACGTCGTAGTCCATGGGTTTAAGGACCCCACAGTCCATTGTTAGTTTTAAGACATCTCGGTCAAGGTTAAGGACGTCGTAGTCCATGGGTTTAAGGACCCCACAGTCCGGTATGTGCTCTGGATGCTTCACACGGGTTCACTGCCGTGCTTGGCGAGGACCAGGCTCCGCTCTGGACGTTTTCCATGGGGTCAAAGAGTGACATTATCCGCGTTCCACGTAACCAGGAATTTGCATTAGACATGAGTTTAAGGACCCCACAGTCCATATCAATGTGCGGTCGTCGGGACCCGTCACCTCTTTGACGGCATTGAGGGATTACAATGCCAAGTATCAAAGGAGTGAAGAGATGTACCCTAGAACCGGAGTGGATTAAATAACCCTTGGCCCAATTTGGGGTCAAGACGAATTAATTATGTTATGAGTCCATTGGACCAGTTAATCACAAATTGAGGACTTATGGCCATCTTGGGCTAAGTCCAATCAGGAGAGGCTTTGCCTCCATCCATTTAAGCCAATTGGGCCGAAGTCTAGTGTTAAACACTACAGAGCAGTCAGTGTTGAACACTGGGAATGGGGTTGACAAGTTAGTGTTTAACACTAAGAGAATATTTGGTGTTGAACACCAGCAACAATGTTTTTTCAGGTTAGTGTTAAACACTAAGGTAATCAGTGTTGAACACTACAAATGAAGATCTCAGATTAGTGTTTAAACACTAAGGTAATCAGTGTTGAACACTGCAAATAAAGCTTTTTAATTAGTGTTGAACACTAAGGCCCAACAGTGTTTTAACATTGGGTTCGAGAGTTTTAGTTTAGTGTTTAAACACTAAGGTAAGAGGGGTCACGTGGCAGCACGTGAGAGCGCCCTCCCTTCCTTTGTTCTGCTGAGATTATCGCGTCTTCCAGAGCATCACGTGCCATCACGTGATGGGCATTCAAATGCCTATGGATTAGAGCTTCTGCTGAGGGTCACGTGGGTCATGTGGGGTGCTGCCTCAAAGGGGCTTTCTGTAGCTCTCTTGGGGGGGGGTCACGTGATGACACGTGACCCTGCCTCTAGGTATTTTGTTTAGAGGCTTTGTTAATCTTCTTAGGAATTAAATTCCTCGAACTATAAATTTCAGAGGAATTAAATTCTTACTTCCTTTCGAAGACTTATATTCTGGGATAGAGTTTAACTCTGAATTTTCTGTAGGAATTAAATTCCTCATATACGTGAAGGGCTGAATAGGGTTAAACCCTAATAAAAGTTTTTAAGGAGTTTAAACTTCCATCCTCTGTTAAATTATGATTAAGGGAATTAAATTCCCGCCGTTTCGACAGAACTAGGTTCTTAATTAGGGTTAAACCCTGTTTCTTTTTTGTTCTGAAGGAATTAAATTCCCATGATGTAGGGTCAAGCCCTCCTTTTATTTTAAAGGAATTAAATTCCTATAGTTCTGTGAGAATTAAATTCTCGTGCTTGCATCCCTTCTCCATGTTTTGGATCTGCATGGCAGGATCTCAACCCATTGAGAATTAAATTCTCAACCTTAAGGGGAGATGTGCACTTTGCAGATCCTCCATCAAAGAGAGAAGAAATATGTTCTTCTGTTTTCACATTATCAGAGTTAAACTCTGTTGAGAATTAAATTCTCTTTCTTTCAAAAGGCCTTCCCTTTCTTACCTAGGGTTTTTTCGCAGAAGATCCGAGTCTTTTCAAAGTATCAAAGCTCTTCTCCTTTTCTCTTTTTTTTTTCTCTGCGCATCTATATGTATGTATGTCTCTTGGCTCCTATTTATAGGAGAAGCAGCCGAATCAATCAGTTTTTTGACGAATCTTCATTGAGATTTGATTTGCATTCATCATTCATTTTGGACCTTTGGATTATTAGGTGAATTTTATTCACCATTGGATTTTAAATCCAGAGATTCTCCCTTGTTATTTTGGTTAGATTTAAAGGGGAAATCTTTCCAAACCCGAGATTTTCCCATAGATAGATGATATTTCATCACCTCTGAATCTTTAATTCGATCGGTTCCAGATAGCCGCTTTCCTTTGGAAAGATTTGATTCTCCTTCAGAATTTAATTCTATTTGACAAAATGGGCTTTGAAAGCTGATCACGTGTGACCACGTGACCCATGGTCACGTGTGGGCACGTGACCCCCTTTGGAATGAGCCTTTTCCTTTCTTTTGCGCTCTGTCTTCTGATCGCTGCCTAAGCGTCACGTGCTACCACGTGACCCCTGGTCACGTGTGAGCACGTGACCCTTGTTTGAACTCTCTGTCTTCGGTTCTTCTGGAGAACGAGTCTGCTGTCTTGAACGTCACGTGCCAACACGTGACCCTGGTCACGTGGGGACACGTGACCTCTTCTGAAGCCTTTTCTTAACTTGATCAGAGAACTTGTGTGCTTTTGACGCTTGCGTTTAAATGTCACGTGTCGCCACGTGACCCTGGTCACGTGGGAGCACGTGACTCTTTCTGAAGCCCATTTTCTTCAGCGTAGTCAGGAAACTGCACCTGACTTGATGATGCCTTTTAGGTGTCACGTGCCAACACGTGACCCCTTTTTGAAGCTTTTCCCAGAAGCTTTCCTGATTTTAAATCAGGAAACAACGACTTTCCAGTACCGGTCACTGAGTTAATGATAAGTAATACGTCCACTCACGAAGTTTTCTTCTTCATGGATGGCTCATCAGGATATAATCAGATAAAGATGCATCCCGAGGACCAGAAGCATACCGCTTCCCGGACCCCTTTAGGCATATTCTACTACAAGGTGATGCCTTTTGGTCTAAAGAACGCTGGTGCCACCTATCAGAGGGCCATGACGAAGATTTTCGATGACCTCATACATGAAATCGTCGAATGCTATATTGATAACCTCGTAATTAAAAGCAAATCATACGAGGAACATTTAGAGCATCTGAAAATCGTGTTTCAGCGCTTTCGGAAATACAGCTTGAAGATGAACCCTCTCAAATGCGCGTTCGAAGTTTCATCGGGCAAGTTCCTCGGATTCGTTGTCCGACACTGAGACATCGAGATAGACCCCTCGAAGATCAAGGCGATCATGGAAATGCCTCCGCCAAAGACTCTCAAGCAACTGCAGTCTCTCCAAGGAAAGCTCGCGTATATCCGGGGATTTATAGCCAATCTCTCTGGAAAGTGTCGTCTTTACAGTCACCTAATGAAGAAGGGGACCCCGTTCGTCTGCGATCGCAAATGCCAAAGCGCACTAGACGAAATCAAGCAATACCTGCAGAATTCTCCAGTACCGGCCGCTCCCGTTAAAGGAAAACCTCTCGTCTTGTATACAACATCCCTCGAAGGTTCCTTAGGCACGCTGTGGGCACAAGATAACGACCAAGAGAAGGAGAGAGCCCTCTACTAATTGAGTCGAGTTCTCCTGGGGGCAGAAAACAACTACTCCTCCATTGAAAAACACTGCCTGGCGTTGATCTTCACGATAACGAAGCTCAGACACTATGCGTTGGTACATGAGGTCCATCTCATATCAAAGGTGGATCCTCTCAAATATTTGATGTCAAAGGCTATATTAACAGGGCGGCTCGCTAAATGGGTCCTGCTCTTGATGGAGTTCTCGGTAACTTATCGTCCTCTCAAGGCAGTGAAAGGCCAGGCCATCGCCGACTTTCTCGTTGAGCATCCGATACCTGCCGACTCTCCCTTGAACTGCGAATTGCCAGACGAACACGCGTTTGACAAGATCGACGGGGAGAGAAGAGAGAATAATACCCAATGGGAACTCTATTTCGATGGAGCATCTTCCATGAAGAAGCGCAAACAAAACACCCCCATAATCAAATCAGGGGTAGGCCTCATCTTCGTGATTTCACAAGGAGGGATAATGCACTTTGCCTTCTCCTTAACAGAGCCGAGGACGAACAATAAAGCCGAATATGATGCTTTAATAGCAAGTCTTGAGATCGCCGTCGACATGGGAATTGAGAACCTCTTCATATACGGAGACTCCCAGCCGATCGTTAGTCAAGTAAACGACGATTATCAAACGTGCAAGCCGGAGCTGGTGAAGTACGGCGAGAGAGTGCAGCAACTGCTAACTCAAATTCCTTCCTACACCCTGGAAAGCATACCGCGTGCGGAAAATAGCAAGGCGGATGCATTAGCCAAGCTCGCTAAAGAATTGGCTGACGAGGATCTCGATGACGTGAGGATCGTTGTGCAAAGCCGTCGAGTTCTTGCACCGGCAGAAATATCTCCAGAGTCGTCCAAAGAAAAAGGAGTGACCGAGCAAGCGACCCTACAAATAAAAGACCAGGAAAAGGATAAGAATTGGAGAGAAGTCTTTATAGATTACTTCAAATCCCGCCGAGCACCTGAAGATGCGTCGTCAAGACATCAGCTCATGAAACGAGCTCTATCCTTTTCCTTCGTCAATGATACTCTGTATAAGAGATCATTTGATTATCTATGGTTAAGATGCCTGGGACCTGAAGAGGCAAGGAGAGTCGTCCAAGAAACTCATGACGGACTTTGCGGTTCTCACCAAGCCGGGCCGAGATGAAACTAAAGATCAAAAGGATGGGCTACTATTGGCCCACGATGATCCAAGACTGCCTAGAATACGCGAAGTAGTGCCACTCGTGCCAGATTCACGGGGACTTTATCCACCAGCATCCAAATCCATTACATCCAATGGTGGCTAGCTGGCCATTCAAAATGTGGGGAACCGACATAATCAGGCCCATCGAACCATCATCGTCCAGAGGACATTGACTCATACTGGCGACAACTGATTACTTCTCTAAGTGGGCAGAAGCAGTACCACTAAGAGAAGTGAAGACGGAGAATATCCTCCATTTCTTCAAGACACACGTCATTTACCGGTTCGACACTCCACGACGGATTATCTCCGATAACGGGCCAGCCTACAGAAACCACAAAATCAGCCGCTTCGCACAATAGCATAATATAGACTGGAGATACTCTTCGGTCTATAATCCCCGAGCTAACGGACTAGCTGAGGCTTTCAACAAAACCTTGACGAAAATCGTGAAAAAGACGGTTTCTCGAAATAAGAAGGACTGGCACGAAAGACTGCATGAAGCTCTCTGGGCATATCGAACTACGTTCAAAATGGCCACAAACACAACGCCGTATGCATTAGTATTAGGCACAGAAGCGGTACTCCCCCTCGAGATAGAGTTACCCTCTCTACGAGTGGCGGTTCACTACGAGCTAACAGACGAAGAAAATGCTCACCATCGGCTTGAGGAACTTAACGCCCTTGATGAAACCCGGCTCATGGCGCAACAAAATCGGGAGGCTTATAAAGCAAAGATGACGCGCTCATATAAAAGATTGACTAGGCCGAGAACATTCCGCCAATGCGAACTCGTGCTAGTGGTCAAGAGACCTATGATCCCTAATCGTGCCAAGCGAGGGAAATTTGAGCCGAACTATGAAGACCCGTATATCATAGACAAAGTTTACCAGGGTGGAGCCTATCTACTCATGGACATGCATAGTGAAAGACCTTTCAGGCCAATAAACGGTCGCATCCTAAAAAAATACTACGCCTGACGAGTCACGGCCTAGGTCAACGATAGATGACGACGCCTATGTCCGCTCGCTATCTTCCTAAGCCTAAACTCTATAAGTAGTAGCCGGCTTCTTTTTCTCGGACCGAAACGTCCTTAAACTAACGATGGACCACTATGTCCTAAAACTGGTTGTTGACCGAGACATCGATAAACTACTACGGACCGCAGCATCCCAAGGCTGACACAAAAAAAACGGTATATCCATAAGCAAAATGGGCACGGATGAAAACCCGAAAGGGCTCCGTGAGTAAAAACAGCAGGGCTACCGGCGAGTTTTGTGAAAACCCGAAAGCGCGCAATCTCGTTAAAAGTCACTTACAATGTCCTCTCGATCTTGTGAGGAGAAACCACCTGCATGAGATCCTTACAACTCACAAAGGAGCAACAAACTTAAGGATCCCCACGATTCTTAAGGAGAAACGCACTTACGAGATCCTCACAACTCGTAAAGAGAATTCCCTTTTGAGACCCTCACGACTTATAGGATTCAAAAGCCTTAAGTTACAGGGATCTGAACCTATTCTTAAGCAGTCATACACCCTGATTTTGCCCTACAAGTGGTTCAACGCTGACCCTTGTATACAATCCACGGGCGCGAATAAACATTTCCCCAACAAGAGTCCCACCAGAGACTGGGATATGCTCATATGGAAAAAGACACTTGTAAGTCCTCTCGACTTATAAGGAGAAAAGCACTCTTGTAAGATCCGTACGACTTATAAGAGACCATACACTTAAGACTCCTCACGATTCATAAGGAGAAAACGCACTTACGAGATCCTCACGACTCGTAAGGAGAAATACCTTTATGAGACCCTTACAGCTCGTAAAGTTAAAAAGCCTTAGTCGACAGGATCCTAACCCTGTTTACTAAGGACCTTTGTTCGACATCGACAAAGGCAAATGATGATTCGCTCCTGGCAATATCCCAATAGTAGCTATGCTGATGCCTAAATCGGTATCAAATACCAAACTCACAGTGAAAAACCAACGAGCCACAAATGCATATGAAATAGCCGAAATGATTGGGCAACTTGCAAATCAGCAAGTAAAAATGTATGCATGTAAAATAGCCGAAATGATTGGGCAACTCGAAATAAAAAGCAGCGAATAAATAAAACAAATAGCCGAAATGATTGGGCACCGCGGAAAATAGACGAAATGATTGAGCAATCGCGACTTTCGTGGTATAAAAGCTGAAATGATAGAGCATCGCGGAAAGAAAAATATATAAAATAAAACTTTTTTCCCTACAGGTGAGATCATATCGATCCCTGTATACAATCCAGAGGTATAAACAAAGAGGGAACCACACCTTCCCCCCAGGCTCCATCAGAAAAAGGAGCCAAATCTCGACGGTTCACAGACAGTCTGGAAATCATCTCAACATTTGTCTCATTACAACAGACGCAATATCAGCAAATCGGAACCGCGGCAAAGCTCCCAGTTTCATGACTCGACGATGCATAGACAACCGAGAGTCAACCCCTCCTGGTCCTTGCGGAACACGGCTTATGTCAATCCTGACCCCGTGGGAAGCGCCCAGAGCAAATCCTGGTATCGTGGAACATGGCTTATGTCAATCCTGACCCCGTGGGAAGCGTCCAGAGCAAATCCTGGTCTATTGGAACACGGCTTATGTCAATCCTGACCCCGTGGGAAGCGTCCAGAGCAAATCGTGGTCTAGTGGAACACATCTTATGTCAATCCTGACCCCGTAGGAAACATCCAGAGCAAATCCTGGTTCCGTGGAACACGGCTAATGTCAATTCTGACCCCGTGGGAAGCGTCCAGAGCGGATCTTGGTCCTTGCGTAACACGGCTAAAGTCAATCCTGACCCCGTGGGAAGCATCCAGAGCAAATTCTGGTCTAATGGAACACGGCTAATGTCAATCCTGACCCCGTGGGAAGCATCCAGAGCGGATCCTGGTCCTTATGGAACACGGCTTATGTCAATCCTGACCCTGTGGGAAACATCCAGAGCAAATCCTGGTTCTGTGGAACACGGCTTATGTCAATCCTGACCCCGTGGGAAGCATCCAGAACGGATCCTGGTCCTGTGGAACACGGCTTATGTCAATCCTGACCCCGTGGGAAGCATCCAGAACAAATCCTGGTCCTGTGGAACACGGCTAATGTCAATCCTGACCCCGTGAGAAGCGTCCAGAGCGGATCCTGGTCCTGTGGAACACGGCTAATGTCAATCCTGACCCCGTGGGAAACGCCCAGAGCAAATCCTGACTCCGTGAAATGCAGATAAATTCAACCCCTGACTCCGTGAAATGCGGATAACCCTCGACTTCCCCGTCAAAATAATTCTTTGATCCGGGAGCAAGTCAGCTCATCAATCACTTACGGGTCCTCTCGACTTGTAAGGAAGAAAATTCTCTTGTAAGATCCTTACGACTCTCGAGAGAAGAACACACTTAGGAATCCTCACGATTCCTAAGAAGAAATTATACTTACAAGATCCTCACGACTCGTAAGGAGAAATACCTTTATGAGACTCTCACGGCTCATAATGTTGGAAAACCTTAGGGGGGCAGATCTGAACCTGACTCCTAAGCCATCGCTGTCCTACAAGGAGATCAAAATAGATTATCCACAAAATACATTTACTAAAAGGGACACACCATCATGAAGCGAAATATGTCTTTTATTCATAAATCAAAATGAATACAAAGTACAATTTATGAAAGAATCAAAAAATACCCTCATTCAGGAGTATGTACAAAAGAAGAATAAAAAAAGAAAAATATACAATTCTTCAAGCCGACGGACGATTCAATAGATTTGCCAATTCATCCCATTTCCGCTGGGTCTCGACTTCATGATTCATTATCACTAAGAGACGGGTCTCCGCCTGAGCCTGTTGGGCCTGGTACGAGGCAAGCCGACTTTCAAGCTCTTTTTCGGTAAGCTTATGAGCTTCAACCATTTCACGAGTGAAAATGACGGTTTTATCAATGGCTACCACCTCCCTGATAGCTTCTTGAAGCACTCGCCAAAGTTCATATGCCAGAGTGGTCTTGGCCGTAAGATTAGCTTGAAGTTCCCTCAGCGCTTTGGAAGCCAGCTCCCTCTCCGAAAACTTTCGGCTGAGCCTCTTCTCGCATGACAACATATTCGTAGCACACCGCTCAATCAGCCCCCGTATGCTCGCCTTTGCAGCCACAACCTCTGAAGGAAGGCGTGTACATTCAAGACTATGCAAGCAAGCCTCCACCTGACGACAGAACTCAACCCAAACTTGCACCAATGTTTCACTATGATAAGCAGCAAGAAAGGGAAGAGAACCGTTGGTTTCAGCGGTAAATGCTTCGGCCGTGATCAGACTGCCAGCACGAAGATCTTCAATTAAAGCCGAAAAGGAGTGAAGGGTTAACTTTGCCATCCGTTCAGAGGCATGTAGAGCATAGGGGCCGGGTGGCATGACGATGCGAGATTCCAGCGTGGTAAGAGCCGGCAAAGCTGTTAAGATTCATAAAAAGAAATCAGCGAGACTTGCAAGCAAAGAGCAGGTGGAACAGCGTCGAAACTTTACTTACCCACGGTCATGCAAGAAGGGTCTGAAGGATCCCCAGGCCCGTCAAGAATCTCAACTTCGTCATCGGCTTCCAGAACTGTAGAAGACATCAGTGTCATTATATGAAATTATAATAATGCCATGAGGAGATGGCAAATGACACTAACCTTGCCCGAAAGAGAGGACGATACGTTGAGGGGATATCGCCTATGGAGCGGCCATCTCTAACAGGCGCTGAAAAGACTTCCTGGGAGACAAGTTCACGATGGACGCCGCCAATCATCGTAGCTCTGAAAAGACAGAAAGGTTCAGATAATGAAAAGATCATTAAAATAAAAGATAGAAGAATACCTTCGATACTCTTCCTACTCTGGACAGGAAGGATAGCAGCTTCGGCGGCCTCCTCCATGCCCCTAGGCACATCATCGGGGACGTGGGTCAGTATAATAACTTCCGATTGAGGAGCGGTGGCCATCGCTGTAGGCTCCAATGAAAGGACGGTGGCCTCGACCACCTGTCCCATAGTCTCCGGGCCGTCCCTAGAAAGATCCATTGAATCCACGGCCAATGAAGATGCTTCTTCCGAAGGAGCAAGCACCTGCAGAACGGGAGTCACCGAGGGGAGCTCCGTGGCAAGAACAACAGTTGTATCGACCCCCTCCACACTTACCAGTGTCTCATCAGGGATATTTGTAGAGTCCATAATCAAGGCGCGACTCGAACTCAGATCATCTGCCATTGCCGAAGTCCCTGCAAAGTTTTCGCGAAGATAAGGATATATATATATATATATATATATATATATATATATATATATATATAAGCAGTGCAAAACATTACAAAAGATATATGAGTATACCAATGCACAAAGGAGCCTCTAGTATGGCTTTTTCAAGCCGGCGTTCCTTCTCAAGGATGCGTGCTCGTCGGGGTGCGAGGGTAGAATCGTGGCCATCAGTCCACAACGACAACGCGTCTTCGGCGTCGACCGAGATAGGCTTCTTAAGGGCTCTCTCGCCTCCCTCTTCCAGAGGACCTATAAATATCCGCCGTATCGATGGAGGATCTTCATAGAAGATGACGGCAGGATAAGGCCTCTTCGAGACCCTTACATTATTACATTCATCCTGAGAGCGTCTTATAGCCTCAGCCAATTGCGCGGCTTCCTCGGCAGATGAACCGGGAAAAAGAAGAACAACATCCGGCTCTTGCGTAGCTATCGGCTCGTCCTGAAGAATAGGCTCGGATTCCACTAAAAAGTCGAGCAGATTGGTGACCGTCTTCTTTCGCCTCTTGGATCCAGAACTAACACCAGAAGATGATCTCTTCTTTCCCCTTGGTGCTTTGGTGCGACGTTGACCCACTTCACCTTCAATATCCTCGCTCGGCGGTGCTACCGATGACGACACTGCCATTGCTGACGCCGCAGCTGATGATACTGCTACTGGCGCCTTATTGACCCTTTCTTGAGCTCTAGTGCGCGGCGGCATACCAGCTGTGGGAGTTAGATCCACTTCCGCCGTCTCAGGAATAAGCACAACACCAGCATCTCTCAGGGGAGGGCGAACCGCTGCCCGCGGTCGCAGCAGGACTCCCGTAGCCTAGATCGGAGTAGGAACCTTATATCCAAGGAGCATCCTCCTCTCCTCAACAATATTAGGACTGACTCGGTGGAGATACCAGCCCATGAAAGCCCCTACACATCGAGGGATGTAGTCAGCCTCAGGAATCATGAAGCAAGAGCCGGTGTTCAGCCGCATGAAGTGATAAGCGGCATCACGAACAACTTCCGACGACGAGCTGGGCTCCACTATAAACGCCTCAAAGGGGACACCCTGGTCATATCCCAATTGCAGAGCAAAGCGGTGTGGGTTGTACCGCATAAAAAGGGACGCACCGTTTTGACGAAACACCAGATAACCTGGTCTAATAAAATATAAGTGCATGGCTTCCTTAGGCTTCAGAGAGGGCGCTCCCTCTTTCGGCGAGTCGAAAAGCTGTTGAATCGGTTCTGAAGGAGCAGAGAGGACTCGATCGTTAAATACCATCCCGCCCGCATTGGCGTAGGGATTAAGCAGCACACGAATAGCTCCGGACTGAGTCGGATCAGGAGCAGAAGCGTCCACCAATCTCATGAGCCGCGGAAAAGTGTAAGCATCATAAAAGCTGGGTCTCTGATGCGCGGCAAATGCCCCTAGCACATGCATCTCAATCCATGACGTAAAAAATGAAGAGAGAAACACACTACGTTCACGCCTGGTGTTGAGGTATTGGCTGCAGCGCTTAGCCCATGATACAGATGCGCTAACCCCGCAATGCCCACGGCAAGTCGTGTCCCGCCAGCGATGTGATGAGCAGGGTAAATGATCGAAGCTCTCATGAATCGACGGTGCGTTGGAATGATGAACCAGCTGAGCCAGATGCTGATAAAACCCACAAAGAAAGTCCTTCATCTATGCCAGGAGCTGCGATCGACTCAAAAGGTACAGCCGACAGGATTGGAATGTAGAACTGCGGAAAATCCTCTTCTTTAGCCGGTAGCTTATTTAAACCGAACCCGAAGGGGTCGTTGATACTCGCAAACTTCGGAGCTGTCTTTGATAGAACATCTCCGCGAAGGAAGCAGGCGATAAAACATTTGAAAGTGACGCCGTGCTCCTCTGACTCTGTGAATAGCTTCTCAAAAATGCCCAGAGCCTTGATTAGACTTGGGTGCTTATGGCGGACGGCATTTTCAGTCGAAAAGCCGTCAAGCATAGCAGGCTCAGTTTCTAAAACATACTCATCAGGAGGCAGCAGTTCTTCATAGAGCGTCCCCCTGATCGGCAACCCCGAGATCTCGCGAAACTCTTCCAGAGAAATTGAAACTTCGCGGTCCCCTAGCAAGAAGGTGTTGGTGGGAAGATTCCATTGATTTAAGAAAGCCTTAACCCAACAGACATGGGGGGACTGATAGTGGAAGAGAGACGCGTACACCGCCTGATAGAGCCTGACCCTCTGCAGTCGCGCACGATGGGCAGACAGGATATAACGAGCCCAGAGAAGGTAACCCATGGGTTGTCGAGGAGTAAGCCCTATTTTGTAAACCTGTCCCCAGAGCTGGACTTCACCTTGGCAGATACGACGTCCTAAGATGTCTATAGCTGGCACAGGGTGGTTTGGAATCCCAGTTGTTGACGGCACGAGCTGTCCCGTAGGGGTCCAGTTCAACATCTCCACAGCAAAGGCGGTCCGTGGACGCTCCATCGGCAAAAATGGGTAGGAAGGCTCGTTGGTATCTCGCAAAGAAACCTGTGGCGACCACGGATGATATGACTGTACCAGGTCCCCTATAAAAGAAAGTTGGTGCAATTCGGGTCGTGAGCTCTAATCATCGCCATCACCTCTTCATCAGACGGTGACTGAGGAAAGGCAGCCTCCGAGCGAGTGAATGGGAAGTATGGAAGAGAAGCCATTGTTCCCGAAACAGATGAAAGGAAACTGTTAATGAAGCCCACACGTGTATATATATTTATAAATATATATATATATATATATAAAAGGACAGTGGAAGAAAACGATAAACAACTTATTTTATGGGACCATTGGTTACAAAACACAGGGGCCCCACAAAATCAAAATGGCGGCTCACTAATGATGAGGCAGGGTAATCATTATGGGAATAAAAGGAAGATTCTCAATAAATGAACAGTGGATTGCAAACAACTCTATACATTCCCCAAGGAGGAAGCCCACTGCAAGAACTCTATGCAAATCATGAAGAGTCTTTCTGGAAGCATTTTTGCAAAAACAACTCAGGGCAAGAAAATCCTAAGAAGTTCTCTGTGAAGAACTGAGTTCTTTAAAGGAATTAAATTCCTTTTGAATATAGGAATTAAATTCCTAAAAAACATTTTCAGAGCTAAAGCTCTTTGTGAATTAAATTCCAGAGAGAAGACAAATATCACCATCGATCCCTGAGATCAGAGAAGCCCTAACAAAAGGAGTTTATTATTTAAAAATTGGACATTATTTTAAAGAACTTGGAAAGATGGTTTCTTATTAAAGGGAAAAACCCTTGGTGTGGATTTAAAATCCAAAGAAAATTTCTACAAGAAGTTCTTCAGCCGTTCAAGATCCTTACCTGAAAAAGGAAATCTTTTGTTGACAGTGTTAAACTCTGGAAATTTTTGAAACAGAGAACTGAGCTCTGGGAAAGAGAATTAAATTCTTAGAGGAAAACGAGCAAGGAAGAAGATGGAAAAAGTGGAGGCGCTTCTGAAGGGACCCCTGCATTTATAGGATGTGATGGAAAAAGGTCCATCTCCCCCCTTCCCTAGGCAGATCCAACGGCCACAAAAAATGACAGCGTTGCACTCACGTGCAAACACGTGAGAACAACGCTGTGGGGGCATTTGTTCCTTCATAAAATATCAGGAAAAAAACCCAGTGGGGCATCACGTGCCCCCACGTGACCAGGGATCACGTGCTCACACGTAATGGTTTCCTGGGGATTCTGCTGAAATAGAATTAAATTCTAATCAAGCAAGCAATTGGTGGAGTCACGTGCCCACACGTGATGGGTCTTTAAAAAAACCACTGAAGGAATTAAAAGGAATAATAAAGAATCAAGGAAAGATCCTAATGGGGCATCACGTGTCTACACGTGACCAAGGGTCACGTGCTGACACGTGATGATCCCTTAGTTCTTTAAAACAGCAGAATTAAATTCTGGTTAAAAATGTTTAATCAGGGGGTCACGTGTCAACACGTGATGGGTTCCTGAGCTCTTTAATTAATAGAATTAAATTCTATTTAAAATGATCAAACAGTGGGATCACGTGCCAACACGTGATAGGCACTTAAGCCTTCTGAACCATAGAATTAAATTCTAATTAAGAGGGAATCGAAAACCCTAACAGGAAAAATATTTCTCTAAATCTTTCCAAACAAAAAAGATTGTTCTCTGTAAAGGGGAGCACCGTTGGATTAAAAAATCCAATGGTGATTAAAAAATCACCAATTTATAGAAAGATTCTATACAAGGAAAGATTTCCCTGAAATTCACCAAGAATAAAAAACAGAATATGTTTTGGATTAAAAATCCAATGGTGAATAAAATTCACTGATTAATCTAAAAGATCATGTTGGTTACAAAATCAATTAAAATCTTTCAATGAAAAATTGACTAAACAAACTGATTCTTTTCTTTCTCCTATAAATAGGAGCCAAGAAAAGAAGAGGGGGATTCTTATTTTGGGGGAGATACACAACGACAGAGAGAAAAAAGAGAGGAGAATTTAATTCTCAAGAGAGAAAATAAGATCTCTTCAGAGAAAAAAAAACTCTAGGTGAAAAGAAAAAGAAGAAGTTCATTCTACAAGCTCTCATAAAATAAAAGAGAATTTAATTCTCAAACTAAGAGTTTAAGTCTTCTGAATAAGAACTTAGTTCTTCCTTTGGTTGAAGGTCTGCAGAAGCAGATCTCCCCATAAGTTGAGAATTTAATTCTCATCGGGGAGATTCTGCCATGCAGATCTAAAACCTAAGGGAAGATCTAAGTTTAGAGAATTCAATTCTCACATCAAAGCAATCAGGAATTTAATTCCTTCAAACAAAATAGGGTTTAACCCTTAATACAAGAACTTAGTTCTTCTTTTGGTTGAAGATCTTCAGAAGCAGATCTCCCCATAGATTGAGAATTTAATTCTCATCGGGGAAATTCTGCCATGCAGATCCAAAGCTTAGAAGGAGAATCGAGTTTAAAGAGAATTTAATTCTTCCAAATATATAGGAATTTAATTCCTCTAAACAAGATTAAGGTTTAACCATACAAAAGAATTTAATTCTTAAATAAAGGACTCAGACTTTTCATGCACATAAAAGAAGTCAGTGACCAACTTGATCACGTGGCAACACGTGACCCCCCCTCAATGATCAGAAAGAGAATGAACAAGACTAGGTCACGTGTCCCCATGTGACCCTTAAACAGACTTCTCAAAATAAAGAAGGGCAAAATATATTTTGGGTGCCTCACGTGTCCTTACATGATCCTTAAACAAACTCCTCAAAATGAGGAAGAACAAGCTTGGAGGCAATACCCCACATGTCCCCACGTGACCCCTAACAAATCCCTTTAATATCCAGTGCATGGATGCTCATCACGTGCTCACACGTGATGGCCTCGAAGACTAAAAGTGTTTAACACTTATTTGAATATTCTGGGAAGAAATAAAGGAGGTTTGGCCCAATTCTCTGGCGTCTCACGTGACTCCACGTGACCGCCTCATTTTTTAGTGTTTAACACTATTTTGAGTGTTCTGTCCCTAGTGTTTAACACTGTTTTAAGCGCATCACGTGGGAACACGTGATCGCCAAATATCCTCTAATGTTTAACACTATATTAAAAACCAAGCTCAGCCTAAATTGGCTAAGTTTTCCAGAGGCAAATCTTACCTTCAACTGAACCTTAAAATCCAGAGCTATAATGAATGGCTAGTGCTCAGCCAAAGATAAAATGTTGTCAAAGCCCCCAAACCCCTGTTTAGCATTATAATAGGGAGGGAGGGGGCTGAACCCAGACAAATGATTCAATAATACAAACAAAGGTCCAACATTTCGAACCTAATTGGACTTGGCCCAAGTTGGCCATAAGTCCTCAATTCAGATTTAACTAAGCCAATGTGCTCATAATCTAATTAATTGATCTTAGTTCCAAATTGGACTACAGATTTCCCAATCAACTTTGGTTCAAGGGTACATCTCTTCACTCCTTTGATATTTGTCGTTATAATCCTTCAACGTCTTCAGAGAGGTGATGGGTCCCGATAACCAATCATTCTATGGACTGTGGGGTCCTTAAACTCATGGACTATGATGTCCTTAACCTGGACTGTGGGGTCTTTAAGCCCATGGACTATGATGTCCTTAACCTGGACTGTGGGGTCCTTAAGCCCATCGACTATGATGTCCTCAACCTAGACTGTGGGGTCCTTAAACCCATGGACTATGATGTCCTTAACCTTTACAGACTATGATGTCTTTAAACTGGAACGAGATGTCCTTAAACTAATATTGGACCACCATGTCCTTAAATTGGTAATCGACCGCAATGTCCCTAAACTAAACAATAGAGCTCAAATGCTCTTTTGTTGGATTTAAATGATCCCGTTAAGTTGATCTTAGTCTAAAATTAGACTAACGTATCCTTAACAAACGTTTAAGTTGATCTTAGTCTCAAATGAGACTAACGTATCCTTAAACCCAACCCCAAACCTAAATCTAAGAAGATACGGATTTGGACTAATCCACGCCCTACGGGCGACAACATAAATTAGTCTCCGTATACAATCCACGGGCAACCAAAAACAAAACAAATACCCACGACACGAAGTGACCATCTGGAGAAGGAGAAAGTGGTTGCCGCGATGCGGTAGCGTAATTAACCGCAGGGGCTTCGCCTGCAGGGAAGAGCGTCCCCATAATCAAAAACCCCTCATCATGAGGGGGAATCTGACGAAATCTGCTACATCGGCCGCATCCGTTTAAACCTTCGATACATGGTGTCATAAATCAACTTGGTATCTTCGGAGAGGTGGACGGATAGCACCAATTAGCAACTGCCCCCAAATTCAGGCCTGACGTCCCAACATCCCGATCGCATCTTTCGGTGGAGAACAATCACTTCGTGTCGTGTGTGTTTGTTTTCTTTTTTGGTTGCCCGTGGATTGTATACGGAGACTAATTTATGTTGTCGCACGTAGGGCGTGGATTAGTCCAAATCCGTATTTTCTTAGATTTGGGTTTGGATTGGATTTAAGGGTCGTTAATCTCATTTGAGACTAAAATCAACTTAAAGGTTTGTTAAGGATACATTAGTCTAATTTTTAGACTAAGATCTACTTAACAGGATTATTTAGATCCAACAAAAGAGCATTTGAGCTCTATTTGTTTTAGTTTAGGGACTTTGCGGTCCATAAGTTTAAGGACATCGTAGTCCATGGGGTTTAAAGACATCATAGTTTATAAAGTTTTTGGTTGTCGGGACTCACCACCTCTCTGAAGACGTTGAAGAATTACAACGACACATATCAGAGGTGTGAAGAGATGTACCATTTAACCAATATTGGTTGGGGGATCTGTAGTCCAATTTGGGACTAAGATCAAAGATTTGTGAGTATATGGGCTCAATTAATCTAAATTAGGGATCTGTGGCCAACTTAGGCTCGGCCCATTCAGTTAAAATGTTGGACATTTAATTAGGCTCAGTCCTTTTTCATTTAACAATGCTGAGCATTGGTTCTGACAATTGTTTTTGTCTTTTATTGAGTGCTGAGCACTCATTATAGCTCTGGGGCTTTTATTTAAAGAACACGTTGTGTTCCCTCAGCGCACACGTGAGGAGCACGTGGCGCGCTTGGCGCCGAGCGCCAGTTAATGAGCACAGAGCGCTTCTGTTAAGTTGCGCACACGTGAGGAGCATGTGGCGTGCTTGGCGCTGAGCGCTAGTCAATGAGCGCAGAGCGCTTCTTGTGAAATAGCGCACACGTGAGGAGCACGTGGCGCGCTTGGCGCTGTACGCCTGACAATGAGCGCAGAGCGCTTCTTGTGAAATAGCGCACACGTGAGGAGCACGTGGCGCGCTTGGCGCTGAGCGCCAGTCAATGAGCGCAGAGTGCTTCTTGAGAAATAGCACACACGTGAGGAGCACGTGGCGCGCTTGGCGCTGTGCGCCAGACTTGGAGCACTGAGGTGCTTCTTTAAATTTGGAACGCTAAGGCTCTGCAGCGCTGTGCGCTAGATTTAGAGCGCTAAAACGCTTCGTTTAATTGGAGGGCTAGGGCTCATTTTAGGCAACTCTGCTCTCTGAGAATTAAATTCTCTCTTATAAGTGACTTTGTCTCATGAATCTAAGAACTAAGTTCTTATTTTATAGGAGATATTTCAATCTCTTATGTTTTTGGTGAAAATGTTTGCCTTTATGGATCTGTGATCCTAAGAGAATTGAATTATTCTCCCCCCTTTTATAATGAGATGTTATGATCACTTTATGGAAAACATTTTCCTTATAGATCTATGATCTAACATAAGAACTAAGTTCTTTTTCTGATGAGATGCTTTGATCTCTTTATTTTACCTTGAAGAAATTCTTCTTCTGCCGAGAGCTTGCTCTTCTCTTTGAACTTTCTCAAAGTTTGTGGGGGGGGGGAGGGGGTGTTCCTCTCTGTGAGACTTGAAGTCTTGGGTCTTTTATATAGTAGAGGCTGATTTGTTGAATCTATTGAAGAGATCTTTTCTCTAATTGATTTGGGGATGTTTCCCACCGTTGGATCTTTGATCCTAGGGCTTCTATTTCACAGAAAGCAATCTTCTTTTTTTAACAAGATTGGGAAATCTTTTCCCATATAAAATTTATTATGTATTTTGGTGATTTTTTAATCACCATTGGATCATTGATCTAACGGTGCTCTGATTTTCAGAGCATAATCTTTCTTGTTTGGAAATATTCTGAGGAATGTTTCCTTAACAGAATTTTATTCTGGTCAATTGATGATTTTTAATCATGTTCGTTGGATCTTTGATCTAAAGGCCGAGAACATTTTGTTCTATCGCTAGCGCTCACGTGCTTTGCACGTGATGCGCTGCTTAGAGTGCAGCGCTCTTAGCGCTAGCGCTCACGTGCTTTGCACGTGGTGCGCTGCTTAGAGTACTGCGCTCTTAGCGCTAGCGCTCACGTGCTTTGCACGTGGTGCGCTGCTTAGAGTCTTTGACTCTCAACTCTGGCGCTACTAGCGCGAGCGCTCTCGAGCTTTGTATGTGAGCGTTGCATCAGAGTCTTTGACTCTTAGCGTTGACGCAGCTATGAAGCGCGGATTTATTTCAAATTTCAAAATTTGAACAGAGCTTTGCTTTGATTGGGGAAACAGAGGCATGCACAAAAATTTGGAAGTGCATTAAGAGGAGTTGTTGGTCGTCGGAACCCACCACCTCTCTGAAAAAGTTAAAAAATTACAATGACATATATCAGAGGTGTGAAGAGATGTACCCTTAAACCGAATCCCGTATTTAAGGGAAAAGATAGTGATGTACCTGAGAATCGTTAGTCATATTTGAGACTAAGATTAACTTAGGAGATATGAATGAAGATCGGTTTGGATATCAAAAACATAAGTTTAGCCAATTTGAGCCAGGACTGGGTTGCCATGTTTGAGGCGAATATTTAGTTTAAGGACTTTTCGGTCCAAAGTTCAACTTGCGCGCACGTGTATTTGTTACGTGACGGAGTGAATGATGTTGATATAGAATGTGCCCAATTTGGGGCGGTCATGCACATCAATTTAGAAGTGCATCAACGAAAGAAATTGTTGGTCGTCGGGACTCGCCACCTCTCTGAAAACGTTGAGAAAATACAAGACATGTATCAGAGGTGTGAAGAGATGTACCCTTAAACCAAATCCCATATTTGAGGGAAAAGGGGGGGTTGTTGTAGACCTAAGAAATTTTAGTCATGTTTGAAACTAAAATTATCTTAGGAGGTATAAAATGAGTATCATTTGGGATATCATCAATGGGAGACCACTAGTCATTTTTGAGACTAAGGTCGGTTTGGGAAACCATGAGCAATATGAGCTTGGTTGATTTAAAATCATAGGGGTTTAACCTCAGGAAACTTTAGCCAATTTGGGCTGGAATTGAGTTTCCAAAATTACCCAACAGAGCTAAGCACTGGGACATACAGTGCTCACGTGCGTTTCACATGGGCACTTGATTAGTGCTAAGCTCTAGATTCTTGTGGTGCTCACGTGTAAAATATGTGAGGCACCACAAATATGGGTGCTGCCCATTAGGTTTTATTTTCTCCCTTTAGCACCCCATATTTGTGGCGCTCACGTGTGAAACACATGAGGTGTTCATATCAGAATTTTGCATTATTATATTCTCCATTCTTAATCATATTGCAAATAAATAGGTGCTTTTGATCTATGTCTGCTAAATAGTTGCAGGTTACAGGTTCTCGGAACAATACAGTGAAAAGGATTTAAAAAACGCTACAAAAGTGAGACTACGACCAACAAATAGAAGAATCTTTATGATGCTGCCTACAGTTTAAGGAACAAATGAAGATCAATGAACAGTTCGATTTCATAAAGCACGAAGGCAGCACAAGGTTCAAGATTTCAACACGAAGCGAACGATAAAAGTCCACAACATTTCTGCACTGTGGAAATCTGGAAGAAACTAGAAAAGATTCTAAAGAACCAAGTGAAGAAAACAGAAGCACATAGCAACATGAAGCAACCCAGAGAAAAAGAGACAGAGACCCCATCAAACGGCCGCGGAACCGCGGCCAAACCAGGCTTATGGCCACAGATCCGCAGCCGTGCATCGCACGTGTCGGTGCGTGTCGGTGCATTGACCCGGTTTTCTCAGGGTAGTTTTGTAATTTTAGATATGGATCAGATGTAAACCCTAGGGTTTCTATTATCTATAAATAGGAAGCCTACAGCTCTTCTTGGAGCATGCCTTTTTTTATTTCTCTAGTTTAAATTTTCATTCGATTGTAAATGTCAAAGAGTGTATCAATAAAAAGAAAGTTTTTTATCTTGAATTTCTTATTTGCAATTTTATTTCTCTGCAATTTTTATCTGCCGTAGTTATTTTCCGCAAGTTAATTAAGTTATTAAAAGAAAATAAAAAAATGAATTCCTTTGTTAATTCCCTAATGAGTGAGTAGTTCCTCACTTGTTAGGGTTAGGTTTGGGGAAGATTTGAGAAATGAAAATCTCTCACTCCTTTCTTACCCGTTCAATATTTTAAAATAAGGGCTCTATACAAACAACCACACACCGCTCACTATGGCACCCTATCCCACGAGGTAGCGGTGATTCCCTAGTTTAGACCGGTTTTGTTTGATTTCCATAGAGGTTAGGGCTAATAGTTAAGAAAGGACGGACAAGGGCCAAAGGGAAGAAACGAAGTTTTTTCCTGATCGCGCTAATCCCCATTGTTAATTATTACCTTAACACCTAAGATCTTAATTAGGGCAAAGAAAGCGGTAAGAATAATTGACTTTTTAAACTAACCTAATCCTAACCCTAGCAAGGTTTTAATCCTAATCAATTTCAACCTCAGTTTTTATAGAAAATCAAAAGCTACCACAAATAGGAATTGACTCGTTAGAACAACTAGAAAATACACGTTTTCCCTGTGGAACGACCCGTACTCAACCGGCTAGCTACCAAGCGACACCGTTCTTGATTGCGGTTAATTCTTTGATTTCAAAACGCATACGCAAAACAAATCACCAATCAAATGGCGCCGTTGCCGGGGAATAACGGTAGTTATTTTCTTTTTGTAATTTCGGGTTAATTAAAATTTAAAAATCATAAAAATTGAAATATATAAAAATATCATCTTGTTATTGTTCGAAGGGTTTTCGTGCGAATTGTGCAGGATCGGAAAGACGAACAGATTCAGATCTGGAAAAATCCAGTGAACAAAACAGCAAACAGCAGATCTGAACATACAGAGGAGAACCGTAACAGAAAACATAAAGATTTTGGAGACCTGAGTCAACATTCCTACCGCGGAACCGCCACAATCGCATGCTTTTGACCGCGGAAACGCGGCCCCTTGCTGACGTCAGCAACTCAAAACTTCTTTGTAAGCATTCTTTTCCTCTCCTCTGTCCTCTGAAATTCTCTGAAAAATTTTCCTGCAGGGTTCTTTGCGCAAAACTTCTCCCCCCTCTCCAATAATTTGATCTTGTGCAGGATTCTTTGCGCCACAATAAAAAATCTTTTTTGGCAAGTGTTTTGGATTTTTGTGTGTTTATTGCTTTGCATTTTTAAAACGGACTTTTAAGGGGCTATAACACCAATCCAGATTGGGTTGGGATTTCATTACCCTTCCTAAGACCCCAAAAATCACAAAAAGCATTTTGCATCAACCTTCGAGTTAATTAAAAAATATTATACTCAGCCAATAAGGGTTGTCGTGCTCATTAGGATAAAGGATAGGTTGTAGGCATCGGTCGTTTATCTAAACCTGACTTTGTGGTATCTAAGCTAGACAAGTGGGAAAGGTAATTTTAAAAGGCCCGTCTCATGGTGATTCGTGAGCGGATCCCTCCTTTATTTACTTGTGCTTACCTGGACACAATTGGCGGTGAAGAGGCGATTTGAGGATCTCACAACTTGCCCTTTGGAACAGTTAGGAGCAGTCTAGTTGACTTAGGAGACCCTAGCTCTAGGCTTAATTGTGCATATTGTGATTGCTTGAAAGTGTGTTTAAACTCCTTATAAAAATCTTTTGCAAAAACTCCATAAAAAAAACCACAAAACAAAATTTTTACAATAAACTTGCCAATTTGTCGCTAGAAATCCATTGCACCCACTTTCTCTCATTGACGTTTTCTTACCCCCACCTTCTGTTTTTACTTTTTTTGACTACACTATACCTCGATAGTGTATGTCCAGTTGGACTAGAGACACTAGCGCCCGTTTAGTCCGTGTCTCGTTAGTGCCTACTGATGACGCTTTCGACTCCGAAGTCGAAATTCCCTCCACTTCTTTACCTTCATCTTCAGATTCATCATCTTCTAAGGAGATGTCGGGATTCAATCCTAACATCCCCTTACCTACGGGACTGATTCCACCTCTACTGGGTGCGAATAACCCACCACACCCTCCTGTTGAAGCGCCCCAGCGGATCGCGCTCCAGGATCTTTTCTATCTCATCCGCACCGCGCTTCCCACTTGTCTTTCACTTCCACCGACTAATGGGGATAACTTCGAAATTAAACCCCACTTCATCAATATGTTGCCCAAATTTCACGGGCTGGAATCCGAAGATGCCTACATCTTCATTAACAAATTCCAGAATGTTTGCGCAATGATGAAGACCACACAACTTTCGAATGATGCTATAAGGCTACGTGTCATTCCATTCACTTTATGTGACCTAACTGAAAAATGGTTATATAGCACAGCATCACACTCCATAAAAAATTGGGAAGAGTTTGTTAAGCCTTTTCTAAAAAAGTTTTACCCACACCACAAGGCCGCGAGAATTCGCAATGAAATTATTCAATTTTCCCAGCTTCCTTCTGAACCTTTTTGGAAGTGTTTCGAAAGATTTAAGGACCTTCTTGTTCAGTGCCCTCACCACGGTATCGAGAATTGGCAACTTTGCCAAACTTTATACGAAGGACTGAACCCAACAACTAAGCAGTTGTTGGAAACCATTTGTCAATGTCACTTTCTTACAAAATCAAGCGAGGAAGTTTGGCAATTTCTCGACGATCTCGCTGAACAAACACTTCAGTGGGAAAGCACTAAGACCACTTCATCTACTTCATCAGGTCAGTCTAGGGCAGGCATACATCAACTTGATATGTCGATTGCAATGAAGGCCGAAATGGCTGCACTAACGAAAAAACTAGAAGCAATTGAGAGCAAATTCTCATCGCCTTCTCCTGCCCCTGCTTTACCCCCACGCGTTGTTTGCGCTTGTTGTTCGGATCCGTCCCGTTTAACCGAAGAGTGTCCTTACAACCCACCTGTTCAAGGACAGGATCAAATCAATACTGCCTTTCAGTAAAGACAAAGAAATAATCTATACTCTTCGACTTATAATCCTGGTTGGAGGAGCCACCCAAATTTTGCTTGGAATCAAAATTAACAACAATTCCAAGGTAATAACAATTTCTAGAGGCCTCCTCCACAACAACAAGCACCTCAACAAACTCAATAACAGCAACCTTTCCAACCCCAACCTTACCAAAACCAGATGAACAATTTTGTACCAAACAACTTTTATCCTCAAAACAATTTTGTTCAGCCAAATAATGATAAGGTTTTCTCGCTAGAACGAAGTCTGGATGCTTTTTTAAAACAATCTACACAATCATCAGCAAGCATCCAATCTTCCATTCAGTCTTTCGTGCAAAACACTACTTCACATGATCAGAGCATCAAAATAATTGAAGCCCAAATTGCACAACTAAATGCTGCATTAAGAGAGCGAGAAAGGGGAAAGCTTCCGTCTCAACCATTGCCAAATCCCGGTCACACACAAAATGCACATGTTGCTTATGAACAACAAAATCATAATGTAAGTGCTATGACTACGTTGAGATCTGGAAAGGTATTGCACAACAATGTGGGTATTTGTGATGACACCCCGGCCGTTGCATCTTCATCTTCATCTTCATCTTCTTCTTCTTCTTATTTTTCATCATCTTCCTCATCTTCTTCCCACCCTGTTCTCCATTCTTCATAAGGCTCTACTTCTTTTACTAATTCGAACGGACCCACATCTCACTCCACGAAAACACCAACACTGGGATCCGCTCCAACTCCGCAATCTACTCCACACACATTGGACTCAACAAATTTTCAAAATATTCCATTTCCAAACAGGTTGAAATCCAATAAACCTACTCCACAAATGGAGAAGATTGTGAAGTTATTTAAGCAAGTTAATTTTAATATTCCTCTCTTTGATGCAATCCAACAAGTCTCTTCTTACGCTAAAATCTTGAAGGACTTATGCACCAAGAAGAGGAAATCACAGGTACCTAAGAAAGTTTTCTTAGTTAGTGCTGTGAGCAATGCTCTTACCCAACCTTTGCCCCAAAAACGAAAGGACCCTACCTGTCCTACAATTTCAATAACTATTGGGGATAAGAACATCAACCGCGCACTTTTAGATCTTGGTGCCAGTGTTAACTTGCTTCCCTATTCCGTATATGAGCAATTAGGCGTTGGAGAGTTGAAACCCACACATTGTACTCTCCAAATGGCCGACCGATCCATCATCCATCCTAGGGGTGAGTTAGAGGATGTGTTGATTAAGGTAGGGGACTTCATATTCCCTGTTGATTTCATTGTTATGGACACACAGCTTGTGGCTAACCCACGGAACCAAATTCCGGTGATCCTCGGCCGACCATTTTTGGACACTTCCAATGCTGTTATCAACTGTCGTAACGGCTCTATGACTCTATCCTTTGGGAAGATGTCAAGTGAGTTTAACATTTACAAGATGGGAAGTCAACCCGCCGAACCTTCTGCTCATGCATGTTATGTCGAATTAATGGGTGTCGACAGCGGCGAATTTGATCAGCTTTAGGATACTGATCTAGGCTATTTTCATACATTGTTTGACCCAACTAGGTATTATACACATACGGACTCTTCCATTAAGTTTTCCGGGTCAACATCTACCGCTGTTTATGAATCTTTCATGGAGTCTAGAGATCGCCCAACTCTTTCGGATGAAATTATTCTTCGGGGTATCGATGAAAGTTTTGAGGAAATTTTTGCTGATGAACTCACATTTTTAGTAAACACGGGTGTTGAGATGAATCAACTCCAAAAAGAAATTGAACCTCCACACCTTCTTCTTGACAATCACAAAAATGTGAGTAATCCAACGCCACAATCACTTTGTCGTCTCTTCAAATTGAGATGCAATCCATTTCTGTTACACCACTTATCTCTTCCCCACTTCTTCGTGATTCTAGACAACATACTCTTCCACCAACCGCTGTGTTTCACTGATAAATTCTTCGAATGGTTGGTATTGACTTTTGGCCTTTGCAAAACTTGGCATTGACTTGTAACTTTGTTTAATTCAAGATTGAGGAAGATTACGTTGGCTCTAGAAAGAAAATGATTTTTGGCCAACCGTATGATTGGGGGTACGTTTAAATATAAAATAAAAAAAAGAAATTTTTTTTGGGTATTTTTTTAAATTTTCATTAAAAAAAGGGGGAGAGTGCCGGCAATTTTGACCCTCTTGGTGTAGCCTGACAGTGAGGACACTGTCAAGTTTAAGTTTGGGGGTGTGCTCGGAAAGGTTTCTTCCTTCGCATTCATATGTATATTTTTGCATTGGCATACTTATTTTAAAACCCATAAAAACTGAAAAATTTTAAAAATTGAAAAAAATCAATTTTGGCCATATTGACTTAAGTTTGACAAGACGGTTAACTAGTTAGGAAAAACTAGATCCCAAAACTTAGTAAATTAAAAACCCTAAAAATAACCTTTCTTAACATTTAACGGTAGAAAATATATGTCCTTATAGTTTACTTAGAAATAGGTAAATTTTGAGTTCACTTCTTGGGCTAAGTCAAAATAAGGGAAGAGTATTGAAATTTTTATTGAAGTGTAAGTCAGAAAAATAATTCTGAACCTTTAGTCTAAATTCTGAAAATATATACCCTACAACTTGCACAAACACGCACCTAGAAATTTGGAATAGTAAAGGATACCTTGAAATGCTCTTGTCTAAAATCCTTAGTATGAAGGAAAATAAAATTATAAGTGTGAATAAAGAGATATAAAAAATGAACACTGGTTTTGTAATTACTTAAGGCTGCGTAAAATAAAAAAAATATATAGAGAGGGTGCTTTATCACCTAGTGCCTTAGACTAACTGGTTTGGGAGTCATTGCTAAAGCCTTAGGTATTACAAGACGATGAATATCATCTTAATGCACAAACACATTTTGTAATCGGTCGTTAGTACCTCAAGAAGTATTAATGGTCGCATGAAGGATGTGTGAGCTATTTCATCTAAAAATTCACCAACTAAAAGTACTTTGGACGATAGACAAGAGTATAATAGCTTGATTTGAATTTCCAAGTGTAGGGGTGATACATACACACACGTAGGGGTATATGATTGGAGTTTGGATGAGAGATAGGAATGAAAAATAGGACTTATATCTTTAGTAGAAATGATAAAAATTCCTAAGTTGAGATGGAAGCTTAGAAGAAAAATTCAAAAGATGCTAAAAAATAAGTAAATTTACAGAACATATACAATCTTAAGTTAAATGATAAGGAAGCGTGAAAAATATGGGTTGATAATTTCTGAGTTAAAAATAATAGAATTTCTTGCTAGAACACCGAATTGAAGAATGAAAGTCAATAGGCCAAATTGATAGGATTTTGTGGGTAGTATCCGCTGAAAACCCTCAGGAGACAACACTCCTCCTACTAGGGACACCTAGAGCTTTAACGGCTTGTTGCACGAGCTCAGTGCAATCGTGTATCCCTGCGAAAGTGAGGTTAGGCTTTTTCGAGAATAAACTAGTTTTGCTCGGGACGAGCAAAACATAAGTTTGGGGGTATTTGTTCATATCAGAATTTTGCATTATTATATTCCCCATTCTTAATCATATTGCAAATAAATAGGTGTTTTTGATCTATGTCTGCTAAATAGTTGCAGGTTACAGGTTCTCGGAACAATACAGTGAAAAGGATGAAAAAACGCTACAAAAGTGAGACTACGACCAACAAATAGAAGAATTTTTATGATGCTACCTACAGTTTAAGGAACAAATGAAGATCAATGAACAGTTCGATTTCACAAAGCACGAAGGCAGCACAAGATTCAAGATTTCAACACGAAGCGTGTCACGCCCCGCTTCCCAAAATACGGAATACGAGGGGTAGACAAGGCCAGCCATGCTCCTACGGTCAAGGAAATGTCCTGCCGTAGTCACACTTCGGCTTCTAGTTTATCATGGTAAACAGTAAACGATGCGCAGGTAATGAGAAATGCAGTAACTGAAGGAAACAATATAAAGACTGACCTGAAGTGGAACAAATGAATGTAAATCGGGAAGGCAAGTCAAGAAGTCTGTGATGCACGTCTAGATCTGGTCCAAGCTAAATCTTCTCCTCACACTGAGCATGCATACTCAGGTCGTCAGAGCGACACAATAGCAATATAATGTATATAATCAAGTAACAGTTCTAACAGTGGTGAAGGATATGAATAACAGTAAATCAATAACAGCATGAATATAAATGAGCAGGGATAAATGCAGCGGAGCAATAAAACAGTATAACGATGTGTCATGTATGTCAACACAGTATATAAGGAATGTAAATGACAGTAACCCTATCAGTCTCTAAGTCTCACTGCACAGGTCAATAAGCCTATCGTCAGTCCAAGTGTGAGAGTCAACCACTCGCGAGTGTCCTCCACCCAAGGGTAGAACCCAAGGGCAAGGGACCACGGGCCCAACATGTAACTAATGTATCACGGTGTCTATAGCACATACCCTATAAATCTCCATATAACTCCCTAAATATATAAGCCGGCAAGGGACTCCCGAGATTCTGTTGAATTCACACTTGAACTACCCCACACCCCGAGGTCTACATCAAACGCTAACCATCAATCTAAATACTAATCGATCCGTGACAAGTCTGCGCGAGAACTGGAGGCAGGGCCTCCATCAAGCACGTCTCGACTAATACCTAAGATAAATGGCAGTGTCTGGTGTCTTATCTGTGACACCCGTGCAAACGCTTCCATAAATGTCCCATTCCACTTATTAGTCACACGTGCACGCATCCCACAGACGTCGACAATGCAATAGAATAATATGGTCACTGATTGTGCACAAGTACGTATCACTTTCACTTAATCACGAATACACGAACACTGACGTACTTGCCACAATCAACACTAAAATCTAATACTGGGTAAATGCACGATGTCACTAGTTTATCAATACAATGATATGGGTATGATATGATGCATGAACAAGTATATAAACATGATGAGGATGTTATGAAACAGCATTCTTTCACTTGTACGATTTATCATGATACATACGTATATAATTTGGCAAAATGATAAACAGGTAGTGATTAGTATGTTCATTTTTCCATCCATAGAATTTAGTTTCAAGCCAATCGGGTTTCAGGATCATTAGTTATAACCATTTCATGTTAAGCGTTCGCGGCTGGAAATCCGGTTTCAGAATCAGATGTCCTTTTCGCGACGCATTTCAATCCCAGTTGGGATCAGATTTTAGTGACGCTACAGTTGGATGAATTCTAGGGTTTTCAGTAAGGTTTTCAACGCAACAGACGGATCGTCAATCGCATCTGTACGTTAGGAGTTATAATGTGTTTAATATCAACATGTCAATTCTGATTCTGCTGGGACTGTGATGTGTCCCGATCTTCTAAATTACAGATTAAATATCAAACGGTAACGAAACAGGATGAAATCAATTGTGTTTTCTAGCTAACAGATTCATCCATAATAAACAGCGGAGTTCCGCAACTTACGAGTTAAGGAAATTCTATGGTATCCAATACGAAACAGTAAGCAAAGACTGGAGTCACTCTGGACTGCAGTCCAGAGTCGCACTCCGGTCCGAATATCATCACAGTTTAAATACAAAATGTCTGGAAACTGGTATGGAGTTAAAGTTCATCGAGTCGGCTCCAATTTGAGCCCTCGAACGCACCATTCTACTATGTACTTAATTTATGGTGAATTTAACGGTTTTCAGGTGCAACAGAAATACAGTTTTACGGTTAAACTTTGGGGCAGTTGTTTTGGTCATAAACGATCAATTTATCCAACGAAACTTGCACACGTTGTTCATCACAGCAAGGGCCCAAGTAATAAATTAAGTTCCGTCAATTTAGAAATGTATTTTCTTTGGGAACACGCACCGAACAGGTACGGCACAAAATCAGTTAAACTTGTAACTCTAATAATTTATGCATTTAACGATTTTAACCTAAGTAAAATAGCATGAAAGCAAGTAAAAACTTGCCTGGAGACGTCTTGGAGCACATGGCAGCGGCAACGACGTGAACGCGCGATGAATGACGCGTGCAAGGTTCGCGGTCTTAGCTCGTGCTCGGGCTCTGGGCATATGGTGGCATGGTGCTGGTGGCATGGTGGCATGGTGCTGGTGGCATGGTGCTGGGCACAAGGTGGGTACGAGAGAGGGAGAGTTGAGAGAGGCAGTTAGAGAGAGAGAGAGAGAGAGAAAGACAGAGAGATGAAGAGGCAGTGAGAGAGGGAAAAGGACAGAGTGAGAGAGAGGGAGACAGGGTGAGAGAGAGAGCTGAGAGAGAGAGAGTGAGAAAGAAAGAGAGTTCAGTGAGTGAGAAGAAGAGAGAGAACAGATGCAGAGAAGAAGAGAGTATGAGAGCGAGAGAGGGAGGAAACTGAGTGAGAGAGAGAAAGAGACATGGACAGTGAGGGAGGGGAAGGTAGAGAGAGAGAGCAAGGGAGAGTTGGAAAGATGACGATGATGATGGGGCGGCCGACGAGGCAGTGGGATCGTCGGCGGATAGCAAGTGACCGGCTCAGGTGAAGTGGGTTGGGTGCAGGGGTGCTCGGCGTGCGGGTGAGTGCTCGGGCAGTGGAGGAAGAGGGTAGTGACGGGGGTCGGCGGTGGCAAGCGACGACGTGGAGGAGGTGATGGAAGGATTGGGAATTAGTCGTCGTTGTCGCGAGTTGTGCACAGGGACTCGAGAGTGTGAGTGTGGGTTCGAGAGAGGAGTGGAATGGGGGAGCGCTGGAAGTCAGGGGAATAGATGGGGAGACGAGGAGGATGGGTCAAGGGCGTGCGTCGTGGGGAGTAACGGCCAGGCATCGTGGGCGCAGGCGGAGGAGGCGGCGCGAGAAGCGCGCGCGGAAATGGGGGAGAAGAGCCGTTGGGTTTAAATAGAAGATGAACAGTAGCAGGCAGAATGGGCTTGGGAGGGATAAGTTAATAATTTAATAAAACCAAATTCGTGGGCTGAAAGAGATGAGCCGGCCAAAGGAAATTAAAGTAAAAGAACTATAGAGAGGAAGGCCGGGCCACAGGAGAAACCAAAGGATTAATAAAAGGAAAAAGTGTGTGTGTGTGGGCTGAGTGACGGTGAGTGGCCCAGGGTTTTGTATTAAGGAATTTAGTGAGAAATGGAGGGGATGGCCCGCAGGAAAGAAATTTCCTATAAAAAAAAACAATGCAACACAGAAGTGGGCCGGGCCAGTTTGGTCTAATTGGGAAATTAACAGAATAAAAAGAGACCGGGCCAGCACAAAAATTTAGAATAAATTTGGGGAAAAAGTGTGGACTCGGGTTGGGCTGAAGGGAAAGAAAAATAAGGGAAAAAATAATGGGGCCGGCTGCTTGGAAACAATAATTATGGTTTGGGTTTGGCTTGGAATTTAAAAGGGAAAAATTTATGGGAAAATATAAAGAGAGGGCCGGAAAGATTTTGGGCCCAGGGATTTAGAGAAAAAGAAATGAGAAAATTTAAAAGGGGTTGGAAATGAATAAGGATATGGAAGAATTGGGGTTTATAAAAGAGGTTATAATAAATAAATAATTTTCTAAATAAATCACATAGATTTATAAATAAAACAAATGAAATTCTAAAATAACAAAATACGGACTTGGTACAAAAAGGGGCCGGGTGTTACATCATACCACCCTTACAAAAAATTCGTCCTCGAAATTTAAAAGAAACAACTAGATATAAATAATAAACGAAGGATCATCATATCGAAACTAATATGTGCTGATTTATTTAAAACGGGTAGATAAAGTTTTGAAGGTACCTACATATATATAAAAACCATAAAAAAAAATGGGCTTACAAGGTATAATGCATGAAAACTATAAGGGAAAGTACAAATATACAAGAATATAGATAACAATTACCGAATAATATTAATCAAAGTGTGCTCGGTAAACGTCGAAACCAAATGTGTGCGCATCTAAATATATCATAGTGGCAAACAGAAATAATAAGTATAAGGCTCAACTACTTATAATAGTAATCATAGACACAAATCCTCAAAGTAAATTGACGACAATAAAGCAGTGAAAACTAGTCGGTAGGCTAAAACATTTTAGGAAAGGTATCGATAGAATAGGCAAAAAAAAAAAAATAATTTAGAAAACTTGTATAGTGAAAAAAAATATGGACCAAAAGTATGCGCGGTGTAAGGTTACGCTACTGAAAATGAAAATAATAATAGTTGTACTTAAAATACAAAAACGGGGTAATCAAATACACGAACTAAAATAATGAAAACTAAATTTTGAATAACACTGTCCCTATATGTAGTTAGGGTAATAGGAAGAACACAAATATGTATGGGGCTAGCTAGGGTAACGATTACGAGGGAAGGTAGCTCATTCAGAAGGGTGAAGTATGGCGGCTTTAGGCTGAGGATCAGGTGAATTGGGATTGGTTCAGCATAGGAAGTACGGATGAGCACAAAGGGATACAAAAGAAAAGTGTAGGGGGAGGCAACAGTCGATACAACACACGAATCAAAATTTGAAGAGTCAGTGAATTTAGGAGTTTCACAGGAACTGTTCTCTTCCCAGAAGGATCTCAAACGGGGCACAGACGAGAGATGAAGGGTGGCTCATTCCAAGGATCAGGGTGCGGCACTTTCTAATCGAAACGAGAGTGAAAACTATACAATGAGTAAGGGTGGACAGTCAGGGATCTCAGCAGGGAAATAAATGGATAGGGAGAAACAGTCAAGCATCATGGGAACCAAAAAGATCAAAAGGTTAGTGAACTGAGCAAATCTATTTCATTCTAAAGAATTTTAAACAAGGCATTCTCAAAAGTAAAAGATGGCCCTAACTATACACAGTTTATTTGGCCAGAAGTACAACATCTAAAACAAATTCCGTCAGTCGCGGTTGTGGAGATTCAGTGGGTTGTGGTAGGCTCGCGCACTCAGATAAGGACGTCCATTTCCATATCGCCTCGCGGCATCGCCATTGGAAGTTCTTCCACAGCAGGGTCTTGATCTTCTGGTCCTTCTTCCTCGGATAGAGTTTCTTCATCGAGATCTGATTCCATGTGATCCTCTCCTTCTGGGTTCTCTTCCATGGGGTCTCCCTCCACTGGATTTGGATCTTCTTCTATCGGGTCTTCTTCTATAGGGTCCTCTTCAGGATCTTCTTCTTATTCGTCGGAATCAGCTATCACGTTAAACTCTGGGCGGCTACTCCTTCGTCCTCTGAATCGCTGTTTTCGAAACCGACCTGGGGCCGTTGATCTCATCGTCAGAACTCATCAGTGTGCAGCAAGATTGTGCATCCTCGTCTAGTTGTGACGCTGCTCCAGGGTGGGCCATGGTTTGAAAAGAAAGTCATGATCAGATAGTGGGATACATCAAGGAAAAAGCTCCGGGTACGAACTATAGGAAAACATGCGGTTGCAGGAGTTGAAAGATCAAGATCAGAATACTGTGATCATGAATAAAATTAGATAAAGAAAAGCAAGAGAATGATACATGTATTATGATTCAAACTTTATTGCATTCAACCAAACGTTCAACGGATACAAGATCTCAACTGAAAGAAATATTCATAAGAAGGTGACAACATTTTTTTTTACTGAAAGTAGATAACATGAAAATCCTACTTCGATAACTATAACGTCGCATTCTTGTCGCGTGAGTTGAATCCTGCGTTAGGTCCGCCTTATCGTCGAAGTTCGAACTACGCGATAATTCTCACTTGGCCGAAGTGGGGAGTGTGGACGAGTCTCCTCCCTGTAGTTCTTTCCTTTCTGGGCAACTGTCGATGAGATGTTTGTCGGAACCGCATATCAGACATTTTCCTTGGGCGCGGCGACAATCCCTCTGAAGATGTCCTGGCCTCTTACAATACCCACAGCAAGGGGTCTTCTGATGCTTTTGTCGTAGGGAAACAAATTGACGCTTCATCTTCCTCTCTTTTTCTCGTTTAACAGGGATCCCTTTATGATTTGAGACTCCCGCTGGTGCCTGATTCACCTGTCTTCTCAGTCCTTCAGCCAACAAGTCGTTTGTTCGCTCCTGGGCTTCCTTTAGACCTTGCAGTACACTCAGAATCTCAATGGTCTAATTCTGGGGAGCGGATATGGATGAAGAGTCGTTGGAAGACATGATCCTGAAGCAATGATTTGAGAATGATATAAGCCACAAGCTGAACGAATCAAAATGTAATATGGATAGGACAAGGATTCAAAAATATCAGAGATGATGAAATTTAGTACCAATGGAAAATCAACTGTATGACTTTAGGTCACTTAAACAAAGTACGGTAGTGCAATTGCAAATTCCGTAACCTTGTCAAGTCACCGAACCCATGGCGAATGGATAGCTGAACACACAATGTGAATATGGATCAAGAATGGCAAGTTTACAATCTAGACCGAGAGATATCTTAGATTGCCAAACTATGCACGGAAAACTGCAATCACAATTGATGCAAAACCTGGCTCTGATACCAACTAAACCATGTCACGCCCCGCTTCCCAAAATACGGAATACGAGGGGTAGACAAGGCCAGCCATGCTCCTACGGTCAAGGAAATGTCCTGCCGTAGTCACACTTCGGCTTCTAGTTTATCATGGTAAACAGTAAACGATGCACAGGTAATGAGAAATGCAGTAACTGAAGGAAACAATATAAAGACTGACCTGAAGTGGAACAAATGAATGTAAATCGGGAAGGCAAGTCAAGAAGTCTGTGATGCACGTCTAGATCTGGTCCAAGCTAAATCTTCTCCTCACACTGAGCATGCATACTCAGGTCGTCAGAGCGACACAATAGCAATATAATGTATATAATCAAGTAACAGTTCTAACAGTGGTGAAGGATATGAATAACAGTAAATCAATAACAGCATGAATATAAATGAGCAGGGATAAATGCAGCGGAGCAATAAAACAGTATAACGATGTGTCATGTATGTCAACACAGTATATAAGGAATGTAAATGACAGTAACCCTATCAGTCTCTAAGTCTCACTGCACAGGTCAATAAGCCTATCGTCAGTCCAAGTGTGAGAGTCAACCACTCGCGAGTGTCCTCCACCCAAGGGTAGAACCCAAGGGCAAGGGACCACGGGCCCAACATGTAACGAATGTATCACGGTGTCTATAGCACATACCCTGTAAATCTCCATATAACTCCCTAAATATATAAGCCGGCAAGGGACTCCCGAGATTCTGTTGAATTCACACTTGAACTACCCCACACCCCGAGGTCTACATCAAACGCTAACCATCAATCTAAATACTAATCGATCCGTGACAAGTCTGCGCGAGAACTGGAGGCAGGGCCTCCATCAATCACGTCCCGACTAATACCTAAGATAAATGGCAGTGTCTGGTGTCTTATCTGTGACACCCGTGCAAACGCTTCCATAAATGTCCCATTCTACTTATTAGTCACACGTGCACGCATCCCACAGACGTCGACAATGCAATAGAATAATATGGTCACTGATTGTGCACAAGTACGTATCACTTTCACTTAATCACGAATACACGAACACTGACGTACTTGCCACAATCAACACTAAAATCTAATACTGGGTAAATGCACGATGTCACTAGGTTATCAATACAATGATATGGGTATGATATGATGCATGAACAAGTATATAAACATGATGAGGATGTTATGAAACAGCATTCTTTCACTTGTACGATTTATCATGATACATACGTATATAATTTGGCAAAATGATAAACAGGTAGTGATTAGTATGTTCATTTGTCCATCCATAGAATTTAGTTTCAAGCCAATAGGGTTTCAGGATCATTAGTTATAACCATTTCATGTTAAGCGTTCGCGGCTGGAAATCCGGTTTCAGAATCAGATGTCCGTTTCGCGACGCATTTCAATCCCAGTTGGGATCAGATTTTAGTGACGCTACAGTTGGATGAATTCTAGGGTTTTCAGTAAGGTTTTCAACGCAACAGACGGATCGTCAATCGCATCTGTACGTTAGGAGTTATAATGTGTTTAATATCAACATGTCAATTCTGATTCTGCTGGGACTGTGATGTGTCCCGATCTTCTAAATTACAGATTAAATATCAAACGGTAACGAAACAGGATGAAATCAATTGTGTTTTCTAGCTAACAGATTCATCCATAATAAACAGCGGAGTTCCGCAACTTATGAGTTAAGGAAATTCTATGGTATCCAATACGAAACAGTAAGCAAAGACTGGAGTCACTCTGGACTGCAGTCCAGAGTTGCACTCCGGTCCGAATATCATCACAGTTTAAATACAAAATGTCTGGAAACTGGTATGGAGTTAAAGTTCATCGAGTCGGCTCCAATTTGAGCCCTCGAACGCACCATTCTACTATGTACTTAATTTATGGTGAATTTAACGGTTTTCAGGTGCAACAGAAATACAGTTTTACGGTTAAACTTTGGGGCAGTTGTTTTGGTCATAAACGATCAATTTATCCAACGAAACTTGCACACGTTGTTCATCACAGCAAGGGCCCAAGTAATAAATTAAGTTCCGTCAATTTAGAAATGTATTTTCTTTGGGAACACGCACCGAACAGGTACGGCACAAAATCAGTTAAACTTGTAACTCTAATAATTTATGCATTTAACGATTTTAACCTAAGTAAAATAGTATGAAAGCAAGTAAAAACTTACCTGGAGACGTCTTGGAGCACATGGCAGCGGCAACGACGTGAACGCGCGATGAATGACGCGTGCAAGGTTCGCGGTCTTGGCTCGTGCTCGGGCTCTGGGCATATGGTGGCATGGTGCTGGTGGCATGGTGGCATGGTGCTGGTGGCATGGTGCTGGGCACAAGGTGGGTACGAGAGAGGGAGAGTTGAGAGAGGCAGTTAGAGAGAGAGAGAGAGAGAGAGAGAAAGACAGAGAGATGAAGAGGCAGTGAGAGAGGGAAAGGGACAGAGTGAGAGAGAGGGAGACAGGGTGAGAGAGAGAGCTGAGAGAGAGAGAGTGAGAAAGAAAGAGAGTTCAGTGAGTGAGAAGAAGAGAGAGAACAGATGCAGAGAAGAAGAGAGTATGAGAGCGAGAGAGGGAGGAAACTGAGTGAGAGAGAGAAAGAGACATGGACAGTGAGGGAGGGGAAGGTAGAGAGAGAGAGCAAGGGAGAGTTGGAAAGATGACGATGATGATGGGGCGGCCGACGAGGCAGTGGGATCGTCGGCGGATAGCAAGTGACCGGCTCAGGTGAAGTGGGTTGGGTGCAGGGGTGCTCGGCATGCGGGTGAGTGCTCGGGCAGTGGAGGAAGAGGGTAGTGACGGGGGTCGGCGGTGGCAAGCGACGACGTGGAGGAGGTGATGGAAGGATTGGGAATTGGTCGTCGTTGTCGCGAGTTGTGCACAGGGACTCAAGAGTGTGAGTGTGGGTTCGAGAGAGGAGTGGAATGAGGGAGCGCTGGAAGTCAGGGGAATAGATGGGGAGACGAGGAGGATGGGTCAAGGGCGTGCGTCGTGGGGAGTAACGGCCAGGCGTCGTGGGCGCAGGCGGAGGAGGCGGCGCGAGAAGCGCGCGCGGAAATGGGGGAGAAGAGCCGTTGGGTTTAAATAGAAGATGAACAGTAGCAGGCAGAATGGGCTTGGGAGGGATAAGTTAATAATTTAATAAAACCAAATTCGTGGGCTGAAAGAGATGGGCCGGCCAAAGGAAATTAAAGTAAAAGAACTATAGAGAGGAAGGCCGAGCCACAGGAGAAACCAAAGGATTAATAAAAGGAAAAAGTGTGTGTGTGTGGGCTGAGTGACGGTGAGTGGCCCAGGGTTTTGTATTAAGGAATTTAGTGAGAAATGGAGGGGATGGCCCGCAAGAAAGAAATTTCCTATAAAAAAAAACAATGCAACACAGAAGTGGGCCGGGCCAGTTTGGTCTAATTGGGAAATTAACAGAATAAAAAGAGACCGGGCCAGCACAGAAATTTAGAATAAATTTGGGGAAAAAGTGTGGACTCGGGTTGGGCTGAAGGGAAAGAAAAATAAGGGAAAAAATAATGGGGCCGGCTGCTTGGAAACAATAATTATGGTTTGGGTTTGGCTTGGAATTTAAAAGGGAAAAATTTATGGGAAAATATAAAGAGAGGGCCGGAAAGATTTTGGGCCCAGGGATTTAGAGAAAAAGAAATGAGAAAATTTAAAAGGGGTTGGAAATGAATAAGGATATGGAAGAATTGGGGTTTATAAAAGAGGTTATAATAAATAAATAATTTTCTAAATAAATCACATAGATTTATAAATAAAACAAATGAAATTCTAAAATAACAAAATACGGACTTGGTACAAAAAGGAGCCGGGTGTTACAAAGCGAATGGTAAAAGTCCACAATATTTCTGCACTGTGGAAATCTGGAAGAAACTAGAAAAGATTCTGTAGAACCAAGTGAAGAAAACAGAAGCAAATAGCAATATGAAGCAACCCAGAGAAAAAGAGACAGAGACCCCATCAAACGGCCGCAGAACCGCGGCCAAACCAAGCTTATGGCCCCAGATCCGCGGCCGTGCATCGCACGTGTCGGTGCGTGTCGGTGTGTGTTGGTGGAGTCGGTGCATTGACACGGTTTTCTCAAGATAGTTTTGTAATTTTAGATATGGATCAGATTTAAACCTTAGGATTTTATTGTCTATAAATAGGAAGCCTACAGCTCTTTTTGGAGCATGCCTCTTTTTATTTCTCTAGTTTAAATTTTCATTCGATTGTAATTGTCAAAGAGTGCATCAATAAAAAGTAAGTTTTTTATCTTGAATTTCTTATTTGCAATTTTATTTCACTGCAATTTTTATCTACCGTAGTTATTTTCCGCAAGTTAATCAGGTTATTAAAAGAAAATAAAAAAATGAATTCCTTTGTCAATTCCCTAATGAGTGAGTAGTTCCTCACTTGTTAGGGTTAGGTTTGGGGAAGGTTTGAGAGATGAAAATCTCTCACTCTTTTCTTGCCCGTTCAATATTTTAAAATAAAGGCTCTATGCAAACAACCACACACCGCTCACTACGGCACCCTATCCCACAAGGTAGCGGTGATTCCCTAGTTTAGACCGGTTATGTTTGATTTCCATAAAGGTTAGGGCTAATAGTTAAGAAAGGACGGACAAGGGCCAAAGGGAAGAAACGAAGTTTTTTCCTGATCGCGCTAATTCTCTTTGTTAATTATTACCTTAACACCTAAGATCTTAATTAGGGCAAAGAAAGCGGTGAGAACAATTGACTTTCCAAACTAACCTAATCCTAACCCTAGCAAGGTTTTAATCCAAATAAATTTCAACCTCAGTTTTTATAGAAAATCAAAAGCTACCACAAATAGGAATTGACACGTTAGAACAACTAGAAAATACACGTTTTCCCTGTGGACCGACCCGTACTCAACCGGCTAGCTACCAAGCGACACCTTTCTTGATTGCGGTTAATTCTTTGATTTCAAAATGCATACGCAAAACAACTACCAATCTTGAGGCACCACAAATATGGGTGCTGCCTATAAGGTTTTATTTCCCTTTTTTTTATATAAGTTCTAAGCGCTTGATTCTTGTGGCGCTCACGTGAAACACGTGAGGCACCACAAATATAGGCGCTGCCCATATGGCTAGAGTTCTCGTGCAAAGCACGTGGCTGTCTTTCTTTTTTTATATACTGGGATGCTTTAACACTCACGTGGGAAACACGTGAGGCAGTTTTAGTTGTTCTCTTTTTCCGTTTGAAGCGCTCACGTAAGAAACACGTGAGGATTCAAATTAGTGCTAAGTACTAACGATTCTGGTTTTGATGATTTTGGATCATCGTCACTGTTTTTTTATCAAAGAACTAAGTTCTTTATATATATAGGGTTAAACCCTAATTTTTGGAGGAATTAAATTCTTATATGTTCTCGTTCTTCTTCTCTCCTCTTTTTTTTATAACTTAATTATTTTCCCCTAAGTTTTGAATCTGCAGAACAAAATCTCCCCGATGAGAATTAAATTCTCAACTTGTGGGGAGATTTGCTTCTGCAAATCTCAACTGGGGAAAGAACCGAGTTCTTAAATGAAGTGTTAAACACTTAGATAGGTAAAGAAGAGACAATGTGATCTCTGTTTTTTTACCTCTGATTTCAATGAGGAAAGTCTTCTTCTTTGAGAATTAAATTCTCTTGTTCTCTTAAGATCTCGCTATACTCTCTCTTTCTCTTTTTGCAGAAGCTTCTGTCAAGTTCTCCTCTCTCTCTCTCTCTCTCTCTGTGTGTGTGTGTGTGTTTTCCTTCTATTTATAGGATAAGAGAAAAGATCAACTTGTTATGAAAATCTCTGATTGAGAGATCATGATCAATCCAAAATGATCTCTCGGATCACTTAGTGAATTTTATTCACCATTGGATTTTTAATCCAAAAGCTCTCTGTTTAACAGAGAAGTTTTCTTGTTTATTTAACAAGATTAGGAAATATCTTTTCCTAAGACGGGATTTTTATTCTATCGGATGATCGGTGGGTGATTTTATACTCACCGTTGGATCTTTGATCCGAATGTCCTCTGTTTAACAGAGAAGATTTTTCTAGTTTGAGAAAGATCAAGAAAAATATTTCCCAAATAAAATTTAATTCGATCTTGCCAAAGAGTACAGCAGAAGAACTCACGTATTTAACACGTGACCCCTAGCATGTGTTTCAGTATACTTTATTTTCAGTGCATATCAACTCTCACGTGTTTAACACGCGAGGCCTGTTTGGCTTGCCCATTATTTGATTGCAGCACCTATATATTTTTGCATAAACCTGCTCACGATTTTAACATGTGAGACTCTTTTAGCCCATTTGTTTTTAAAACCACAGCGCCTATATACTTTTGCATATAGGTGCTCACGTGTTTAACACGTGAGACTTTAATACTGGGGAATTATCCCCTTTTTCCTTCTTTTTTTTATGAGGGAACAAATGCCCCCCAGCGTTACTCTCACGTGGTTTGCACGTGAGTGCAACGCTGTCCACCCTTACAACCGTTGGATTGTCTAAGGGAACAGGGAGATAAACCGCTCTCCATCATGTCTTATAAATGAGGTGTTTAGCTTATTAGAGGATCATTGTTTCTTCATCTTCTTCCTTAACTTTTTCTTGAGAATTTAATTCTCCTCTCAGACCTTAGTTCTCTGTCCACAGATCTTTCAGAGTTAAACTCTGCAAAACTCCTTTTTAGGTAAGGATCTTGAATGACGATTACCGCTTAGGGAAACCCCTTTTCCCATATTTTTCTCTAGATTTTAAATCCATCACCAGAGCTTTGCTCTAACCCTAAACTGATCTCTTAGAGATCCAAAAACACCGGGGTCTTGAGGATTGTTAATTCTCCTCCTAGGATTTATCCTATCATTGATCTTTGAGGACCCGTAGAATTTAATTCCATTTTTTTGTCTCCCCACAGTAGGGGTTTCTGGGATTTAATCCCATTATTAAAGGAATTTAATTCCATATCACAGAGCTTAGCTCTAAAAGACTCGGAAACTTTTAGGAATTTTATTCCCTGGTGTTCTTGAGTATTTTTTCTCTTTAGGGTTTTAATACCCTTGACACAGATTTGAATCTGTTGTGCATTTTAACAGAGCTCGTTTTTCGAGGATGTTAGGAGTTATTTAAATTCCATTGTTTATTTGATGAGAATCCTTTTGGATTCTCACAATGATTATCTTGCCTCATCATTGGTGAGCCGCCGTTTGGATTTCGTAGGACCTATTGGCTTTGTAGTTAGTGGACCCATGAACCAAATTCATATATATATATATACACACTTTATTAATGGGTCCCTCTTTTTTATTAGGTATGATGGGATCACTCCCCTATTTCCCTTACACACGCTCGGAGGAAGCTTTTCCACAGTCGCCGTCAGATGAGGAGGTTATGGTGATGATTAGGGAACATGATAAGGATAATAAAAGCCTTCTCTTATGGGGTGTCTGGTACGGTCACATTATCAGGGGTCGTCGTAGTTTTACGTGTGAAGTGCCAGCAGAAACCATCTGCTCGATATCATTGACGGAGCGTCCGCATACTGCTTATGCGGTGGAAGCGGTTAATTGGACCCCTGAGGGCCGGCTTGAGACATCAATGGCAGGAATCCCTAATCAACCCATGATGGCTGTCGACATTTTAGGGCGTCGAATATGTCAGGGTGAAGCTCGACTTTGGGGGCAGATCTATAAAGTAGGTGTTACCCCACGTCATCCAATAGGTTATCTTTCTTGGGCCCGATACATTCTTTCGTCCCAACGCTCACAGCCACAGAAAGTTGGGCTGTACCAAGCGGTGTATTCGTCACTATTCTACCATCATGCTCCCGTCAAGGCTTTTTTAAACTAATGGAACCTTCCGACGAATAATTTTCTTCTGGGGGACCATGAAGTCTCTATTTCGCTGGAGGAGTTTAGCGAAATTTCAGGGCTACCGATCAGGGGAGAATACTTTGAAGAATTATTACCCCCCGACAAGTATGTATTCGCTACGGTGCCAGCGGTGCTTGAAGGCTTGACGACCGAAAATGTTGTTTAGCACAAGCACCCGAGTCTGATCAAAGTCTTGGGTATTTTTGAGAAACTATTCATGGCATCAAAAAGGCAAGTTGTCACTTTTGACGCTTTCATTGCTTTCTTTCTCTATGAAGATGTCTTATCCAAGAAATCTCCAAAATTCGCAATGGCTGAGGACCCCTTCGGTTTCGGTTTAAAGAAACTGTCGGCCAAAGAAGAAGACCTGCCGCAGTTTTACATTCCAATATTATCGTCCGTGGCCTTTGATGCGATTGCTGCCCCCGGAATGGACGAAGAAACTTTCTTTATCGGCTTCATTGTTCTCTGTCTTAGCAAGTTTGCCATGCTGATGCATCGCCGTTTTATGAGAGCGTCTGTCTTCAATCCCGCCCATCGCATAGCCGAAGGAGCGCGATTGGCTGTTGGTGTTGCAGGACTATGACACTTATACCATGGTTTAAGTATTGCTGCCAACACTTCCAATTCAGGTGCGGACACCGTGAATTTCTCCCTCCATTACTTCACGTCGTGGATCGAGATGCATGTGTTAGGCGCGTTTGCTGTGCATTGATGACCTGATTTCTATAAGTCATACACTTTCCCACGAGTCATGAGGCTTGTCGACGCTTTTTCTCCTGATCCGACCCAGTTAGGGGCTCTACGCGTACTACTCAATCCGTACTCTAACAAAAGCAGGATGGTTTTCAGTGACAGAGTCCTTTCCGCTTCGGCTGGGCCCATTCAACAGCTGTTCGATTTGTCGAAGAGTGGAGCTCCGTCTTTGAAGCCCAAAGAGATCATGCACTTATATACAATCCCGCCTAAATAATACTGTTTTCTTCATACGGTACAATCCGCATCGTTTTGCCCAGTAGCTAGGTTACAACCAGGGCGTCCCCCTCGAAGCCTTTTTAGTCGAGCCCACTCTGTTGCTGGAGGTCACTCACGACGTCATTCACCACTTCATGCGATTGGGTACCGGTTCCTTCTTCATGATTCCCGAGCATGACTATCTCTTGAGGCTCGTAGGATCCTTCAAGGGCAGGTATCACCACCGGGTTGGTCCCATCATTGCAGAGGAGAGAAGGGTGCTTTTTGAATGTAAAGCTTCTACACCCGCTCAATCCATCAACGCCCCATTGCGGCTACGGCCGGTTGTTTGCCCTCCTTTAAAGGACAGCGGCTCAGTGCTCATTCCTAAAGCCGCACAAGCCGAATCAACCCCCCGTATGCTGGTATGCCGGTACGTACAAGAGCCGAGACAACGACTCTTGATAAAGCACCAGCCGTGGCACCCTAAAAGGCAGATACCGAAGGCGATGTTGAGCAGCACCATGCAAAAGCGCCAAAGGGGAGGAAGCACCCCTCCACTGGTGTTAGCTCAGGCTCTAAAACGAGAAAGAAATCGGTCGCCGGCCTACTCGATGCGTTGCTTGAGTCCAAGCCTCTTCACGAAGAGCCCATATATGTTCATGAACCAGACGATGGCCTCCACTTTCCTGGCACATCTGCTGAGGAAGCCGCTCAGTTGGCTGAAACCTTGAAACGATCGCAGGATGAAAGTGAGAATGTGCGCCCCAAGAAGGGAGGCTTTCCCCCTGTCGTTTTCTATGACGTTGATTCGTTATCACCAAGGATACTAATAGGTCCTCTAATGATGGAAGAAGAACAGGCTATGAAACAGTCCATCTCGGCCTTTTCTGAAGACGAGGCCGCTCTGAAGACGGGCAGGCATTTGTTCTCAATCGAAGCCCGACGAGCGCAATTGATCGGAAAAGAGCAGCGACTCGAGAAGGACATACTTTAATCTCCCTGGCGTATTGGGGTGTGTGTGTGTGTGTGTGTGTGTGTGCACGTCTCTTTTGGGAATTAATTGGTACTACTTTCACCTCATTTTATCTTTACAAAAAATTTATAGGGCCTTCTGCAGCGAGCGTAGTCTTGAGCCCAGATAGCACCTTGAAGCCTCCGGTGATAGCTTCTATTTCTTCAGTGGAGACTGCTATTCCAGCTATAGATCCCATGAATATCTCCAGTGACGCACCGGAGTGTGTAGAGGAGATCACCAAAGCCGCCATCCATGCCTTGGAGCCCTCGATGATGGCCTTTGTTCCTCCAACAGAGGTTGTCACATCGGTGATAGATTCAATGGATATCTCCAGTGACGCACCAGAGGGTGTAGAGGAGATCACCGAAGATGCCATCCCTCCAGTTCAAAGCGGACGAAGTATCGAAGGTGATCTTATATACATCTTATTTTCTTTAACGACCCTTCCATATGTATAAACCTTTCTTTCTCTCAGAATTGCGGGAGCTGGCATCCTCTATTGTGGATCTTTCTCTGAAGAAAACTTTCCAGCGTTTACTTGACATGGCGGCCCCGCAAGCGATACCTCCATAGAGCATAGTCCTTTTTTCTGGTCAAGGTTGGTATTCTTTTGCCTTTTCGTTTTATTTTTTCATAATGATGCTGATGCGCCCTATATTTAAACCGCAGTCCTAGAAGCTGATGACGAAGTTGAAGTTCTTGATGGACTCGGGGATCTCTCAAATCCGCTTTTCGTGGGTAAGTGACGCTTTAGCATTGGCGTTCTTTTACTTGTTCTATATTTAGAAAGGCAACTAACCATACATGTATGCTTACAACTTTGCCAATCCCAACCCCATCGGAATCCCGGATTTTCATGCCATCGGGCCCTTACGCCCGACGCGTGTCTAAGAGGATGGCAAAACAAAGCATTCATTCGCTGGCGATTCTTATTAAAGATCTTCGCGCTGGTACCTCCATTACGGCCGAAGAATTCGTTATTGAAGCCAATGCTTTCTTGTCTATTCTTGCCATCTATTATGATGAGGCGCTGGTGCGTACTTGGGTCGACTACTGTCGTCAAGTCGAGGCTTCCCTACATGGGGTTGAATGCATATTCCTTCCCTCCGACATTTCGTCAGTAAAGGCCAGCCTGCGTTGATGGATTGAACGATGTGCAGCTAATCTCTAGCCATATTAGAAAGGCTCAACCGAAGTTTTTGGCGAGGGGACTGGCTTCAAAATCTTTAGGGGAACTTCATGCCCAACTCACCACCAAGACTACTCGTGCTTATGAAATTTGGCGAGTTCTTCAGGAGGCCATTACGGAGGTGGTGGCTCTTGATAAAGCCGTTATTTTTACACGTGAGATGGTCGAGACCCATAAAGCCGCCAAGAAAGAGCTTGAATGTCGATTTTCTTTATATTAGAACCAACAGGCACAGGCAGGGCCTCAGGTCGCAACGTTGATAGAGCTTGAAGTGGAAGTCCGACGGAAGAATGACGAACTTGCCGGCTTATTGAACCGCCCACTAGCTTAGAAATTTTTGTCGCTGTATATTTTCTTCTTTTGTTCGTTTATATCTTGTATTCATTTTGATTTATGAATAAAAAACATATTTCATTTCATACTTGCGCCTCTCTGTCTTGACTTGATATAAAGTAGTTTATGTACTCGTCTCGGAGTTTGTAGTTTATTCACTCGTTTCGGAGTTTCTAATTTATTCACTCATTCCGGAGTTTCTAGTTTATTCACTCATTCCGGAGTTTCTAGTTTATGTACTCATTTTGGATTTTGTAGTTTATTCACTCGTTCCGGAGTTTCTAGTTTATGTACTCATTTCGGAGTTTATTTAGTTTACCTCCCTGGGGTTTACAAGCAAACTTGTCCTAACGTTGTATATAAATAACCTATATTCTTTGCGACAGAGGTCTGCTAGATTTTGTGATACTAGGGCTTTAGTTCGCGGTACTGCCGTGTTGGCTGATGTATTCCTCGATATGCGGTCATTAAGTCGTTGTTCGAGTAGCCTCGCAACTGTCGTGTCTATGATCCCTTCGGGAGCTGGACAAGACATCTTCAAGTAATCTCCTTAGGCTATATGAACGTCGGAAGAGCAAGCGTTAGGAATTTTCCATGTCGCTTTTTACTTGAGGTTAGGCTCAATTTGGAGCCCTGATGAGTCATAACCACTTCGCGCTGGTGTGAGATGATCTCCGATGGTCTCTTAGGTTTTATATAAGTTGTCGTCAAGACCCTGAAGCTGGGAATATGCCGTTGCTTCATTTTGTTTGACGATGCTGTGCTATTTATTTTCTGAAGTAGGGTATACATCTGTAGGACCTCTATACTGTATGTATTGCAGTTGAAGTCCGGAGCTAGGAATATGCCTTTGCTCCAATTTGATTTGGCTCATTGGACCTTTGTTGATGTCACGTCTGCACCCTGATGGAATGAGAAGGTACGCCGGAGTGGTCTTTAGGATGTATACGTACCTTCAAGACTTCGAGCTAGGATTTTGCCATTGCTCCTTTTTGATTTGGCTATTTGGAGCCTTGTTGACATCACGTCTGCACTCTGATGAAATGAGAAGGTATGCCGGGGTAGCCTTTAGGTTGTATATGAACCGTCAAGACTTGGAGCTAGGTGCTTGCCATTGCTCCAATTTGATTTGGCTCGTTGGAGCTTTGTTTACGTCACGTCTGCGCCCTGATGAAATGAGAAGGTATGCTGGAGTAGTCTTTAGGATGTATACGTACCATCAAGACTTGGAGCTAGGATTTTGCCATTGCTCCTTTTTGATTTGGCTATTTGGAGCTTTGTTGACGTCTCATCTACACTCTGATGGAATGAGAAGGTACGCCGGGGTAGCCTTTAGGTTGTATATGAACCGTCAAGACTTAGAGGTAGGAGTTTGCCATTGCTCCATTTTGATTTGGCTCGTTGGAGCTTTGTTGACGTCACTTCTGCACCGAAAAGGAACATCGGGCTGGAGCTAGGATTATGTCGTTACTTCGTTTTTGATTTGACCCTTGGGTCTTTGATAATGTTGCGTCTAGCTCGAGGAACGTCGGGCTGGAGCTAGGAATATGTCGTTGCTCCACTTTGTTCGACCCTTGGGTCTTTGTTGACGTTGCGTTTGTATCCTGCTGGAATGAGAAGAATGTCGAGTTGATTTCTATGTTATAGATGTTGCCATCAAGATCTGACTCTCCCTTTGACGGAGCTTGGTGGGAAAATATGGTTTCCTTTCTTTCATTTGTGTCCATGGATTGTATACAGGGTTCTGTATAGACTCACCTGCAGGGCAAAAAGGTTTCGTTTTCATTTTTTTAATTTCTTTCCGCGATACTCTATCATTTCAGATTTTGATATCACGAAAGTTGCGATTGCCCAACCATTTCGGCTATTTTAACGGTGCCCCATCATTTCGGCTATTTTCTTTTATTTTTTTACTCGCTGCTTTTTATTATGAGTTGCCCAAACATTTTGGCTATTTTCTTTTATTTTTTACTCGCTGCTTTTTATTACGAGTTGTCCAAACATTTCAGCTGTTTTTATATGCATATTTTTACTCGCTGATTTTTATTGCGAGTTGCCCCATCATTTCGGTTATTCCATATACATATTTTTGTTTACTATTCGCTGTTGTTTATATTACGAGTTTGGGATCTGATACCAATCTTGGCATCAGTATCGCTACGAGTGGAATGTTGCCAGGAGCGAATCATCATTTGCCGTGAAAGGAATTGGAGTTTGACACCTGTTTAGGCATCATCATCGCTATAACTAGAATGTTGCCAGAAGAGAATCATCATTTGCCTTTGTTGATTTGAACAAAGATGGCTTAGCAAACAGGGTTAGGATCCTGTCGACTAAGGTTTTTGACTTTATGAGCCGTAAGGGTCTCAGAAAGGTATTTCTCCCTACGAGTCGTGAGAATCTCGTAGGTGTATGTTCTTCTTAGAAGTCGTGAGAACTCCCAAATGGCATTTTCTCTTGCAAGTCATAAGGATTTTACAAGTGCGTTTTCTCCTCATAAGTTGAGAGGACTTACAAGTGTCGTTCACCATATGGGGATATTTCTTGTCATTGGTGGAACTTGGTGAAAGAGTGTTTATTTATACCCGTGGATTGTATACAAAGGTCAATATTGGACCACTTGTAGGGCATGTTGGGGAATATGAGGGCTTAAGAGCATGTTTAGATCTCTGTAGCTTAAGGCTTTTGAACTCTCTGAGTCGTGAGGGTCTCATGAGGGAAATTCTCCTTACGAGTCGTAGGGATCTCGTAAGTGTATAAAAACTTTTTTTTACGAGATTGCACCCTTTCGGGTTTTCACAAACTCGCTGGCAGTCCTGCTGTTTTTACTCACGGTGCCCTTTCGGGTTTTCATCCGTGCCCATTTTGCTTGCGGACGTACCGTTTTTTTACGAGATTGCGCCCTTTCGGATTTTCACAAACTTGCTGGCAGTCTTGCTGTTTTTACTCACGACGCCCTCTCGGGTTTTCATCCATGCCTATTTTGCTTATGGACGTACCATTTTTTTTTACACATCTGTTTGTCAGCGGGACTTGGTGGCGACTTCACTGCTGAAGTAGCTATGTAGCCGATAGGACTTGAGTTGCAACCCTCGTCGTTGAGGTTTCGATTGCAATATAGATCTCAAGGGTGGAGATTGTCGTTTTGGAGATGACGTGCAAGTTTAGGGACATTCCGGTCCATTATCGCCATTTTTGGGATGAAGTTCTAGTTTAAGGACCTCTCGGCCCGATATCGCCATATTTAAGGCGAGGTTCTAGTTTAAGGACTTCTTAGTCTGGTATCGCCGTTTTTTTTGGGACGAAGTTTTAATTTAAGGAAATCTCGGTCCGATGTCGTCATATTTCAGGAAGATAGCGAGCGGACACAAGTGTCGTCATCTATTATTGACCTAAGTCATGACTCGTCAAGCATAGTATTTTTTGAGGAACCGGTTGTTTATTGGCCGGAAGGGTCTTTCGCCATGCATATCCATAAGCAGGTAGGCTCCACCTTAGTAGAATTTTTCTATGATGTACGGGCCTTCATACTTTGGTTCGAATTTCCCCCGTTTTGCACGATTGGGGATCATTGGTCTTTTGACGACTAGTACGAGTTCGCCTTGGCGAAATATTCTTGGCTTGGTCAGTCTTTCATATGACCGTGTCATCCTTGCCTTATAAGACTCCAGGTTTTGCTGTGCTATAAGGCGAGTTTCGTCGAGGGCATCGAGCTCCTCGAGCCAAAGATGAGCATTTTCTTCATCTGTCAACTCATATCGAACCGCTAGTCGTAGAGAAGAGAGTTCTATTTCTAGGAGAAGCACTGCTTCCGTGCCGAATACCAATGTGTATGGTGTTGTATTCGTAGCTGTTTTGAACGTTGTACGATATGCCCAAAGAGCCTCTTGCAGACTTTCATGCTAATCTCTTTTGTTCCTGGCCACCGTTTTCTTTATAATCTTCGTCAAGGTCCTATTGAAAGTTTCAGCTAGAGCGTTGGCACAAGAATTATAAAATGAAGAGTATCTCCAATCTATTTTATGTTGTTTTGCGAAGCGGCTGATTTTATAGCTCCTGTAGGCTGGCCCATTGTCCGAGATAATTCATCGCGGAGTGCCAACCGATAGATGACATGGGTTCTAAAGAAATGGAGGATATTCTCCGTCTTGACCTCCCTTAGTGGTACTGCTTTTACCCACTTAGAAAAGTAATCAGTCATTGCCAGTATGAACCAATGTCCTTGGGATGATACTGCTTCAATGGGGCCAATTATATTGGTTCCCCACATTTCGAATGGCCAGCTAGCTACTGTTGGGTGTAGCGGGTTCGGATGCTGGTGAATGAAGTCCCCATGAATTTGGCACGAGTGAAACTGCTTCGCATATTCAAGGCAGTCCTGAATTATTGTGGGCTAATAATATCTCATTCTTTTGATCTTCAGCTTCATCTTTGGCCCAACTTGGTGAGAACCGCAAATTCCGTCGTGAATTTCTTGGAAGACACTCTTCGCTTCTTCTGGTCCCAGGAATCTTAGCTACAGATTGTTGAACGATCTCTTATATAGAGTATCATTGACGAAGGTAAAGGAAATAGCTCGTTTCATGACCTGATTTCTAGACGACGCATTTTCAGGCGTTCGTCGAGATTTGAAGTAGTCTATGAAGACTTCCCTCCAGTCCTTGACCATTCCTTCGTCCTCTATTTGAAGGGCCACTTGTTCGGTCGTTTCTTTTCCTTCAGATAGATTTATTAAGTCTTTTGAGGATGTATCTGTTGGCGCGAGGATCCTGCGACTTTGCACGATGATCTTTACGTCATCAAGGTCTTCATCGGCCAATTCCTTAGCTAATTTGGCCAATGGATCCGCCTTGTTGTTTTCCATCCGCGGTATACTCTCCAGGATATAGGAAGGGATTTGTGTCAGCAGTTGCTACACTCTTTCACCGTACTTTATCAGCTCCGGCTTACACGTCTGATAGTCGCCGTTTACTTGGCTAACGATCAGCTGGGAGTCTCCATATATGAGGAGGTATTTGATTCCCATGTCGATAGCGATCTCAAGACTGCTATCAAAGCTTCATATTCAGCTTCGTTATTAGTCCTTGGCTCCGTTAAGGAGAGAGCGTAGCGCAGTATTCCTCCTTGTGGAGTCATGAAGATAAGGCCCACCCCGGCTTTGATTATGGGGGTGTTTTACTTTCGCCTCTTCATGGAAGATGCTCCATCGAAGTAGAGCTACCATCGGGAATCCTTCTCTGCTTCGATTGCGTCGAACGCATGTTCATCCGGTAACTCGCAATTTAAGGGGGAGTCGGCTAGTATAGGATGCTCGGCGAGAAAGTCGGCGATGGCCTGGCCTTTCACTGCTTTGAGAGGCCGATATGTTATCAAGAACTCCATCATGAGGAGGGCCTATTTGGCAAGCCATCCCGTTAGAATGGCTCTTGACATTAGATATTTGAAAGGATCATCCTTTGATATGAGATGACCTCATGCGCCAAAGTGTAATGCCTGAGCTTCGTTATCATAAAGATCAATGCCAGGCAATGCTTTTCGATGGGAGAGTAGGTGTTTTCGACCCCCCAGAAGAACTCGACTCAAATAGTACAAAGCTCTTTCATTTCCCTGATCGTTTTCTTGTGTCCATAGCGCGCCTAGAGAACCTTCAAGGGCTGTTGTATATAAGATGAGTGGTTTTCCTTTAACTGGAGTGGTCAGCACCGGCGGATTTTGTAAGTACCGCTTAATTACATCTAGTGCGTTTTGGCAATTTTGATCCCAGATGAACGGGGTCCCCTTCTTTATTAGATAAATGTAGGGACGACATTTTCTCGAGAGGTAAGTACCGCTTAATTACATCTAGTGCGTATGTGCAAATACGTATGTATGCAAGTATGGCTGTACAATATGTGTGTACACAAGTAAGAGTGTACAATATGCCTGTGCGCCAATATGGATGTATAAGTAGGTATATACGCAAGTATGGAAAGCAAGAAGTCATATCCTGATGGAACAAACCTACTGTGTAGTGACATGGCAATTATCGATGATGAAGTATGTGAGCCGGCAAGCAGGTGTACGTGGAGCATACGCATCATCGATAATGATGCTGGTGTTTTGACAGCATGGGTTTAATATAACAATAAACACATTTAAACATGCAATGCGATGCGAATAGCAAGAATATGCGGAAAAAGAATAATAAACACAACAGTGAAGAATCTACATCAATATATATATGTCATACAGTTTTGCCATTTTAAATAACACGAATCGTGGTGTTTAGAAAAATAAGGGCTACGGTGCTTTTAAGAAAAGATGTGTCTTATGAAAATATCCGTAGAATCCCTTGGCCTGTCTTTAAAATACTCATGATTCGTTAGTTTTGAAATAGGTATGACTCGGGTCTTTTCTAACATCTATAAGTAAACTACATGACTAATCGTAAGATAAGGAAACCACCTAATTTTGAGTCGATACTTATAAATATAATAGTCGGTGATCCCGCCTCGATAGTATCACATACGATACAATATATATTATGACATCCTCGAGTCAAGAGTGCGGATCTCTCATTAATATATAGCTCGTACATAAATCTGTCGTACGGCATCCCAAATCTGGGTACGGGTCAAATATCACATTCATCTCATTATTCATCGGGTATCCATTATCATCATATCTCATAAACTGGGGGTACTGATCTAAGTCTAGTACAAACTGATACCATATATATATATATATATATATATATATATATATATATATATATATATATATATATATATATATATATATATATATATATATGCGTGTATGAAAACACACGCCTAAAGACCCGCTAAAATCTCATGTCGTATCTCACAATACGAAACAAAATATATCACCGATCTCATAGCATCATGCCCAATCTCATCGACTCATCTCCAAATATCATTCATATCCTCATTATCCATATATAGGTATACGTATATATGTATATGCCTAGTCCCATACTTATGTATGTGTGTGTGTATACGTATCCCCATATACGCACAAGTAATAACAATAATGCATGCAAGGGTGTGTATGCAAACCTATTCTATGGTTCACGACTAAGAATTCAACCACGACACTATCATCCAAATTCACAACACATATGTAATTATATAACATATCATCAACTACACTACGAACTGCAAGGGTGCTATACGCCATCCACCCGACTTCCCCCGTAGATAGATATCTACTCACCTTGCTCTTCGCTTGCCGTTGCCGACGTCGCCACGCGTTTTCTTGTCGTCTCGAAGTCCTCGTGGGGGTACCTACACATTATAATGTATCGTGCCGCATTAAAACCCAATTCAAAACCAAAACAACACACTAAAGGCCTGTACGTTAGAACCTATGGACTACGCCTTTCAAACAACCAAACAACCCTCGATATCGTCATACAAACGTCAAGTGATCGAGGTAAAACATAAATACTAAAATCCAGAATCTAAAATACGAAAAATATAACCCCGAATCAAAACAGCAACTCAAGAAAATGGTCCCAGATTTTTACCCTAACTGAAATTAGCCAATTTTACATACAGGAGGGGTCTAATTTATAGGTAATAGAGCCATAGAACCTACACGAGGCAAAATAGGCATAACCTGGCCGCAATTTGCGGCCAGGATGAATTAATTTGCGGCCTGGGTGTTAGGGTAGGGGCTCGGGTCTTGGGTGATGCTTCCTAGGTGCCTGCATGTATCACTGTCTTTGCTAAATAATTTTCAGATCACCCGGGTGTTAGCAGATTACCAAAAACCATCAAAAATTCCACAATTCTAATATCTGCAGATTTTCAAAGTTCGCAATTAGGGTTTAAGTCTCAGGTTTTAGTCCAATATTATATCACTAAAGGGGGTTTAAAGTCACTACTAACCTCAATTACACATCACAACTCAAGAATTTTCAAACCCTAACTTGGAATTTTCTAAGTTCACTAAACCGCACAATATCGATTCTAAGTTAACATGGATGCAAAGCAAATGGGAAAATTACACTAATGATGGATAAATTACCTCCTTTGGCAACTCAAGAATTTTCTTGAGTTGCCCCAAGTGTCCAAAATCCTTGCTTTCTAGGTCCAAAGTGAAGCTTGTGAGCTTGTGCACATTTTTAGTGAAAGTGAAATGGACTTTTAATGGATTTTTGATGGATTTGTGAGGAGGTAGAGAGGAGAGGGAGAGAGGGCAGCAGCAGCCATGAGAGAGGGAGAGAGGAAATATGATGAAGATGAAGAATGATAAACAAAGGCCATGGTCCATAAAGACCCCTCACACTCTCTCTCTCATGCCCATACCCCATTTCTATATTCATTTCTTTTTCTTTTCTTTTCTTTTCCTCTCTCTTCTCACTCAAAAATAAAACCATGAGAGAATTATAAAGAAAAGCCATGATAAAATGTAACACAAGTGTAAAAATGATATTGTGCATGTTATGTGCACAAAACCGGCTTAATGCGCGATTAGCGATATTTAATCACGATTAGCACTAAATTAGTGTATAATAAATCATAAAATTTTATAATTTGCTTAAATCTCATAAAACACCTTCATTTTAGTAATTTCTATAATTTTCCAAAATTTTCCCAATTTACTGGTATTTAATTATACCGCAATATTAAAATATTTAATATATTTATTATTAAATTTTAAAAATTCCCAAAAATAATATTTTATTTTTCTGAAATGTTACAATCTTCCCCCCTTAAAGAAATTCGGTCCCCGAATTTAAATTTAAACCCCTCAAATACTAAAACATTTCAATAAACGTCCAAGTCGTCGGGGCTCCAAAATCATCAATACATAAAACGCATCATAGCGCAATGCATGCATATGAACAATGAGCAGATAACTCCAAATCAAAACCCTGTCAGGCATCTCGCAATCATCGGAGTCATGGTGAAGACATAAATGTCAAATCCAATACGAAACCAATATGATATAAATCAAAACTATACCTGTAAACATCTGAAAGAAATGCATGCCAAACCTTTCATGTTGCTGTGTGATACGCGTATCGCGGCACAGTGGCGGACGTCTACTGTAAGAAAATAACTATATATATACGTATCCTTTGTTTAATATGTACGTCCCGCCGTTTTTTTGAAAATAATTTAGAAGGGTTTCCTTTATAAAATGTTTCGTGTCATATCAGACACGTAGGTAAATACTGAGGCTATAACTCCCTTTTTGGAAATCCCTTCGATAGCTATCAATGCATGCAAAATATATCCAGGTACTATCCTCTGACTAGTCCTGCTCAGTATGAAAACAAATAGCAAATATCATAAAAACGTACTGCTCCATAAGAAATCAATCCCAAAATATATATAAGAATACCCTGTGCGTCTGGTGCGCACGGAAATCGAAATCCATGAATGTGTCATACATGTGCACAAAAACAAAATCTAAGTACAACGGGTGTGCACGAAACACCTGTCAAAGGCAACGGGTGTGCCTGACAACAATATTAGGTGCATCTGATATGCACGAAGAATCCCGATTTAGTGCATCTGGTGTGCACCAAAATCGCATCAAAATACTAAAAGTGCATGAAAACTATGCCGAAAGCACGAATCAAATCACATATATATCATAGATATGAAATCAAGATCAACATCTCGAATTATATCAAATCGAAGTCAGGTGCAACTGTGGTGCATAAAATCTCAATCAAGCAAATAAATCATCCAAATACCGAAATCTAAAGTGACGGATACGTGATAATCGAATCACCAAATCTCAAATAATAAATAATGTCATCGATATGTCTTTCCTTCAAAGTCGAGAAGGTGCCGGTGCATCCAATACTAGCAGAGCAAAATATCCACCTGCCTACTGTTCGTGGCCTGTCGTCTGGTGCCCTTAGGCTCTCGTCTCTCACTGCAGATTGCTAAGTGCATAGCTCCTCGGCCCAACAGTTCAATATGGAATGACGACGGAAACAGTCCTGCTCTGGTACATCCTCTAAAGATCTCTGGCCAACAATCTCGTCGACAATGCCGAACTCTGGCCTATTAGGTGTGCGCAATATGACCGCTCCTGGGTCCTAGTCTTCTCGTATAGTATTCCAGAAAGGTCCTGTCGAGATCTCTCTCAAATCTCGTTTCTGCCGAAATGCCCGGAAGTCATCGTCCTTTACTAATTCTGTTTTCTTGTTCCGGAACGGCTGCATATTCATCGCGACTCCTTCTGGAAGATATATCCTTATACAACACCTTTGCATGCGTATCACATCTCTGATGTCGGCAGAGTGGAACGTCATCTCATCAAGACCTCATACGAACCTCATTACCCCACTTTTCTCTAATGTCGACTGTTTCGGACTCGTCTCTTCGTGGCTGCATGGACTGCGCTCCAACGACTATACTCATATCCGGAGTCTCCCAAGCAATATATCCCATCACATGATATCCGAATGATGTCGAACCTTTCGATTGATTCGTCAAGGTTCCATAATCCCCCAAGAGCTCAACATCTTGGGTACAGTTTAATAGTAGTTTAGTATATGCCACAGTACCTATGGACCAACCGTAGAAGGGAAAACCCAAGCCTCACTAATGGCACCGCTGAACTGCCGCAAACCCTAAGGTTTCAAACCGTTCTCATGGTCATTATGTCGAGTTAGGGTTTCATTCTTCTAGAGGATCCATAGCATTACTTGCATTTGTCTCTGAATACTTTAAACTTGAAAAATGGGCTTCTGACATTCGATCGTCTCTATCGACTCCCAACGTACCTGCGTGAAGTCGTCTCTAGCTAGAATCAATCAATCTGATGACCTCGCATCGGGGTAGGCAACGAATCACATGTCTTAGTCCTTCCTCCATGGGTGACTAACGATCTTCTATCATATCTCTAAGTACAACTCGTGCGGCAATAGCTCCAAACATCTGGGGCGATATCTCGTCATTCGCAGCAGCAACTGGCTCATTTGTCCGCACGCTGAACAGTGCCTCAATCATCAAATAATCGGTGCATTGACGGTCATCACATTCTGGTTGGCCTCTGGCAGTAGCCTGATCCTCTGGTGCTGATCTGCATGTCCGAGAAATCTCGTAAAAGCGATCTATCAAACGCTCCTAGCGCGAAAACACAATAAAATGACACCTCTATGCAATCATGTGTCCCTGGAATCACGCCATGGTCAGTCCTTGTCCGCGATGAGCTCATGCTGACACAACTCTAGCCGTAGCTCTCTCTGCCGTGTAAACGTGGCAGCAAAACCATAAACCGATATCGATGAGGATAGATCATGAATGAATATAATACTGTACAAGGAAATGTACATCCTAAGGCTCCTTAAGCGGAGTAGCGTATCGTAAGTATGCCGCGGAACATACACACGGTACGTCACTCTCCTTAAGTCACCTACTCTATCAACCAAGGTCAACCTACGCGACGAAAGTTTGGGTATAATACCCCCTCAACTAAGTCTAAGTTCCGTAAGGTCAAGCCTAAGTTCCGAATATATACAAACGCTCTAGGTTTCGCATAGTCAAACATAGACTCGAACCAAGGTTAACCTAGCGCTCTGATACCAACTTTGTCACGACCCGAAATGGCACGCGACTGGCACTTGAATCATATGAAGTCTATAGGACCCCATCTAATTCAGGTAAGCCAAGAAATCCCAGAAATCTAAACCATTTAAAGAAAGAAGTGAAGAAAACATGTTTTTAAAACAAGAGGTTTTTAAATAACATAAACCGAATATGTATTTTAAAATCTCAAGTCTTTTCTGAAAATTTCGGCAGAGTTTCCTTTGTAAATACTGGCCCCAAACGGGGTATAACATGAATAATATATGCACAATGATAAAAGACATCCCCAAGCGGGAGCTAGCTTTTCATCAAACGACGGTCACAACCACGCAAGCAATATAATATACAACGCCGAAGGGCGAGGATCAAAACTCAAAAGGAAACTCAAAATATCAAGAAAACCATAATAATACAAGCGCGACTCTACGGTCGAAAGAATAATACACTGGTTTTCTAAGTCTGAAACAATATACAAGTCTGGTTGATGGAGTTTCTAGATACAACAATGAAAATAATATACAAGGGTGGTCACGATGCGAGTAAACCCACCTACCAAAGCAATCACCCAGAATGGAAGCAGTGTGCCAGAAAACCACAATGAAACATGTACGGCAAGACCTGCAAGAACTGTGGCACAACGGGGGTGAGTTGCCAACTCGTGAGTAGAAAATATCACAGAGCAGAAATCGTATGTATGACTCAATCCTAGGTCAAACGATCAGTAATATATACATATCCTCAATATGATAAAGTCTGAAGTATGAAAAGGTGGCAAGGGTAAACATCTATACCAAGTGTAATACCAAGTGCTCGTGTCAATACCTCAGGTAGCAACATATCATAAACATGAGGTGTGATCAATGTAATCATCATGAAATTAGTGTCAACTATATCATGAAGTCTAAGTATGTGGATATCATCCAACTATGTAATCAATGTCTGTATGCATGTGGATCCCGTCCACGTGTCAACCAATGGCATAGCAACATCATGCATGTAAAAGTCATAAAAGCATATGCATGAAAGTATGAGGATATAAATCAACGGGTGTCCCTCACAACACATCAAAATCATGAAAACATCATGAAACACGTGTCCATCATCGACACGTAAATCCTCATCTATCAGGTGTTGTCACCACGACTGGCCCTAATAGGTACGTATCATACGCTATCTCAAAAACCCGAGTGCCCAGCTTCGACCCTCGCAATTCGACGTATCCATACGTACATAACTCCGGTCGGTATCCCCACGATAACCTCCGAGTATAAATACTGTCACCGGTAGGTAGTGCTCCCCTGGCAGGCTCACCGTCCAACATATACGAGTCTTCTTGCCCCGGGGTATCTCACCGGGTCCACCATGTACCCGCAGACGGTGCCTACCGCTCTTCGAATCAGGTTTCACATGCCACTCTCAGGACCGAGAAAACACATGGTGGACGCACTGAAATATCATATCAAGGGTAACCGGGTTTTTAAAATAATGCATACTCTCTTTTAAAATAACCACGGTTCCCAAATCCAGAAATCTCATGAAAACAACATATCTCAATGCTTATAATCATAAAGCATGATGTATGCGACATATAACAGAAATGTAAGCATATCCATATATCATGCAACATGGAACAGTAATATGCACATATCGAGGGAAAACCGCTGTTTTAAAATGAATCCAGTGTTAAAATATATCTTGCGGTTCCCAAATCTCCAAAATCAAGCCAGAAACATCTATGTATGTGCAAATACGTATGTATGCAAGTATAGGTGTACAATATGTGTGTATGCAAGTATGAGTGTACAATATACCTGTGCGCCAATATGGATGTACAAGTAGGTATATACGCAAGTATGGCATATAAGAAGTCATATCCTGATGCAACAATCCTACTGTGTAGTGACATGGCAATTATCGATGATGAAGTGTGTGAGCCGGCAAGCAGGTGTACGTGGAGCATACGCATCATCGATAATGGTGCTGGTGTCCTAAGAGCATGGGTCTAATATAACAATAAACACATTTAAACATGCAATGCGATGCGAATAGCAAGAATATGCGGAAAAAGAATAATAAACGCAACAGTGAATAATCTACATCAATATATATATGTCATACAGTTTTGCCATTTGAAATAACACGAATCGTGGTGTTTAGAAAAATAAGGGCTACGGTGTTTTTAGGAAAAGATGTGTCTTATGAAAATATCCGTAGAATACCTTGGCTTGTCTTTAAAATACTCACGATTCGTTAGTTTTGAAATAGGTATGACTCGGGTCTTGTCTAACATCTATAAGTAAACTACATGACTAATCGTAAGGTAAGGAAACCACCTAATTCTGAGTCGATACTTATAAATAAAATAGTCGGTGATCCCGCCTCAATAGTATCACATACGATACAATATATATTATGAAATTCTCGAGTCAAGAGTGCGGATCTCTCATCAATATATAGATCGTACGTAAATCCGTCGTACGGCATCCCAAATCAGGGTACGGGTCAAACATCACATTCATCTCATTATTCATCGGGTATCCATTATCATCATATCTCATAAACTGGGGGTACTGATCTAAGTCTAGTACAAACTGATACCATATATATATATATGCGTGTATGAAAACACACGCCTAAAGGCCCGCTAAAATCTCATGTCGTATCTCACAATACGAAACAAAACATATCACCGATCTCATAGCGTCATGCCTAATCTCATCGACTCATCTCCAAATATCATCCATATCCTCATTATCCATGTATAGGTATACGTATATATGTATATGCTAAGTCCCATACCTATGTGTGTGTATATATATACGTATCCCCATATACGCATAAGTAATAACAATAATGCATGCAAGGGTGTGTGCGCGTTTGTGCAAACCTATTCTATGGTTCGCGTCTAAGAATTCAACCATGACACTATCATCCAAATTCACAACACATATGTAAATATATAACATATCATCAACTACACTACAAATTGCGGGGGTGCTATACGCCATCCACCTGACTTCCCCCGTAGATATATATCTATTCACCTTGCTCTTCGCTTGCCGTTGCCGACATCGCCACGCGTTTTCTTGTCGTCTCGAAGTCCTCGTGGGGGTACCTACACATCATAACGTATCGTGCCGCATTAAAACCCAATTCAAAACCAAAACGACACACTAAAGGCCTGTAGGTTAGAACCTACGGACTACGCCTTTCAAACCACCAAACAACCCTCGATATCATCGTACAAACGTCAAGTGATCGAAGTAAAACACAAATACTAAAATCCAGAATCCAAAATACGAAAAATATAACCCCGAATCAAAACAGCAACTCATGAAAATGGTCCCAGATTTTTACCCTAACTGAAATTAGCCAATTTTGCATACAGGAGGGGTCTAATTTACAGGTAATAGAGCCACAGAACCAACACGAGGCAAAACAGGCATAACCTGGCCACAATTTGCGGCCAGGATGAATTAATTTGCGGCCTGGGTGTTAGGGTAGGGGCTCGGGTCTTGGGTGATGCTTCCCAGGTGCCTGCATGTATCACTGTCTTTGCTAAATAATTTTCAGATCACCCGGTTGTTAGCAGATTACCAAAAACCATCACAAATTCCACAATTCTAATATCTGCAGATGTTCAAAGTTCGCAATTAGGGTTTAAGTCTCAGGTTTTAGTTCAATATGATATCACTAAAGGGGGTTTAAGGTCACTACTAAACTCAATTACACATCATAACTCAAGAATTCTCAAACCCTAACTTGGAATTTTCTAAGTTCACTAAACCGCACAATATCGATTCTAAGTTAACATGGATGCAAAGCAAATGGGAAAACTACACTAATGATGGATAAATTACCTCCTTTGGCAACTCAAGAATTTTCTTGAGTTGCCCCAAGTGTCCAAAATCCTTGCTTTCTAGGTCCAAAGTGAAGCTTGTGAGCTTGTGCACATTTTTAGTGAAAGTGAGATGGACTTTTAATGGATTTTTGATGGATTTGTGAGGAGGTAGAGAGGAGAGGGAGAGAGGGCAGCAGCAGCCATGGGAGAGGGAGAGAGGAAATATGATGAAGATGAAGAATGATAAACAAAGGCCATGGTCAATAAAGACCCCTCACACTCTCTTACATGCACATACCCCATTTCTATATTCATTTCTTTTTCTTTTCTTTTCTTTTCCTCTCTCTTCTCACTCAAAAATAAAACCATGAGAGAATTATAAGGAAAAGCCATGATAAAATGTAATACAAGTGTAAAAATGATATGGTACATGTCATGTGCACAAAACCGGCTTATGCGTGATTAGCGATATTTAATCGCGATTAGCACTAAATTAGTGTATAATAAATCATAAAATTTTATAATTTGCTTAAATCTCATAAAACATCTTCGTTTTAGTAATTTCTATAATTTTCCAAAATTTTCCCAATTTACCGGTATTTAATTATACCGCAATATTAAAATATTTAATATATTTATTATTAAATTTTAAAAATTCCCAAAAATAATATTTTATTTTTCTGAAATGTTACAATAAGCTAGGATTTCCATGCTTAGTTTTTTCCTTTTGGTCCTTGTCCGTCCGTTCTTGTCTCTTAGTCCTAATCTCCAATTAATTCAGCCACAACCGGTCTACTAGAGAATCACCGTTGTCATGTAGAATAGGGTGCCGTAGTGAGCGGATTGTGGGTGAATTAAAGGGAGTCCAAATTAAGGTGTTAGGCAAAGAATGGAGTGAGAGAGATTTCCTTCTCTCAAAGCTTCCTTCTCCTGCCCTAACAAGTGAGAAATTACTCACCCATAAAAAAAATAAAAACAAATAAGATAAGTAGAAAGAAATTAGGTTAAGGAAAATTACAACTAGCTATTTAAGAGCTCACCTTGGTAAGGATCTTACTCAAGCATCATCGTTGTTTAAGGATAAAGAAAATAGAGAAAACAAAAAATGAACACAAATAAAAATAAACAACTAGATTAACAAATAAAAATTACAGAAATTAAATAAACAAGCAAGATAAATAAAAGAACTCTCTTTTTATTTTTATTAATCAACGCTCATAACTCGCTACAATTTTCATAGAGAAAGAAATACGAAATTAAATCCTAAAATCTAAACTAAAGAAAAGCACTTAAGAAAGGCACCCTAAAAGAGGCACCCTAATTTGGCTTTGAACCCTCCTATTTATAGATAGGAAAACCCTAGGTTTACATTCTAATCTATACACGAAATTACAGAACTACCCCAAGAGAGCCGAGTCAATGCACTGACACTGCCACCGACACGTCCATTGCACGGCCGCGGAACCGCGGCAGATGTGCCTGTTTGGCCGCAGAATTGCGGCCATATGATGGAATCTTGGGTCCATCTTTTCAGGTATTCTACCGGTTGCTCTTATTTTCTGTTTGGTACACTTGGTTTTTCAAAAACTCTTCTGTTCTCTTCCAGATATTCAGCAGTGGACTTTTGCCTTGAACTCCGCTTGAAATGGTATGCGGTATCATGCGGGTCAGTATTCATCTGTTATTGGTCGTAGTCCCACATTTGTTGCGACTTTTCACGAATCTCACTTTAAAGAGCTGAGAACCTGTAATCTGCAACTATTTAGCAGACATGGATCAAAAGCACCTATTTATATGCAATGTGATTAAGAATGGGCGATATAAAAATGAAAAATCTGATATGAACAAATACCCCCAAACTTATCTTTTGCTCGTCCCGAGCAAAACTAATTTATTCTCGAAAAATCCTAACCTCACTTTTGCAGGGAACGCGATTGCACTGAGCTCGTGCAACCAGCCGTTAAATCTCTAGGTGTCCCTAGTAGGAGGAGTGTTGTCTCCTGAGGGTTTTCAGCGGATACTACCCATAAAATCTGATCAATTTGGCCATTGACTCTAATTCTTCAATTCAGTATTCTAGCAAGAAATTCTATTTCCTTCAACTTAGAAATCATTAACCCGTATTTTTCACACTTCCTTTTCTTTTATCTTAAGATCATATACGTTTTGCCAGTTTATAAAGTTTTCAGTATCTCCTAAGTTTTCCTTCTAAGGTGCAATCTTAACTCAGGAATTTTTATCATCTCTACTGAAGATATAAACCCTATCTTTTATTTCTATCTCTCCTCCAAACTCCAATTATATACCCATACGTGTGTGTAATTATCACCCCTACATTTGGAAATTCAATTCAAGCTATCATACTCTTGTCCATCTTCCAAAATACTTTTAGTTGGTGAATTTTAGATGAAATTGCTCACACATCTTTCATGCGACCGTTAATACTTCTTGAGGTACTAAACGACCGATTACAAAATGTGCTTGCGCATTTAGGCGTAATTTCTCGTCTTGCAATACCTAAGGCTTAGCAGTGACTCCCAAACCAGTTGGTCTAAGGCACTAGGTGATAAAGCACCCTCGCTATATTTTTTATTTATGCTGCCTTAAGTAATTGCAAAACCAGTGTTCATTTTTTATCTCTTTATTCACCACTTATACTTTTATTTTATTTTCCTTCATACTAAGGATTTTAGACAAGAGCATTTCAAGGTATCATCTACTATCCCAAATTTCAAGATGTGTGTGAGTACGTGAAGTAGGGTATATATTTTCAAAATTTGGACTTAAGGTTCAGAATTATTTTTCAGACTTATATTTCAAATAGAGCTTTCAATATTCTTCCCTTATTTCGACTTAACCCAAGAACTGAACTCAAAATTTGCTTATTTCTAAATAAACAGGCAGGACGTATATTTTCTACAGTTAAACTTTAAGAAAGGTTATTTTTAGGGTTTTTAATTTACTAAGTTTAGAATCTAGTTTTTCCTAACTGGTCAACCGCCAATTTTCAAAATTTTTTAATTTTTGATTTTTATGAGTTTTAAAATAAGTATGCAAATGCAAAAATATACACATGAATGCGAAGGAAGAAAGCTTACCGAGCACACCCCCAAACTTAAATTTGACAGTGCCCTCGCTGTCAGGCTACACCAAGAGGGTTAGAATTGTCGGCACTCCCATGTTTGTTTATTTATTATTCTTTTTTTATTATTATTAACAGAAAAAAGAAAACAAAATATATATACACAAAAAGGTCCCCCCCCCAACTTAAGTGAAACGGTGTTTCCACTGTTTAAGCGTTAAAGTTCAGAGTTAGGAGGGAGAAAAACACAGTATCAAGCTATACAAGGCCTTACACAGGCCAAAGGCGAGCACCAACCATTCAAATATTCCATCTCTTTAGTGTGTCGGTTGGTGAAAGAACATGTTGTATAGAGTCAGGAAGAAATAGGGTAAAGATAAGTGGTTTCGTGGAAAAGGTTTACGTCTCTATTTGTAGAGATGAAATAATAATGGTGAACGGAAACGAGAATGTGGAAGATTAGGAATGGGAAGAATGGTCATATTCTCATATGGGATAAAAAGAAATGGTGGTGGTTCGACTTCTTCAGGTGGGGGTTGATTAATCACAAAATCCGTGTCGTTTAGGAATGCGAGTTCGTCAGCGAAAATATCTTCGAAACTTTCATCGATAGTCCGATTAAACGTTTCAATGTCAATAAGTGTCGCGCCAAAATTCAACACACTTGATTTTTCAAAAATTATGAAGGTAGGAGACTCATAAGGCCCATCTACCTTATTCTCAAAAGAATCTAAATCAAGTGTTTTTCTGGAATTATCGAACTCAAAATATGGGATTGTGATTCATTAACACTCGCTATCATTAAAGAAAGATTAGAAGAAGAACCAGAGAAAGTGGGAGAAAGAAGTTGAATACGAACTTGAGGGTGGAGATGGAGTGTATAAATTAGCACAATTTGTAATGACCGATGTGTAAAAAGCGATTGTGCTAATTTATCAACCCACTGAGAAATGAGGTCAAATCCCTCAAGAGTCGTGAGAAAACATGGGTACGTCGAACTTGGTAAACCAGACATTGAAAATGAAAGTGTAACGGTTTCTTAAATTTTAATTACCGGCAAATCCCCAGCAACAGCGCCATTTGATTGATAGAGATTTTCTGCGTGCTTAAATTTTAATTACCACAATCAAGAAGGTGTCTCTTGGTAGCTAGCCGGTTGAGTATGGGTCGATCCAAAGAAAGATGGAGTCTTTTTTTTTATGTTTTAACGAGTTAAATCCGATTAAGTCGGGTTTTGTTTTAAGATCTACGAATGAGATAAAAGGTGATAAAGGACTTACTAGGGTTAGGATTAGGTTAGTTCGAGTTTAGGAATTTCTCACTTCTTTTAATGCCTTAGTTATAAATATCGATGTTAAGGTAATCGGCAACAACGGGGATTAGCACGACTAGGAAGGAACTTGCAAGTATAACCTAGGCTTTCCATGCTTAGTTTCTTCCTTTTGGTCCGTGTCCGTCCGTTCTTGTCTCTTAGCTCTAACCTCCAATTAATTTAGCCAAAACCGATCTAATTAGGGAATCACCGCTATCATGTAGGATAGGGTGCCGTAGTGAGCGGATTGTGAGTGAATTAAAGGGAGTCCGAATTAAGGTGTTGGGCAAATAAAGGAGTGAGAGAGATTTCCTTCTCTCAAACCTTCCTTCTCCTGCCCTAACAAGTGAGAAATTACTCACCCATAAAAAAATAAAAACAAATAAGATAGGTACAGAGAAATTAGGTTAAGGAAAATTACAACTAGCTATTTGAGACCTCACCTTGGCAAGGATCTTACTCGAGCATCATCGCTGTTTAAGGATAAAGAAACTAGAGAAAACAAAAGATGAACACAAATAAAAATAAACAACTAGATTAACAAATAAAAATTGCAGAAATTAAATAAACAAGCAAGATAAATAAAAGAACTCTCTTTTTATTTTTATTAATCAACACTCATAACTCACTACAATTTTCATAGAGAAAAAAAAACTACGAAATTAAATCCTAAAATCTAAACTAAAGAAAAGCATCTACGAAAGGCACCCTAAAAGAGGCACCCTAATTTGGTTTTGAACCCTCCTATTTATATATAGAAAAACCCTAGGTTTACATTCTGATCCATACACGAAATTACAGAACTATCCCAAGAGAGCCGAGTCAATGCACCGACACTGCCACCGACACGTGCATTTCACGGCCGCGGAACTGCGGCAGATGTGCATGTTTGGCCGCGGAACCGCGGCCATATGGTGGAATCTTGGGTCCATCTTTTAAGGTATTCTACCGGTTGCTCTTATCTTCTGTTTGGTACACTTGGTTTTTCAAAAACTCTTCTGTTCTCTTCCGGATATTCAGCAGTGGACTTTTGCCTTGAACTCCGCTTGAACTGGTATGCGGCATCATGCGGGTCAGTATTCATCTGTTATTGGTCGTAGTCCCACATTTATTGCGAATTTTCACGAATCTCACTTTAAAGAGCTAAGAACCTGTAACCTGCAACTATTTAGCAGACATGAATCAAAAGCACCTATTTATATGCAATGTGATTAAGAATGGGCGATATAAAAATGCAAAAATCTGATATGAACAAACTCCTAACAGGGATTATGTATAGATTTGGAGTTAAAATCCTAAAAAGATGGTTGATTTATGGAGTTAAACTCCAACAGATCTTGAATAGAGTTAAACTCCTAGAAATTTTTGGATCTTCTTTTGAGTCTCGGATCCTCCTGGAATGGGATTTTTGGAGATGGGTATCCTCCTACTTCCTCTATGTTGGATGGATCTTGGGTGAAAAGGAGAGATGAGACTTAAAATCTCTCCTTCTAAGGATTTGATGGCAGATCCGAGCTTCCCTTCAAGGGTTTTATGGTGAAAAACTATTTATTTTTTAAAAAGGAAGGGTTAAACTCTTGATTTAATTCATTAGGGGGGAAGGTTTTAGAACCTTGGGGAAGAGGAAGGAGGCACATACCCTAAAATTTGAGAGAATGGATTGTTATTTTTTATTTTATTATCATGTTGCCTTTTATAGGCTTACAAATTTACACATAGCCCTTTGGGCTTTACAAAATGGCATTTTGCCTATCTCATGCCTCATGTGCTCATTTCTTTTTGCACATGAGCCATGGGCTTCACAAGAATTTATCTTTTTGCCTATTTATTTTACAGTCATGCATGAAAATTATATCAAAATTATTTATTACATAATTTTCATTTTGGCATGGGGGAGGCTGGCCGCGGGGCTCGACTTGGGCATGGGCCCACTTGGCCTGGGCTTGGGCTTACTTGGCTTGGGTTGACTTTGATTTTGGGTTGGTCAACCAGGTTATAATTTTTGACCCCAACAGATAGCTCATGCCCACAGTGAATGTGTCTAGGTGGCCTTTTGGGTCGGATTTCCCATCGAAAAGATCAACTTTGGACAGCTTGTTCCGGGAAGAGACTCACTCCCTCAACAATTGCTTAGTGAAGAGTTTCGTGAGAGAGTCCGTGGAGTATTTTGCCGGTCCACCGGACGAACAGGTGACGATTCGCATGTCCTTGATCTTTTTCTCGAGGATCTCGATTCGCTGATGGTACCTCGAGGATTCTCCACAATCGGAGTGTCTGTTGTCTCTGCTTCTGGTTTGGGCGATGGAGCGGCTTCGGTTTCGTTCTATCACGTTCCTAGATCCTTAGAGTGAACCCTCTATAGTCCCCGACGTGCGCCATGGACACGGCCTCGGTGATCATGGTGATATCGATCATTCCTGGAATCTGAAGTTCTGACCAACGTCGCCTCGGAGGGCGAGATAGCGCAGCGAACGTTAAAGCGATAATTAGGTTGGTCCCGAGACCTCGGTGTTGGATTGTCCGGCGCCAAACGAGTCATGAAATCATTTCTCGTATGGGGGTTGCGACTGCCGGAATTGGCACGCCGGTGTTCCACGGCGTCGTGGTTGGCGCGAGCAAGGCCGGGGATCTAAACGCGTCCCTCTGCCGCCTTGTGCATGCCGTGCTTCTCGAAAGCAAGGGCGGCTATTTGCCAGGTGTGGCTGGCAGTTTGGACACAAGCGAGCGCATCCACCATTGCTGTCAGTCGGTGGATCCGTGCCGATAAAGCTTCGACGATGGTGGGAGGAGTGGAACCGCCCCTGCTTCCGTTGCGGAGGACGGGATGGCTCGTACTAGGATCTTCGTGGCGATGATCGCTGGCCATCGAATCGATGGCGAAAGATCAACTTTTTTGATGGAAAATGGTGTGTTCCCACAAACGGCGCCAGCCGATGGAGGTTGATATCTCCCTCAGATGTTGTTCTTTGTCGATCTTGCTGCAAGCGTTCTTGGACGGTTGAGATTGAGAGTGGAAATTGGACGTGTGGATCTCAATTGGTTGTTGTTGACGCCGAGCTACCTGTAAGGGAAGTCCCGGAATGGGTGACCATCGTAGGACCCTCCGACGATCAAGTAAATACCGAGGTATAAAGACAGGGTAGCAGTGTATTGGAATTGATTTTGATTTACCGAATCGTCTGGAAGAGGAGGTTTATATAGCGGTCGGTTGGGGGCGATCCGGCGTAAGATTCCCGCCATCCGTTACACCGTTACTGCAAATTCGCGTTGATGGCAGGACACGCCCATTAATAGCGAAATACGCTCGTTAACGGAGAAACGTGCCAGCATGAGATGCAGGACGTGGACGGCAGAAATCTCGTTCTGACGAGATACGCAGAGCCGTTATGGGGACGCTTGGGCTCCGTGCTCCTGGTTGGTCAGGGAGGTCGAGGAGTCTTAGCTCGGTGGATAGCTCGGAGTCGAGCGAGGTGGCCGAAGAGTCTCAGCTCGGTAAATAGCTCGGAGTCGAGCGAGGAGGCCGAGGAAATTCAACTCCATATCTGCTCGGAGTCAAGCGAGGAGGCCGAGGATGCTCAGCTCCATATCTGCTCGGAGTCGAGCGAGGAGGCCGAGGATACCCGGCCGCCTAAGTGCATGGGGGGGTACTCCGGAGAGACTTTTCCGAAAGGTTGGGTGCCATCCCGTTACGGGCCTCGAGGAAGATTCATAATGTATCACACTGACTCCACGTCATAGCCCTAAGGGTCTAGAGAGTATGCGCAGACGACACGTCATCTCCCACATGTCGCAATCTAGGGTATTCACATTCATGAGCCTCATCAGAGAGAGAGGGGGGTTTGATGATCACTGAATCTTGGATAGTGTTTAAGTTATCCTAGTGGATCCACAATCTTACAACCCCTTGATGGAATCCAGCGGCAATTATATTTTCACTGGACTTTCCATTACCTTTTGGTAATGGAGAGGATCTGCACCCATTGTGCCTAACCTCATCTAAGACACACCTGCATCCGCATTATTCCCAATACAATTTAAACACCGATATGAACATACCATAATAGTAATTATTGAAGTTTTCATTCACCATACTTAAATAGGTCCTCAATTTTATTTTGCTTAATTGCAACTGTTTTCTTTTTTCTATTTCTTTTTCTTTTTAAGGTTTTTATGGTTATTAAAGTTAAAAGGTTTTCTCATCATAGAAGTTGAAGAGGTGGACTGGCCATCTTACGCATAAAAAAAGATCTTTGGTGATATTTAAGGTTATTTTTGCGTTTTCTTTGAATTAAGTTGAGAGTGTATCTTTCTAATTTTTAATTATGATAGTAAAGATATATGACCTAAGATAAGAGTGCCCATACCATCAATGAACGGTAGCTCAGTTGGGCACTTCTCCTCTTGAGGCGGATGCGGGGTTTCAACTGCAGGAACACCAAGAGGGTATGTGGCCACAAATTAACCCTTTCGGAGCAAATTCGTGGGTCCCCTGGATATGTGGGTGTATGTGAGGGGTGGTGTGGTGTGCTATATGTTAGGACTTACGGGAAAGTAACTGACTAACCAACAGACCTGACTAACCGACAGACAACAAAAAAGAGAAAAAAATGCCCATACTTGTTGCATCACATTCTATGGCCAAAGCAAAAGACAAATAGATATTTTTGTTGGAGAAATTAAGGCCAGCCATACATTTTCCTAACATGGTGATGCCAAACAGATTTAATTTAGACCTCAAGTTTAGGAAAGCGGCACTCTACTAACTACACTAACTTTACAGATTAATTCTGACCTCTTAATTAAAAGCCTTTGATTATTGGGTTTTATTTCTTAAAAGCCCTCCAAAACTGAGCTAATTACTAAAACCCCCAAAACTTAATAATTACTTATCATCCAAAACGTTTAAGTTGCATCATTATACCTCCACTAGCCCTTTCACTTCATTCCGTTAGTCAATTAACAAAAGAAGTCAGGCTAGAGTTATCAATCCCCCAGCCCACTCGTATTCACTCTTACTCATCTAAAATATCAAATTAGAACTCTTATTCGGAATTAGGGCTTCAAATCTCCAATTGGTAATGGAATATGGGTCTTCTTTCTCAATCAGTGGCTTTGATATGGAATTTTAGATGAACAAAAGGAATACTAGTGGGTTGGGGATTCGATAACCTTAGACCGATTTTCTTCGTTAATTGACTAATGGAGTGAAGTGAAATGGCTGGCCCGCCGGGAGTAAAATGATGCAACATTAACGTTTTAGAGGTAATAAGTAATTATCAAGTTTTAGGAATAATAAGTAATTATCAAGTTTTTTGGGATTGGTAATTAGCTCAGTTTTTTTTGGGCCGGGTATTTTAAGTTAAAAAGAACCTTGATTATATCACAATGACTTTTTATTAAATAAATTTTAATCTATAAATTTTGTTAAATACTTACTCCTTTAGTCCTCTTTTACTTGTTATTTTGGAGAGAGAAAAGTGTCCCATTTTATCTGGCGTTTTTGGAATAACGAGAAAATTATTAATAATAAAGATATCGATAAATGATATAATACCAAAAGTAACCTAGAAAATTAATTGCTGATATTAAAAAAGTAATAATATTTTTCTTAATAGTTGATGGCAGAAATGGTATGATTTTTTTAGTGGTGATGTGGCGGTAGATTAATTGCTGATATTAAGAAATTGATAATGCTTTTCTTAATCGGTATGCATTTCTCTAAAATGACAAGTAAAAAGGGACAAGTGATAACTTTTTTGGTACTGAATTAAATACTTATTTAATAATTAAAATACTTGACACAGACAACTATGCATGCAATGCGGTAATGCTTTTGTAATCAATTCATTTTATTGCATACTAATTTAATGCCATAAAATATTTGACAGAGACAAAATATGCTTGCAAAAATGGATATTATATAAATTAATGAATGAGAAAACCGGCTATCATCTTAAGAAACACTTGATCCAATATGTAAAAGGCTTCAAACTATCAACTAAATGTTTACACACATTGATCGCTTCATATGTAGAACTATGTGGACGGAGTGGATCGTCGATTTGACGGTCGTAATGAGCTATATAATAGGCTAACCGGCAATTCTTATATTAGCTATTGATTGATAACTTGTTTCCTCTTAATAAATACGGTAACAACTATTCATTTCAGATGCTATCCATTCCTTTTAATTTCAGATGCTAGATTAGGGCAAAGATCCATTGAACTGGGGGATATATTGATGGTAGTATCTGAGCTCATAAATTTGGAGCTATACTGTTAACAGAAAAAAGGAGAGAAATGAGCAAGACGTACTACACATAGACAAGGGTTCAAAAAATGCTGATAATGTTGGAATTTATCATGCATTTCAAAACCCAAATATATAATATAATATATATCTTTATTCTTTTGAACTCAGCTTGATATGGCTTCATGCTTACATTAGTTAATTAATTAATATCAAATTCTTTGGGTGCTAACACTAGTTTAATACTGGGTTCAACATAATTTCTTGTTGATACGTGGAAGGGATAAAAAATTAACGGGTTGACTGGTACAAGTATTATGTATTCGGTGGCTTTGACTGTTCCTTTGCTTAAAGCTATTTGAAACCCATTATCAATCTGTCGAAACTGCCACTTAAAATCTGAGATTCTTGAGGCCCCAAAGATATTTTATTGTTTAACGTTCCTTGAGGAGTTATCTTTTTAAGGCTCGGTTGCAGAAAGCTCTCTCTGAGATACTTCAATTTTAATTACTGTTTCTTCATTGTTCTATCTATTTTTCACCAATCCTCACTCCAAAAATAAAGCCTCACTATTCGTCACAAAGGCTCGTTCGATAAACCTCATCTCACCTATACAAGATGTTCATAGCCGAAGCCATCGAGTGCACGGTGGGTTCGGTCACCGTTGAATCCTGAAAACCTACGCGTCAGAGGCTTTACACACTGGAGCGCGCGCGGCGTGAAAAGCTCTTAAGGACAGAGCATCTTTTGTATAACATTTTGGAAAATTATAAATATTAATTTATAATTTTAAATATGAGTTTAATAACTTTACAAAAAAATGATATCGCTTATGAAATTGGGTATCGGAATTATATCCGAAAAATTTAGTTATTTCGATAAATATGAAGAAAATAGGTGGTATCATAAAAATTATATTTTGATTGTTCTAAACATGACATGAGATGTTATTATAAGATAATGGTATTTAAGTGTTATAAAAAATATTGTGTTACTTTTAAAAACATGGATTTAGATTTTGTGACATAAAGGGTTTAATTAAGAGAAAAAGGGTTTTATTTAATTATTGCATTCTTTTAAATCATGGCTGGTATATGTTAGTTAGTTTAAACCCTCACTCTCAACACACCCTCACCATGTTCACATCTCTCCACCTGATGTTTAAACACTCACACAACCACTTCACAAATCCTCCACCTCCTCCTTCCACCATGCCACCTCCATCTCACCACCCTCCACCTCATGCTTTCTCTACATAAACCCAACATCTCTCATCTTATCTTATCACAATACTTAATAAATTCTTTTATCTTTTCTAAACTGAACACAACTAATTTCTTCAGCTTCAAAACAAGAAAAATTCCTAAGTGTTCATCAATCCAAATGAAGAAAATCTTGACCCCTTCATCAACTTGTGCATCTCATTAAGCTTGATCCACTACAAATCCTAGATGCTTCCATAAGAAATTCTTGAGCTGGTGCTCCATAGGTATAATTCTTTCCTTCTTTTCAAATATCAATTCTGCTTAAAATCTGTTTTGATGTGCAGTATCACAAAAACTGCTGTCTTGTGATATTTAGCATACTGAATTTGAATCTGGAATCACTAGATATAATCACTAGGAAAACTAACAATACCATAAGTATCATGAGACCACTAGGAGACTTCACTCAAAGCACGAGACCCCATCTCCATGATTCGACCGGCGAGAACTTCAAAATTTCCGATGTCGCCGGGTGAACAGTAAGATTTGGTGTTGGTTTTTCTTCTGTAGCTTTGTTTAGCTAATTTATGATCTATAATATTGTTTGATTTGTTTCAATACTCATACAGAGAAATCTGGGAATGTTTTAGTAAGGGTTTATTAAGTTTCCAACATTTCGATATAAGTTTTCGTATTTCTGTACTGTGATTGAACCGTTAACGTTTGTACGTTAACAACAGGGATATATTGTCGTTTTTGGATTAAGTATGCTGTAGATTCTAACCTATGGGTGCCTATCTTGTTGTTTTGAGTTTTGATATGATATTTACGTCGATATGATATAACTACGATTATAGGTACAATCGCGAAGGTTTCCGTAATGGAGTTGACGGATATAGCAATCGTGGAATCTACGATCTCGACAAGTTGGTGAGTAGATTTACATCTACGGGGGAAATCGGGTGGATGGCGTATAGCACCCCCGCAACTTTATAAATAGTAGTATGAAATATAGTTAGTTTTAGTATTTATTCAAGATATTGATATTGGAGTTAATTTGCATATAGCATGATATTCATTTGCATGTAGTTTATTTAAGGTTTGGTAAATTGGTATGAAGTATCATGCCGTATTAGAGATGATTTAGATATAGTGATAATGTGAGGTGTTGTACGAGGAATTATACCGTATTGGTTATGATGAGATTCGTATGCCGAATAACGGCCAAGTTTCCTTTAGACTCGAAAAATAATGTTTTATTTCGTTTTAGAACGTAATACTTGAGTGAGCTATACTCTTTTTAAAAAAAACTAACGATTCGTTTCCCTTTTTTATGATAAAAGATAAGGATGCGATACCAATTTCCAAAACAAATATCCATTTTCAACCCAAGGCAGCTTCCAAATTTCAAAACCAACGTTTCGTTTTCTTTTCAAAGATAATGGTATAGCTCATGGTAAGTAGTTACATTTATTAATTACGCTTAGATTTACTTTATATATTCACGATGTATTATTCGATATTATACGTTTCCGTGATACGAACACTCTGATAGAACACTGCACAACTACCAATGAGTATTATGTTGCACGAGCACATACGCATATATTACACTACACCTCATTGGTACTGTCATGTCACTGTAGGACCGTTACACTACATAATGCGTAGGTAACCATCGATACAAGTATGAATTATACACTTATCGAACATTCGCACAAATACTAATGATTTCCATGTTGCACGAGCACAGACTCGTATGCTACACTGTACATCATTAGTATTACCATGACATGGTAGAATCAATATGTTTGTTGCATGTATGACTTAGTTGCGTACTTTACCTTTATTACCTGGTGGGTATTGCGAATACCAGTATCATGAGTATTCATATTTGATTCTTATGAGTTTTCAGAATGTTTTACTTTTGATGATGTATATCTGTAATACCCAGCACCTTTTTGTACGTCTATACCCGTATTTTCTTTTTACCTATAAAATTTATTTATAATTATTTATTTATTTTCAAAATCCTATTAAACCCAGATCTTATCTTTCATTCCCTCTGGCTCAGCCGTTTTCCTTTTATTGAATTTAAACCCAAAACAAATGTTATGTATATTCCTCCGTCTAAAGTCAGCCCTGGACCCAAATCCTAGTTCTAGTTATTTATCCTAAACCATAAACCCAAATTCATGATTTAATTACTTTTTTTCTTTAATCCAAAATTCCCCAACCCATTTCCAATTTTCCAAACTCATTCCTTCAGTTTAAATTTCCCCAGCCCACTCAATTTTTCCTAATAAACCCTATATTAAAACCCGGCCCGGTCCTCTCTTCCTCCTCCTCACAATTCTTTTTATTCTAATTTTTCTGGCCCACTCACTCCGGCCCGCTTCCTCCGCACCCGCGCACCAACCCGACCCGGCCCACTACCCACTCCTCTTCCCCAACGGCTATTTTTCTTTCCGCGCGCGCTCGACCCAACTCCGTCGCCTCCGCCCACGCTCGCGCCCCGTCGCTTGCGTGCGTTACTCCCCACGACGCGCACGTTTTTCTGCGACCTGCTCCCTCGACGATTACCCCTCTCTAATCCCATCGTCTTTCCCTCAACCCCCACTCTCGCAACCCCTCACGAAGCCCACTGCAAATCGTCCCGCGACCGAGCTCAGCCTTCGTCGTCGACCGAGCACCCCCTTTCACCCTTCAGTTCCCTCACCCGCTCCTCTCGCCGGAGCTCCGACCTCCATCATCTCTTCCCCTACATCGTCATCTTCCTTCTGGAACCCACCTCCTTCCTCCTCACCAAAACCCGCCGGCGCCACCTCGACCTCCTTCCACCACCGTCGCTGCCCTTATCTCCCCTCCATCCTCCTCCCTCGCTCACCCGCAACCGACCACTCTCGCACCCATCGCCGCCGGCACCCCTACAGAGCCCTGCACACACACCGAGTTCCCGGTACCCATCTCGACCCCCACCTGCCAACCCGCCGGCGAGCCTCCTCTCACCGGGACCGTCTCGTCGACACCCTACGTCGTCGTCATCATCATCGTTGCCACCATCCTCTCTCTACATCTCTCTCTCTGTGCCTCCCTTTCATCTCTCTCTCTCTAACTCTCTCTCTCACTCACTGTCTCTCTCTCTCTCTCTAACTCTCTCTCACTCATTGTCTCTCTCTCTCTCTCTAACTCTCTCTCACACTCTCTCTCTCTCTCTCTAACTCTCTCTCACACTCTCTCTCTCTCTCTCTCTCACACTCTCTCTATCTCAAAACCCTTAAGCAAAACCTACCGCTGCACTTCAGAGACCTCAAACTCCACGTCTAGCCGGGCAAAACCGCTGTTGAGGCCAAATCCTTGCCGTTGTTGCCGCGTGTGTCGTGCCCGTGCATACCGTGCCATCAAATCCGTCGTTTCCAGGCAAGTCCCCACTTACTACATGCTACTTATTATTAATTACAAATGATAATCGTATATATATTCCATGCTTTACCTTGTGTTAAATATTACAACGTAACTGTTCGATGCGTGTTCTCATAGGAAATTATCATTTAACTTGACGGAACTAAATGGTATTGTTTGGACCGTATGGCTGTGGACCTAGTGCATGAATTTCGTTGGATAATTTGATCGTGAATGACCAAAATAACTACCCCCAAGTTTAATCGTAAAACTGTAATTTTATTGTACCTGAAAACCGTTAAATTCACCATAAATCATACACATACTAGAATGGTGCGTTCGAGGGCTCAAATCGAAGACAACTCGACGAACTATGACCCTACACTAGTTTCCAGATATTCCTATACTCAACCTGTGTTAATATTTAGATCGGAGTGCGACTCTGGACTGCAGTCCAGAGTGACTCCAGTTGTTGCTTGCTGTTCCGTAATGGGTACCACAAGATCTCCTTAACTCGTAGATTACGGAACTCCACTGCTTATTATAGGTAAATCTGTTAGATAGACAACACAATTGGTTTCATTCTATTTTGTTACCGTTTGATATTTAATCTGTAATTTAATAGATCGGGACGCATAACAGTCCCAGCTGAATCAGAACTGACATATTGGTATTGAATAGTGTAAATATCCTGACGTACAGACGCGATCGAAGATCCTTCTGTTGCGTTGAAAACCTTACTGAAAACCCTAGATTTCATCCAACTATAACGTCACTAAAATCTGATCCCAACTGGGATTAAAATGCGTTGCGAAACGGACTTCCGATTCTGAAACCGGATTTCCAGCCGCGAGCGCTTTAAATGAAATGGTTATAATTAATGATCCTGGAATCCGATTGGCATGAAACTAAATTAGATAAATAGATAACTGAACATACTAATTATTACCTGTTTATCGTTTCACTAAACTATACACGTACGTTTCATGATAAATCGGGCAAGTGTTAGAATACTATTTTTATGACACCTTAATCATGCTTCATATACTGTTTACGCATCATATCATACCCATATCATTGCAGTGATAACCTAGTTATATCGTGCATTTACCCAGTGTTAGACTTTAGTGATGATTGTGGCAAGTACGTCAGTGTTCGTGTATCCGTGAATAAGTGAAAGTGATACGTACTTGTACACAATCAGTAACCCTATTATTCTATTGCATTGTCGACGTCTGTGGGATGCGTGTACGTGTGACTATAAGTGGTATGGGACACTTATGGAAGCGCTTGCACGGGTGTCACAGATAAGGCACCAGACACTGCCATTTATCTTAGGTATTAGTCGGGACGTGCTTGATGGAGGTCCTGTCTCCAATTCTCGCGCAGACTTGTCATGGATCGATTAGTATTTAGGGTTATGGTTAGCGTTTGATGTAGACCACGGGGTGTGGGGTAGTTTGAGTGTGAGTTCAACAGAATCTCGGGAGTCCCATGCCGGCTTATATATTTAGGGAGATATATGGAGATTTACAGGGTATGTGATATTCACCGTGATATACATGTTGGGCCCGTGGTCCCTTGCCCTTGGGTTCTATCCTTGGGTGGAGGACACTCGCGAGTGGTTGATTCTCATACTTGGACTGACGATAGGCTTAGTGACCTATACAGTGAGACTTAGAGACTGATAGGGATACTGGCATTGAGATATCTTACTTACTGTGTTGACATACGTGGATTATCGTTCTACTGCTTTTACTGTTCCGCTGCATTGATTACTGCACATTCATATCCATGTTGCCATTGATTTATTGTTACACATATCTGTTACTATTGTAGAGTTGTCACATGATTTATATATATTATATTGCTATTGTGTCGCTCTGACGACCTGAGTATGCATGCTCAGTGTGAGGAGAAAATTTAGCCTGGACCAGAACTAGACGTGCATCATAGACTTCTTGACTTGCTATCCCGAGTTATATTCGTTTGTTTTCCCATCAGGTCAGTTCATTTTACTGTTTTGTTCCCCTTACTGCATTTCTCATTACCTGTGCATTATTTACTGTTTACCATGATAAACTAGAAGCCGAAGTGTGATTACGGCGGGACATTTCCTTGACCGTAGGAGCATGGCTGGCCTTATCTACCCCTCGTATTCCGTATTTTGGGAAGCGGGGCGTGACATGGTTTAGTTGGTATCAGAGCCAGATTTTGCATCGATTGGGATTGCAGTTTTCCGTGTATAGTTTGGCAATCTAAGACATCTCTCGGTCTAGGTTGTAAACTTGTCATTCTTGATCTATATTCACATCGTGGGTTCAGCTATCCATTCACTATGGTTTCGGGTGACTTGACAAGGTTACGTGGTTGCAATTGCACTACCGTACTCTATTCAAGTGACTTAAAGTCATACAGTTGATTTCCCACTTGTAATAAATTCATCATCTCTGATATTCTTGAATCTTTGTCCTATCCATATTATATTTTGATTAGTTTGGCTTGTGACTTATATCATTCTCAAATTTGTTGTCTCAGGATCTTGTCTTCCAACGACTCTTCATCTATATCCGCTCCCCAGGATCAGACCGTTGAGATTCTGAGTGTACTGCAAGGTTTGAAGGAAGCCCAGGAGCGAACAAACGACTTGTTAGCTAAAGGACTGAGAAGGCAGGTGAATCAGGCACCAGCGGGAGTCTCAAATCATAAAGGGATCCCCGTTAGACGAGGAAAAGAGAGGAAGATGAAGCGTCAATTTGTTTCTCCGCGGCAGAAGCAGCAGAAGATCCTATGTTGTGGGTACTGTAAGAGGCCAGGACATCTTCAGAGGGATTGTCGCCGCGCCCAAGGGAAATGTCTGATTTGTGGATCCAGCGAACATCTCATCAACGGTTGCCCAGAAAGGAAAGAACTATAAGGAGGAAACTCATCCACACTCCCCACTTCTGCCAAGTGAGGATTACTGCGTAGTTCGAACTTCGAGGATAAGGTGGACCCAGCCCAGGAATCAACTCGCGTGACGAAAACGCAGCAGTCTAGCAATCCAAGAGGAATTTTCATGTTTTCTAATTTCAGTAATAATGTGGTCATCCTTTTATAAATATTTCTTTCCGTTTGAAATCTTGTAACTGTCGAACTTTTAGTTGAATGCAATAAAGCTTGAATCGTAAAATATGTATCATTCTCTTGTCTTTCCCTTATCCATACTATTCATTACCACAGCATTTTAATCTTGATTTTTCAGTTCCTGCCACCGCATATCTTTCTATGCTTCGTACACTTAGCTATTCTTCTTGATGTATTCCACTGCCTAATCATGATTCTTTCTTTTCAGGTTATGGCCCACCCTGGAGCAGCGCCGCATCTAGATGTGGATACGCAGTCATGCGTTTCCTTAGATCGCACACTGATGAGTTCTGATGATGAGGTCAACGGTCCCCAGGTCAACTTCGGAAACAACGATTCAGAGGACGAAGGAGTAGCCGCCCCAGAGTTTAACGTGATAGCTGATTCCGATGAAGAAGAAGGAGAGCCTGAAGAGAACCCGATAGAGGAAGATCCCGAGGAAGACCCGATAGAAGAAAATCCAGCAGAGAAAACCCAGTGGAAGGGAATCCAGAAGAAGAAGATCACATGGAATCAGACCTCGATGAAGAAGCTCTATCCGAGGAAGAAGGACCAGAAGATCAATACCCTGCGGTGGAAGAACTCCCAATGGCGATACCTGCAAGGCGCTATGGAAATGGATGCTCCTACCTGAGTGCGCGAACCTACCGCAATCTACTGAATCTCCACAATCGCGACTGGCGGGATTTCTTTTGATGTTGTCTTTCTGGCCAAATAAAATGTGTATAGTTTAGGGCCACTTTTCGCCTTTGGGAATGCCTTGTTTCAAATTTTCTTGAATGAAATAAATCTTCTGAATTCGTAAACCTTTTGATTATTGGTTCGCTTGATACTTGTTTATTGCCCATATCCATTTATTTTTTCTGCTGAGATCCCGGACAGTCCACCCCTACTCATTGTATAGTTTTCACCCTCGTTTCGATTAGAAAGTACCGCACCCTGATCCTTGGAATGAGCCACCATTCATCCTCCGTCTATATCTCGTTTGAGATCCTTCTGGGAGGGGAAAATTTTAGGGAATTTCCGAGTTCACAACCCTTCAAAATTTGATTCGTGTGATGTACCGACTGTTGTTTTCCCCCATACTTTTCTCTGGTATTCCTTTGTTGCTCATCCTTAATTCCTGTGCAGACCCGATCACAGTCTCCTTGATTTTTAGCCTAAAGCCGCCACACACCGACCTTCTGAATGAGCCACACTTCTTTGTAATCATTACCCTAGCTAGCCCTATACCTCTCTGTGTTTTTTCTTGTTACCCTAACTATATCTAGGAACACTGTTATTCGAAAATTTAGTTTTCAGTATTTTGTATTTATCAAAGAGTACGTGTTATTGATTACTCCGTTTTATGTATTTTAAGTACATTATTATTATTTTCATTTCAGTAGCACAACCTTACACCGCACATATTTTGTTCCATGCTCTTTATTTTCACTATATGAGTTTTCTACGTTATTTGATCGATACTTCGTCCTAAAAATATTTTAACCTACCGAATAAGCTTTCACTACCTCATTGTGGTTACTTTATCTTCGGGTGTTGTGTCTGAGGTTACTATTATAAATGGTTGTACTTTATACTTATTATTTCTGCTATGCTACTTTAATATACTTATACGTGCACATAGTTAAATTTCGATTTTATCGAGTACGCCTCGAATAATATTGTTCGTTATTGTTGTTATTTATATTTCCGTATATGAAGTTACCCTTATAGTCGTTCCTGCTTTATACCTATTTAGATCTATATTTATGTATGTATTTTCTTATGTATTTATACCATCAAATATCTTCGTCCATGTATTTCTAGTAAATCTTCATGTGTTAGTGTGCACTATAATAGATTTCGCCTATGTTTGTATAACTTGCCGTTTATTTTAAATTTCGAGGACGAAATTTTTGTAAGGGTGGTATGATGTAATACCCAGCACCTTTTTGTACGTCTATACCCGTATTTTCTTTTTACCTATAAAATTTATTTATAATTATTTATTTATTTTCAAAATCCTATTAAACCCAGATCTTATCTTTCATTTCCTCTGGCTCGGCCGTTTTCCTATTATTGAATTTAAACCCAAAACAAATGTTATGTATATTCCTCCGTCTAAAGTCAGCCCTAGACCCAAATCCTAGTTCTAGTTATTTATCCTAAACCATAAACCCAAATCCATGATTTAATTACTTTTTTTCTTTAATCCAAAATTCCCCAACCCATTTCCAATTTTCCAAACTCATTCCCTCAGTTTAAATTTCCCCAGCCCACTCAATTTTTCCTAATAAACCCTATATTAAAACCCGGCCCGGCTCTCTCTTCCTCCTCCTCACAATTCTTTTTATTCTAATTTTTCTGGCCCACTCACGCCGGCCCGCTTCCTCCGCACCCGCGCACCAACCCGACCCGGCCCACTACCCACTCCTCTTCCCCAACGGCTATTTTTCTTTCCGCGCGCGCTCGACCCAACTCCGTCGCTTGCATGTGTTACTCCCCACGACGCGCACGTTTTCCTGCGACCCGCTCCCTCGACGATTACCCCTCTCTAATCCCATCGTCTTTCCCTCAACCCCCACTCTCGCAACCCCTCACGAAGCCCACTGCAAATCGTCCCGCGACCGAGCTCAGCCTTCGTCGTCGACCGAGCACCTCCTTTCACCCTTCAGTTCCCTCACCCGCTCCTCTCGCCGGAGCTCCGACCTCCATCATCTCTTCCCCTACATCGCCATCTTCCTTCTGGAACCCACCTCCTTCCTCCTCACCAAAACCCGCCGGCGCCGCCTCGACCTCCTTCCACCACCGTCGCTGCCCTTATCTCCCCTCCATCCTCCTCCCTCGCTCACCCGCAATCGACCACTCTCGTACCCATCGCCGCCGGCACCCCCACAGAACCCTGCACACACAACGAGTTCCCGGTCCCCATCTCAACCCCCACCTGCCAACCCGCTGGCGAGCCTCCTCTCACCGGGACCGTCTCGTCGACACCCTACGTCGTCGTCATCATCATCGTTGCCACCATCCTCTCTCTACATCTCTCTCTCTGTGCCTGCCTTTCATCTCTCTCTCTCTAACTCTCTCTCTCACTCACTGTCTCTCTCTCTCTCTAACTCTCTCTCTCTCTCTCTCTCTCTAACACTCTCTCTATCTCAAAACCCTTGAGCAAAACCAACCGCTGCACATCAGAGACCTCAAACTCCACGTCTAGCCGGACAAAACCGCTGTTGAGGCCAAATCCTTGCCGTTGTTGCCGCGTGTGTCGTGCCCGTGCATACCGTGCCATCAAATCCGTCGTTTCCAGGCAAGTCCCCACTTGCTACATGCTACTTATTATTAATTATAAATGATAATCGTATATATATTCCATGCTTTACCTTGTGTTAAATATTACAACGTAACTGTTCGATGCGTGTTCTCATAGGAAATTATCATTTAACTTGACAGAACTAAATGGTATTGTTTGGCCCGTATGGCTGTGGACCTAGTGCATGAATTTCGTTGGATAATTTGATCGTGAATGACCAAAATAACTACCCCCAAGTTTAATCGTAAAACTGTAATTTTATTGTACCTGAAAACCGTTAAATTCACCATAAATCATACACATACTAGAATGGTGCGTTCGAGGGTTCAAATCGAAGCCAACTCAACGACCTATGACCCTACACTAGTTTCCAGATATTCCTGTACTCAACCTGTGTTAATATTTGGATCGGAGTGCGACTCTGGACTGCAGTCCAGAGCGACTCCAGTTGTTGCTTGCTGTTCCGTAATGGGTACCACAAGATCTCCTTAACTCGTAGATTGCGGAACTCCACTGCTTATTATAGGTAAATCTGTTAGATAGACAACACAATTGGTTTCATTCTATTTCGTTACCGTTTGATATTTAATCTGTAATTTAATAGATCGGGATGCATAACAGTTCCAGCTGAATCAGAACTGACATATTGGTATTGAATAGTGTAAATATCCTGACGTACAGACGCGATCGAAGATCCGTCTATTGAGTTGAAAACCTTACTGAAAACCCTAGATTTCATCCAACTGTAACGTCGCTAAAATCTGATCCCAACTGGGATTAAAATGCGTTGCGAAACGGACTTCCGATTCTGAAACCGGATTTCCAGCTGCGAGCGCTTTAAATGAAATGGTTATAATTAATGATCCTGGAATCCGCTTGGCATGAAACTAAATTAGATGAATAGATAACTGAACATACTAATTATTACCTGTTTATCGTTTCACTAAACTATACACGTACGTTTCATGATAAATCGGGCAAGTGTTAGAATACTATTTTTATGGCATCTTAATCATGCTTCATATACTGTTTACGCATCATATCATACCCATATCATTGCAGTGATAACCTAGTTATATCGTGCATTTACCCAGTGTTAGATTTTAGTGATGATTGTGGCAAGTACGTCAGTGTTCGTGTATCCGTGAATAAGTGAAAGTGATACGTACTTGTACACAATCAGTGACCCTATTATTCTATTGCATTGTCGACGTCTGTGGGATGCGTGTACGTGTGACTATAAATGGTATGGGACACTTATGGAAGCGCTTGCACGGGTGTCACAGATAAGGCACCAGACACTGCCATTTATCTTAGGTATTAGTCGGGACGTGCTTGATGAAGGTCCTGTCTCCAGTTCTCGCGCAGACTTGTCACGGATCGATTAGTATTTAGGGTTATGGTTAGCGTTTGATGTAGACCACGGGGTGTGGGGTAGTTTGAGTGTGAGTTCAACAGAATCTCGGGAGTTCCATGCCGGCTTATATATTTAGGGAGATATATGGAGATTTACAGGGTATGTGATATTCACCGTGATATACATGTTGGGCCCGTGGTCCCTTGCCCTTGGGTTCTACCCTTGGGTGGAGGACACTCGCGAGTGGTTGATTCTCACACTTGGACTGACGATAGGCTTAGTGACCTATACAGTGAGACTTAGAGACTGATAGGGATACTGGCATTGAGATATCTTACTTACTGTGTTGACATACGTGGATTATCGTTCTACTGCTTTTACTGTTCCGCTGCATTGATTACTGCACATTCATATCCATGTTGCCATTGATTTATTGTTACACATATCTGTTACTATTGTAGAGTTGTCACATGATTTATATATATTATATTGCTATTGTGTCGCTCTGACGACCTGAGTATGCATGCTCAGTGTGAGGAGAAGATTTAGCCTGGACCAGAACTAGACGTGCATCATAGACTTCTTGACTTGCTATTCCGAGTTATATTCGTTTGTTTTCACATCAGGTCAGTTCATTTTACTGTTTTGTTCCCGTTACTGCATTTCTCATTACCTGTGCATTATTTATTGTTTACCATGATAAACTAGAAGCCGAAGTGTGTCTACGGCGGGACATTTTCTTGACCGTAGGAGCATGGCTGGCCTTGTCTACCCCTCGTATTCCGTATTTTGGGAAGCGAGGGGTGACAATATCAGTGGTATGGGACGCTGTAATATATGTATATATATAATATATCATCAGGAGGGCCTATGAGATTATTCTTATTCTTTACTTGATATATTTGGATATGATGAGTTGATGTCCACCATGAGTCGTTTTTACGTTTTGTTTTACTCCGAACCGAGTGGGGGGCTATACGGTTATAGATTTCTACGTTATCCAGACTGAGTGGGGGGGATATACAGTCGGATATATGGTGGACCCGGTCGAGACCGAGGGGCAGGATAGCCGCATGTGAGGCGGGGAGCCTAGCGAGGATACTCGATACCGGAGATATAGAAGAGCACGACAGATATCCAGGGGATACTGGCCGGGGCTCGATTGGGCACGGCGGATATCTAGAGGATACCGACCGGGGCCAGGGATATCGGGTGACGATCATCTGTTGAGATAGTGTCAACGGTATTTTCATTTGCGTGTCGGTGATGGACACGAGAGATTTGAAGATTTGCGTGTCGATGATGGACACGAAGGATTTCTGATTTCGGGTGTCGATACTGGACATCTATATATATTGAGAGGTTGCTATCATGAGGTACCAGTTATATTATAGTTGTTGTAGCCGACCAGGACTGATCCGGGAGACAGTACCTGCATACATTTTTACAAGTAGTTGCATACAAAAAGGAATTCAAAAATCGAGCTATAGTCTCATTATTTTGACATGTCTGGAATGACATTGAAATCTTTTAAATTGTAAACCTCTTAATTCTATTCATTAAAACAGCAAGACATACATCTTAAATAAAATACCTATTATATTTCATACCATCACGTCTGCTCTTACGCCGTGATATATGTATTCCGTGGCTATTTTAAAGGAGAAGTTTTATATATATATTCGGCTACTTATGGGCTTTTACCTAGATACAGATCATTTATATGATATGTTCTACTTTGGGATAGCATGATAGATAGGGTTGCATTTACGATACATACACATATCATATATTATATTAGCACAGAATATGATAGTAGTATATTTATGACTTAGGTATCGTTGTGCATTTCAATTTCTACCTTGTGATGTACTTTTATTCACTGAGTTGGCAACTCACCCCCGTTGTGCCACAGTTTTTTGCAGATTTTACCGCTTGGATTATCAGCGGCTTGGGGCACACATTCATTTTGGTGATTGCTTTGGCAAGTGGGTTACTGTTGTATCGTACTCACATTTGTATATTCTTATCGTTTTGTATCTAGTAAAACTCTATCAACTTAGAACTGGTATATTGTGGACTTAGAAGCGAGACTTAGAATCGTGTATTGTGGGCGTCGTACTCATTGGAGTCGACCTTTTTATATTGTTGATTTTGTTTTGCTTTTCTTTTCTTCGCCATTGTGCGTCGTTTATTGTTTGCTTGGTTGCTCCGCCGTTTGGGCGTGGAAGCTAGCTCCCGTTGGGATGCTATATATATTTTTATGTTGTAACAGGCTTTATTCAAATTACAAAGGAGGTGCTGTCGTATTTCAAAACGTCATAGATGCCTTTCAAACATACTTAGTTAGATTTAAATATTTATTTTAAACTGATTCTATCTGATGACTATTTCAAATTTCACCTCCAATGTTTTCAAAAATGGTTTAGATTCTGGGTTTCGGCTTACTTGAACAGCGTCGACGTCTATAGATGTCACGTGATTTAAGTGCCGGTCACGTGCCACATTCGGGTCATGATAAAGTTGGTATCAGAGCGTTTGGTTTAACCTTTGTTCGAGTCTAAATTTGGCTATATGGGGTCTAGGCATACGCTTGTGTTGCCTAGGCTTTACCTTATAGGACTTAGACTTGACTTTGGGGATTTTATACCCAAACTTTCTTTATATAGGATGATCTTGGTTGATGGAGCAGGTACTAAGTAGAGTGACGTACCGTACATATGTTCCGCGGCATATTTACGATATGATACTCCGCCTAACTTACCTTAGGATTTTATCTTGAGATCTTTTCTTCTATTCATTCCGTTGATCTATCTTCATCGATACATTTTGATTGTTCCGGTCGCCATGTCTACATGAGTCGAGAGGACTGCAGTTAAAGATACAGTCAGGACAGACTTGTCTGGGACAAAGACTGACAAGGGTGGCATTCCGATAATATAGAGACATGTCGTTTATTCATATTCGATCGGGTTCTAATATTGAAGCGAGTTTCTTCAGGATCCATACCAGATAGTCGAGTCATTGCTGGAGATCAGCCGGACTTGAAGCGTGATGGTTTCCCCTCTCTGAAGATCGTGGTGTTGTGTACTTTTCAGACAGCGGTACCAAACATTTCTGAGGTTATCGAGGTGTTGCTTCCAGAGTGCAGGAAGTTGACAGTCGCCGATATTTACAAGTGTAGCTAGATCAGAGGATTAGTAGTCATTCAAATGAGGGATGACTAGGACTTTTAATCCATTGTGGCGCTCCGATACGAGGTTGGTGAAGTTGATTAGCTTCTTCCGATGGGTCTTGCTCCGACCTGGTGCAAGTCACTCGAGAAAGAGATCGTGTAGTAAGTTTTCCTCCGACGGATTGAGACGGGTTCTCGAAGGTGAGCTTAGCCAGATTCTTCTACAAAGTATCAGAGATGCCGGATTCGTGTTTTTGAGTATTGTAAGATTCCGAGCTTGGTTATAACCGACATAACTGAGTATGACTTGCAATTTGCATGGTTATCGCGATATGCTCTTTAATTAATTGATATTGGAGAGTAATGGGACAGGAGATTGGTGCGAAACTTCAGTGGAAAGTTGTTCTTCACCGCCGATATTGAAGATTTGAGGCATATGCAGAGTCGCGTACGACCAAACTTTCATAGAAAATTTTAAGGAAATGGCAGTTGATACGGAAAAAAGAAAGTTGATTCAGAAATGAGTGCTAGTTCCGGGCAGGCTGGATAGCTGAGATCAACAGGAGACTTGATGGGTTCTTTCCACAAATTAATCATAAGTAAGAGTGGAACCAGGATCAGTTGTTGGCACACACGCAGAGATTAGAGATCGTCGTCATCAACGTGTAGTGTTACGAGAGACTGGACTACTGGTCAAGGAGATATGGTGAGAGGTATCTGCGTAGGACTGATTGTGTCGTTGCTTCTCACCGGACGATTATATATAGAAACCATGACGTTAGAGATCTACAAGAAAAAACAGAATTCAGAGACAAAGAATGCTAGACCATGGCAGACGGCAAGAGGAGATCCTTGCCATACCAGTTCCAGGTGTATAAGCACCTTTTGACATTGAGCAAGATACACTTCAATGTCATTGTTTTTTATTTACGTTTTTATGATCTGAAGATGTCATTTTTAAACGTTAAAAAGGGGACAACTCAACGTCCATTATTTTGATTTATGTATTTTGAGGATTTGAAGGTCACATAAATGTTTTGTGCACACCAGGTGCACTTGTTGAGATTTCGTGCATGATGATTGCACTTGAATTTGATTTTTGTGCACCCCAATACATTTGAGATTTATTTTGTGCACCCTGATGCACTTGAAGTTGATTTTGTGCATCCCAATGCACTTGATAATATCTTGTACACTTTTTTTTCATACACAGTTGATGCAGTGGATATCGTTTCGTGCACGCCTGTTGCACTTAGCGCTGTTTTGTTTTCATGCACTGTGACGTGTGGTTTGAGATTTGCATGCAAACTGTTAGGGTTAATTCCGTTTTCGTGCTTTGCACTTGATAGGATATATTATAGGTTTGATTTATATATTTTCGCTTGGTCGTGTGCTACCGATATTGCACTATGACTATAGCATTGATTGTGTAGTTGATATACACAACGGCTTTCGTATTTGGTATTTTGCATCATAACTGGAATAATTCTCATAACAACCGCTAGAATTACAGTTATGTGAATTTATATTTTTTTGAGTTTTCACGCACACTGTTGCGTTATGTTACGTTTTAGCTCATATAGGACTTTGGAGTTTCGTTATATTGAGCGAATTATATGTTTTAAAATTTCGGAACCCGACAAAATGTTTTGAAATGAGTTGATAATGGGGGTCAAAATTTAAATTCGGGGACCGAATTCTTTAAGGGGGGAGATTGTAATATTTTGGTAAATTATAAATATTAATTTATAATTTTAAATATGAATTTAATAAATTTACAAAAAAATGATATCGCTTACGAAATTGGGTATCGGAATTATATCCGAAAATTAAAGTTATTTCGATAAATATGAAGAAAATGGGTGATATCATAAAAATGATATTTTGATTGTTCTAAACATGACATGAGATGTTATTATAAGATAATGGTATTTAAGTGTTATAAAAAGTATTGTGTTTCTTTTAAAAACATGGATTTAGATTTTGTGACATGAAGGGTTTAATTAAGGGAAAAAGAGTTTTATTTAATTATTGCATTCTTTTAAATCATGGTTGGTATATGTTAGTTACTTTAAACCTTCACCATCAACACACCATCATCATGATCACATCTCTCCACCTCATGTTTAAACACTCACACAACCACTTCACAAATCTTCCACCTCCTCCTTCCACCATGCCACCTCCATCTCACCACCCTCCACCCCATATTTTCTCTACACAAACCCAATATCTCTCGCCTTATCTTATCACAATACTTAGCAAATTCTTTTATCTTTTCTAAACTGAACACAACTAATTTCTTCAGCTCCAAAACAAGAAAAATTCCTAAGTGATCATCAATCCAAATGAAGAAAATCTTAACCCCTTCATCAACTTGTGCACCTCATTAAGCTTGATCCACTACAAATCCTAGATGCTTCAAAAAGCAATTCTTGAGCTGGTGTTTTCTTGTGAATCATCTCCATGGGTATAATTCTTTCCTTCTTTTCAAATATCAATTCTGGTTAAAATCTGTTTTGATGTGCAGTATCACAAAAACTACTGTTTTGTGATATTTAGCATACTAAATTTGAATCTGAAACCACTAGGTGTAATCACTAGGGAAACTAACAATACCATAAGTATCATGAGACCACTAAGAGACTTCACTCAAAGCACGAGACCCCATCTCCAAGATTCGACCGGCGAGAACTTCAAAATTTCCGATGTCGCCGAGTGAACAGTAGGATTTGGTGTTGGTTTTTCTTCTGTAGTTTTGTTTGGATGATTTATGATCTATAGTATTGTTTGATTTGTTTCAATACTCATACAGAGAAATCTGGGAATGTTTTAGTAAGGGTTTATCAAGTTTCCGACATTTCGATATAAGTTTTTGTATTTCTGTACTGCAATTGAATCGTTAACGTTTGTACGTTAACAACAGGGATATATTGTCGTTTTTGGATTAAGTATGTTGTAGGTTCTAACTTATGCGTGCCTATCTCGTTGTTTTGAGTTTTGATATGATATTTACGTCGATATGATATAACTACGATTATAGGTACGATCGCAAAGGTTTCCGTGATCGAGTTGACGGACATAGCAATCGTGGAATCTACGATCTCGATAAGTTGGTGAGTAGATTTACATCTACGGGGGAAGTCGGGTGGATGGCGTATAGCACACCCGCAACCTTATAAATAGTGGTATGAAATATAGTTAGTTTTAGTATTTATTCAAGATATTGATATTGGAGTTAATTTGCATATAGCATGATATTCATTTGCATGTAGTTTATTTATGGTTTGGTAAATTGGTACGAAAGATCATACCGTACTAGAGATGATTTAGATATAGTGATAATGTAAGGTATTGTACGAGAAATTATACCGTATTGGTGATGATGAGATTCGTATGCCGAATAACGGCCAAGTTTCCTTTAGACTCGAAAAATAATGTTTTATTTCGTTTTAGAACGTAATACTTGAGTGAGCTATACACTTTTTAAAAAAACTAACGATTCGTTTCCCTTTTTGATGATAAAAGACAAGGATGCGATACCAATTTCCAAAACAAATATCCATTTTCAACCCAAGGCGGTTTCCTAATTTCAAAACCAACGTTTCGTTTCCTTTTCAAAGATAATGGTATAGCTCATAGCAAGTAGTTACATTTATTAATTACGCTTAGATTTACTTTACATATTCACGATGTATTATTCGATATTATACGTTTCCGTGATATGAATACTCTGATAGAACACTACACAACTACCAATGAGTATTATGTTGCACGAGCACATACGCATATGTTACACTACACCTTATTGCTACTGCCATATCACTGTAGGACCGTTACACTACATAATGCGTAGGTGACCATCGATACAAGTATGAATTATACACTTATAGAACACTCGCACAAATACTAATGATTTCCATGTTGTACGAGCACATATGCATATTCTACACTACACATCATTAGTATTACCATGACACAGTAGAATCGATGCCTGTATGACTTCGTTGCGTACTTTACCTTTATTATCTGTTGGGTATTGCGAATACCGGTATCATGAGTATTCATATTTGATTCTTATGAGTTTTCAGAATTTTTTACTTTTGATGATATATATCAGTGGTATGGGACGCTTATATATGTATATATATAATATATCATCAGGAGGGCCTATGAGATTATTCTTATTCTTTACTTGATATATTTGGATATGATGAGTTGATGTCCACCATGAGTCATTTTTACGTTTTGTTTTACTCCGAACCTAGTGGGGGGCTATACAGTTACAGATTTCTACGTTATCCAGACTGAGTGGGGGGATATACAGTCGGATATATAGTGGACCCGGTCAAGACCGAGGGGCAAGATAGCCGCATGTGAGGCAGAGAGTCTAGCGAGAATACTCGATACCGGAGATAGAGAAGAGCACGGCAGATATCCAAGGGATACTGGCCGGGGCTCGATTGGGCACGGCGGATATCCAGGGGATACCGGCCGGGACCAGGGATATCGGGTGGCGATCATCTGTTGAAATGGTGTCGACGGTATTTGCATTTGCGTGTCGGTGATGAACACGAGAGATTTGAAGATTTGCGTGTCGATGATGGACACGAAAGATTTCTGATTTCGGGTGTCGATACTGGACATCCATATATATTGATAGGCTGCTATCATGAGGTACAGTTATATTATTGTTGTTATAGCCGACCAGGACTGATCCGGGGGACAGTACCTACATACCTTTTTACGAGTAGTTGCATAAAAAAAAGAATTCAAAAATCGAGCTATAGTCTCATTATTTTGACATGTCTGGAATGACATTGAAATCTTTTAAATTGTAAACCTCTTAACTCTATTCATTAAAACAGCAGGACATACATCTTAAATAAGATAGCTATTATATTTCATATCATCACGTCTGTTCTTACGCCGTGATATATGTATTCCGCGGCTATTTTAAAGAAGAGGTTTTATATATATTTTTTCGGCTACTTATGGACTTTTACCTAGATACAGGTCATTTATATGATATGTTCTACTTTGAGATAGCATGATAAATAGGATTGCATTTACGATACATACACATATCATATATTATATTAGCACAGGATATTATACTAGTATATTTATGACCTAGGTATCATTGTGCATTTCGATTTCTACCTTGTGATATACTTTTATTCACTGAGTTGGCAACTCATCCCGTTGTGCCACAGTTTCTTGCAGGTTTTACCGCTTGGATTATCAGCGGCTTGGGGCACACATTCCTTTCGGTGATTGCTTTGGCAGGTGAGTTATTGTTGTATCGTACTCACATTTTTATATTCTTATCGTTTTGTATCTAGTAAAACTCTATCAACTTAGAACTGGTATATTGTGGACTTAGAAGCGAGATTTAGAATCGTGTGTTGTGGGCGTCGTACTCATTGGAGTCGACCTTTTTATATTGTTGATTTTGTTTCGCTTTTCTTTTCTTCGCCATTGTACGTCGTATATTGTTTGTTTGGTTGCTCCGCCGTTTGGGCGTGAAAGCTAGCTCCTGTTGGGATGCTATATGTATTTTTATGTTGTAGCGGATTTTATTCAAATTACAAAGAAGGTGCTGTCGAATTTCAAAACGTCATAGATGCCTTTTAAACATACTTAGTTAGATTTAAATGTTTATTTTAAACTGATTCCGTCTGATGACTATTTCAAATTTCACCTCCAATGTTTTCAAAAAGGGTTTAGATTCCGGGTTTCAGCTTACTTGAAGCGCGTCGACGTTTTTAGATGTCACGTGATTTAAGTGCCGGTCACGTACCACATTCGGGTCGTAATATTTTGCTAGCCTCGGTTCCCGATAAGTCTATTTCTTCTTTGAGATTTTTGTTCTGGCTTTTCAATTGGGTAATTTATTTATTTTATTTTTAGTAGCTTCATTTAATTAGAATTCCTACATATAATGATCGGCTTAGAGATAAAAATGTATATACTTCTCTTAGCTTTCTTATATTCTAATTTCTTTCTGTTTCCTTTTTTATGTGTGCATGAAACTCATGATTCCAATCCCCTATCCATTAATCCATGTTCTCAACTATTTAGGCATGTTTGTATTTTCTTTTATATTTCCTTTATTTTAGAAGATTATCTCTCCACTGTTTTTATTTTTATTTGTTTTTTATATATTGCGGTTGTAATGAATGTAAAGAAAGTAATGAATGAAAACCCCCCAAAATTCTATTTTAGCAATTGTTCTAGTGGAGATTAGCGATATCAAATCGGGTCAGAGGAGATTCGCCATCTCGAATCGGCTTTATCTACCATGTATGTATCTGTCATGCCCCACTTCCCAAAGACGAGAAACGAGAGCGACAATCCCGCGACGTATTTATACCGAGAAACACTCTTTCTCGACATAAATACACTAAGTGTAACTAGATAGCAGAAAGATACTAAATACAAGAATTTAAAAATAATAACAATATCCAAACAACTTTTATTACAGTTCCCAAAACAATAACTCAACTAGAAATAAAAAGAATAGCCTTGAACAATAAAAAAGGCATACCGCAAGACTAATGATTGGCTTGTGAATATGGATGGTTGAAATCCTTCTCTGTCAGTTCTATCTCGTACCTAACCTTGTCGTCTGCCTCACAGTTGTCTGACGACATTCCCAAGAAAAAAAAACATGAATGCCGTCAACGAACTAAAATTCGGTAAGTCTACATTTTATAAAAAGACAGTATTTGAAACAAAATATGGTATACATACTAGGCATGAGAATAACTGTGAACAGTAAACGGTAGTGTGCATGTCAAATAAATAACATGTGTTAATCGGTGCAAGATAAATAGAGTATCACGATATTCGATATTTCAGTGCTATTAGTTATAAGTATAAGCTCGAATTGTGGGAGTTTATTATGTAACTAGGATATTCCGTAATTCTTACGGAACAACAGCAACACGAGATTCATGAGCTTCAATATTTATACATAATGCAATGTACCGTATTCTCCGGTAACATGAGGAGCAAGATATGATTCCCTGTTACACATAAATACCCCCATTATTCGAGCTGCCCAATCTCCATGATATATATATATATATATATATATATATATATATATATATATATATATATATTGTGTCTATTATATATGTCATGTTTACGAGATTCAAGATTTACGGATTCATGTATTCACGGGTTCATAAATTTCAAGTATTCAAGTGGTTCATGTCAAGTTCATGTCGAGTTCAGGTCAAGATAATATAATCTAACGCTAGTTCGAGTGTGAGCATCAACCACCGCAGAAATCACTACAAGAAAATAGCAGATATTTCGTTGGCTATAAGCCGACGGAAAAACTTTAAAAACCGACGAAATAATAAATATTAAAAAAGACGGGTAATAAATTTTTTAATTGGGTTATTCTGCAGCTATATCCCGACGGAATAACACAATACAAAAAGTTGGCCTCAACTCAGATCGATCCCTCAAATCCCATCCCCAAAATAAATAAAAAAACTAAATCCCATTCCCCTCCTCCAATCCCCTTTCCCCCTCCTGTGGCTTTGTCCGGTGGCAACCGCCTATTCCGGTAAGTCCCCCCTCTCTCAATCGTTGTCTCTCTCTATCTATTTCACCGACTCTTTCTCTCTCTCAAGAAACCCTGACCCCGTCCCTCTCATCGACGACTGTCCCCCTCATCGCAGACCCAGTCAACCTGCAGCCATCGCCAACACTCGAGTCCGCCGCTGATCTTTGTCGCCATCACCGGATAGCCCATGAGTCTCGAATTTCTTTTCACACTATTTTTTATCGTGTTAATTTCGCGTGAATTGAGGTGTCGCCTGCAATAATCTCTGCCTCCATTTTTTATCGTGTTAATTTCTTTTCATGCTATAAGAATCAGAATGTAGGCGATTGTGAATGTTGTGGGTTTCATTTAGGGATTGTTTGGTGAAGGATTGGGTTGGTTTGAATTGAAAATCTAGCATTGTTTAAATTTTTGAATATTCGATCTTCGAATCGATTTTGGATCGAATTGTGATTGTCAACGTGTATAGAAATAGCGTAGAATTTGTAGGTTAAATGCCTAACATGCCAAATAAAGCGGAGGTGTTGCCAAAATTTTCAGGAATTTCAAGCGGCGGTTACGGGATTTCATAAGTCTTTAATTCCTTATTAATGAAGTTTCTCACCCATGGTTGTGATGATGTGAGGATTTGGTTGGATTTTGGTGATGATATTGGCAATGGTGATGATGATGAAGTGGTCTGAATGCATTGGGTTTGGCTTGACGAGTTTTACTTGCTTTTAGGATTTCAGAAACTTAGCATTTTTTATGTGAAACCTTGAACTTCAAAACCATAAGTTGCAATGAAAATCTTTACAATACATATTATCATCGAGGATCTCACAATAAAAAACATATTATCCCAAACTTGATGTGAAACCAAAACAATAATTTGAAACCTAAACCCTTAGTTGCAATGGAAAAACCTTGAACATCAAAACAACACGAAAATCTTATAATACTAGTGGATGAAACTAGATGATAACATGAAATTTACTTATTATCATCGATGATCTCATATTCAAAAAATTGAAACGCGTTTTAGAACCCGTCTATCAGTTATATGCACAAAGGTCTCCATCGTAACATAAAACTACGTGATAGTTGCCAAAACTAAGCTTTTAATCTTTTGTTTCTGCAACCGTCATGTAGTTTATGTGTCGAGAGAACTGGTCGTACTATAACCGATAGATTTTTCCAGTGTGGACAAATTAAGAATTTATAACGCAAACACATCTTGCATTTGTGTTTTCATTTGTTTCGAGATTTGTTTCGTCGGCACCTTTTCGCTGGTGCTCCGTGTACAAATATAGAGGGGATGATCACTTTATTTTTGATATTCAGTATTGAAATAATTATCATCCCTTATATTGCAATTTACTCGGAGAACAGCGAGGAGGTGCTGCCAAAATTTTCTCGAAACAAATGAAAGCAAAAACGTAGGGGGTATGCGTTATAAATTCCTAATGAGATAGAAGCCTTACCCCTGACAGCCGATGTGATGAATTGATAGATTAAACTAAAATATTAAACCGTAATTAAAGTCATAAAATAAATGGCTAATTACGTAATACATGGTGACAGAAATTAGAGAGTAATGAATAGGAGTTGAATAAAAGTGTCCAAATTTAGTGATGAATACATGGTCGGCGTCGAAGAGTTTACGGAATTTGCATTGAGGGACCGATCCCCTGAAGAAATGATTTCTTGTTCATGTAAACAGTGCAATAACGGTTACGACCGCCATCGAGATATAGTGTACGACCACTTACTAAAGAATAAGATTTCGCCTGGGTATACAAAATAGACGTACCATGGAGAAGCAGCACCGAAAGTCGACATGTCTATGAGTCGTTGTATTAGGCCAAATGATCCTCATCGTTTGAATTTTAGGGACACGGGTTTGAATGGTATGTTGGTCGAGCTCTGAACTGGCATGCATCCTGATCCTGACATTGTTCCCGAACATAATGTCGGAGAGGAAGATATCTATAATCTCCCTGATGCAGAATCGGCGAAATATATTAAGTATATGGATGATGCAAATGTACCCCTTTATAAAAGCGCAAACATCTTTAAGTTAGGATGGATTGTCAAAATGTTTTATCTCAAATACCAGAATAATTGAACTAATAAGTCTTTTAATCAGTTTCTTGAGGTGCAAAAGGAGACTTACCCTAAAGCATTATTGCCAGAAAATTTCACAGAGACCAAAAAGATCTTAAAGGATATGGGTTTCAGTTATGAGAAAATCGACTCGTATCCAAACGATTGCATGTTCTACTGGACAGAGGAGGATAAGAAATTAGATAACTGTAAAATCTACAACTTATCTAGATGGATCGTTCCTCGATGGGATAATGGTGAATATGAATCTACACTCGATACTCCTAGACGGATTCTAGCAAAGGTTTTATAATACTTCTCAATCAAGCAAAGACTTCGTCGATTATTTCTGTCATCCAAAACTGCTAATAGCATGTCATGGCATGCAAATGGTAGCACTAAGGATCGATTCCTGCGGCATCCAGCCGATGGTGAAGAGTGGAAACTCTTTGATGCACTGTATAAAGATATTGCTGCGGATACCTATAATGTGAGGCTTGGTTTATCTGCAAATGGCATGGAGCCGTTCAGCCACGGTGCAAATCACAGTATATGACATGTTACTCTTGTTATTTATAATCTACCTCCATGGATGAGTATGAAGCATTCCTACACATAGATACTCTTGTTGATCCTTGGAATTACTTCTCCTTCAAATAACATCGATGTATATTTGAGGCCATTAATTAAGCTAAAGGAGTTGTGGGAGCCAGGTATACAGGTATATGATTCCCACAAGGAGCAGACATTTATACTTCGTGTGGCGCTCTTGTAGATAATCAATGATTTTCTAGCATACGCTATGTTGTCTGGATGGAGCACTAAAGGTTACAAAGTTTGCCCGATATGTCTAGAGGAAACCGTATGTGATCCTAAAGTAGGGGCACGGGAGATCAAGTGCTACACAGGTCACCGTCGATGGTTGGATATAAATCATCCATATCGTCGTAATTGCAGCAAGTAATGGTAGAAAAGAACATAGGCGTGCCCACCTAAGCCGAAAGGTTTGAAGTTGTGGGAGGCAACATAAGATTTCAGTAAGGTTGTTTTCGGGAGAACGACAAAGTATACAATTCCACGGGTTGCTGGCAGTCACTAGAGAAAGAATCATATTTTCAACAAGCTAGTATATTGGCGTGATCTCAATTTGTGTCATAACTTAAACTTCATGCACATCAAGAAGAACGTATGCGAGGTACTTCTTAACACCTTATTAAATGTGAAATCGAAATCTAAGGATATACTTGTGGTTCGACGGTGGTACTTGGAGGAGAGGTTACTTCCTGAATTGCATCCACGAGAAGCGAAGAACGGTAGATGATCAATTTCTACAGCGAAGTACACGATATCTGCGAGTGAGAAGGGTGCTTTCCTTAGAGTTTTCGAACAAGGGTTCCTGACGGTTACTCATCAAATCTCTCTAAGTGCGTGGACATGAAGCATAAAAAATTTTGTCACCTTAAAAGTCACGACTGCTACGTCATCATGCAACAGTTACTCCTCATTTCAATTAGGGCATTAAAGGATAAGGATGTTACCACAGTTGTGACAAATCTTTGTCGCTGCTTTTGAGATTTAAGTTCTAAGTAATATGGGGCAGATAATTTTAGAAATCTGGAGAATAAAATTCCTATCATTCTATGTATATTGGAGATATTGTTTCCGTCTACGCTTTTCACAGTCATGTTACATCTCACAGTTCATTTTGCAAGAGAGAGGCATTTAGGTGGACCAATTAATTATCGGTGGATGTATCCATTCAAGAGGTACGCAATTAATAGTTGAATTTATCTTTCAAATAATATTTATTAATTCCATCAATCAAACTTACCTGAACCAAATACATAGGTTTATGTTTAAGATAGAACGATATATCAGTAATAAAGCTAGACATGAGGGATCGATTGCCGAAGGGTTTCTCGCCGAAAAATACATGACATTTTGTTCTATGTACCTTGAGGGGACCGAGACTGCATTCAACAGGTTGCGCCGTAACGAAAACATAGGTAACAAGAGACATGGATTAATATATGTCTTCCGTAGAGACGGGAACATAATAAGTTCCGTGAAACATGTCTCAATTCGTAGTCAGGAACTTTACACAATACATAGATATGTATTGTTTAACTCTTCCGAGATCGACGTATTTCAAGAGTAAATATATAGCTTGATATTTTTCTCAACACATAAATATAAAATTACCTAACTGTATTGTTTAATACTTAGATTACGGAGAGCTCAGTATAGCCCACCGAAGGGTCAATCGCTACAGTGGCATGTTGAAAATGCTCGAAATCGAGAATTTCTGTCCTGGTTTAACCAATTTGTAAGTTTAGCGCTCAAATATATTCAACTGTATAATTCATGTTTCATCTTTTAAACTAAATGAGATTTTTTAAAATCTTATCGTGCCTTATTAGGTTCATACAGCCGTAGATGCCAACATAACAGAAGATATAAGGATACTTTCCTCCGAACCTGATCCAATAGTTGATCATCTAACCGGTTATATCGTTAATGGATATAGATTTTATACACAAGATAGAGATGCACGCAGAAAGTTCTAAAACTGCGGTATTTTTTTAACTTCAACCATAACAAATTACGCATCGTCTTGAGATATCAATTCAACTTGATACTATGGTGTGCTGCAAGATATATTGAAAGTTCGTTATAGTGCACACAGAGTTGTCGTATTTAAATGTATGTGGTATGATACCAAGACAGATAGATGAGGATACAAAGTATAAAACATGCTACTCTTACTGAATTCTAAGAGACCCGCGTTCACGAATGAGCCTTACATATTAGCGAGTGAAGCACGTCAGTGTTTTTATGTCGAGTACCTTAGGGATGATGTCTGGCATGTTGCTATCACCAAAAATCCGCGAGATTATTTTAACATGGGAAATCCTAATGAAAATTTTGAAATTATCTGCTCAAGCATGCCAGTAACACCGTTATAAGACCTGACAAAGGATTCATACGACGTTAGCTTTTGTAGGGCTGATATCGATCCAGAGATTATTGTAAAAGACGAATCATCAAGATCAAATGTTCGTAGACGAAAACGATCAACGCGTGAACTGTTACAGATTTCAACAAGTGATAGTGCTACAAAGAACGATGATTAACACTAGCTTTTGTATCGCACTTTTATTGCTCGTTTATTTACATGCGGCTTTCAGATATGCAGAATTTATTTATGTATTGAATATCTTGAATGTGATTAGCTTAATTTCATCTACGTCTATTTAATTTCATCTACAACTATTTAATTTTGCTTAACCGTTGCTTGAGTTTGTTACTATATATGTATGTTGTACTAGTTAGTTTTTCAGGAGATGGTCTCCAGTTCTGTTCGAAGACATGGTCATGGACGGCCTGAGGGGGATGTGGCATCCACTTCATCCGGTTCTGTAGGCCAGGGCCGGAGCCAGGGTGGGGGTTAGGGAAAAGGGGCCCGTCAGAGGCAAAGAAATATGGATCCGCAGTCAAGACGGCCCGAAAATCGATGTGCACTTGTCGGCGAACCGGGACTTCGTTGAACCCGGGGTGAAGGAACTAAAGGCATTATGTTCATCGATATGTAATAATGAGAAACGCATACCACGCGTCGTGAAAGAGGGTTCCAGATATGTGGCGGTGGACTGGACATCGGCAGCTTTGGAGGCCAAAAAACAAACGGCCTTAGATGAGATTTTGGTAAGGTTATTTTATTAAATCATCATTTATTACTTTTGTGTGTGTGTATGACGCTAATACATCATCGGTGTTTCTTTGTAGGCGCACTTTTCCGTAGTGTGGTGGATCGACAGCTCTCCCGTACCTCTGCACGTCATCAGAGGCCGACTGTTTATATACATGTTGGGAAGTTGGCGTCATCACAAACACTGGGTCTATGGGAAAATGAAAGAAGGCCGACACCGATGAGGTAAAATTAGCGGTGAATCCTACCAATTGGTCGGACGAGTATTGGGTAGCCATGATTAATTACTTCGGATTGCCTGAGTTTTTGGTACGTAGATCACCGATAACTGTAATAGTTTTAAACGTTAATCCTAAATGTTAGGCTAGGAGATATTAAATAATTTATAAATGGCAGGCTAGGAGCCAGCGGAGAGCAGCGGCGTAGAGTCACAACACTGATTGTTGGTTGGACGAAGGGATGAACTCTTCCCAATATGGAGTTGCTCGTTGACAAATCAAAATACTATGAATTTATCAACTTCCTAAACATTCGACGAAAATCAATTTTTTGTCTAAACTGCAGAAGAGATGGATGGGAGAGATGGCCAGTCACGTAGAACTTTACGGTATAGGTTTTGTGCGTGCCTCCAGCTGCCCTACCTCACAACAGGCGACTGAGAATAATATAAGTATGCTCACACACAGTTTATTGTAGTTATTTAAATTAATTAATATCTTTGTCAATAATTTACTTAATGTGGTTTATACTGTAATTTCTTACAGGAACGGATGAACCACGAGATTGAGCAGCGGGCGATTGCATTTACTGAGGAGCACGGTCAACCCCCTACGGACGTGGAGCTTCATGCGATCAATGAGAACGTCATCCAGCAGCACAACCCGGACCGGCACGGGAGAGTTCACTTGAGCGGCTAAGGATATTGCCTACGGTATATTATGCCCATCGCGGTCCGGAGTTGAATCCTCATCTCGTTCTTCGGGGGATATTGATCCAAGAGCTCAAGCCACGTGTAGCAACCGCGCCCCCTATAGCACCCGCACCCCTACTCCCTCTCCGTCCACTACGGCACCAGCTTCCTTTCCGTCCACGCCGATATACCATGCATATGGCTCTCCTCATACTTCAGCGAATGATCGAGCACGCGTCTTCTCGGCCCCTTCTTCATTTGATCACACGTCAGCTTTGAGTTCACAGAGGACGTTGACTAGAGAATAAGCCATCGCCGATATTGAGGCGAGGACAATCTTGATCCGTCAGCTGGTGCTTCAAGACTGAGAAATACCGGCTGTAGGTTTAGTTAATAATATTTTGTTTCAATAGAACTTTCATATAGTTTAATATCGTGAATATCATATTGCCAATTTTCGTTTCAATACAAATTTCATATAGTTTATTATCGTGAATATCATATGCATATCATATCGTGACATATCATATCTATATGATATCATATATAGTGAATATCAAATCTATACGATATCGTGAATATCATATCTATATCATATCATGAATAACATATCTATATCATACCGTGAATATCATATCTATATCGTGAATAACTTCTCGTTAAGAATATTATTAGAGCTGCTCGATTTTCCTTAAAACATTGCTAAAAATAGTTTATTATCATGAATAACATATCTATATCATACCGTGAATTCATAAAGCTAATATTTTGTCCATTGATAATACTGTAGGAGCTGCTCGATTTCACTCGGCATTCTCCGGCCTTCGACGGCGACGCCCTCAAGTGAGTAGATTACGCGCACTTGTTCTTGATCGTCGCTTTTTACAAATGCCAAATGTAATTGAATTTTGTTTTAAATTAATGGAATATAATGGATTTGATATTTTCGTTAATTTGTTTTGGTTTTGTAGCGATTTGGATGAATATATTGGTTTTGTGGCAATTTGAATGGTTATATTGGTTTTGTGGCAAATTGTTGTGAATTGAATTATGATTACGATGAATATATGTGTGTGATATCATTATATTATATTGTATGTGTATGGATCTATTGAAATTGCTATAAGCTGGAATTTTTTTCTCTCTGTTTGTTCGTTTTTTCGTCGAGCCAAAACCGACGGAATAAGTGAGAGCACGACGAATTAGATTCATATAACCGACGAAATAAGTGAGAAATCTGGGTGATTCTGGGTTAAAATTTCCCAGTTTCTCGACGTTTTTCCGTCGGCTATCAACCGACGTAATAATATACCCGATGGAATAAATATTGAGCCCAACGAAACACATTCTATTACGTCACAATTTTATCTGTCAGAGTAAAGCCGACGGAACATTTTTATTTCGTCCGGCAAATGGTTTTCCTGTCGGCTGACACCCGACAAAATAAGTCTTCATTTCTTGTAGTGAGTATTCACAGACTCAAGACTATCATACAGGAACAAGGAAACAAAGGTCCATTCATGAGTTAGTTATGAGACTCCAGAAATTTCATGTCAGGTTCATATCGAGTTTAAGTCAAGATAGTATAATCTAAAGCCAGTTCGAGTGTGAGCATCAACCACCGCAGGAGTATTTAGAGACCCAAGGTTATCATCCAGGGGAAAGAAAATACGGACCCATTCATGAGTTCGTAATGGGGCTCCTGAGATTTCATGTCAGGTTCATATCGAGTTCAAGTCAAGATAGTATAATCTAACGCTAGTTCGAGTGTGAGCATCAACCACCGCAAGAGTATTTACAGATCCAAGGTAATCATTCAAGGGCAAGAAAACACGGGCCAATTCATGTATTAGTACGAGATTCCTGAGATTCCGTTGATCGAACTCACAATTCAAACTACCCTAATGTCCCAAGAGTATTCTCAGACCCAAGGCTATCATCCAGGGGTAAGGGAACACTGGCCCGAGGATTTATGTATTAGCACGGGACTCCTGAGATTCCGTATATAAAACTTACAAATCAAACTACCCCAATGTCCTCTATGTATGTTAAACTATATGTAATAGCCACAAAACAGTACTGTAAAGAAATGTTGTGAACTACTAATTAATTAAATCAATTGAAATCAGAAAATAAGCAAGAAATATAGACCTAGCTGTTATGAAAACGTAGGTTCAAATCTTTCCTAACTACAACTACTGGCTTGGGAGATATACGCGTTTTCGTATCGTTGCAAAGAACAGATCCAAATCTTTCCATCCCCGACATATGTTTTTAAAACACAGCTTGCATTATTTTCCGTTAGTTTTCAGGTTTCGAAAATTATTAGGAACTTGTAGGTCTTTCGGTCTAATTATCCAAACAATTAGGTTTCGTACGATTTAGATTTCTGAAGCTCTGGTTATGGTCAAATTAATATCAGTGTTTAAAACAGAAATTATAATTTCAAGATAGCAACTATGGTGTGTCTTGCAGGGCATATATCGAGTCATTCTATACGTTTATGAGTCACTAAATATATAGAAAAGTTATAGGTCTACCAATCAGGCATCCATACATATAAAGTTTTTCACAAACCGACATCAGGAACTCAAGTTATGTCATGTTTAAAAATAGTGCACGAATCAGGACTGATTTTGTCCAGATTCGTCACATAATTTTCTTGCTTTAGACGAGTTGATGAAAGATGGGTGATTGTTTGTCGTTATATTTTAAAACGGATATAAAAGTTATAATAAAAATACTTGTAGGGTTCATAGGACTTAGTAGTAATGAATGAATAATTAAAAATGACACTTTTATCTATTAATAGTTTAAAACTATATCGATAATGATGAATATAGATTAGGGTTCTTGGAAGAAACTAGGGTTTCCCGCTACTAACTCTTGTCCTTTCATTGATCTCTATTCATGTCTAGCTCTTAACAAAATAAGTATTAAACCAATCTCATATCGTGGTCGAGCCTATCAATAAATTGATGGCGCTCCCGATAAGGAGGTTAATATTTATTTTGCTAAAGTTTATAAATTTTAAAATGTATAAAAGAAATTAAAAGATTTTTCATCCATTATCTTATCCTATTCTATGAACCTTAGCAAGTCAGGAATTACTCACCCATGATTAGCTTAGAAGAGAGGTTGAAGAAGAATGAAAGCATAGTTAAGATGTAAAAGTAAGTACAGAAATTAAATGCGAAAAGAATTAAAACTAAAAACTATCTTTATTAATCAACTATTACATTTACAATTCTCCTAAGAAAGTAGATTATAAGAACCCTAGTTTGCTCTAGATCTTTCTTTTGTTGGAGGTAGATGAATAGATGATGATCACTCGGATACATGGATCTCTTGGATCTCTTGATCTTTTCGATGATGATTTTCAATGTACAGCTCTCGGTCTCTTATATAGTCTTTGAAACCAGAAACCCTAGATTCCATATAGGAATAGATACAGTTAAGATCATGATCCTAAAAATCCCATATCCAACGGCCCAGATTTGACCGCTGAACCACCGTATAATGCCACGTTTGGCCGTCCTTCCGCCGCTCTTTGGTGGGATCATGACTTGGGATTTTTTCTGGTTTTATGTGTCGACATTTGGAAATCCTTTTGATATATAGATTCTGAAAATATTGCTCTGAGTCTCTGCCGTTGCTAAATTCCTCGATTTGCTTCTAAAATTTGGCAGATTCGGTTTCAATATCCCGATTTGACTCAGATCTCTTACTTGGATTCCAGACCTGAGCTAATACCTGCACAATATCTCAAATCAAAGTATTAATAGCATTTTGTATTTTTTTTGAGATATTATTCTAACCATTTAAATAATATAATATTTTAAGAATATTGATTAGAAATATTTGATATGATATGCATACTTTAATTATTAATATTTCATTTAAATATTATATGCATATATTTTCCCTAATTATATTAATTATAAATGTAGAAATATATGATAATAAACTTTTACAAATAAACCCACATATGTTCTCTATTTACAATTAATACCTTTTAGCACTTAACAATAGTGGGAAAAATGTTCATTAAAATGTGCAATATTTTAAACTACTCAGCAAACAGGTACTTGCCATCTCTCATGCTCTTGGATTTTAAGTGGATAGGACCCACACTCATGATTGTGAATGGCGACCATAGCCACATTAAATTGCATAGAAAAGCATGAAGGAAAAAAGAACATGAAGAGGAAGGGGGAAATAAATTATTTAAGAGGAAAAATCTTGCCCTTATTCATAAGATAATTGTATTTTCTCACTAGATCGTAACCAGAATCATAAATATGTATGGTGTTTATATAGATTCTTGAGATGTTTCAAAACTTCGTAAAAGATTTAACTGAATATTAGTGTGATTCACAAAATCATAACATCTTATATCGTAAATAATTTTTTAGCTCCAATTTGCATTCACATTTTTGTCAAATGGAAAAAATAAAAAATTTACCCACCCAAGGGTATAATTTGAATATTAAGAGAAATCCATCTGAATTATACATGAGAGCCATATGAAGTTCGGAACATGCATATTAATTTCTTATCGGAGTTTCTTCCCATCTCTAAAGCTTAGTGGGTTTAAAAATCAATCGATTTATAATTTGGATTTGCAGGCAAAATTTCCTTAAAAAGAACGAAAAAGCAACTTTAAAATGATCAGTCGGTGCACTCCAAAATCTTCAAGCTTTATATGAAGGCAGAAATTAATAAATTTTCCATAGAAGGATGTAGAAAAATATATAGACTATTCTCAAGCACTTCCAATGCCAAATTAATGCAAATTTTAACAATTGTGAGACCCTTTGTAATTTTACCCAATTAACAACATATGTTAATTCCGCAATTGATGTCACCAACAAGAAGAAAAAAACTCAACAATTACTTGTCACAATGGAAATCAGAGAAAAACCAACTGTGTTTCATTTCCTTCATCATTCGGAAGTCCTTCAAGACCTCATTGTTTTGCTTCGGGGATGGCTTCCTTCTCTTCGGCGGGCTTTTCCTCAGCTGTCTTTCTCTCCTTGGTGACTTCTACGCTTTTCGTCTTCTCCTCCTTGGCCTTGGACTCTTTTACGGCTCGTTCGGATTCGGGCTCCTCCGGCTCGGAGAATTCTATCAAAGGTTTCTCCTCCTCCTTATTCTCTAATGCGCTGTAGCTCGACTAGGCTGCAGCCTGCAGTCACAGTATAAAATAAACCAATTACAGCATTGAGTTGCGATGATTTATTGCTAATACTAGCTTATAACCTTTCTGTTGAGTTAACTTTTGTTTTTTCGCTTATATAATAGTGATTTTTCTTTTTAAATTGTTACCTTATACAAAATTTAAATGCTGTTATAATAATCTTGATTTTGATGGTTAATCATGCATTAATCTTGGTTTCAAAATATCAACTTTTATTTTATCATACAATATTTAAACTTGTTCACATAACATACATATATACAGAAAACGATATGTCCAAAAGTGTTTGTATGGACTTGACCTATCCCAAATCTAAGCTTTGACATTTCAGGTAGGCTAAATTGCATATAAATACCTAAGGTTTCAGTCGTTCAACAAATAAATACCTATGGGTTTTTTTTTTAGCAGATAAATACTCAACGTTTTACTCCGTTAGCACTTAACTACTTACCGTTAGCAAACCGTCAGAATATTCCTTTTATGATCCCCATATGCATTGCACATGTTATTTCTTGACCGTTTTTCCCTTCTTCATCAAAAAATTCTCAGAGAGAGGGAGGAAGAGAGAGAGAGAGAGAGAGAGAGAGAGATGAGGGCGGCGGTGGTCGAGACGAAGAGCAGCGGTGGTCGAGACGAAGAGCGACGGAGAGGGAAGGTCATGGCTATGGGACTTAAGAAAAGATTTATCAAAAAAGAGGGGGGAGAGAAGAGGGGGCCTGAGGGCGGCGGTGGTCGTGACGAGGAACGACAGTGGTTGAGACAGGGAGCGGCAGAGAGAAGAAGAGGTCATAGCCATGGGGTTTGAGAGAAGATTTCTCAAAGAGGAGTGAGGGCAGCCGTGGTCGAGGTAGGGATCGACGAAAAGAGAAGGCCATGGCTATGGAGCTTGGAGCTTGGAGCATAAGAAAAGATTGAGAGAGGGAGAGAAGGGGGGATATTTTTCAATTAGAGAATTACATCTAAAAGGTCACAAGCTCTCACAACACTAATCACTATCTCCCTCTCCACAAGAGATGTGGAGAAGGAGCCACACCAAAACCCAAAGAGACTACATTTTTTCACAAAATCCAACTCCGCTTAATCGGAGTATATATATAGTGTTAATAATCTAACACTATCCATCATCCATGGTAGCCCTTACTGATGGATGGCCCAGCCCATTAGGCCTGAGTCCAAATCGGACTCTCTTTAATTGTGTGAACGGATACGACACATCCCAACAATCTCCACCTTGGCTCGAATCCGTGAGCCGAAACTCGGAGATACAACAACGTTCTCTCAATCCGATCCTCAGACATACACATGCACATACACCTACTCTACCTGTCGGGAACAACTCATACTGTCATCACTGCCTCAAATACGAGCATCGTAATCAAACTAATATGCTCTACCTCGGTCCAATCGCCAAGACAGCAAACCGAGACAAAACCTAATGACATATACACCATGTGCCACACAATGTCTGCAAATAATCATACACCTAGGAAAATATGAGGTATCATGTCTTATCATACACCATAGTGCCTTAATGCGATTGAAGAATCTACATCGAGCAACAAGAAGATACATCAACGCGTCTCATCACATATCATCGATGCAGCAAAACCATCAAAAAGCAATAACTGCTCGCAATAAAGAAACTAGACCAAACAGAATCCATCATGAACCGCTCAAAAAAAGATGCATGACACAACCCGATCAATTCTTCATCATGGCTCAGAAGATAATGTGTCACCAAAGTTTCGACGACGAACAAATCACACTAAATGTGATAAACCAAATCGCAACAAATGCAATGATGCATACGATCCGCATGCCTACAAAGCCGCGAAGCAAACAAACAAAGCATCTTGATATACGCATGATCGAACAATTTGTAATGAATGGGGTGGAATTTTCCTCGAAGCACTAAACTAAACTGAATGGAATTATTCTTGAACCACTGAATCCACGATCAATAGAAGGATGCGAGACACGAACAACAAATCTCTACCTTGACTCGCATCCAATGGAACCCAAAATCAACACTGAAAGGAGATAGCGTCTCAACCAAAACTTCGAAGACGAAATGTGTAACCTTTCAGAAAATTAAATATTATTTTTGGGAATTTAAGTAATTAAAATAATAAATTTCATAAATATTATTAAAGTATGAGAATTGATTTTAATGGAATGGTATAATTATATACTAATAGTTTGGAAAATATTTGGAAATTATATGAATTATTGATTTGAAAGTGTTTAGATAATTTTGACATTTTATAAATTATTATACAATTAATTGTATACAAGTCGAAATGCTAAGTTTGATTAATATTTTATTAATTATGTATTGATCTTGCTTATATATATGATATGCAACATAACATATTGCAAACACTTGTTACATTTTGTTTTATGAACCATGGCTTAAATTCCTTTTTGTGTTTGCATGGGTTGGATTTTTTTTAATAAAGAAAATAAAAGAAAAGGAATGGGGGAGACATATAGGTGTGGGCTCATGAGGGTGAGAGAGAGAGAGTGAGAGAAGCTTCTACATCTTTCCCAAGCTCCCTTCATCTCTTCATTTCCTCACCCCATTCCTCATCCTCCACCTCCTCCTTCACCCCACAAAAACACCACCAAAACTCAAGAAAATTATCATACTCCCTTCACAAAAAATGTGCACAAACTCCTCACAAAGATCATGGTAGGATCAAATCAAGACTTTGAGTATTTTGGGCAACTCAAGAATTTTTTTGAGTTGCCAAATGAGGTATTTCCTACACCCTTAGCTTAGAATTTGAGTTTCTTTAACTTCTTTAGTAGTTTAGAGTTAAATATGGTGGTTTAGTGATGTGTGGAAATTTCAAGATAAGGTTTAGGGGAGACTGGAGTTGTAATAATGTAATTGAGATTTAGTTAGAGTTTGTAAGACCTTAGTGATATTTACTGGCCAAAACCAGGGACTAGAACCTATACACGAACTTTGAATTTTCCGATGTCGGTTTCTTTAATTTTTTATGCTTAAATGAATTCTGGAGCAACTTGGGATCTTTATAAGAAAAAAAACTACATTGACCTACTTAGACCACTAGAACACCACTACAGAAGAACGAGACCAAGATACCAAAATTGGACCGGCGACACCCGTTACTGTAGCACATCTCGCCGGCCAAGTTTTGGGCATTTGTGTTGAGGTTTGGCCTGTAGCTCAAACATCTTATAATCTATCTCCTGTATTGTTAGTTTTGTTCCTATATATCTGTGCAAAAATCTGGAAGCATTTTGAGTTGGTTTTGGCAACGTTTTTCCGATTTCTAAAACTTGGTTTTTGGTATTTGAATTTGGTTATGGTCGTTGGACGTTTGTATGTCAACTATGAGGGCTATTTGGTTGTTTTTGCATGTGTAGGCTATAGATTCTAACTTATGAGCAATCCGCATGTCGTGTCGGTTTTTTAATAGGATTTTGATACGATACGATGTGTTTTGATATGTACCTACCTCCGCGTGGACTTCGGGACGACGAGGAGAGCGTAGCGTAATCAACTTCGGCAAGCGAGGATCGAGGTGAGTAGATGTATATCTATGGGGGAAGTCGGGTGGATGGCATATAGCCCCCACCCCCTACCCCACCCCCCGCGCAAATCGTAGAATAGGATATCTATATTATATATATGACTATGCGAGATGGATACTTAGAAAATAGGGTATCTAGGAGACCTTAGATTAGATTAGGTTTGATCTAAGAAGACATATCCATAGGATTATTACCTTATAGCGAATCACAGGTTATGTGTTATCACACACACATGCATTTAGTAATTGTGTGTATGTGTGTGTGTGTATGTGTATGTTTATGTGTGTTTGTTTGTTTGTTTATACACACACACACACACACACACACACACACACATACACGTGAGATGAGGATATGAGATATTGAATGGATATGAGTCGATATGATCGGGCATGGTGTCGTGAGGCTATAATATGTGATTGAGTCAAGACACCGTTGTTTCCCCCAATCAGAGCAAGGCTCTACTGAATTTTGAAAATTCAAAATTCGAAGCAACGCTTCGATTTCCGTGCGCAGCGCGCAATTTGCCACATGGCAGAAGGTGATTCGGCAGCGTAACGCCCGAGACAGTGCGTCCCATCAGAGCAAGGCTCTTCAGAAAACAAAATTAAGACTTAAACTGCGCAAATGCATGGCAGCGCGACACGTGTCTGCGCAAGCGCACAGATGCGTGACACGTGTCTACGCAGTTGCGCAATCGCAACTGCGCAAGCGCACAGATGCGTGACACGTGTCTGCGCAAGCGCACAGATGCGTGACACGTGTCTGCGCAGTTGCGCAATCGCAACTGCGCAAACGCACAGATGCGGGACACGTGTCTGCGCAAGCGCACAGATGCGCGACACGTGTCTGCGCAGTTGCGCAACCGCAACTGCGCAAGCGCACAGATGCGGGACACGTGTCACGCGCTGGTGAGTTGCGCAGCAACTGAATGAAAATTTAAGTGGATCTTTTCTGTTCTCCTGTAAAACAGGGACCCTTGGATCTCTGATCCAATGGTGGGAAAATTCCCAAAATTATTCATGAAAGATTTTGTTAACAAATCCAACAAATTGGTGGGCACTATAAATAAGACCCCAGGCCTCATTCAAAGGCATCAGATAATCAATCATCATCGAGAGAGGGAAAAAGCTTCTGAAAAAAGAGAGCTCTTGAAGATTAATCAAGAACCAAAAAAAAAAAAAGAAGGTAAAATTTCTGAAGAACAGAAAATGAGAAAATAAATAGTGCCTTGCACTTGATAGGAACCCCTGGTTCTAAAAAAAAATATAAATAAAAAAATAATGAATAGTGCCTTGCACTTAATATGAACCCTCGGTTCTGTATGATCAGGAAAAAACAAGAACTTGTTTTCCTTTGATCCAAATTCAAATCAAAGTGCCATGCACTTGTGTTCTTCAATCTGAAGATTTCTAGGGTTTCTGCAACCCCTTGTTTTGGGCCCGGCCCAAACTAAATTGAAATAATAAAAGGGCAAGGCCCTGTTTGGAAAAATTCCTGAGTTTCTGCAAACTCGTTATTCAAATGGGCCTGGCCCAAACTAAATTACAGAACAATAAAAGGGCAAAGCCCTGTTTGTAAAAACTTCTTGAGTTTCTGAAACTCATTATTTAAAAGGGCCTAGCCCAATTGCAGAAAAAAAAATAATAAATAAAAAGGGCAAGGCCCTGTTTGGAGAATTCCTGAGTCCTTGTAACTCATTAATTAGAAGGGCCTGGCCCAAATCAGACTTGTAAAATAATGAAAGGGGCAAAGCCCTGTTTAGATTGATTCTTCTAATCTGGCAAAGCCTAAAATAAAAATTGGACTTAACCCAATCCTGGCTGTAAGTCCTTAAATTAAATGCCCCTCATAAACCAAGTCATGACCGGTTCGAGGGTACATCTCCGAACTCCTCTGACATCTGTCGTTGTAATTCCTCAGCGACGTCAGAGAGGTAACGAGTCCCAACGACCACTCATCTAATATCGGACCGAAACGTCCCTAAACTAATGACGGACCACTACGTCCCTAAACTGGCGACGGACCGAAACGTCCCTAAACTAATATTGGACCGAGACGTCCTTAAACTAATGACGGACCACTACGTCCCTAAACTGGTGACGGACCGAAACGTCCCTAAACTAAAATCGGACCGAAACGTCCCTAAACTAATATTGGACCGAGACGTCCTTAAACTAATGACGGACCACTACGTCCCTAAACTGGTGACGGACCGAAACGTCCCTAAACTAAAATCGGACCGAAACGTCCCTAAACTAATAATGGACCACCACGTCCCTAAATTGGAATATGGACCGCTACATCCCTAAACTGACATAATAGGGCCCAAACGCTCTTTTGTCGGATCTAAACGGTCCCGCCTAAGTTGATCTTAACCCCAAATACGGTTAACGTGTCCTTAGACATCTAAATAAACAATGAAATCCCAAACCAACTTTGGTTCAAGGGTACATCTCGGAACTCCTCAGACGTATGTCGTTGTAATCCCTCAATGACGTCAGAGAGGTGACGAGTCCCGACGGCCGGATAATTAAATCAATCACTACGTCAGGTCGATCTTAGTCCAAAACAGGACTAGCGTATCCTCGATGAACGTTTAAGTTGATCTTAGTCGCAACGCGACCAATGCATCCTTAAACTAAAAACACCAAACTCAAATCTAAGCAAACACGGATTTGGACTAATCCACGTCCTACGGGCGACGACATCACTAAGTCTCCGTATACAATCCACGGGCAACCACAAATAAAATAAACATACACGACACGAAGTGAAATTCTGGAGAAGGAGAAAGTTGTTATTGCAACGCGATAGTGTAATTAACTGCAGGGGCTTGCGCCTGCAGGGAAGAGCGTCCCCACAATCAAAAACCCCTCACCCTGAGGGGGAATCTGACAAAGTCTGCTACATCGGCCGCATCCGTCTAAACCTTCGATACACGGTGCCATAAATCAACTTGGCATCTTCGGAGAGGTGGACGGATAAAAACCAAATAGCATCTGCCCCGAACCCCAGGTTACGTGACGTCCCAACGTCGCAGGCCGCCGTTCGGAGGGGAACAGATTCTGGCACGCCCGGTGGGACCTCTTCCTCTTTCCACTCCACACTTCGTGTGTCGTCTTCGCGAATCAATCGCGGTTTGTTAAATGGTTGTCCTCGGATTTCAAGTTGCTAAGATTTGGTCTTTTATCTGGCGCAGAATTCGAGATTCAATGGCCTCCAATTGCACCAGCTGCTCGAGATGCCACTGCAACAAACGCTCCACTTCACCAGGAGGGGTGACGTATGGGCCCCAAGCGGCGTCTTTCCTTACTCTGCCGGTAGGCCAGGTGACCCAGGCCACCACCGGCCTGTTTTTCGGGACCATGGTCCCCCCTGCAAGCTTCTCTATGCCGATATCCGCACCAGAAGCGAACAAGGAGTCGGTATTCGACCGGCTCACTGCTACCACGACCCCTGTCAACGGGTCGCCCGCTACTAAGCTGACAGCCTCTGTTTTCACCAGGCTAGGTCAGGATCATAAAGTGGCTGTCCCAAAGAGGGCAACGGCCACAGCTTCGGAAGTCGTTGAAGCGGCTTCTCCTATCAGAAAGTCAGTCTTCACAAGATTGACGGTTCCTACTCCTCCTTCAGCTGGTCAAAAAGCATCAGTCTTTGATAGGCTGACACCGGCAGTTACCCCACACCCAAACAGGGGGCAACAAGAAACTATCCCGATTTCCGAGCCAGTCCCAATGGCTCGTCGTGCGCGACGTCGTCATTGGCAACGAATAAGGAAAGCAGGAGGTAACTCCCCTTCAGGGCTAACCCCGCCTGCTCCGATGGCGGAGGTCAACGCTGCTGTTCCAACTGGGAACAGCTTTGAATTACTGAGGAAAGTGAGAAAGAACTCCCCAACCGCCGTATTGAAAAGATCTCCTCCGCCCGTGGAGAAGGCTCCGGAGGCAAAACAAGAACAGCCCTCTCAACGGTTGTCGTCCAAAATTTATAAAGTCTGGCGGAGAGTTCAAGACTCCGTGATTGACTCAGACCACTTCCGTCGCCAGAAAAGGGCGAAGGTGGAAAAAGACAAGAACCACCCCATTAAACGGCAGGGGGCAACAAATGCTAGGAGGCCCACTTCAACGGCTCCTTCAACCTCAAAGGTCCATAAAAGGAAAAGACCAGAGAAGGCTCCCGCGACGATGACAAAATCTAAAAGCGGCGAACCTAAACGCCCCAAGTCAGGGGGCATGATAGTACATACAATCTATATGGCTTCGGGAAAAGAAGAAAGTCGTACTTCTACGGGCCACCGACCGCTTACCCGGTCAGTGACCAAGTCTCAGGAGCAGCAACAAAAGCTCCAGGAGATGATGACTACAATGGCTGCACTCACGGGGCCAAAAGAGAATCCTGAGACGTCCTTAGATGAACGCCAAGAGGAAGAGACCGACGCTGAGTTCCTCCGCCGAATACTGGAAAAGAGAGACAAAGAGGCTGCGGAACAGGCAGCCAACATAAAGAAAATGGCCCTCCTATTCCAAGATGTGGTGGGTATGATGATTCAACCAGATCCACCTGCTGGAGATCCCCCGATCATTCTTGAAGATGATAGGGGAGAGACATCGAATCCTCCACCGGCTCTATCCGCAGCTAAAGAGGATACCATATCAAAAGCTGATTTGGATGAATATATTGCTCAACAAATACGGATGCATCAGGCGGCCGAAGCAGCCGGCCACGTTGTAAAAACGGGACGGCCATATCCGGGCTGGTATGACCAAATCAAGTACCCGCCAGGTTACACAATTCCTAAGTTTCATGTCTACAAGGGGACCGGCAATCCCCATCAACATGTGGCCCAATTCAGGGCTCTTTGCGGTAATACCGGCGGCGACGACAAGCTTTTGCTTCGCCAGTTTGTTGGAAGTTTATCTGATACGGCGTTTGAATGGTATTCTGAGCTTCCCAACGACTCTATAAAAACCTTTGCGGAGATGGAGCTACTCTTCACCCAACGCTTTGCAAGTGCCAGTGAGCGTACCCCGATGACGGCACTGATCAATGCCAGGGTAAGACCCGGCGAGACATGGGTTCAGTACGCTATACGGTGGCGTAATCTATGGTCTAAGTGTGAACAGCGCATAGAAGAAGCCCCTGCGGTGGGAATGTTTGTTGGAACACTCGATCCACAAGCAACCATTTCACAATTTATGATGTTCTTCAAGCCGACTTCCTTCCAGGCTTTGATCGACAAATTGGCGCAGATGGACCAGATGGGCCATAAACCCCCTCTCCCGAAGCCGGATTCCCGAAACGACAAAGGAAAGGGAAAAGCGATCGTCGTCGCTAATGCCCAACAACAACCGAACGATTCGAAGCCGGTTGCTCGTCCAAATAATACACGCCCGTACGTACCCCTTGAGGACAGGATGGGACGTGCTTACTCCTTCCCCCGTGATAAAACAAGGAGGTTATTCGAGCTGGCATTGCGCAACAGGCTCATAAATCTGCCAGATCCAAAACGTCCGTCGCAACCAAGTGACGTTAACGATCCTAATTACTGCCCTTATCATAGAGTGTTGGGACATCCAATCGAAGACTGTTACGTCTTCAAGAATTGGCTTGAGAACCAGTACCGTCAGGGCAAATTTGCGCTATCTGACAAATGGAAGGTGAATCCTCCGCAGCCCCACACCTCTAAGGGGACGAATACGCCAGGGGCAACGTGCTCCGTCATTGAAGAGGCCCCCTGGGAGGTTGTATTATCAGCCAAAACGAGGAGAATTCTAAATGATCTTCAAACCTGCCCAGCGGTCAAGTGGAAGAACCCCTTGGAACCGCAGGTTATTGAGGGGATGTTGAAGCCACGACCGACTCCGAAGACCGATGGTAGTAGTTCAAGCGTTCATAGCCAGCCGTCAAAATCTTCGAAAAAGAAGAAGAAGAAATCTAAGAAGCCCGTGAAGCCTGGCGACAAGCGCACGGACTTACAAAAGCAAATCGATGCGCTGGATGAATATAACCAAAAGGCGCGAACTCCCATCACGCTCCAAGATTTTCTTGATCACGTCTTCCAAAAAGAAGATGAAGGAGAAAGTTCATCGGATGAGTCTGACGAATATGTGGCAAGCTGTCATATGATCTCCCATTCGACCACGAACGATGAAGGAACTTCTGGCACTGAAACGCTGGGGGCAAATGCCGAATCAAAAACCCCAGGGTTACCAGTTGAAATGATTAGCGCGTTTCTTAATGAAGCTCGGTTGAAAAGTAAGGCTGATCGAGAACGCGAGACGGCTATATTCGAAAGGGCCAAACGTCAGCGACTTGAGGAAGGAGCTGAAATGATCCCGTTGGAGCAAAATGCCTCCACCACTGACAAAAGCCAATTCAAGATAAAAAAGAAATTTGCTAAGGCCATATCGATGGGCATGAAGCTACCACCCTCTGAAGAAAAAGTTACTGGCGCGGTAGAAATGCACCCTTCTTATTGCTTATACCATCAGAAGGTCTCGCATTCCACCCAAGATTGCAAAGCTTTCAATGGATGGTGGCAAGGATACGTCGCTAATCGACAACGATTTAAACGGGAAAAACGTAAAATTCGCCGAGAGCGAAGAAATACGACTAAAGAACTTGAAAGAACTGCCGGCAATTGTCACATGGTTAACACTACCGGGTCACAAGTGCCTACGTTTGGGAGCGACTCCGATGAAGAGCTAGAGCTTGGTCCCCTCTTCGAAGAATCCATTTCGGGAAAAGAAAAAGAACCAAAGGCCTGCGAGAATATACAGCTGCGCAATCGAACATTACCCGAAAAGAACCTCGGACCCTTGAATAAGAAAAACAAAGGGAAAGAGAAGGTCTCTGAAGACATCGCTTTGGATGACCAAGTTGCGGAAGAGTTAACCGCCAAGAATCCCCCAAAAAGGAATAAAGTAGATTACAATGTCTTGGCGCATCTGAGAAAGCTACCCTCACAACTCAGCATTCTCGATGCCCTATTGCTCTCAAAAGAGGCGAGGGATTCTTTGGTTAAGGCCCTACAAGATCCGGACCAGTTCCAAGCTTTCCTAGCCGAACAAAAGATGAGGGATGAATTGGAAGAGGTGCACACAGCCGACGTTGCTTTTGGTGATGAAGACCTTCTCCTCGGAACGTGTGAACACAATCGCCCACTTTATGTCTCAGGATACTGCCATGACATAAAGATAGGAAAAATCTTGGTCGATAACGGATCGTCTGTCAATTTACTCAATGTGCGAGTGTTAAAGGAGATTTGCATGAGTGTCCAACACCTCGCCCGGGACAAAATCACCATCTCCGGTTTCGACTCTCAATCCTCAAAGACTCTTGGATCTGTGATATTGACGCTACGCTTCGGGGTGCTCGTCACAGACATCAAATTCCATGTTATAGACGCCAAGACGTGCTACAATGCTCTGCTCGGCCGACCATGGCTACACGAATACAATATCATCCCTTCTACACAGCATCAGTGCATGAAGTATTCTAGGGACGGCCTCGAGTACACAGTGGCAGGAGAGTTGAATCCATTTTCCATGAACGAAGTTCGCAAGTATGAAGATGCCAAATACTTCCTACCGAGTTTCGAAGACACGGAAAGATGTCACAAACCGGAGAACAAAACTAACGCAACCATCCCTGTCTTCGGCAGTGACACCGAGGAGGAGGAGGATATAATTTATTCAGGTCCGTCCCAGTCCACCAGGCCAGGACCATCTGTTCCTTCATTGATCTTCGGTAGTGACTCAGAGGATGAAGTTCATGCTGTATTCCCCGCTCGGCCCTCAATACAGATTTCCACTGATGAAGAGCGAAGTCTGCAGATAACCATGGTGCCGCTTGAACATTACAAATAACTGGATGCACTCGACACCAACAGCGTAGAAGAATTGCAGACATTCTATATCCCTCCCGGAAGAAAAGGCGAGAAGGCAATCCTATTCTACCGTTCTGAAGAAAACAAGGTGGAAAAAGAAATTTGGCAGGGCGCGGATCCCACGCTCAACAAGCTTCAGCCTATCCGTCTTCCCAGATATTATACCGAAGGTTTGAAGAAACTGCTGAAACGCCAAGGGATGTCCTTCACACAGACCATCAGAAAAGCCAAATTCTATGACAAGGTCTGGAACGTTCCCGGAACTCAATGCAAACTGCCTAACGGGAGAACGGAAACAAAAGGGCTCGGGTACATCCGGCCAAAGAAACGGGAGTTAATAAACAGCTGTTATGCCATGTATGACTTTGATGAAGAAGCGGACGCTCAATGGGAGGACGCTAATCCCGAATCAGCAAAAGTTCCTGACACAAAGCCGCCCAGTCCATCGTCTAAAGACCCGGTGAGCAAATTTATAAAGGATGCGAGTCAAAAAGCCCGAGATGATCACGATCGTGAAATGGCAATCTATGAGAAAGCCAAGACACAGCGTCTCCTTCGACAGGCAGTAAAGAACGAAGATGTTACCCCACGTCAGCCTGCTACAAAAAGGGTTCGACGCGAAAGCAAAAACAAGTCGAGGGGCCGAAAAGGTGCTCGACAACCACAAGACAGAGCTAAGAAGCCACGCATACGAGAGGCGAGCGTTATTGACCTAGCCCTTATGAAGAAAATGGGTCGAGCATACTCGTTTCCTCGGAACAAAACAAGGAAAATACTTGATCTTGCTCTAAAACATCAAATGCTTACTCTGCCAGAGTCTAAACACCCTGAGCAAGCAGGCGAAGTCTCCGACCCAAATTATTGCTCTTACCATCGAGTAGTAGGGCATCCGCTTGAAGATTGTTTCACCTTTAAGAATTGGGTTGAGGACCAATATCAGTTAGGCAAATTCGCGCTTTCTGACAACTGGAGGGTAGCACCACCACAGAAGCACGAACCCGAGGCTGCAAAAGAAAAACCAACTCCGCATTGGGATTGGCAGAAAATTCGCACTTGCCACGTGGTAACAATATTAAAAGAAGAATCCGAGGACATGAACGACTTCCCTTGGTGCTTTGAAAACAGCAGCGATGAGGTAATCTCAGAATTTCCCCCAGCTCCGAAAGAACTGGAGGATGGAATCCACACCACTGCAGATAATCTCAAGAAAATTGAGTTGGGGACGGAAAATGACCCGCGACCAACATTCATCAGCGAGCTGTTATCTGAAAAAAGGGTGACTGCGTTGAAGGATGTGCTTCTACAACACAAAGATTGCTTCGCGTGGAACTATTCCGAAATGCCGGGACTAGATCCAGAAATTGCTGTACATAAATTGGCGATATCTCCGGACATCAAGCCCGTCAAACAAGCGCCGAGGAGAATGCGACTCGAGCTTGAGATGAGCATCAACGCCGAAGTCAAAAAGCTTATAGACTCTGGCTTCATCCAGGAAGTTCAATACCCTGAATGGATCGCTAACATCGTCCCAGTGATGAAGAAAAATGGGACAGTGCGCATATGCGTAGACTTTCGGGATCTTAATAAAGCCTGCCCAAAAGATGATTTCCCAGTGCCAGTTACTGAACTTATGATAGACAATACATCCACTCATGAGGTTTTCTCCTTCATGGACGGCTCGTCGGGGTATAACCAGATAAAAATGCATCCTGAAGACCAGAAGCACACAGCCTTCAGGACTCCTCTTGGTATATTTTGTTATAAAGTGATGCCCTTTGGTTTGAAGAACGCTGGTGCTACTTATCAGAGGGCCATGACAAAGATCTTCGACGACCTTATACACGAAATCGTTGAATGCTATATCGACGATCTCGTGGTTAAAAGCAAATCATACGAGGAACATCTCGAGCATCTGAAGACTGTATTTCAACGCCTTCGGCAGTACAACCTGAAGATGAATCCTCTTAAATGTGCGTTCGGGGTTTCCTCGGGCAAATTCCTGGGATTCGTTGTTCGACACCGAGGTATTGAAATAGATCCGTCAAAGATTAAAGCAATCATGGAAATGCCTCCGCCGAGGACTCTCAAACAGCTGCGGTCTCTCCAAGGGAAACTCGCATACATACGGCGATTTATAGCCAACCTCTCAGGAAAATGCCGGCCGTATAGTCACCTGATGAAGAAAGGAACCCCATTCGTTTGGGATCAAAAATGCCAAGGCGCACTAGACGAGATCAAGCAGTACCTGCAGAACCCGCCGGTGTTGGCTGCCCCGGTTAAGGGGAAGCCTCTCATTCTTTATACAACCGCCCTCGAAGGTTCCTTAGGCGCATTATGGGCACAAGAAAACGATCAAGGGAAAGAGAGGGCGCTCTACTACTTAAGTCGAGTGCTGCTGGGGGCAGAAAGCAACTATTCTCCCATTGAAAAACACTGCTTGGCATTGATCTTCGCAATAACAAAGCTTAGGCACTATGCGTTGGCGCACGAGGTCCGTCTGATTTCAAAAGTGGACCCTCTCAAATATTTAATGTCAAAAGCCATATTGACAGGACGACTCGCTAAATGGGCCCTGCTCTTGATGGAATTTTCGATAACATATCAACCTCTCAAGGCGGTAAAAGGCCAGGCCATCGCCGACTTCCTCGCTGAGCATCCCATACCTGCCGACTCTCCTTTAAATTGCGATTTGCCAGACAGACACGCGTTTGACACAATCGACAGTGGTGATAGCCGTTGGGAGCTTTACTTCGATGGAGCGTCCACTATGAAAAAGCACAAACAAAGTATGCCAACGATCAAATCGGGGGTAGGACTCATCTTTGTGACTCCCCAAGGAGGAATAATGCGCTTCGCCTTCTCCTTAACGGAGCCGAGAACGAATAATGAAGCTGAATATGAAGCTTTGATAGCAGGCCTCGAGATCGCCATCGATATGGGAATTGAGAGCCTCCTCATATATGGGGACTCCCAACTAGTCGTCAGTCAAGTGAACGGCGATTACCAAACGTGCAAACAGGAATTGGTAAAATACGGTGAAAAAGTGCAGCAACTGCTAACCCAAATTCCCTCCTACACTTTGGAGAGCATACCGCGAGCGGAAAACAGCAAAGCGGACGCACTAGCCAAACTTGCTAAAGAACTGGCTGACGAGAACCTCGACGACGTTAGAATCGTGGTACAAAGCCGACGAGTGCTTGCCCCAGTAGAAGTATCTCCAGAATCGTCTGAAGAAAAAGGAGCGAACGAGGAGACGACCCTACAAATAAAAGACCATGGGAAGACCGAAGACTGGAGAGAAGTTTTCATAGATTACTTCAAGTTCCACCGAATACCTGAAGAAGCGTCCACAAGACATCAGCTCACGAAACGAGCTCTGTCTTTCGCCTTCGTCAATAATACTTTGTACAAGAGGTCATTCGATTCTCTGTGGTTGAGATGCTTAGGACCTGATGAAGCGAGAAGGGTCATCCAAGAAGTTCACGACGGACTCTGCGGTTCCCACCAAGCAGGCCCTAAGATGAAGTTGAAGATAAAGCGGATGGGCTATTACTGGCCCACGATGATGCAGGATTGCCTCGAATATGCGAGGCAATGTCATTCATGTCAAATTCATGGGGACTTTATCCATCAGCATCCCAATCCACTGCATCCAACAGTGGCTAGTTGGCCATTTGAAATGTGGGGAACTGACATAGTCGGTCCCATCGAACCAGCATCGTCAAAGGGACATCGTTTCATCTTGGCGACGACTGATTACTTCTCCAAATGGGCAGAAGCGGTACCGTTGAGGGAAGTAAAAACGGAGAACATCCTCCATTTCTTCAAAACGCATGTCATATACCGGTTTGGAACCCCAAGAAGGATTATCTCTGACAATGGACCAGCCTACCGAAGTCATAAGATTAGCCGCTTCGCACAGCAGCACAATATAGACTGGAGATATTCCTCAGTTTATAACCCCCGAGCTAACGGTCTAGCTGAGGCCTTCAACAAGACCTTGACGAAGATCATGAAGAAAACGGTGTCACGAAATAAGAGAGATTGGCACGAAAGATTGCAAGAGGCGCTTTGGGCGTATCGAACTACATTTAAAACGGCCACAAACACAACGCCGTACGCGTTGGTATTTGGGACGGAAGCAGTACTCCCCCTCGAGATAGAATTACCCTCTCTACGAGTGGCAGTCCATTACGAGTTGACGGACGAAGAAAATGCTCACCTTCGGTTTGAAGAGCTTGACGCCCTTGATGAAATCCGGCTTCTAGCACAGCAAAATTTGGAAGCTTATAAAGCAAAGATGACGCGCTCATATGAAAGATTGAGCCGCCCGAGGACATTCCACCAAGGCGAACTCGTGCTAGTCGTCAAAAGGCCCATGGTCCCCAATCGCGCCAAGCGGGGAAAATTTGAGCCAAATTATGAAGGACCGTACATCATTGATAAGGTCTACCAGGGCGGAGCCTATCTACTCATGGACATGCACGGTGAAAGGCCTTTCAGGCCAATAAACGGTCGCTTCCTAAAGAAATACTACGCTTAACGAGCCTTAGTTTAGGTCAATGATAGATGACGACGACTATGTCCGCTCGCTATCTTCCTAAGCTCAGGCTTTATAAACAGTAGCCAGCCCTCTCAACGGCGGACCGAAATGTCCTTAAACTAATAGCAGACCGAGACGTCTTGAAACTACTAGCGCAGCACCTCTAGGCTGACGAGATGTAAAAAAAAATATATAAAAAAAAATAAAATAAAATAAAACGGTATGTCCATAAGCAAAAAGGGCACGGATGAAAACCCGAAAGGGCTCCGTGAGTAAAAACAGCAGGGCTACCGGCGAGTGTTCGTGAAAACCCGAAAGGGCGCGACCTCGTTAAAAAAAAAAAAAAAAAAAAAAAAAAAAAAAAAAAAACGGTATGTCCATAAGCAAAATGGGCACGGATGAAAACCCGAAAGGGCTCCGTGAGTAAAAACAGCAGGGCTACCGGCGAGTGTTTGTGAAAACCCGAAAGGGCGCAACCTCGTTAAAAGACACTTATAGGGTCCTCTCGACCCTGTAAGGAGAAACTACCCGCGTGAGATCCTTACGACTCACAAGGGAGCAACACACTTAGGGATCCCTATGATTCCTAAGGAGAAAATACGCTTGCGAGATCCTCACGACTCGTAGGGAGAACTCTCTTATGGGACCCTCACGGCTCATGAGATTTGAAAGTCTTAAGTTACAGAAACCTAAACCTGTGCTTAAGCAAGCCCCCACAAACTTCCAATATTGCCCTACAAGTGGCTCAATATTGACCCTTGTATACAATCCACGGGCGCGAATAAACATTTCCCTAATCAAGTCTCATCCGAGACTGGGGATATGTTCGCATGATGAACAACCCTTATAAGTCCTCTCGACTTACAAGGAGAAAACCCTCCTGTAGGATCCTTACGACTTACAGAGGAAACGAACACTTAGGAATCCTCACGAGTCCTAAGAAGAAAATACACCTACAAGATCCTCACGACTTGTAGGGAGAAATAACTTCGTGAAACCCTTACGGCTCATGAAGTCAAAAGCCTTAGCCGACAGGACCCTAACCCTGGTCGCTAAGCCTCCTTTGCTCGACAACGACAGAGGCAAATGATGATTCGCTCCTGGCAATATTCCAGTTGCAGCGGTGCTGATGCCGAAGTCGGTGCCCAATTTCAGGTTTATGGCGAAAGCCAGTAGGCCGCTCATGCATACAAAATAGCCGAAATGATAAGGCAACTTGCAATAAAAAGCAGCAAGTAAAATGTATGCATGCAAAATAGCCGAAATGATCGGGCAACTCGTAATAAAAAGCAACGAGTAAAGATAAAATAAAAAAGCCGAAATGATTGGGCACCGCGAAAAATAGCCGAAATGATTGGGCAATCGCGACCTTCGCGATATAAAAGCTGAAATGATAGAGCATCGCGGAAATAAAATAAAACAAAAATAAGAAATGATGAAACTTCGGCCCTACAGTTAAGATCACATCGATCCCTGTATACAATCCAAGGGCGCAAACAAAGAGGAAACCATACTTCCCCAACGGATTCCGTCGAATGACGAAGCCAAACCTCAACGGTTCATTTCAACCGAAGAAGCCAGCAAATTCCTCGACTCACGGATACAAACACTCCTTGACGAGAGCTTCCTGATCCGCGTCGACCCGCAGAGCCACCAGTGCCTCCGTAGGAACCATCGACTCGTTTCAAACCCCAGGGACACAAATAATCCTTGGCGCTTGGGAAACAAATAATCCCTCGCAAAACTTCTCAACTCACGGATACAAACACTCCTTGACGAGAGCTTCCTGATCCGCGTCGACCCGCGGAGCCACCAGCGCCTCCGTGGGAACCATAGACTCGTTTCAAACCCCAGGGACACAAATAATCCTTGGCACTTGGGAAACAAATAATCCCTCGCAAAACTTCTCAACTCACGGATACAAACACTCCTTGACGAGAGCTTCCTGATCCGCGTCGACCCGCGGAGCCACCAGCGCCTCCGTGGGAACCATAGACTCGTTTCAAACCCCAAGGACACAAATAATCCTTGGCGCTTGGGAAACAAATAATCCCAGCAATTTCCTCGACTCACGGATACAAACACTCCTTGACGAGAGCCTTCTGATCCACGTCGACTTGCAGAGCCACCAGCGCCTCCGTGGGAACCATCGACTCGTTTCAAACCCCAAGGACACAAATAATCCTTGGCGCTTGGGAAACAAATAATTCCTCGCAAAACTTCTCAACTCACGGATACAAACACTCCGTGACGAGAGCTTTTCTGACTCACATCTCGGGCAGTAAGGATTCAAAAACTTGCTTCCTGAACAATGGGACCCTGTAAGTCAATCCTAAATGGTCTCTTGCATACTATTCACGGGTCTCACTCTCTGAAGTCGATTCTCGACAAAGAGGGAAACAACCGCTTACGAGCCCTCTCGACTCGTAAGAAGGGCAATGGGATCCTGCAGGTCAATCCTAAATGGTCTCTTGCATACTATTCACGGGTCTCACTCTCTGAAGTCGATTCTCGACAAAGAGGGAAACAACCGCTTACGAGCCCTCTCGACTCGTAAGAGGGAGAAATTCTCTCATAAGATCCTTTCGACCTATGAGAGAAAACCACACCTAGGAATCCTCACGATTCCTAAGGAGAAAATCCACCTATGAGATCCTCTCGATCCGTAGGGAGAAAAATCTCTATGAGACCCTCACGGCTCATAGAATTGAAAAGTCTTAGGCGGCAGATCTGAACCTGCGGCCTAAGCCATCGTTATATCTTGAAGAAACCAAAATGCTTACTCTGTTACCTGTCAAACATGTTTATCAAGACAGCATGCTGATAATAAGAGAAGGGAGAAAGCAAAGAAATAATACAAGACATTGCAAAAAATGTGTATCTTTATTTATTAACTCAATCAAGTACATGGCGAATCGTATAAAAGAATAAAGAATGTATACATCTTATTCAAAAAAGAAAATTACAAGTATATTGATACAATGGCAGTTATTGGGAAGGAAGCGTCTTGCATAGGTGCAGCAATCGCTCGCAGACGTCCTTCCATGCCTTCTCTTGATCGGCTACCACCGCCAGCTCTGCCTCCACTTGGGCTCGTTGCCGCAAGACCACTGCAAGCTGCTCCCTCACGCCCTGATAAACGGCCTCCCGACTGGGGACATTGCGCTCAGCCACGTCAAGCTTCCGCTTTAAGTTTAGCCCGTGGGAGATGCGCCCCAGGAGACCCTCAAAGATAGTCTTCACTTGGGCAGCATTTGCCTCAACCTCAGCGCGCAGATGGGCCGTTTCGTTTGAGGTCTTTTGGCATTCCCTTAGTCTCCGAGCTACTTCTTGCTCCAAGTGGCGGGAGTGCGAAGTGCTTTGCTCGAGCCAAGTTGTGCGTTGGGCGCTCAGAGCTAAAACTTCGGGAGCAGGACGCGTCAACTCCAGCCGATACAAGCAGGCCTCGATCTCCCTGCAGTGGTTAACCCAAGATTCAACGACGCCCTCGTCATGAAAAGTTACGAGCGCCGCTAACATTGGGTTAACATCTGCAGCGAAATCGACAGCAGAAGGGAGAGCGTCCATGCTGAGCTCTTCAATATACCCGCTCAGCATGCCTAGACTCATCACCGCACCCTTTGAAGACGGACGTCTCAGAAAGGGGCCTGCCGGTAAGAGGACGCGAGCCTCGAAGGGGACCGGAACCGGAACAATAGCTGCAAAACAAACAGGGTTAAGCGATGGTTCAAAAGATGTTAAAGGATTACCAAAAAGGAGATCTACTATACCAGCAGCAACGGACGGCAGAGCCGGAAGGGCCGGTAGCGCGACGGGGCTTACATCCCCTCCTTCGATTTGTGGAACTACAATAAAGAAAAGGAAAAGTCAGAAATCATCCCATTGCTAGAAAAAAGAAGTAAATAAAGATATTACCGGCGCCACTAGAAGGAGAAGCGAGTTCGGACGGGAAAGAAAAGTGCGGGAGCAACACTTGATACAAGTGATCAAAAAGCACTCCTGCAAAGGCACAATGGTGTAACGTTAGTACAAAAGCTGCATTTTTGAAAGATTAATGCATGAGTCGTAAATCCATACCTTCCAACATCCGTGACGGCACAAGGGAAGACGGAGAGGTGACTACTGCCAAAGCAGTAGTTGACGGTGCCCCCTCGAGCAGTGGAGCATCGGTACTGGCCGCACCTGCAAGAACAAATTCGTTAGAAGAGATCACAAGATATATACAAAAAAAAAAGGGGGGGAATGCTGGTGATAAAATTTTTACCTGACGAGCTGCCAGCAGAAACTGAGGCGGTCCCCTCCTCCACTGACGGAAGACCACCGCCTGTAGCTTCATCACCTGACTCAAGGGGAACCGTTGTTATGCTCTCAAGCTCTGCAGGCGGTGGGGAACCATAGACAGGGAGGGCCAAGATAGGAACATTGCCAGATTCCTGAGAAGGAGCGCCTAGCTCGTCCTCAGGAATCATGGCCGCCTCACCTGCTGCTCCCTCAGGATCAGCGATTACAGCTGCCCCGTCCACCGGCACCACGAGGTCCCCAGCCTCAAGTACCTCGCCCTCTACCGCCTGCGGCTCGGTCGAGACAATCATATCATCTGCCACCGCTTCGGGTACGGCATCAATGACTTTCTCCGCGGTAGGTTCCTTAATCTCGGCTCCAGTCCCCACGGCCCCGATAAAGTTGTCCACTGTCGGTTCGGGTTCGGCGAGTACCGCTTCTTCCGCTCCCTTGGGTTCGACGGTCGTCTCCGCCTCCCCCTCAGTTGGACTTGACCCTGCAAGATGAGATATGTATAAGCCAATAGTTTTACAAGTCATACAACAAGGCTCGGAAAGGAGTACTACCTGAAGCGGATTTATCATTGGCGTTCCGAACCGCGCGCGCAACTTGCCGACGAGCGGTAGACAGGGCCACAGGGGGCTCTTCAGAAGGAGTACTAGCGCGAGGAACAGTGCTGGGGCCCGCCCCTGCGGCCAGAGCAGCTCTGCGCGCCTTAGCCTCGCGTCTGGACCGCTTCCGTTCCTCTTGAGCCGATGAGACAGATGCCATCAGAGCTTCCTTGAGCGAAGCCTCCTCATCCGTGTAGAGGGATGCCTCCAGATTTTTCAGAGCATCCCTCGTTGTTGCATCAAGCCGAGGCTCTTGCGGCAGCTTCGACGGAGCTGGGACTTCGATGACGGGCTTGGGAAGGGTCCTTGCGCCGATTAATACCACCCCTGTAAAGAAACAAGAGAAGATCAGGTCGACTATCGTAAAAAGACAACAAACTTTCCTTATAAAAGAGAAAGGGATAAAACATACCGACGCTTGCCAGGGCTCGTTTCTTCTCCTCCTCTTGGAAGGTCTTCAAGGATGCAGCGATAGCATCTTCAGTGGAGATACCTGTTAAGAAAGGGAGCAAAAGTTAGTTAAATGTAACAATATAGAGTGCAATGAGATAACAAATAAGGCGTCTGATGATTACCGGACTCAGCGAGTTTGCTCAGCATCGCTTCGAGCCTCGCCGATCGCTCTGATTCTGCAATGGCGGCGGCTAGGTTGGTGTCCGCAGGATCCACCACGAAACCCTCGTTGCTGCCGTATTCACATATAGTCTCGGCAGAATGAGCCGCGGGCTCTAAGTTAAGAATCGCGTCGAGGGATAAGGTGGACTTCTTCTTCTTTTGTTCACCAGCCTTGGATCCACCCGGAGCAGTTTTGCGCTTGCCAGTTTTGGCAGTCACTTTCGGGCGGCGAGTCCCGATGTCCGCTCCTGCACCCGACTCCGGCGATGCCGCTTTAACCGTCTCTGTCGGAGCACGGGGCGCCGTTGGGGCATCCATCGTAGTAGGCAGTGGCAATCCACGCGGAGGGGCCAACACGCGTGGTCGATCAGCTCCGGCCTCTTTCGTCGGAGGGATAACCTGAACCCTGGGCTGCAATGGAGCCTTGCGATTGCCGCCGGGAGGCGCAGCCCTACGATCGACCAGTAGACGTTTCTCCATCAAGATAATTGGGCCCATCGCGTGCGCGTACCAAGCCACATACGAATTGAGTATCTTGGGGGTACAGCTGGGCTCACTGATGAAAAAGTAGGAGCCTGTATTGAGCCGGATGAAGTGATGCATCGCATTCCGTACTCCCTCTGGACCGACTGCAGGTGTTCCCAAGAAGGCTTCCAACGGGACTCCTTGGTTATAACTCGATTGCCGGGCAAATCGATGCGGGTTATACCTCATGAAGAGGGCCGTTTCATTCTGCCTAAATACCAAGTAACCCGGCCGAATGGAATAAAGGTGGAGGATTTCCCGAGCCTTCAACACGGAGACACCGCCCTTGAAGTCATCACGCAGCGACACCACCGACTTAGTGGTCTCGGAACCCATGGTGATGACCTTATCCACAAAAGAGGTCTTTGCCCCGACTAGATGCGAACGCAGAAGCAGTCCCCTAGACTCCCGCGGAGGTGCAAACACGATGGAAGCCCCGATCAATCGTATGATTCTTGGAAATATGAATTTCTCAAAGAATGGAGGAGTTTTGTGGGCGCCAAACACTCCTCGAACATGCAGCTCCATCCAAGATGTGAAGTAATGCATCGGGAAGTTAGCAGGCTGCACCCCAGGTTCATTAGCGTCCGCCGCTACGCTAAGTCCATTGTAGAGGTGAGCCAACCCGGCGATCCCCACTGATAACTGTAGACCGGCCACCATTTGATGCGCCGGGTAAAAGACAGAAGACCTCATGAGGCGTGGGTGCATGGGAAGCGCGAAGCTGCACAGCCACAGACCTAAGAACCCGATGAAGAAGGTCTCCTCATCCATGCCAGGAACGGCGATCTCTGAGAAAGGAACGCTAGCAGTACCGGGAAGGTAAAAACTTCGCTGATCAATTTCCGATGAAGGTCGGCGGTCCAGGCCGAAACCAAAAGGATCAGCAAGTTGGGCGAACTTCTCACCTTGCTCTGATAAAAATTCCGGGCAAATAAAACGAGCAATGAAGTCCGCAAAACTAACTCCTCGGTCGCCCAATTCCAAATGAAGCTCCTCGTAAATCTCCAATACCCTCACCAGGCCCGGATGCTGATGCTGGATGGCATTTTCCGGAGTCAAGTCGAGTACCACTTGCTTGGTGGCAAAGACGTACTCATCAGGAGGAAGCAACTCTTCGTAGTGCTCCCCCCTCGCCGGTAAACCAGAAAGCTCAACGAATTCCTCTAGAGAAATTGAAACTTCCCTATCCGCTGCCAGGAAAGTATGCGTGGGGATATTCCATTGTTCGATGAAGGCCTTTGTCCACCACGTTGGAGGAGTAGGATACTCGAAAAGCGAGACGTAGACGGCGGAATATAAACCTATCTTCGTCAGGTGAGCTCTTTTCGCCGCTAAAATGTACCGGGCCCATGGCAGGTATCCAGCAAGCGGTCGCGGATTTAATCCAATATTGTAAGCCTGTCCCCAAGGGCGTGCTTCACCCTGACAGATTCGCCTTCCTAAGATATCTATGGCCGGCGGCGGCTGTACCGGAATAGCGCCGATTGCAGGCTGGAGAAGGTCGTCCGAATTCCAATTTTTAACCTCCACGGCATACTCCACCGGGGGTTTATCCGCATAGGGGATCGTAACTATAGGTTCGGAGGGCGAGGCGGAACTAAAACTGCGACGACCCTGGATGATTTGGCTATACCACCTTCCCCATAGGTGGAGATGTTTGCACTCAGGATCACGATCTTTAATCAAAGCAAACACTACCCGGTCCACTGGTGCATGTGGGAACCCTCCTTCTGAGCGAACGAAGGGAAAAGACAAGTCGTCAGACATCTTTCCTGCATAAAATATATATATATCATTAGTGGCCTGGCGTTTAAACATTAAAAAAAAATAATGATAAAAAAAATAATAATAAATAAAAATCTTGCTCCACACTGTGATGCAGAGGGTAGGGGACCAAAGGGGGACCCACAAAATCAAGATGACGGCGCATCATTTGATGAGACAATCCCACCATTGGATGAGACTATCAGTCAATAAAAAGAACTCCCAAGAGAATATCCTCATTGGGGGGGACCCCTAGAGACAAGGAGAAGATCTCCTCTTTTCAGAGCAAAGCTCTGTCACAGAGTGACATTTGTCAAACTCCTGTTTCAAAAGAATAAAATTTCTTAAAAAAGAGCCTAACTCTGTAGCAGTAATAAAAATTCACAACTCCTAAGAATTAAAATTTTGGGGTCTTAAAGATCCATGGAAACTTTTAAAAAGTTTTCTAGTTGATCTGTGAGCAGGGCTCTGTTCATGGGTTAAAACCTAAGAACAGAGTCTCTGCAAATTTTTGAGAGCAAGGCTCTGTGAATAGAAACCCCAAAGGGGTTTCCTTTAGATCAAAGATCTATAAGAGCAAGGCTCTGTTGAAGAAACCCCAAAGGGGTTTCCTTTAGATCAAAGATCTATAAGAGCAAGGCTCTGTTAATTAAGTTTAATTTAAATTAAATTAATTTAATTTACCTAGAATGGTTCTAAGGATAGAACTTGGAAGTTCTTAAGGAATCGCAAGAGCAAGGCTCTGGAAGTTCTCAAGTAAGAGCAAGGCTCTGAAATTTAATTTCTTGAGAATGGTAAAAAAATTACCAAGGACCAAGGGTCCTATTTATAGGCGCCTGCGCCTGTTCACTTGACCCGTCAATCCGACGGTCAGGATCTTGCCACCGTTGCACTCACGCGCGCGCCACGTGAGCGCAACGGTGGGGGGGCATCTGTTTCCCCCAATCAGAGCAAGGCTCTACTGAATTTTGAAAATTCAAAATTCGAAGCAACGCTTCGGTTTCCGTGCGCAGCGCGCAATTTGCCACATGGCAGAAGGTGATTCGGCAGCGTAACGCCCGAGACAGTGCGTCCCATCAGAGCAAGGCTCTTCAGAAAACAAAATTAAGACTTAAACTGCGCAAATGCATGGCAGCGCGACACGTGTCTGCGCAAGCGCACAGATGCGTGACACGTGTCTGCGCAGTTGCGCAATCGCAACTGCGCAAGCGCACAGATGCGTGACACGTGTCTGCGCAAGCGCACAGATGCGTGACACGTGTCTGCGCAAGCGCACAGATGCGTGACACGTGTCTGCGCAGTTGCGCAATCGCAACTGCGCAAGCGCACAGATGCGTGACACGTGTCTGCGCAGTTGCGCAATCGCAACTGCGCAAACGCACAGATGCGCAAGCGTGTCTGCGCAAGCGCACAGATGAGGGACACGTGTCTGCGCAGTTGCGCAATCGCAACTGCGCAAGCGTACAGATGCGCGACACGTGTCTGCGCAGTTGCGCAACCGCAACTGCGCAAGCGCACAGATGCGGGACACGTGTCACGCGCTGGTGAGTTGCGCAGCAACTGAATGAAAATTTAAGTGGATCTTTTCTGTTCTCCTGTAAAACAGGGACCCTTGGATCTCTGATCCAATGGTGGGAAAATTCCCAAAATTATTCATGAAAGATTTTGTTAACAAATCCAACAAATTGGTGGGCACTATAAATAAGACCCCAGGCCTCATTCAAATGCATCAGATAATCAATCATCATCGAGAGAGGGAAAAAGCTTCTGAAAAAAGAGAGCTCTTGAAGATTAATCAAGAACCAAAAAAAAAAAAGAAGGTAAAATTTCTGAAGAACAGAAAATGAGAAAATAAATAGTGCCTTGCACTTGATAGGAACCCCTGGTTCTAAAAAAAAATATAAATAAAAAAATAATGAATAGTGCCTTGCACTTAATATGAACCCTCGGTTCTGTATGATCAGGAAAAAACAAGAACTTGTTTTCCTTTGATCCAAATTCAAATCAAAGTGCCATGCACTTGTGTTCTTCAATCTGAAGATTTCTAGGATTTCTGCAACCCCTTGTTTTGGGCCCGGCCCAAACTAAATTGAAATAATAAAAGGGCAAGGCCCTGTTTGGAAAAATTCCTGAGTTTCTGCAAACTCGTTATTCAAATGGGCCTGGCCCAAACTAAATTACAGAACAATAAAAGGGCAAAGCCCTGTTTGTAAAAACTTCTTGAGTTTCTGAAACTCATTATTTAAAAGGGCCTAGCCCAATTGCAGAAAAAATAATAATAAATAAAAAGGGCAAGGCCCTGTTTGGAGAATTCCTGAGTCCTTGTAACTCATTAATTAGAAGGGCCTGGCCCAAATCAGACTTGTAAAATAATGAAAGGGGCAAAGCCCTGTTTAGATTGATTCTTCTAATCTGGCAAAGCCTAAAATAAAAATTGGACTTAACCCAATCCTGGCTGTAAGTCCTTAAATTAAATGCCCCTCATAAACCAAGTCATGACCGGTTCGAGGGTACATCTCCGAACTCCTCTGACATCTGTCGTTGTAATTCCTCAGCGACGTCAGAGAGGTAACGAGTCCCAACGACCACTCATCTAATATCGGACCGAAACGTCCCTAAACTAATGACGGACCACTACGTCCCTAAACTGGCGACGGACCGAAACGTCCCTAAACTAATATTGGACCGAGACGTCCTTAAACTAATGACGGACCACTACGTCCCTAAACTGGTGACGGACCGAAACGTCCCTAAACTAAAATCGGACCGAAACGTCCCTAAACTAATATTGGACCGAGACGTCCTTAAACTAATGACGGACCACTACGTCCCTAAACTGGTGACGGACCGAAACGTCCCTAAACTAAAATCGGACCGAAACGTCCCTAAACTAATAATGGACCACCACGTCCCTAAATTGGAATATGGACCGCTACATCCCTAAACTGACATAATAGGGCCCAAACGCTCTTTTGTCGGATCTAAACGGTCCCGCCTAAGTTGATCTTAACCCCAAATACGGTTAACGTGTCCTTAGACATCTAAATAAACAATGAAATCCCAAACCAACTTTGGTTCAAGGGTACATCTCGGAACTCCTCAGACGTATGTCGTTGTAATCCCTCAATGACGTCAGAGAGGTGACGAGTCCCGACGGCCGGATAATTAAATCAATCACTACGTCAGGTCGATCTTAGTCCAAAACAGGACTAGCGTATCCTCGATGAACGTTTAAGTTGATCTTAGTCGCAACGCGACCAATGCATCCTTAAACTAAAAACACCAAACTTAAATCTAAGCAAACACGGATTTGGACTAATCCACGTCCTACGGGCGACGACATCACTAAGTCTCCGTATACAATCCACGGGCAACCACAAATAAAATAAACATACACGACACGAAGTGAAATTCTGGAGAAGGAGAAAGTTGTTATTGCAACGCGATAGTGTAATTAACTGCAGGGGCTTGCGCCTGCAGGGAAGAGCGTCCCCACAATCAAAAACCCCTCACCCTGAGGGGGAATCTGACAAAGTCTGCTACATCGGCCGCATCCGTCTAAACCTTCAATACACGGTGCCATAAATCAACTTGGCATCTTCGGAGAGGTGGACGGATAAAAACCAAATAGCATCTGCCCCGAACCCCAGGTTACGTGACGTCCCAACGTCGCAGGCCGCCGTTCGGAGGGGAACAACCGTATATGATATTATATATTAAAGGATCGTTGGGCGATTTATACAAAACATGCGATAACATGTGACTCGATGAAATAATAGATTGTACGAGACCTTAGATCCGTACCCATAATTTTTGATATAGTACGATGTATCATACCGTACGAATGATGATATATATATGATATTTGACCCGTACCCTCAATTTTGGGGATGCCGTACGATGAATATTACCGTACGAGGTATATATGATGATTGATCTGCACTCTTGACTCGAGCATGCCGTACGATGTATTATACCGTACGTGATGCTATGAGGCTGGATCACCGACTAATAGATATAACGACTCGGAATATGTTTTGATTTTCTTATCATTCCGACTAGATTCTTAGTTTAGTCTTTTAGTTGTTTAGGTAGATACTAGACTAGGCTCGAGTCATACTTATTTTCAAACTAACGAATCGTGAGTGTTTCCAAAAGACAATCCGAGAGATGCTACAGATTTTCAAAGGAAATATCTTTTCTCAAAAACACCATAACCCCTACTTTTCTAAAAACCACGATTCGTGCTATTTCAAACACTAAAACTATATGACTCGTATACAGATATGTATATTCTATAATGTTGCATTTACTATTCATTTTCCGTTATATTCATGTTGTTCTCATTGCATTGCATATATACATGTGTTTTCTTTAGCTATTATAATCTCGTCTGCTAGGACACATGCACCATTACCGATGATGTGTATGTTATACTTATACTTATTTGCCGGCTCACATACATCATCATCGGTAATTGTCATACTACATACCCACTAGAGAACCTTTACTTCATTCATATAAACTGGTAATCTGTAGAAGTAGTATTGTTTAACACTCAAGATCTTAAATGCTAGTATAGATATTGTATTTCTTACTTAGATGCCGTATGCACTTGCATCCATACATTCTAGTTATGTTGTCACACCCCGCTTCCCAGTGTACGGACAGAGAACGCGACGAGGCCGCTACGTATTTACTATGAAGTAAATACGCTAAGCGTATCTAAGCAATATAAAAATAAATGCACAAGAGACAAAATATAATAGAACATCAACTTTATTTATTCACATTCTTTCTGTACAATGCATGGAAAAGTAAATACAACTGAATGAAAACAATGCCTAAACAATGGCATAACAGAAAAGGAAAAAGTACTGAAATAAAAATGTACAATGAACTAAATCTCTGGATCTTCAATGAAGTGGTTCAAGTCTTCACTAGTGGGCTCGATCTCCGGAGTGTCCAGATCACCTGATGACATTCAAAGAAGAAAGAAAGAGAATGTCGTCAGCGAACAAATCGCTCGGTAAGTCCCAAAAATAAGGGAGAAATAGAATAGACAGAGGGAGAAAGTAGCTTTTAAAGTTGTATTATATTGTTTTAGTGTTAACGCTGTTGTTTGTAGCTTGGTACAGAAGGATGCCAGTGTATACGAGAGGAGTCTCTATAAGCCAGAGACTAGGGCAAACTTAAAGTAGGAGGCTCCGTCGATAATACCACGGAACAACGGCATGGATGTAATTACGTCTTAATCTTGCAGTCTCGTACCACTTTTAACACCTTCCGTACCAATCTACCCCTTAAACCCCGAGATGTCTTGTTTGTATAGTTGTATTGTAAATTGTATTGCAACTTGTATTGTCTTGTAATATAGATTGTATAATTGGATGACTTGCCGAAACCATGATATCAGTAAATGGATGTAACTGAAGAATCATTTAAATGGATGTAACTGGATAATCATGTAAATGGAAGTATATCCATGGTTCGATTCGGTCAATATAGATTAAATGGATTTATATTAAATTGTAATATTGTAGATTGCAGATTGTATATTGTAGATTGTAGATTGTACTTGAATTTTATTCAAGTCAGCTTATTAATAAGACTCAGTCTGAGTCAGACAATTAGAAAAGTAAATTGAAGTCCTGATGGTTTTGATGTTATCGGTTACCGCTGCACATGGACGGCAGGATTTGTGTCTTTTTCAAAGACGATTACCGTATTGATAACACCGTTGTTAAGTTGTCTACCTTAGATAGGCAAGCACCCACTTCTCCGGCTCCCTGAGGCTCAAGAGATTGGTCCCGCTTAAACATATGTTTACTAGGGTCCTTAGGGTAATTTATAGAACTTGAAAGGGTTTTATGTAAAAATACTTTTATATACTTTCAAAATACTCCCCAAGTATTTAATTATCGTCCTTAGCGTTATCATGAATGTAGATTTTATAATTGTGATATTTCTAGTGAAAATATCCTAAATTCATAATAAAGGGTATTTATTTGTAATATTGACTTGTATGGAATTCATGGTATATTACTATAAAGTGACTCTTGTGATTTTTGAAAAGAGTTGGAATATTTATATTATTTCAAAATAGATATTTTAATGTTACATATATACATAAATATATAAAAATAATTTTAATATATATTTTATATTTCTAAAAATCTCATTTTCTTAAAATGTCGTATTTTAAATGTTTTGAGACCGAATGCTCCTTGCGGAGGTCTGCATCTCGCACTACTAAATGCGAAGATGTGCGATAATCCGCACCATCCCGAACGGGTTCCCCAAATCGGGTTGTAGCGGCGTTTTGCAAGATTTATAAAATACTTAATTTTTTAGAAAACGGTTTTTGATAATAAGTGGTATTTATTTGAAAGGTTTCGTTTTCCTATATTCTAGGTACTTAAAAGTATTGTGCTATGTTTCATATGAGTGTTGTGAGGATGTAGGTCATTACCTCGTGATCTAACTTAAAGGTATAGCAAATTTGTGATGGTTTAAATGTCAAAATGAAACTACACAGTATTTTAATGAAAAAGAGCGGTAAAAGTTACAAAATGAAATATATTGTCATGAAACTTGTTCAACATGTTTATTAATATTTAACAGTCAACATGTAATGGTTTAACATGATTTTATTAAAGAAAAGTGAGAGTTTTAGGAAAAACCGAATCAGAAATCGGATTTGCTCCGATTCCGTCGGGTTTTAAAAATACGTATTTTAGAAAAGAGTAGAGAAAGGGGAAAGTGAGACTTACGGGTTTCAAGATTAGATGAGAGAAAGAGGGATACGTAGGCTTCGCCGGTGCGTCGATTCGTCGCCGAGAGTTCCTAGGATTGTCGCCGGAAAATTCGCCTCTTTGCTCACTTCGATTGCATATTAGGGTTTCTAGGAATTTCTTGAGAGTTGGCTCAGAATTTTGGGTGAGGGGGTAGTGTTTAGGGGTGGTATTTATAGGGTTAGGATAGATGAAGAGTTTAATTGGAAAAAAAAGTATTAAAATATATTAAAATGTAATAAAAATGGAGTAGATGGGAATTTAAAAGGTCTCTGGAAATGGTCTGAAGATTTAAAATGTACAGGGGGTAGGGGAGAAAAAAAGCCACATCTTCTCTGTTGATGACTCGGCGATCCAGCCGAGTCCGGCCGGCGGAGCCGGCCCGAGTCGGCCGGTCCGCCGGCCGATTCGGCCGATCCTGGCCGAGTCGGTCTGTCGGAAGGTGCGCCGTCGTCTCACTAACTGTCTGGTATATTTAAGTTTTCATGTGTAATGGGGGTTTTGTGAGATATGCACGTGTAAACTGTTGGTATTCTAAAAATTCAAAACAAAATAATATTAAAAATACTGTGGGGTATGGGATTTGAACTTTGGTGGCTTGGTTCAGCAGTGCAAGGTATTACCAATGAGCCATAAGCTCCTTCTTGTTATTAATTAGCAAAACAAGTATTTAACTTGTGCTCAGGCAAAAGTACCAATTTCTTTAAAATTTGAAAATTTTGCACAGAAAGTTGTACAGGAAATTTGGGGTTGTTACATTCTACCCTCCTTAAAAAAAAATTCGTCCCGAAATTTATAAAAGGAAAGTGTAACAGATTCAAGGAAAGTTTAGGGACTGAAGTACTGATAGTGTATGAAAAATAACAATGTGATGCGAGGGTTTTAAAATGTGAAAGTGTCTTACTAGTGTTAGCTTAGTCAACTGTCTTGGCTTCTATGGCTGCTAAGGTGTAAGCCTATCGCCGTGGCACGTTCCTCCTAACTGGAGGCACATTCCTCTGTTTTCGAGGCATGTTCCCCAGTGCCTGATGGAATTGGCGATTTGGCTGTGCAGCAAATCCACGTGGAGGTGGTGCTGGGAGTGAAGGACGAGTTTTAGGAGCCTGGATAGTTGGCCACTACGGGTAGTTGGTAAGTGTGTGAGCTGAGTTGCGTCTATAAGGACAGTTTCCAATTCCGTGATTGGACGCGCCACAAACTAAACATAAGTCTTTTGCGCACCTACAGTCCTTCCACAAGTGTCCTTCCCTCTTGCAATAAAATCAAAAACTGGGACTTGGCTGATCATTGGCTTCTTCCAGTCTTCTGGGTTCAACAGCTGGCCTTAAAGAGGCTCCTCCTGCCACCTGATTGGCAGGGCCCTTCACTCCGGCAGATTGAGGTCTGCCCTTCTTCTTTACCACTGCATCGTATTTTCGGGCAGCCTTCAAAGCCAAATCATGGGTTGGGAAATCCCCTGTAGCTAATGCAGCTTGGATTTCCGGGTCCAACCCTTGCTGAAATCTTCTAGCTCTGATCTCAGCAGTCGGTATGAGATGGGCCGCAAACCTGTTACGGGCTTGTGTTGGCTGTGTAGTATGTGATATTAAAATCGAACCTTAAGATATATCTTACCGACCGAGCATGGTAAACTCGGTGTCATACTCATCTACCGACTTGGTCCATATCGAACCTTGTTGCAGATGTATGAACTGTTGTTCCATGTCGAACCTGGCAGTCTCAGGGAAGTATTTTGCGTCGAACATGTCTCGAAAAGTCTTCCATTCGATAGGTTGGTCAAGACGACTTTCTTCCGCCTTCCACCAGACCCGTGCATTGTCCGTGAGCTGTAATTTTGCAACACGAACCCAAGCTATTTATGGCACTTATGCTAAGGCCAGATCATCCTCGATACTCTGAGCCCATTCCTCAGCTTCCAGTGGGCTCCCCTTTCCTGAGAACTGTTTGGGATGTAAAACTCTGAATTGCTTCACCCCAGATGCTTCAGCCTCGGGATGATTCAAGAGCTGTTGTTGTCCCTCCAGGAGGCTGCGGATTGCCTCAAGCAGAACCGTTTGCTCGTTGAGTGGAGCAGGAACGGCAGGTGTGATTAGTAGTGGAGGTGGGGTGTTGTTGAAGTTGGTGCTGGTATTGTTTGGGGAATCCATAACCTTAAATGAAAAATTTAGGTTATGACAGATTCAAACTATATGATTCAAAGAATATGAAATTGTAAGATTCAAGGAACATGAATTGTAAAGAATATTTTAGTTGCTGGTTATTATGTTATATTGCTTAGGTTGTTCACGCAGAACAGAACTGCATAGTATGGTTCTATACAGCTCAGACCTGCATGGGCCACCAACAAAACCTGTCACGCCCCGCTTCCCAGTATACGGGTAGAGGATGCGACGAGGCCGCTACGTATTTACTATGAAATAAATACGCTAAGCGTATCTAAGCAATATAAAAATAAATGAACAAGAGACAAAATATAATAAAACAGCAATTTTATTTATTCACATTTTTTCTGTACAATGCATGGAAAAGTAAATACAACTGAATGAAAACAATGCCTAAACAATGGCATAACAGAAAAGGAAAAAGTACTGAAATAAAAGTGTACAATGAACTAAAACTCTGGGTCTTCAATAAAGTGGTCCAAGTCTTCACTAGTGGGCTCGATCTCCGGAGTGTCCAGATCACCTGACGACATTCAAAGAAGAAAGAAAGAGAATGTCGTCAGCGAACAAATCGCTCGGTAAGTCCCAAAGATAAGGGAGAAATAGAATAGACAGAGGGAGAAAGTAGCTTTTAAAGTTGTATTATATTGTTTTAGTGTTAACGTTGTTGTTTGTAGCTTGGTACAGAAGGATGCCAGTGTATACGAGAGGGGTCTCTATATGCCAGAGACTAGGGCAAACTTAAAGTACGAGGCTCCGTCGATAATACCACGAAACAACGGCATGGATGTAATTACGTCTTAATCTTGCAGTCTCGTGCCACTTTTAACACCTTCCGTACCAATCTACCCCTTAAACCCCGAGATGTCTTGTTTGTATAGTTGTATTGTAAATTGTATTGCAACTTGTATTGTCTTGTAATATAGATTGTATAATTGGATGATTTGCCGAAACCATGATATCAGTAAATGGATGTAACTGAAGAATCATGTAAATGGATGTAACTGGATAATCATGTAAATGGAAGTATATCAATGGTTCGGTTCGGTCAATATAGATTGAATGGATTCATATTGAATTGTAATATTATAAATTGCAGATTGTAGATTGTAGATTGTACTTGAATTTTATTCAAGTCAGCTTATTAATAAGACTCAGTCTGAGTCAGACAATTAGAAAAGTAAATTGAAGTCCTGATGGTTTTGAAGTTATCGGTTACCGCTGCACATGGACGGCAGGATTTGTGTCTTTTTCAAAGACGATTACCGTATTGATAACACCTTTGTTAAGTTGTCTACCTTAGATAGGCAAGCACCCACTTCTCCGGCTCCCTGAGGCTCAAGAGATTGGTCCCGCTTAAACCTATGTTTACTAGGGTCCTTAGGGTAATTTATAGAACTTGAGAGGGTTTTATGTAAAAATACTTTTATATACTTTTCAAAATACTCCCCAAGTATTTAGTTATCGTCTTTAGCGTTATCATGAATGTAGATTTTATAATTGTGATATTTCTAGTGAAAATATCCTAAATTCATAATAAAGGGTATTTATTTGTAATATTGACTTGTATGGAATTCATGGTATATTACTATAAAGTGACTCTTGTGATTTTTGAAAAGAGTTAGAATATTTATATTATTTCAAAATAGATATTTTAATGTTACATATATACATAAATATATAAAAATAATTTTAATATATATTTTATATTTCTAAAAATCTTATTTTCTTAAGATGTCGTATTTTAAATCTTTTGAGACCGAATGCTCCTTGCGGAGGTCTGCATCTCGCACTAATAAGCCCGAGAATATACGATAATCCGCACCATCCCGAACGGGTTTCCCAAATTGGGTTGTAGCGGCGCTTTGCAAGATTTGTAAAATACTAAATCTTTTAGAAAACGGTTTTTGATAATAAGTGGTATTTATTTGAAAGGTTTCGTTTTCCCGTATTCTAGGTACTTAAAAGTATTGTGCTATGTTTCATATGAGTGTTATGAGGATGTAGGTCATTACCTCGTGATCTAATTTAAAGGTATAGCAAGTTTGTGATGGTTTAAATATCGAAATGAAACTACATGGTATTTTAATGAAAAAGAGCGGTAAAAGTTACAAAATGAAATATATTGTCATGAAACTTATTCAACATGTTTGTTAATATTTAATAGTCAACATGTAATGATTTAACATGATTGTATTAAAGAAAAATGAGAGTTTTAGGAAGAACCGAATCGGAAATCGGATTTGCTCCGATTCCGTCGGGTTTTAGAAATACGTATTTTAGAAAAGAGAAGAGAAAGGGGAAAGTGGGACTTACGGGTTTCAAGGTTAGATGAGAGAAAGAGGGAGACGTAGGCTTCGCCGGTGCGTCGATTCGTCGCCGGGAGTTCCTAGGATTGTCGCCGGAAAATTCGTCTCTTTGCTCACTTCGATTGCACACTAGACTTTCTAGGAATTTCTTGAGAGTTGGCTCAGAATTTTGGGGTGAGTGGGTAGTGTTTAGGGATGGTATTTATAGGGTTAAGGTAGGGTTAGGGTAGATGAAGAGTTTAATTGGGAAAAAAGTATTAAAATATATTAAAATGTAATAAAAGTGGAGTAAATGGGAATTTAAAAGGTCTCTGGAAATGGTCTGAAGATTTAAAGTGTACAGGGAGTAGGGGAGACCAAAGGCCACATCTTCTCTGTTGACGACTCGGCGGTCCGGCCGAGTCCGGCCGGCGGCGCCGGCCGAGTCAGTCGGTCGGAAGGTGCGCCGTTGCCTCACTAACTCTCTGGTACATTTAAGTTTTCATGTGTAGTGGGATTTTTGTGAGATATGCACGTGTAAACTGTTGGTATTCTAAAAATTCAAAACAAAATAATATTAAAAATAATGTGGGGTATGGGATTTGAACTCTGGTGGCTTGGTTCAGCGGTGCAAGGTATTACCATGAGCCACAAGCTCCTTCTTGCTATTAATTAGCAAAACAAGTATTTAATTTGTGCTCAGAAAAAAATACCCCATTCTTTAAAATTTGAAAAAATTTGCACAGAAAGTTGTACAGGAAATTTGCGATTGTTACATATGCACTGATCATTGGCTTTACGTCGGTATTTATCATCTCATTGTATGTTCATAGATTGTGATTTTTTTTGGAGATTTCCGTATTCATATGATTTCTGGATTTGGGGAAACCGCAAGTGATTATTTATAAACTCATGATAATATTTTTAAAAGAAAAATGCGATTTCTCGTGATATGATGTGTGGCTTCCACCATAAGATTTCTCGGTTTTTGAGCCACGTGTGTACACATACCCGATTCGAGGAGGTGGATGCACCGTCTACGGGTATATGGTGGACCCGGTGCGGTACCCTGGGACAAGAAGGCCGTATAGAGAGACGTTAAGCCCGGCAGGGGAGCACTACCGACCGGTGATATTTGGCGCGGCGGATATCCGGAGAATACCGACCGTAATCGTAAGATCTGATGATATGGGCCGATCCGGACTGACGGAGCCCGAGATTTGAGGATTTTGTGTCGCTGATGGACACGGTTTTCATGATATTTTCAAGTGTCGGTGCTTGGCACTCACGTTTTTCCTGATTTTTCTGTGTCGTTGCTAGACACACCCTTTTAGTGATGCATTCATACATAATACTTATGACTTGTAGTTACTTTATGACACGGACACGACTACTTGACTTTACACATATGTCTATATTATTACCTCTACTGGTACTCGATAATATCGTGCTACTATTATTATTGTATTGTACTGAATGACCTAGGAGATGGTCATACATTCGGTTTCTACTCGGTGATGTCTTCTACTCACGAGTTGGCAACTCACCCCCGTTGTGCCACAGTATCTTGCAGATTTAGCCGTACAAGTTCCGTAGCGGTTTCACTGGCACACCACTTCCTTCCGGATGATTGCTTTGGTAGGTGGGTGCACTTGCATCGTGACCACCATTGTATTTTTATTGTATTTCAGTTGTATCTAGTTAAAAACTCTATCAACCAGATTATGTATATTTAGTAGACTTAGAAACCACCGTTTGTATATTCTTTCGGCCTTAAAGTCGCGCTTGTGTGTTTATTATTGTTTCTGGTTTTCCTGATGATGATTAGTTTTCTTTACTTTATTTCTGAGTTTTGATTTTCGCCCTTCGGCGTTGTATATTTATACAATTGCGTGGTTGTTTCCGCCATTTGGTGAAGAGTTGGCTCCCGCTTGGGGATGCCATATATTATTACTTGTATTTGTTTTCGGGTTAAAATATACAAGGAGGTGCTGCCGAAATTTTCAATGACGAAATATGTTTTCAATATAGCTACAAAACATTTTGTTTTCGTATACTATTACTTATCTTTTAAATAAAGAAGTTGTTTTCATTGTACCGTTATTTCAAAACTTCACCTCCAATATTTTCCCTAAAATGTTTAGATTTCTGGGATTTTGGCTTACTAGAATTAGGTGGGGTCATATAGACTTCACATGATTCAATTGCGAGTCACGTGTCTTTACGGGCCGTGACAGAATGTCACATGATTAATATGACAATCCAAAATCGCATATGCAATAATAAATGCGGCACCAAAAGAAAGTGAAAAACTCCACCTTCAACACAAACCCGCATGGTAACAAATGCCATGAAGAAATAAACAGGCATCCATGAAAAATAACATAAGCTGATTCGAACTATAGGTACCAAAGTGAGAATATCTGCAACATAAAGTGGAATTTGGTCAATCCAACTCCACCAATGCGTCCAAAAAACAGAAAAACATAAGGATCAATATTTGGATCGCAGAAATCGGACTCGATCCGCAATCAAATCAACCTGAGCCGTTGATTTTTCAGTTGGAACCCACTGCTGTTTTCAGCCACCAAATTCTTGTTTGGTGATTGCCACCACAGCAGGTCCAGACATAACCAGGAACCGACTGCCCTGCAAAGCTTAGCACGTGATCTTTCCCCGTCTTTTTTTCTCTCTTTTGGTTTTTACCCACAATCACGTGCTTCACACGTGCATCCCAATCTTTCTCTCCGCTTGCTAAAATGCAGCCAAAAAACAGACCTAGCTATTCTTCGACCAAAACTAATTTGTGAGCTCGGAGTCCAAATCAAACACCTTCGGCTTTGATATCACTTGTTGGGGAAATCGATCCCTGCAAACCAAATCGAGAACACGACACTACTCACCAAAACCCAAAGAGACAACGTTTAGTCACACGTTCTGTCTAAGTTTAGTAAGAGCTAGACTTTGTGGCATGAAAATTGAATCGAGATTATAGGTTTCGTTTGTTGTTACAAATATTGTCTGGACCATTTCATAAGGAGTTTAGCAATAAAAAAAACGTTGTAATAGACACTTAATAATAATTAAAAAAAAATGCATGTTAACGTATCAGCAAGATTTCGTCTGTAGCTACCAACCCAAGTCTCTCCTACCAGCATTTTACCAGAGGTCTAAGAATAAGAGTCTCATTGGTGAAGACTTTCATCCTATCAATCAGCCATTCCACTTATCAAGTTGTTAGTACGCTCTTGACCAATAACGTCAAGACCATTTTGAAGTTTTGAACTAATGGTGTCAGCGAACGGATAAACTCAACAAAGCTTTATAAGCGGTTGTTAATCTATCATAAAGGAAGTTGATCCTCCAGGACCGTGCCACATTTTTTAATACAAACAATCCCCAAGTATAGGTATACACAGGTGATGTATCAAAATACATGAGAATTGGAGAAATCTAACACATTCACCAAGTGGACTAAAATTTAACAAGCTTTCTACGGTTCTTCTGATAGTTTAGTACATGAGCATGATCCAACTATTTTCATTATGCATGCATCGCACATGTAATAAACTAGTAAACATATAACGATTCTACATGTTCTGAAGAAGTCTGAAATCTTGTAAATAGATTTAAGTATAATAGTTAATATCTTACGGTTTACGATTCGACCTTCGATAGAATAGGATATAAAAGGATTTTGATATGTATTAAATATTGGAGGGTCCTATTGAAGTATAAGTGTACACTACGATTTATGCTTGGAAACGTAAGATATGATATGAAAATACGATTTGCGACGCAGAATTGGATCGGGTCTGTAGTTTACTGGGTCGAGATTTAAAGTCTAATTGCCTTTTAATATATAAAGATATATAAGATTGTTTCCGATTTCTTTCTAAAAGCCTTAATTTTCTCTTCTAGGCGTCCTTTGCAAAATTTCCACTTCTAAGCCTCTCTCATATGGCGATTTCTTTCGTTGCCTCACATTGCCTTCAAACGAGAGCTTCTCTGCTAAGATTTATTATCCTCCAGGGGAGCTCCTTCATAATATCGGTTGTCCTCCATTAGAACTCCTTTAAAAGAGATTTTTAATTTCTTTCTATTATCTTGGATTGTTTACAAAAGATTATTGTCAAGACAAATACAATAATTTATATTTGCAATTAATTACACTCGCATGCGCACGTTATTATATAAATTTTTATGATAAATTTCTTTATTATTTTAACTACCTGCATCATACTGGATGTGGAAATTTAATTATATGCATCACGACTTGTAAAAATAGTAACAACATGACATTTAAGTATGTGCATTGCACATAAAAAAAAATGGTGTTTTTTTGTTTGATTTTTTTTTTTGTTTTTTTGAAAAAATAAGAAGACATCAGCAATAGTGGTGTGAATGTGTTTGGTTGGGCGGGTTTTGAACTAAAATGAACTCGAACCCACTAGTACGGATGGGTTTCTCATCTTGTTCACACCCGTCCGTTATAATGGGTTCTTAAACCCGCACCCGTAGGTGACGGGTCCAGTTTCGGTTTCGGGTTTAGGTTTAGTTATTTTGAGTGAGTTAACGTAGGTTTGGATAACTGTCGGGTTTTACACTATTCAAATAATAAAAGAAATAAAACTAGATAATTATTTAGAATTAAACACTGGACGGCAATTTTAACTTTTAATATTCAATTATTATATCCCAAAACTTTAATTTTACAAAAAGAGTAAGGGTAAAGTTGGCATCTAAATTACACTGGTGTTTTGCCCATGTATGCAAGTACGTATGTTTATTAAGTAATTAGAAAAAGATTTGTATATAAAGTTAGTTAATGAAAATTTTGTGGAGTTAATTATTGAAAAAAAATGTATGGAATTAGTTGCGGTTACAATTAGAAAAAGATTCCAATATGGAGTTAGTTAATGAGAAATTTGTGGAGTTGGTTATTGATGGAGCTCCTTTTCGGGCCTCCGTCAGATGTTGTCTTCCGTTGATCTCGCGATGAACTTGACTGATTCTCCTTCGTTGCGTGTGGGTCTCAATGGGTTTTTGGAGGAAGAGGTGAGGTGAGGAGGTTGCTGCCGGGTACCTGCAAAGAAGTCCCGGGATGGTTAGGTACCACCAAGGACCCTTCGACGCTCAAGTTAGTAATGAGATCAGAGCAGAGTAACGGCTTAAAGGTGTAAAAAATGGCTTACTTGACCCCTCTGTGATAGGGGTTTATATAGCGGTGGAGCACGCAGCAGTGGGTCCGAGAATCTCGCCGGCAGTTACGCCCTCCCCCCGACGTCACGTCCGTGTAGGAAGCGAATCGCCCATTAATGGGGATTGATGGCGTAGATCGTAGGATGTTGCGGACGTGAAGTCCGCGTGTGGCGGGATTCACAGGACGGTGGTTACGTCAGTGAGCGGTGGAGTTGGTCGGAGGTCCGAGAAAGACGGCCTCGGCCAGGAGCTCAGGGTCAAGCGAGGAGGCCGAGGGGTCTTGGACAGCTCGGGGCGAGCTGAGAGGCCGAGGAGGCCAATTTGCGGGGGCCCCGAGGGGGGCCAGCCTGTGCTTGCATGTCGGGCACGGGGGGGCCTGATCGGCCCCTGCGGGCCCTTTCTTCCAGGTTCCGGGACACGTCATCTGCCACGTGTCATCACCTTGGGGATCGCCAATATCGAGCACTATCAGCTAATGAAAAAGATGTATAGGGTTAGTTACAGTTACAATTTGAGTTCTGATTTTTTTATATTTGTTTAATGAATACATCTTGCAAATTAGATAGCCAAGGCATCAAATCAATTTCAAAATTGAAAAGCCATTTCCTTTTGGATTATAATAGAGATTAGTATTTTACACCTGCGATGCAGGTTAGCAATTGAGAGAGATTTGTAGAGTTATTTATTGGAAGATATAGTGGGAGAATAGTTAATCTACAGAAAGGGAGAAATAGTTAGCAAATTTAATTTTTATCTTTTGTTGTGCAGGAAAAAATGAGAAATTTTATAGCCGGTAAAAGCTGTTATTGAAATTGGATTCTCAATTTTGAAACCTCCTCTTTTTAGCTATATGATCACGTGCATCTTATAATGCCGTGGCATTGTTTTACGTGCATTGCAGGTAAAACAATGATATTTTTAAGTTTGATTTCTTTCAATAAATAAGAAGTCATATCACTAATTAATTTCAAAATTAAATGAGGTCTTACTTTTGTCCTATAATAATAGAGATGATCAACTATCAAATACTATAATTATATAATTATATACAACTTTGTACGGGTTCGGGTAATAGGCGGGAGCGTTTCGGGTTTGGGATTTGGGCTGGTTTTTAATTTTATGAAATCCGTCCAGTTTAAAAACTAATCTATGCCAAACCTGCCCGGTTTATATTTTCCTTTTTGTATAGCTTTATATTGCTAATTTAATCATTTTTTATGGAAATATATAATGCTTAAATGCTTAGTTATTGCTGAAGTGAACAACATATCTTAACGATATACACGATATATATGAAAAATGATATATGATATATATAACTGAACATTAGCATGCATGATCCGAAAAATCCAAATATATGATATCGTTAATAATCTTATTAGCTCTAAATCATTAGGTTTCACATTTTTGGGACAAAAGAAACCCACGGAAGGGTAGGTTTGGAATTTTAAAAGAAATTCTTCTCTGCAGTTATAATACTTAAAGGATGGGGTGTAAAATTTTCCAAATTGATTGCTTAGATGACATTCTCTCTTTTTAAAAATGGGTTAATTGCATAAAACACCCCTGCAGTTTACCCTGCGTGGCACTTACACCTTCTCAAGTCATTTATTAACGCATACACCCCTTCTATTCATCGATCAAAGCCCTTAAAATCGATGAAAATCTACTCTAAACAACATAAACAAAATATAAACAAAATATAAACAAATTCTAAACTTAAACTAGACCATCGTTTGAGCCATTTAAAAATGAATTTGACAGATTTTAAGACGGTTAAACGATGAGTATAAAGGGTGTATGTCCTAATAAATAACTATAAAGGGTGTATGTCCTAATAAATAACTTGAGGGGGTGTAAGTTTCACACAGGGTAAATTGTATGGGTGTTTTCTGCAATTAACCCTTTAAAAAGTACAAAATACATAAATTTTCATGTCATATTCATAACTATTTTCTACCACAAATTCTCAAAATGGTAATCGCTCCCTCTCAGCTTTCAAAATCAAAACACTATCTTTATTATTCAAAATCAACTCTGTAACGACCCCAAAATTCCTATACCTTCGTATTAATAAAATACTGTATTTATTTATTTATTTTTTGGTATTTTCCATAAATATATTATTTTTATTTCTACTTAATTTCTCCATCTATTTTTCCTAATATTTTCCCAACCTACCCATTTCAAACCAGACCTAGCCCATTTACTTTTATTTAAAACCAAACCCATAGCATATTTCTTTTCTTTCTCATCGACTAGGTAAGTTCCATCTTTTTTATTTTTTTGAATAGATGGATAATTAGCCATCCAAATTCATTAAAATGATTTTAATGGTTACAACCAAAAACATCCGGATTACATTAAACCCTACAATCCAAAGCGAAGTAAAGTATCACAACACAACACCCGCAGCCTCCCCTTCTGAATCAAATTCGTTGTTGCCTATGGTGTCCTCAACCGGGCCGCCATCTTTCCTCTTTTGTTCGATTCTTCCCCCTTCAATTGTTATGTTTTGTTTGAAATTCTTCATTGTTATTATCTCATCATATTATCCTCAGCTTAAATGTATTATCTAAAGCATATGAAACCGTTCTGAAGTTCGATCATGTGCACATCATAACTTGAGTTTAGTTTTGAAACGAATCACAACGAGATCCATCTGTTATGCAACGGTGATGCGCTTCTTTTTCGAATTTTGCTTCATGAAGATTTCACGAGAGTATTATGCAGATTTTCATAATTTACATGTTGCCCATGTTTCTACTCCAGGATCATTTTTGGGATGTCTGTTTTTGTTCCGTTGGTAAATTTTCTGTTGTTAACTCTTTGCTTTAAAATATCTAGAGTATATGCAACAAATCTTGAAATGTCTCTTATATTTTGGATTAACATTTTGTCTTAATAGTTGAATGCCCTTCTCTATCTGAATGTATATGTATTACTTATAATGCTTCATAAATTCTCTTTATCATAATGATGAGAGAGGAGGAAGTACTTCGTAGAATCAAACCAATTTAGTCATAGTGGAGAAATACTTTTGGATGTTCATAATCATTTTCTTTGTATATTCTGCCTCTACAATCCTCGGAAACCCTGTTGTGGATTGTGCTGCTTATAATACATCTTGGCTTCTGTGGAGTGAGCTGCAGAACTCCTCACGGAGCACGGTCTCGAAAGAAAAAAAAATTACGGACCCAAAACAAAATAAACAATAAAAAGGGATTATCATTTTACTTTTATTTTAAAACAAAGTTTCAAAAGTCATTTTATAAAATACCATTAATATCCCACGGTGGATTTTCAATAAAATACCCAAAGCTTAGCAGGCCAAGTTTTTATTAAAATATCTTAATTTTTCGAAAGATAGATTTTTCACTAAAATACCCTAAACTTCTACAAGTTAGGTTTTGCCACTAAAATACGATAAGTTCTAAAGTATATTTTTATTAAATATTCTCAATATTTTAAATAAAATATTTTTACCAAAACACACTCGAGATTTTAAAATAAAGTATTTTATATAAAACACCGGTGAGACTAAATGGCATGTTTTCACATATATTCTTAGGTTCTATAAAACAACTAATGTTTAAAGTATTTAGATAGCAGATGGGTTTAAGTGGTATATTCTCTCTTGAGCCTCAGAAAGTCGGGGACAATAAGTGTTACCACTTGTCTATCTCTCTGTTTAAACAAAATGCATTTATATCGTCTCAAAATGTTAAAAAAAATGGAGAGAAAAGTTGACATGTAATATGAATCAATTATGTTTTATACTATCACATGTTATGTACCGCTTGTTATTGCATCAACATGACTCGCTTGATTAAACCTATTACACGCTTGACTCGAGTTGATCCGAACCATGAATACGTAATGAATTGACATGAGCACTTGACATGAATACTTGAACTCAACTTGAAACTTGAACTTGTACTCTTCTTATGTATTCATGGACTCGAGCAAGAGTTGTGACATTGTCTATAACCTATTATATGCGGGGTGTTGGAGTAGGTTAAGTACGAATCCAACGAAATCTCAAAAGTCCCCCTAATACATGAATCCATAAATACTAACACATGCTTTATATAATAAAGGCCCATGTTTCCTTGTTCTTGAATTATAGCCTATTGGGTTTGGAATCTTCAATGATAGTTGAAGTCTCGTTACCAACACTCTTGATTCGGGCACATGGTTCCTTACCCCTGTATTATAGTCTGTTGGGTTCGAGAACACTCTTGAGAGTGGTTGACATTTTGACGTTAGTTAGATTACCCTTGTAGAGACTTTTTAGGACACATTGTCATTCATTACATATTCAGCACTTTTACTTGTTGTAAGCATAGGTTAACTGTAATACCCCAGGTATTATCCGGTATACTCATTTAAATCATATAAGCATGGGGACCCACTGTAAAACAATGGGGAATTTTCGGAATACATTCCGAAAGAGGACAGATCTGTACTATAAATGGAATGATGCCGCTCTTCAATACATAGACACATTTTAAGTGAACCGGCACTACAGGAGTTTGAGAACTCCGTAGTTAAGCGTGCTTGAGCCAGGGAAGTTCTGGGATGGATGACCTCTTGGGAAGTGGCCCCTGGTCGGGTTCAGTTCGCCCTGAAGGACAAAACCGTGTGGATTCGGCCAGAGTGGACAATACTCTCTGTATCGGGGGTGGGTCGTGACATTAACTAACACATTACCTAGACCATACAGCCATATTATATAGAACTATCATGCTACATAAAATTTTCATGCTTGTATTAATTGCCATGTTTAATTACCATTTCACACTCATTCATTGCTTCATAATTTCCATTTTCACATATATAACTTGTCATTATACACTCTGTTAGGGTCAAAAATTGCACGCCGGTTGACCAAATCAAAATCAAAGTCAACCCCAACTAAGCGGGCCCAGGCCCAGCTCAAATGGGCCCATGCCCAAGTCGAGCCCCGCGGCTAGCCTCTCCCATGCCGAAATAAAAAATTATGTAATAAATAATTTTGATATAATTTTTTATGCATGAATGTAAGAAAAATTGGCATAAAGCCAAATTTTTGTAAAGCCTATGGCTCATATGCAAAAAAAATGAGCACATGAGATATGGGATGGGCAAAATGCCATTTTATAAAATCCAAGGGGCTATATGTAATTTTGTAAGCCTATAAAAGGCAACTTGATAATTAAATAAAGGATAACTTTTTCCATTCTCTAAAACTCAAGGATTTTTGTGCCTCCTTCTCCTTTCTCAAGATTCTAAATTTTCTTTTCTTTTTCTGAATTAAATCAAGAGTTTTACTTTTTTTTTCCAAAAAGAAATAGTTTTTCACCACAAAACCCTTGAAGGGGAACACGGATTTTCCATCAAATCTCCAAAATGAGAGATTTATAAAATCTTACAATCTTTTCTCTAAGATCCGACCAATAGAGAAGAGGAAGAAGGAGACCCACCTCCAAAAACCCCACTTTGGGGAAAATCCAGGGCCTAAGAAAGAAGAAAAGAGTCCCATTTCATCAGCTCCGAAAATATATTAAGAGTTTAACTCCTCAAAAAAAAAAAAATATATATATATATATATATATAAAATAAATCTTTCTTTTTGGGAGTACAACTCCCAGTGCAGAGGCTAAACCCCTTTGTCCTCTTTGTCAGGAGTTTAACTCCAAAAGTCAAATCGGGAGCACAGCCCCAGTGCAGGGACAAAGTCCTTTTTCCTGCTGATGCACAGTGCCCGCATGCCAAGCACGTGGGGCGCTGGCGCTCAGCGTTCAACGCTTAGCACGCGCGTGAGGCGCCAGCGCCCAGCGCCCGCGTGCTAGGCACGTGAGGCGCTAGTACCCACGCATCCTTTGGACGACATTCTTCCCTTTTTTTTTATATACACACACTTCACAACACTGTCCCCGTTAGAAAAATTTTCTAACGGGGCGATGCCCCGCAACCCGCAAGGGGGCTGCTACCCCCATAAAAACTCCGCGGGGCCCCCGATATATTCAAAACCCCTTCAAAACACAACACTGCACATTGAGTTCGCATGACCTGTTTGACCCGTCAATCGGAGGTTCTCTCGCTCTAAAGGCGAGGGATAATTAACGGCAGTTTAGTCTGCGGCTGCCGGAGATTCGGATCCCCACAATCAATAAACCCCCGTCAACCCTGGGCAGGGGGAATCCGTAGTACGCCTGACAAGCACGCGTATTCCCATCTCAATGGGGTGACGGAAAACACCATACACACCCATATTATAATTTCATGTTTCTTGGGGACTTACTGAGCGCAAGTTCGCTGACGTGCATTTCATCCTGTTTATTTTTTTCTTGGAATGTTCGTCAGGTGGCTTAAGGTGAGAAGAGATGGAACCGACTGAAGAGAATTACAACCGGATCGCATCACAAGAAAATCTTTAGTTTCAGTCCAACTTTTATTTACTATACATCTCTTGTTCAAGACTTTCTTGTTATTGTATTTTGTTTTAAGAACTTGTATCAGTTTGGAACTATGTGGAATTTGGAATATAAATTTATGGAAGTTGGATTTTCTTTCATTTGTGTTTTCTTGTTATCTTTATATTGCTTGCAATACGCTTAACGTATTTGTTTTGAGAAATATCTTTCTCGGAATAAATAAGTTGCGGGTCTCGTCACGTTCCTACCACCGAATTTTGGAAAGTGGGGTGCGATAAAAACACAATTTTCTCTCCCACTAAGAAAACGGTTAATCCTTAAAAAAAATACTTATATGTGTATCGTACATGCAAAACACTAATCATCATAATACTAGAAAGACATTTTTGGCATTGTGAATTCAGTGATTTAAAAATGAAAAGATTTCTGATTTGGAGACATATTTTCCAAAAATTAATAATAACAAAACCAAGAGCCAACCTTTTAGTTTTTTTCTACAGCCCAAAGTTTTGGGGGTGGTGGTGGAAGTGCGGGCGATGACCCCGTTGTTGCTTGGGTTGATATCGATGACAAATAACACAATAGGTCTAACCTTGTTGTACGTTTTCTTTAAAGCAATTTTTGCTCCTTACTATGCATGCAAAAGGGATTTGCAGAGGTTGTTTCTAAGATAAAAAAAACCTAATTTTAACTGTTCAATCCTCCGTGTTGCTCGCAGAGCTCAAAAGAGCTCAAAAGTTCATGTTTTGAGTGCTGAAATTTTGAGCACTGAAATCAAAGGAAAAAAATGAAGAAAACAATAGTATCCCTTCAAAACAATGAAAATAAGTCGGCATATATAAAAGTTGAGAAGGTTTTTGTAAAAACCCATGAAAAGTTGCTTTTATTTAACCAAAATTTATTCTCTATGCCGGCCGTAAAAGCCTGCACAAGAAAGAAAAAATAGAAGTGCGGATCCTATACGGTATTCAAGGCTATCTGAAATTCTCCACTCTCTCTCTCTCTCTCCTCCTCCCTTGGACCGGATATATTACGCCGGCATTGGAAATTGACCAATCTTTGGGTTTAAAAGCCAATTCTTGGATTTTTGGTGGCAAGCAGCCTAGTGGAGTGAAAGTCCACCACTGTTGGACCTTTGGCCCAACATCAAATTAATAATATTTTTCTCTTTTTTCTGGGCTTTGTTCCTCACTTTGGACGGTCTAAATATTCTCGCGTGTCAATGCAAGTGGGGCATTCGAACCCATAAGCTTCGATCTAGTAAGATAGTGTATTTGAGCCTTTTCCGCCAATAGCGAACTTTTAAATAATCCACTAATCCTCCAAACTCTTTTAACTTTAAATGACGGCTTAATTGTATAAAGGTATCCATGAACTTTCATGTTTTTTGCGATTAATACCCTGAACTTTCATAATTAGAGATAGCTACCATAAACTATCACTTCCGGTTGCAAATAAGTACCATTTTAATTATGCCACGTCCTGGTACCGATTTGCAAAAAATTGAACTGCTTATGAAAGTTCATGGTATCTATCTCTAATTATTATGAAAGTTCATGACATCCATACCCAAAAACATGAAAGTTATCTTTGTGCAATTAAGCCTTAAATGAAGGCAAGAGAATTAAATTTGCTATTGGTCACCTTTTAAGCACAGAAAAACCAGCTAAAGCAAGAAATAGACTATTATCATGCACTTGCAATGCCAATGCCAATGCCAATTTTGATATTTACAACAGCAGTAAGATCTTTGTTTATGTTACCCAATTAACAACATAGTTACTTCCATAGTTGATCTCAACAACAAGAAGAAAACACAACAATCACTTATCACCATGAAATCAGAGAAAAACCCGGCCGCATTTCATATCCGCCATCGTACTTGGCGTTAGTTCTTCAGAACCTCATTGCTTTGATTCGAGAACGACTTCCTTCACTTCGGCAGGCTTTTCCTCGGCTGTCTCACTCTTCTTGGCAGCTTCTTCGCTTGCCGCCTTCTGTTCCTCGGCCTCAGACTCAGCTACGGCGTCTTCAGATTTGGGCTCTTCTGCTTTCGGCGCGGAAAGGTCTACCAAAGGTTTCTCCACCTCCTTATTCTCTTTTGTACTCTCGGTCGACTCGGCTGCGGCCTGCAGTCAAAAATAAAAATAAAAAATCAGCATTGAACTGTGTTGATTCATTGCTAATATTAGCTTATACCTTTTCTCTTGAGTAACTCTTGAGTTTTCGCCATTATAATAGTAAATTTTCCTTTTAGGTAATTCATGTTATTTTTGTAAAACAAATATTTAATTGCTGTTATAATCTTAACTTTGATGGTTAATCAGTAATTGTTATTTTAAGATATTAACTTTTTATTATTATTATAATATACATATTTAGAGAATTCTCGATATATCCAAAAGTGTTTGTACAGGCTCGACCTACCCTAAATCAACCCTTTGATTTTCAGGTTCAAATTTATATTTGTAGCACTTGGAATGCGCGTTGTGCTTCTTAAGTTTATTTCCATGTCACACCATGCATATATTACATAGAGAGAAGGCTGAGGATGGGTGGGGGGGGGGGGGGGGGGGCACTTAAAACATGATGACCAGCCCCCATTTTACCGCCCACAAATCAGGTCAAAGCTGGCTATGAAATTTTTTTGTCAAAACTGGTTATCCACCATCCTTTGTGTAATATAGTAACGGCTGAGATTGAAATAAAATAGAAATCCTATTTGTGGGGATATATTTATTTTCTTACTAAATCTTAACCGTTCATGCATTGCGCGCACCAAGGACGGTGGATAACCAGTTTTGACAAAAAACCTTCAAGCCGGCTTTGACCAGTTCCTTGCCCCATTTTACCTGCAGCTTCCCTTTGTGTAGAACAGAGAGCGGAAGAATGACTTACCTCAGTGGTGGCACCGGCTTCGGCTGGTACCTCCTCTGTTGTGGTGGCCGGTGTCTCTTCTGCTGCTGGAAGCTCCACGGGTGTCTGGCCCTCCAACACCTCAGGTTTGGTAGCACAGGCACCCATGGCTTCCTGGTCGAGCGAGAGGGGGATTACTGATTATTGTTGGAGGTTTAGAATGCGAGGTCTTGGGAGAAACTACAAGGAAAAATGATGAGGACATGAGGCATAATTTATAGGTTGAAATCAAGAGGAAAGTGAGGGAAAGTTAATGGCCTTGCATGAAGTGTGGATATGTGTCTAAGTATAGAAAGAGGTTCGAAAATAGAATTGAGATTATACGTTTAGCTTGCATTGACCGTTTCATATGAAGTTGGAGTGTAAAAAACGTTGTGATAGACAACCTTAATAATAATAAAAAAAAATGCATTGTTAGACATATCAATAAGAGTTCAACCCTTTAGATGCCGGCCTTTGTGCCCTCCCAGCATTCAACGAAGGTCTTACGGGAAGAGACTCCGGTGATTATGGAGGCTTTCATCTCATCAATCAGCCACTCCCCTTATCAAGAAGCCAATAAGATCCGGCAGAAAAAGAATTTTTTTTCTGTCCATGATGTCGATCGCCATTTTGAAGTTTTAAACCAATCATTTTTTAGGGGGGAAAAGGTGTCGGCTTGTGAAAAACTCTGACAAGGTTTTATACGCGGCTGTTAATCTAATATTAAGGAAGCTGATCCTATGTGGTCATGCCTCATTTTTTTATTTGACGTCACCTTCTCATACAAAAAATCCGCCATGTATTCCACCGATTTGTATCAATTATTGTAATATGCATGCATGTCGTTCATTGGTGAAGTATCAAAATTCATAAGATTTGAAGAACAACAAATCCTTTAAATGAACTAATATTATTTAACTGCTTTTCAGTACATGTAAAGTGCTAACCATTTAGGTGGTTTTCGGATAAGATCTCTGCATTTAAAGGATAATATGAGTAGTAAATCTTTACACTCTTGCACACCGAGCGGGCAGCTAACACGTCCACGGGTTTAAGACCCCGAGTCATCAAATTAAAATACACAAATTTTGTAAGATAAGACACACAAGAAAAGCAAATATAAATTTGTATAGTTCACAACTTCGATCCCTGAAAGAGGGGTTGATTTCAAAAAAAAAAATTGATATTTAAAGGAAAAAATGGATTTAGGTAATGTACTACATGTATCATTTAAAGTATTATATATATCTTATAAAATACCACATTTACCTTATAAAGTGGTATATTTATACAGAGTCTACTATATTTATGTTGGGAATACCTTATTTAATTTGAACTTCTACATCTATTGGTAAGATAAATGTAGCGGCATTACTAATAGATGTATTGGTTTTAGTAGTGGATGCAACAATTTTATGTCAAATGTAATATTTTGATGTACAGTAATTTCAACATAAATGTAGTAATTTATATATATATATATATATATATATATATAATATTTTAAATGTTAAATGTAGTAAAAGGGCAGTATCAGAATAACATATTAGTTAATGTACTATAAGACCTAAAACAAAGGAATATTTTAGTCTATGCAGTTTTTGATAAGTGTTTTTGGTTCAGGGGCTAAACTCTATTGCTTTTGATCTATAGGGAGCTAAATACATTTCTTCAAGAAAACTAAAATTTCCCTACATACTAGTGACATAGGGCAAATATTAGCAGTCTTGTTGCAATCACAAGTGAAATAATTAGCAGCACATGAAAACATTGTTCTATAAAAATTTCTTTTAGGCATTTTTGATCAATCTGCGTTTGTACCATCCCTTCAATCTCACCCACTGGATAAGTTCTCGGCATCTATAGTTTCCAACAAAGAAACTTCGATTGTGTCATCTGCATTAAGAAATCACTACTAGAAACTATGCATATTAGGGACGGGGTATTAAGAACCGTTCATTTATATACGGCCCCTAATAAGGTATTAGAGACCGTATAAAATATATGGTCCCTAATAAACGGTCGCCATTGACGACCGTGTATTAAGTATTGGCAACCGTGTATTAATTATTGGCAACCGTATAAAACGGTCACTAATACGCTCTCAATATTTCAGCCGTGAAGGCTCTCTCTCTTCCCCTTCTTCTCAATTTTCACCCGCTCGGTTTCCCCTTTCTCCCCCCACTTTCTCACCCTATTCTCCCGAATTCCTTCCACAAAATTCTCAATTCTTTCCCAAAATTTTTTTCCTAAACCGTTGCTGCTGTTGGAGCTCAAAATCGCCAGCCTCATTTCTAAATTTAGTCCAAGGTTAGGGTTTTCTCCTCCGCTTATTACTTTTTTGAATTAAATCAAGTAATTGTGAAGTTAGGTTATGAAAATTTTTGATAGGTGTTGAGTTTTAGGATAGGGTGTTGAGTTTTAGGATATATGAAGAATTAAAGATAAGAAATTAAAGAATATGTTTGGTGTTGGATTTAGGATGAGGTACGTATTGAAGAATGTGTTTGGTGTTGGTTTTTAGGATTTAAATGGAGAATTTAAAATGTGGTTGATAGGTTTTACGACTATGGGTGTGAAAGTTGAGAATTTGACATAGAAATTTGAAGAGTATTTGTATGCAAGTGTGTGTGCACGCACGCACGTATGTGTGCTCGCGCATGTGGGTATTTATGCATATGTGTGAGTGTGTACACACACGTATGTATGTGAGCGAGTGTATGTGTGAGTATGTGGTGTGTGCGCATATGTGTGAGTATGTGTGCATATATATGTGTGTGTATGCGCCCACCTATAAAATATTTCACAAATTCATCCTAACTTTTAATTTGTATTTTATAAATTTAATAATTCAAAATCTTGTTGTCGTGTATGATTTATTGCTGGTGGATTCATATTGTTCTCTGATATTTTAGCTCACGAGATGACTTTTTCTCTTCCATGCTTCCTCAAAATTTTCACAGCCTGCGAATTTGACCCCAAGAGATGATTTCTCTCTTCATTTTTCCTCAATTCTTCCAAAAAAATTCACTTTTCTTATCTAAATTTTTTTTAGGTATTGTTGCACCTGCTGCTGCTGCTGGTGTTCAAAATCCGATCAAAGGTTAGGGTTTTTCTTCTCCAATTATTATTTTTTAAATTAAATATGGATGTTAGGTTATGAATTGTAAGTTTATGTTATGAATTGTGATGTAATTTTGATGTTAAGCTGTGAAATTGTGATGTGAATGTTAGGTTATGAATTTTTGAAATTAAATGTGGATGTTAGGGTTTTTCAATTACATGTGGATGTTAGGTTATGAAATTCATCACCGCAGTAGAGTTTAACCACCAAGTTGTGATGATGGGTTGTACAAATTGAAAAATTTATAAATCCTAAACAAACCCTAATAACAACTTATATAACTTAATAACAAATTATAAATCCTAATTACAAATTATACCTCACTACTACTTAGTATTTGTGACATTTGTAATGATTGTTAGATTAATTCATGATAAGATGGATTATAAGAAATTATTAGATGCATTTAGGGTAAGATGAATTTTAGATGATTGAAGGTATGTGTGAGTGAGTGCGCGCGCATGTGTGTTTGTGCGTATGTGTAAGTGTGTGCGCGTGCGTACGTATGTGAATGTGTGTGTGAGTGTGTGTATGTGTGAGGGTGTGAGTGCGCGCGTGTGTATGTGTGAGTGTGTGTATATGTGTGTATGTCCGCATTTAAAATATTTCACAAATATATTTATCCTAACTCCTACCTTGTATTTTGTAAATTTAACGATTCAAAATCTTGTTGTCTATGATTTACCATTTAGATTTTTAAATTGTAGCTTCATCTATAAACCAAATCAAAATTTATATCAAATTCTTGAATATTGTTGCCATGGGAGCTGCTGGCCTACAATAAAATTTGATCTGCCAGAAAAGTTGAGCGAACGTATTTTTATATTCAACTATGTCTTGAGGATTGAGGGTCTTTTGGGTAGTAAGTTGCACTGATAGAAACTGTACACATTAGAGACGGTACATTATGGACTGTAATAATCTAAACGGTCGTGTGAAACATCTGTGCCGCACATCCGGTATGTATGTTACTTCTATTCGTGTATACGTATATGCTTGTGTGTGTCATTATAATTTTTATGGTAGTTTAGTGTAAAAATTTATTAAATATCTATAGGTTTGTATAAATTGCAGTTATGCGCTCGGTGTACTCGTTTCGTCTTTATTGGTATCTTTGGGTCTAACTTATAAGATGATTTTAAATCAAACAAATATTACCTTTCAAACACAAGTTCCCTTTTTATTGTAATTTCAGTATCTTTCCATTAATTGTGCGCTCAATCACAAATCTCACGATTTTAGTAAACATTGATAGAGAGTGAGATACAAGGCACAATATCCGTCGACGCTCGATAACATAGCTTCACCTCAATTCCAATTTGGAAATTGCATGCCAATGTAAAGCTGGCCGATAACAACACAAGAACCGTCGCGACTGGGAGCAAAGGGTTACCGTCTCAAACGGGAGTGAAGTCGCACTTCACTCCCAGACGTTGTGGTTCTTGTCTTGTTACCGGCCAGTGCAATATCGGCAGGCAATTCTCAAATTGGAATTGAGGTGAAAGTATATTGTCATGCCCCGCTTCCCAAAATACGGAATACGAGGGATTGACAAGGCCAGCCATGCTCCTACAGTCAAGGAAATGTCCTACCGTAGTCACACTTCGGCTTCTAGTTTTGCATGGTAAATAGTAAATGATGCGCAGGTAATGAGAAATGCAGTAACTGAACAAAACAATATAAAGAACTGACCTGATAGGAAACAAAAGGGTATTACTCTGGATAGATAATCAAGATGTCCGCGATGTACGTCTAGTCCTGGTCCAGGCTAAATCCACTCCTCACACTGAGCATGCATACTCAGGTCGTCAGAGCGACACAATAACAATATAATATATAAATTCATGTGACAACTCTAACAGTGATAATAAATATATATAACAGTAAATCAATGACGGTGTAGGTATGAACATGCAGTAATCAATGCAGTGGAACAGTAAAAGCAATAGAATGATATGCCAAGTATGTCAACACAGTAAGTATGTAGATCAATGCTATCATCCCTATCAGTCTCTAAGTCTCACTGTACAGGTCACTAAGCCTATCGTCAGTCCAAGTGTGAGAGTCAACCACTCGCGAGTGTCCTCCATCCAAGGGTAGAACCCAAGGGTAAGGGACCACGGGCCCAACATGTAACTCACGGTAATAATCATGTACCCTGTAAATATCCATATATCTCCATATATATAAGCCGGCAAGGGACTTCCGAGATTATGTTGAACTCACACTCAAACTACCCCACACCCCCTGGTCTACATCAAACGCTAACCATAACTTCAAATACTAATCGGTCTGTGACAAGTCTGCGTGAGAACTGGAGGCAGGACCTCCATCAAGCACGTCCCGACTAATACCTAAGATAAATGGCAGTGTCTGGTGCCTTATCTGTGACACCCATGCAAGAGCTTCTATAAGTGTCCCATACACTTATAGTCACACGTACACGCGTTCCACAGACGTCGACAATGCAATAGAATAATAGGGTTCACTGATTGTGTACAAGTACGTATCACTTTCACTTATTCACTGATACACGAACACTAACGTACTTGCCACAATCATCACTAATACCTAGGTAATGCAGATTATCACTAAGTTATCAATGCAGTGACATATGTATGATATGATGCGTAAACAGTATGTAAAGCACGATTAGGATGTCATGAATCAGTAATCTACCACTTGCAATATTTATCATAAATCAAACGTGTACAGTTTAGTGAAACGATAAACAGAGAATAAATAGTATGGTTAGTTATCTAACCATCGAATTTGGTTTCGCGGCAATCGGGTTTCGGGATCATTAGTTATGGCCATTTTCTTTTAAGCGTTCACGGCTGGAAACCCGGTTTCAGAATCGGAAGTCCGTTTCGCAACGCATTTTAATCCCAGTTGGGATCATAATTTAGCGACTCTACAGTTGAATGAAATCTAGGGTTTTCAGTAAGGTTTTCAACGCAATAGACGGATTCTCAATCGCATCTGTACATCAGGAGATATACACCGTTTAATACTAGTATGTCAATTCTGATTCTGTTGGGACTGTTATACGTCCCGATCTTTTAAATTACAGGTTAAATAGCAAATGTTGACGAAACAGGGTGAAACCACTTGTGTTGTCTAGCTAACAGATTCACCTTTAATAAACAGCGGATTTCCACAACCTACGAGTTAAGGAAGCAGTGTGGTACCCATTACGGGACAGCGCACAGTAAACAGAGTCGCTCTGGACTGCAGTCCAGAGTCACATTCCGATCCAATTATTGTCACAGTTTAAGTAAAGAAATATTTAGAAACTTGCATAGGGTTATAGTTCGTTGAGTCGGCTTCGATTTAAGCCCTCGAAATCATCGTTCCAGTGTGTATATAATTTATGGTGATTTTAACGGTGTTCAGGTATAAGAAAATTCCAGTTTTACGAGTAAACTTGGGGGTAGTCGTTTTAGTCGTTAATAGTCGTATTATCCGGTGAAATTTATAAAGGGTATTTATCACTACACGGGACAGCCAGACAATCTAATTCCGCCAAATTAGACAAGTATTTTCGTTGGGATCACACATCGAACAGGTTTGGCACATACTCGATCTGAAATTGTAATTTTGCGATCTATGTAATTTAAATTTGTAACTTGAATATATAGCATGTAGCAAGTAAATTACTTGTCTGGAAACGTTGAATTGATGGCACGGTATGCACGGGCACGACTACGCGGCAACAACGTCAAGAATTTGGCCTTGGCCTCGGATTGAGCTCTATGCAATGGCTCAGCGGCGACGATGGGCTCCGGCTTGGAAGCTGAAAGTCGGCTGTTCGAGCTTCAGAGGAGGTGAGCGCAGCGACGGGTGGCCGAAGCTTGGAGGTTGGCCGACGAGGGAAGGCTCGGGTTGAACCGTGAGGAGAGAGAGAGAAGAGATTGGTGATGCTGGTGCTCGCGGAGGTGTGGAGGTGAGCACGGGGGTGCCGTTGGTAAGTTGGCCGGCGGTTTAGAGGCAGTGGCCGGAGGTGGCGACGGCGACGTGCATGCGAGGTCGGGATGTGGGTTTGAGAGGGGAGAGACGTCGGGAAAGGAGAGAAAGGCGAAGGTGTCGAAGGTTGGCGAAGGTGAGGTCGGAGGGAGTCGGAGAGATGGGGACTCGGGTGATCGGGGAAGAAGGGGGTCGAGGTTCCGGTGATGCGGGACGTCGAGGGTGCGGTGAGGTGTTGGGTGCGACGGGGCTGGGGACGAAAGTGAAGGCGGCGAGATGGGGGCGAGCGACGTGAGGGGGACAGAGGCGAGCGCGACGCTCGGCCGTGGGCGCGGGTTCGAGAGAGAGAGAGAGAAAGAATGGGAGAGATAGAGAAAGAGGGAGCGGGAAAAGAAATGGAAGAGAGAGGGAGAGAGGTGTGTGTGAGTGGGGAAGAGAGAGAGAGGAACGTGAGAATTAATTTAGTGAGAGAGAGAGAGGGAGACGTGCGTAAGAAGGGGAGAGAGAGAGGAACGTGAGAATTAATTTAGTGAGAGAGAGAGGAGAATTATTAGAGGAGAGAGAGGGGGAGACGTGCGTAAGAGGGGGAGAGAGAGAATCGTAGGAATAAAGGAAATTAAAGGAAGAAAATGGAGAATGTGGAAATAAAATTAATACGGAAAGTAATGGAGGGATTAGATGAGTGTTAATGGAAATTTATGGGGGAAGATTAAGAGGTGTTAATGGAAATTATTTTAGAATTTAAAGATGATTTAAGAGGGAATGATATAAGAAGATTTGAAATGAAGGAAGGAAAAATGAGGAGCTTGGGCCGGGCTCTTGACGGGCTGCTGGGCTGGGCTGAGTGAATAATTAATTAATTTATTAGAGAAAAGGGATGGGCCGAGGATTACAATAAAAGAATTGTAAGGAATTGGGAAGAGGGCCGGGTCTTTGGAGAAAAGAATTCAAATGGGGAAAAGAAATAAACGGGCCGGATTGGTTTAAATCCTATTTTAATTTACATGGGCTAGGAAAAATAGGTTATGGACTGAGTAAAGTATGGTTTGGGGTTTAGTAGAAATAAAATTAAATAAATTAAATAAAATTCAAGAATAACAAAAATACAGATTTTGGTACAAAAAGGGCTGGGTATTACATCATACCACCCTTACAAAAATTTCGTCCTCGAAATTTAAAATAAACGATAAGTTATACAAACATAAGCGAAAGTTATTATATTGCAAACTAACACATAAAGATTTACTAGAATCCGTGGACGAAGAAATTTGAAGGTATAAATATGAAAGAACAACATACAAAAAGATAGGTCTAAATAGGTATAAGGCAGGAATAACTATAGGGGCAACTACATGTATACGAGAATAGCAATAAGAACAATAACGAACAATGATATTCGAGGCGTACTCGATAAAATCGAAACTCAAATATGTGCACGTATAAGTATATCAAAGGTAGCACGTCAGAAATAATAAATATAAGGCACAACCATCAATAATAGTAATCATAGGCACAATACCCGTAAATAAGTAACGACAATAAAGTAGTGAAAGATTTGTCGGTAGGTTAAAATATTTTAGGATAATGTATCGATCAAATAACTTAGAAACTCACATAGTGAAAATAAGGAACATGGAACACAAATATGCACAGTGTAAGGTTGCGCTACTGAAAAAAATGAGGATAATAGTAGTGTGCTTGAAATACATAAAACTAAGTAGTCAATAACACGCACTCTTCGACAAATACAAGATAATGAAAACCAAATTTCGAATAATAAAGTCCCTAAATATATATATAGGGTACTAGGAAAACACAAAAATGTATAGGGCTAGCTAGGGTAAGAATTACAAGGAAGTGTGGCTCATTCAAAGGTTGGAGTATGGCTGCTTTAGGCTGAATTTAAGGAGATTGGGATCGGGTCAGCACAGGAACAAAGGACTGCAAGGTGAAAAGTATGGGGAGGATAACGGTCGGTAAATCATATGAATCAAAATTTGAAGAGTTAGCAAACTCGGAAATTTCACAAAAATATTCTCCTCCCAGAAGGATCTCAAACGAGGCACAGACGAAAGATGAAGGGTGGACCTCTAAAAGATCGGGTGTGGTACTTGTTAATCTCTATGAGGGTTAAAACAATGTGAGGAGTAAGGGTGGACAGATCTCAGTAGGAAAATAATTGTATAGAAGAAATAATCAAGTATCAAGTGAACTAAGAAGATCGAAAGATTAGCGAACTCAGCAATTTATTTCATTCCAGAAGATTTTAAACAAAGCATTCTCAAAAACGAAATGTGACCCTAAACTATACACAGATTTTATTTGGCCAGAGAAGACAACATCTAAAAGAAATCCCGTCAGTCGCGGCTGTGGAGATTCAACAGGTTGCGGTAGGCTCGCGCGCTCAGGTAGGGGCGTCCATTCCCATATCGCCTTGCAGGGATCGCCATTGGGAGTTCTTCCACAATAGGGTCTTGATCTTCTGGTCCTTCTTCCTCGGCTGGAGCTTCTTGATCGAGGTCTGATTCCATGTGATTCTCTTCTTCTGGATTCTCTTCCATGAGATTTTCCTCCACTGGATTTTCTTTTATCGGGTCTTTCTCGGGATCTTCCTCCATCAGGTTCTCTTCAGGGTCTTCTTCCTCTTCGTCGGAATCGCCTATCATGTCAAACTCTGGGGCGGCTGCTCCTTCGTCCTCTGAATCGTTGTTTCCGAAATTGACCTGGGGGCGTTGATCTCATCGTCAGAACTCATCAACGTGCGATCTAAAGAAACGCATGACTGTGCATCCTCATCTAGATGCGGCGCTGCTCCAGGGTGGGCCATGGCCTGAAAAGAAAGAGTCATGATTAGACAATGGAACACATCAAGAAAATAGCTAAGTGTACGAAGTATAGAAAGATATGCGGTGGCAGGAACTGAAAAAGTCAAGATTAAAATGCTGTGATAGTGAATAGTATGAATAAGGGGAAGGACAAGAGAAAGATACATATATTACGATTCAAGTTTTATTGCATTCAACTAAAAAGTTCGACGGATACAAGATTTCAAATGAAAGGAATTTTACAAAAGGGGTGATAACATTACTACTGAAAGTAGAAAACATAAAAAATTCTTTTTTGATTATTAGACCGCTGCATTCTCGTCACGCGAGTTGAATCCTGTGTTGGGTCCGCCTTATACTCAAAGTTCGAACTACGCAATAATCATCACTTGGCAGAAGTGGGGAGTGTGGACGAATCTCCTCTCTGTAGCTCTTTCCTTTTTGGACAACCGTTGATGAGATGTTCGTTGGATCCGCAAATCAGACATTTCCCTTGGGCGCGGCGACAATCCCTCTGAAGATGTCCTGGCCTCTTACAGTACCCACAACATGGGGTCTTCTGCTGCTTCTGTCGAGGGGAGACAAATTGGCGCTTCATCTTCTTCTCTATTCCACGTCTAACAGGGATCCCTTTACGATTTGAGACTCCCGCTGGTGCCTGATTCACCTGCCTTCTCAGTCCTTCAGCTAACAAATCGTCTGTTCGCTCCTGGGCTTCCTTCAAACCTTGCAGTACACTCAGAATCTCAATGGTCTGATTCTGGGGAGTGGAGATAGAGGAAGAGTCGTTGGAAGACATGATCCTGAAACAATAATTTTGAGGATGATATAAGGCACAAGCTATAAGAATCAAACTATAATATGGACTGAACAAAGATTCAAGAATATCAGATGTGATGAAATTCATTACAACTGGAAAATCAATGGTAGGATTCTAAGTCACTTAAACAGAGTACGGTAGTGCAATTACAACCACGTAACCTTGCCAAGTCACCCGAAACCCTAGCGAATGGACAGCAGAACACTCAATGTGAATATGAATCAAGGATATCAAGTTTACAATCTAGACTGAGGGATGTCTTAGATTGTCAAGCTCTACACGGAAAACTGCAATCCCAATCGAAGCAAAACCTGGCTCTGATACCAACTAAACCATGTCACGCCCCGCTTCCCAAAATACGGAATACGAGGGGTTGACAAGGCCAGCCATGCTCCTACGGTCAAGGAAATGTCCTGCCGTAGTCACACTTCGGCTTCTAGTTTTGCATGGTAAACAGTAAATGATGCGCAGGTAATGAGAAATGCAGTAACTGAACAAAACAATATAAAGAACTGACCTGATAGGAAACAAAAGGGTATTACTCTGGATAGATAATCAAGATGTCCGCGTTGTACGTCTAGTCCTGGTCCAGGCTAAATCCACTCCCCACACTGAGCATGCATACTCAGGTCGTCAGAGCGACACAATAACAATATAATATATAAATTCATGTGACAACTCTAACAGTGATAATAAATATATATAACAGTAAATCAATGACGGTGTAGGTATGAATATGCAGTAATCAATGCAGTGGAACAGTAAAAGCAATATAATGATATGCCAAGTATGTCAACACAGTAAGTATGTAGATCAATGCTATCATCCCTATCAGTCTCTAAGTCTCACTGTACAGGTCACTAAGCCTGTCGTCAGTCCAAGTGTGAGAGTCAACCACTCGCGAGTGTCCTCCACCCAAGGGTAGAACCCAAGGGCAAGGGACCACGGGCCCAACATGTAACTCACGGTAATAATCATGTACCCTGTAAATCTCCATATATCTCCATATATATAAGCCGGCAAGGGACTTCCGAGATTATGTTGAACTCACACTCAAATTACCCCACACCCCGTGGTCTACATCAAACGCTAACCATAACCTCAAATACTAATCGGTCTGTGACAAGTCTGCGCGAGAACTGGAGGCAAGACCTCCATCAAGCACGTCCCGACTAATATCTAAGATAAATGGCAGTGTCTGGTGCCTTATCTGTGACACCCATGCAAGAGCTTCCATAAGTGTCCCATACCACTTATAGTCACACGTACACGCGTTCCACAGATGTCGACAATGCAATAGAATAATAGGGTCCACTGATTGTGTACAAGTACGTATCACTTTCACTTATTCACTGATACACGAACACTAACGTACTTGCCACAATCATCACTAATACCTAACACCGGGTAATGCAGATTGTCACTAAGTTATCAATGCAGTGACATATGTATGATATGATGCGTAAACAGTATGTAAAGCACGATTAGGATGTCATGAATCAGTAATCTACCACTTGCAATATTTATCATAAATCAAACGTGTACAGTTTAGTGAAACGATAAATAGGGAATAAATAGTATGGTTGGTTATCTAACCATCGAATTTGGTTTCGCGGCAATCGGGTTTCGGGATCATTAGTTATGGCCATTTTCTTTTAAGCGTTCACGGCTGGAAACCCGGTTTCAGAATCGGAAGTCCGTTTCGCAACGCATTTTAATCCCAGTTGGGACCAGAATTTAGCGATGCTACAGTTGAATGAAATCTAGGGTTTTCAATAAGGTTTTCAACTTAATAGACGGATTCTCAATCTCATCTGTACGTCAGGAGATATACACCGTTTAATACTAGTATGTCAATTCTGATTCTGTTGGGACTGTTATACGTCCCGATCTTTTAAATTACAGGTTAAATAGCAAATGTTGACGAAACAGGGTGAAACCACTTGTGTTGTCTAGCTAACAGATTCACCTTTAATAAACAGCGGAGTTCCGCAACCTACGAGTTAAGAAAGCAGTGTGGTACCCATTACGGGACAGCGCACAGTAAACAGAGTCGCTCTGGACTGCAGTCCAGAGTCGCACTCCGATCCAATTATTGTCACCGTTTAAGTACAGAAATATTTAGAAACTTTCATAGGGTTATAGTTCGTCGAGTCGGCTTCAATTTAAGCCCTTGAATGCATCGTTCCAGTGTGTATATAATTTATGGTGATTTTAACGGTGTTCAGGTACAAGAAAATTCCAGTTTTACGAGTAAACTTGGGGGTAGACGTTAATAGTCGTATTATCCAGTGAAATTTATACAGGGTATTTATCACTACACGGGCCAGCCAGACAATCTAATTCCGCCAAATTAGACAAGTATTTTCGTTGGGATCACACATCGAACAGGTTTGGCACATACTCGATCTGAAATTGTAATTTTGCGATCTATGTAATTTAAATTTGTAACTTGAATATATAGCATGTAGCAAGTAAATTACTTGTCTGGAAACGTTGAATTGATGGCACGGTATGCACGGGCACGACTACGCGGCAACAACGTCAAGAATTTGGCCTTGGCCTCGGATTGAGCTCTATGCAATGGCTCAGCGGCGACGATGGGCTCCGGCTTGGATGCTGAAGGTCGGCTGTTCGAGCTTCAGAGGAGGTGAGCGCAGCGACGGGTGGCCGAAGCTTGGAGGTTGGCCGACGAGGGAAGGCTCGGGTTGAACCGTGAGGAGAGAGAGAGAAGAGATTGGTGATGCTGGTGCTCGCGGAGGTGTGGAGGTGAGCACGGGGGTGCCGTTGGTAAGTTGGCCGGCGGTTTAGAGGCAGTGGCCGGAGGTGGCGACGGCGACGTGCATGCGAGGTCGGGATGTGGGTTTGAGAGGGGAGAGACGTCGGGAAAGGAGAGAAAGGCGAAGGTGTCGAAGGTTGGCGAAGGTGAGGTCGGAGGGAGTCGGAGAGATGGGGACTCGGGTGATCGGGGAAGAAGGGGGTCGAGGTTCCGGTGATGCGGGACGTCGAGGGTGCAGTGAGGTGTTGGGTGCGACGGGGCTGGGGACGAAAGTGAAGGCGGCGAGGTGGGGGCGAGCGACGTGAGGGGGACGGCGGCGAGCGCGACGCTCGGCCGTGGGCGCGGGTTCGAGAGAGAGAGAGAGAAAGAATGGGAGAGATAGAGAAAGAGGGAGCGGGAAAAGAAATGGAAGAGAGAGGGAGAGAGGTGTGTGTGAGTGGGGAAGAGAGAGAGAGGAACGTGAGAATTAATTTAGTGAGAGAGAGAGAGGGAGACGTGCGTAAGAGGTGGAGAGAGAGAGCGGAACGTGAGAATTAATTTAGTGAGAGAGAGAGGAGAATTATTAGAGGAGAGAGAGAGGGAGACGTGCGTAAGAGGGGGAGAGAGAGAATCGTAGGAATAAAGGAAATTAAAGGAAAAAAATGGAGAATGTGGAAATAAAATTAATACGGAAAGTAATGGAGGGATTAGATGAGTGTTAATGGAAATTTATGTGGGAAGATTAAGAGGTGTTAATGGAAATTATTTTAGAATTTAAAGGTGATTTAAGAGGGAATGATATAAGAAGATTTGAAATGAAGGAAGGAAAAATGAGGAGCTTGGGCCGGGCTCTTGACGGGCTGCCGGGCTGGACTGAGTGAATAATTAATTAATTTATTAGAGAAAAGGGATGGGATGAGGATTACAGTAAAAGAATTGTAAGGAATTGGAAGAGGGCCGGGTCTTTGGAGAAAAGAATTCAAATGGGGAAAAGAAATAAGCGGGCCGGATTGGTTTAAATCCTATTTTAATTTACATGGGCTAGGAAAAATAGGTTATGGACTGAGTAAAGTACGGTTTGGGGTTTAGTAGAAATAAAATTAAATAAATTAAATAAAATTCAAGAATAACAAAAATACAGATTTTGGTACAAAAAGGGCTGGGTATTACATATATCATTGAGCGTCGACGGATGTTGTGCCTTGTGTCTCACCCTCTATCCATATTTACTAGAATCGTGAGATTTGTGACTGAGGGCACAATTGAGGGAGGATACTGAAATTACAAGAGAAAAGAGACTTGTGTTTGAAGGGTAATGTTTATTTGATGTAAACCATCTTATAAGTTAGACTCATTGATATCCATGTTTTACTCGTCCCAAGGTTGCAGCGAGGAGCAGATGCGTCAGATTTCCCAGATACTAGGAGGTGGAGCACTTATCCATTGTCCTAGACGGTATAAGCAAAACCGAAAAATACGTATATGTAAGCACTCTTACAGTTATAGTATTAGTTAATAATTTTCAATTTATCTTTTAAAAATGTGCATGTGGGCAAAACCGAAAAAATATCTAAAGTAGTATATGGTAAAAGAAAATGGATCACGCTCTACTCTTTAAAACTAAGTTTGAGCCTAAACCTATAGGCTTTCATAAGTATACTGTTGATGTGTGAGAGAGTGTGCGCGTGCATGTGATTGATATTTATAGGTTACAATCAAGTGTATAAGTTAGGTATCTAATTAATGAAGAAGACTTTCAGGATACCGCTCGATAGGAGAAGTTTCTAATGGCGATGACAGTGGCGGGAGTTAGTGAGGTATTTATGTATATGTGTTAGTGCAACCAGCGTCGGTTTGAAAATTATGATTTGAGTTCATATATTTATTTATTTATATTTGCAGGGTTCATAGGCTTGAGTCAGCTGGGATTGCGCGCGATTTGGAGAGTTTTTTTTGTATTGTTGGACCATGCAGATTGATATTTTTCAAGGCGAGATTCTGATGGCGATAAGAGCGGTGGAAGTTAGTGAGGTACGCATTTACATGTGTTAATTAATGTAGCCAGTGTGTTGTTTAATTTCGAAAATTCTGATTTAAGTTCATGTGTTTATTAAACTTGTTTTAGATTTGCAGGATTCGTAGGGTTGAGTGTTACATGTGTTAATTTTGTTTTCGGATGGCTCTCATTAGACATGGAGGGTACGGCTTGCTTTGTGGAGAAAGATCCATGCAGCTAGCGTGTTGTTTAATTTCGAAAATTATGATTTGAGTTCATGTATTTATTAAACCTGTTTTGGATTTGCTGGGTTCGTAAGGTTGAGTGAGCTAGGGTTGTGCGTGCGATTTTGAGAGTTTTTCATATTGTTAGACATTTAGTAAGTAATGCATTATTTGTATTCAAAACAATATTGTTTGCATTGATTTGGAGAAGGTTTCATATTTTTCATATTGTTTGAGTTGTTGAAATTGTTGCATTTATAATGGTTTGTGATGGAAATGCTATTGGTTTGTGGTATATCGTTTTTATATATTTGTTTATGATAAAAATGCTATATTTGCGTATTATATTGTGATTAAATGAATTATTATAGGGGAAAAGACATTTTCTGTAAAAAAAATTCAAAAATATACGGGTATTAGCGATCGTTCAAGTTACGGAAACGGTTTCTAAAACCCATATTAGTGATCGTTCACTGATATAGAAAACAGTTTAGAGTCGTCGGTTAGTCCACGTGGTATGGTATTGGCGACCGTGGCGAACGGTCGCTAATAAGTCATTAGCAACTGTTTGTATTAGCGACCGTTCGTAGACGGTCGCTAATACACGTGTCAGCGACCACCCTTTTTGCAACCATGTATTAGCGACTGTTTAAAATACGAACTGTCCCTAATACTCTTTAGAGACTGTACATTTAATATTAGAGACCGTTTAAGCCGGTCTCTAATATGTATAGTATCCAATAATGAATGTATCTTACTCTATGGTAACTGGCAACGTTGCCACATAGAATGGGTAGCATGCTGGTGGTAAACAAAATCTGATAGTTACAGTTATTAAGACGTGACTCAATCGCCATCAATATAGATTGAAGATTTTCAACCGGTCGGCTGAAACTATCCACTCTAGTGATTTTTAAATGGATTCGAGTCCGCTATTTGTATACCGTCCAAGATATTATTTTTCGAGCAAAGATACTAATACTCACAAGGATAAATTTAGCTAATACTCAAAATATATAGTTTGTCCTCTGGATTTTTTTTCCTAAGTAAACTATGCTTTTCAAGGAGTATTTTTTTCAGTAAACCATGCTAAAAACATCACTTAAGGTATTATACTATAATTTTAAAAAAATCTTAGGGTAGTTTAGTACAAAAGACTATGATCGTCAGTCATGGGTATTTTAATGCAATTACCTAACAACTAACAACTGTAATAGATCATCCACTATTGCATGCATTGATGACAACAAGACTTTAATAAGGCAGATTCGGGTCTCTTTACTATTAATAATGACAGAGAGATCATTTATATGCATCTCTTATGTGATCAGATCCAAAATTCACCGCACCATCCATTTAGCAATGGACAATGAGATTGATAGGAGTGGTCTCACCTCTATTATTAATAGTGGAGAGATCCCGAATCCCTTTAAGGCCACCCTCCTTTTGGTAATTTAATATATTGTGCATCTCTAACACAATCTATTGAGCGAACTAAACGGATACGGATATGGTAATGCATATACAGATTTATTGCTTTAAGCGTAATTATGTGAAAATTATTATTTTCAAATGCAGGGGTCCTTATCTAAAACTATCTAAGTCGATCGATTCTTAGAATATTCCTCAAGAAATTTAATATCATCATTCTTCTTATCAACCTGTAAACGATTGTCTTATATCATCATTCTTCCCATCTTGCTACACGTTCGATATAAATATTCCTCCAAAAATTTCCCAAAAATCAAATTCCCTCTCAAAATTTCGTCCTTTTTACCCCCAAAATGAACCCAAAACCCTTGATCATCTTCCTCCTCTTCTCTCTCCTCTCAATCTCAGAGTCAAGAATCAGAGATAGAGCGGCAAAGTTGCCTCCTTTATCTGCAAACTTGAGGTTTGGGAGGGGGAATGGGGAGTTCAAGATCCTGCAGGTGGCCGACATGCACTACGCCAACGGGGGAGAGACCAAGTGCCTCGATGTGTTGGATTCGCAGGTGAGCGATTGCTCCGATCTCAACACGACGGCGTTTGTTTATAGGGCGATTCGAGCGGAAAGGCCCGATCTTGTCGTCTTCACCGGTGAGCTATCTCAATCATTTGCACCAATTTTTATTTTATTTTTGGGGAGCTTTCTTTTAATTTTTGAGTAGTAGTGTGAACTTGGCGATGAGTTTGAGGTTTTTTCTTTGGGTGGGACCCATTTTTGGGGGAGTGGACAAAGGAGTCGATGTGGGCATTGATTGGATTTTACTGGGAGGGATTGGAATTGATAATTGTTTGGCACTTTGTCAAAAGCCATGCTAAAAATGCCACCTATTTGATATACACAGCGTAAAACCTTTATGCCTTGTTTGGATTTGGAGTTTGGTTAACCGTATTTTATTTGGTTTGCAATCCCCAAGCGGAGTTTAGATAACTGAGATCAGATTAGAGTTGTGATAATTGCAGTTATCTCAAATTTAGGGTTGAAATAACTGCTATCATCTGAACTCCAAAATGATTCAAATATATTATTTTGGAGTCAACTTTGGCATACTTTATGAGGCCCTCTTTGGGAATGGAGTTAAGTCTTCTAAACTATAGTTTCATAAAATCAGTAAACCCAAACTCCAAAATCCTAACTTTGGCTCGTTTGGATACCATTTTGGAGTTGAGATATTTGCAACTATCTCAACCCCAATCTTATCAAAGTTTTGTAAACTCCAATTTTGGAGTTTGGGGCTTGCAAACCATTGTTTGCATCACCCACCTCCACTTAAAAATAAACTACATTATCTCAACTCCACCAAACAGGGCCTGAAACCAAGGTTTAGAATACTTAACTCCATTCCCAAACATGCCCTTACTATATTATAACTAGAACTCAAGGAGGCCCAATGTGTTGTTTTGGCCTTATTTTAAGAAAGAGTTCGGAAAAATAATAAAGTTTCCTCAATTTATTCGAAATCATAAAGTTGTCAATGTCGTCCTCTCTCCCCCGCATAAAAGGATGCATCCATGCATCTTGGAATTTGGAACATAAATTTATAAATAACCCACTCTATATATTATAATTCAATTCCTCTTATTTTTCAATGCATTGCACGTGCATAAATTCTAGTCATAGCTAATCAAAAGGAAACATGATGTTTCATGCATAAAATACATCATTGGGGTTTTACTAAGCTTAGTGGTTATTAAATAAAAAAGAGATCCTTTCCATTGGGGATAGAAGGGTTGGTCGAAAATTAAAACTATGATAAGAAAATAAGTTAGAATCATGGATTCATGCAGCCAACAAGGCTAGAGAGACAACCCTATTTTTAGGGAGGAGAGCGAGGCCCGTTAGACCGATCATTTAGCTCAAGGAAATAGGTAAAGGCCCTGCTTGGGTATGGAGTTAGGAAATCAGATTTTATTTTTAAGTGGAGACAAAGGGTATGCAAACTTCCCTTAAAAATGTTGTTTTGGAGTTGTCCAAATTTAAAAATAGATATTTTCGATACACTTTTGGGAGTTTACAAAACGTAGGTTGGATTGAAGTTTTCTAACCTCCAGTTATCAACTTTGGAGTAAATAACCAATGTTCTCTATACTCCAAGATGAAAGACAAACGGGCATAGTTAGGCTTGGAGTTAAGTTTAGATAACCTTTTGGAACTCCGGAGTTTCACATTAATAAATTTAAAAAGTCAAGCATCCACAACTTTTAGATGATCAACATGACTATCGTGATCTCTCTGTCCTAAATATCGATAAGCCAATTTAATGTTACTTTTATCCTTTTACTTTGCATTGGACAGTCGCTAAATTAACAGCGACGTTGGCAACTAGTATTCAGATTACATGTCTTAGGCCATGGAGATCAAGATGTGCAACGCCAGTGGATGGTTGTCTTTTTAACCATCCAGTTAGATAATTTCCGAGATTGTCACTCCATATTATGTTTCTGGAGTGGGGACGGGAGTTGATAGGTTCTTAATTTTGTCATGCTGCGGATGGCGTTGCGGTAAAGTCTTATCACATTAATGGTTATGGGCCTTCATTACAATCCCTGTGTTTGAGGTTGAAGTAATCGATTCAGTATGCTCTCCAATGCCTTGCAAGGTCTACTATAAATAAATACCTTAACAACCACTTTTTTCCGACATTTTTTTCCCAATACATTTAAACCTGACACTGATTAGATTAAACTGTGTTGTAATCGGGTTCACATGGACTATGAGACTTGGGGTCCAATTATCATTTCTTTGAAACTTCGTTTATTTTTTCCTGACTGGCTACTTTATATTTTCTAAAGTACCGCTTTCGATAATTTTCATAAAAATTAACTTTGATGCAGAGATAAATCTTTTCCAGATAAGTATTGGACTACTTTATGTATATTCATTCATCAGAAAGTATATTTCAGAAAGGATATTGCACCATTGGATAGTGTTATCGTTTACCACTAAGTTCAATATTTACTGTTATCAAGGAAGAGAATTCTCTTCATTGATTCTTTTATGAATGAATCTGCCAGTACATAATCGCATTGTTAATAGTTCATTATACTGTATAGGTTTGGACCTTAATGTGGAAAGTCCTAAATGAGAATATATAGAATTCCGTTCCTAATTGTACAAGTAATCAGAATCCTAATTTGTAACTCTAATGTTATTGATAGAATGATACAATATACTTTCATGTACTAGATGTTCATTGGTTTAAACAAGTCCAATTTTGTTACCCTATGCTTTCTAATACACTCAATTTTATTCCAGTTCTCTCATATCCCTCCATTTTAAACCCTACTTCTGAAGAGAAGCTTTCCTTAATCTGTTTTGATACCCAATAGAAGTGAATATATACAAGTTTCAGAGAATATCACAAGATATGAGGGATCGCAGGATCCAAATAGGAAATCTCCTAAAAATCAACTTCCATATATAATGGAAAACACACACAAATCAACTTCCATATATAATGGAAAACACACAGAGAATACGAAACCTTGTTATCTGCCACTGGTATTTTGCATGTGCTATGCACATTTACATACGTTGGATATCATGGAAAATGATGTGAGAAAATTTTAAATTTTTACTAAAATTAGTATATATTTTTAGTCAATTTATTTAAATATTTGAGATTATTTCCAGTTAGAAATTTTAATTTATGTTATTATTTATGTCAAAACTATGTGGATTTTCTTTTTGCTATGTGTCATGCTATGGAGTAAATTAAATTTCTAGTTTGAGACCCCCTTATATTGGACAATAATAATAGCAATTTAAATATTCATATCATGATCTATTTCAACAGGTGACAACATCTTTGGCTTCGACTCAACCGACTCTGCGAAATCAATGGACATGGCATTTTCCCCAGCAATATCCCTCAAACTCCCATGGGCGGCCGTTTTAGGCAACCATGACCAAGAAGGGACTCTCTCGCGTGAAGGAGTGATGCAATACATTGTGGGGATGGCCCACACATTGTCTAAACTGAACCCTGTCGGGGTTGAAATTGATGGATTTGGAAACTATAATTTGGAAGTTAGTGGGGCCGAGGGATCCAGGGTTGCAAACAAGTCAGTTCTCAATTTGTATTTTGTTGATAGCGGGGATTACTCGACCGTTGAGTCTATTCAGGGGTATGGTTGGGTTAAGCCGTCTCAGCAAGTTTGGTTTCAGCGGACCTCTTCCCGCCTTCAGGTACATATAAAAGTTTCTTTTTAATTAATTTTTAAATAAATCTGGTTCATTTTTTATAGTATAGAGAAATACATAATTGGGATGAAATTGAGTTGGAAATTAAGCACTGGCGCAAATTTTATTGAGGAAAACAATGTTGGGCCGGGATGGATCTGTACCAGACATACACGACACCCATTAGGCTAAATTACAGTAAAGTGCCCTTAACTATCGTGGTTTATCACTAAACTGAAGTCTTTTTTAACTATCAGAGTACACTCTCTAAACCTGAAGTTTTAAAGGTACCCTTAAAGGTAGTACCTTAGGGAACTCACTGTAATGAAGAAATTTCGAGTTAGTTAATTAAAAAATATCGATAATTAGGGGTAGTTTAGTGTAATTTAGTAGCCTGCTATGCAATAACACATTCTTATTTTCTTTTTAATTTTTTTTTATTAAAACGGAGGGAAAATGCCCCCGCGTGTTTCATTACACGGCAATTTAACATTCTTTTTAATTTTTGAGATAAAGATGGGATAATGTAATCAGACAAAGTTGATAGAGAGCAGGAGATGGATCACATTGATCTATAACAAATCTGCTTTTGATTTTGCCTTTACTTGGCTCTTACTAAATTAAAATCAATATGATAAGAGTTTGGGTTAGGATTCAAAATTTAGATTCAGATTATAGGATTGGGTTTTGTGAAAGGTGGTCAAGTATGAGATCAGCTACTACAAAAAACCAACTGAAGACTTGGTTTCTCAACCTAGAAGGATAGGCAACATTATAGTTCTAGATTCATACTTCATTTTCTTCATCATCATCTAACCATTTCCCTTAAATGAGGTTTTCTATGGCGCTATAGATAAAATTTCATTGAGAAATTTAGAATCTCGCCTGAAATTTTTTTTTGGGGACCTGAAAGGGCCATGCATAAGATCTATTAGATCACTTTGCAGGTAAGAAAACGCTATGGGCTATGCATATTAAGCTCATTCAACCGAAAGGCTAAATTACATTAAGCATCCTTAACTATGGGCATTTTCATTAAACTGCCTTGGGGGATTTTATTACAGTAAAATCCCTTAAACCTTGGGTTTGAGGAAAAATTATTCATGAAAAATACCCTTAAATTGTATCACTTTAAGGGAGCTTATTGTAATAAAAAAAATTGAAGGTGGTTTAGTAAAAAAACGCTGATAGTTAAGGTAGTCTAGTACTCTAATATAACCCAACCTTACAAAACATATAAACTAAGGAATTGCATTCATCTCTGCGAAACGATACATGCATGTGACCTAGTTTCAAAATGTTCTTGCCATGAATAATACCTAGTTTCCAAATGTGTGTGACCCAGTACTCGTTTTTAGTGGATTATACCCCTGTTTTTACTAAACTAACATAACATAACATAACGTATCAAACCAAAGGAGCATAGCTCTTGCGGTATAACTATCCTCTACAAAGTGAGAGGTCTTTCCAAAGGGGGTTAAGAATAAATCCCTCAACCCTCATCGTATTTTTAGAGTTTTGGTGTAGTGGAAGAAACATTCACATGATATTAAAGCAACCTAGGTTCGATCCCTACCGTTGCGTATTAAATGCGGATTTATTTAAATTAAAAATACCACTGCATAAAAGCCCGGGTTTCGGCCCAAAGAGCCTTTGACCTGCGGGAGGTGTTTTAGAATATAAAAATAAATCTCTCAACTCTTATCATAATTTCGGAGTTTTGGTGTAGTGGAAAAGATATTTCATAGGAGTCGCATTTACAAAAAAAAAATTAAAACATATTGGCATGAACAAAATTTGCAAAATATAGTGAAAAACGGGTAGTCTTATATATAGGTTTGTGGTCGTAATTTATAAGGTTTTTGGTGGTTTAGTGAAAAGAAGGTATATGTTTTGGTAGTTTAGTGAAACTACTTCATTCTTTGTGCAGAAAGAATACAGAAGCAAACCCCAGCCACAGAAAGAATCAGCACCAGCCCTATTGTACTTCCACATCCCACTCCCTGAATTCTCCAGCTTCACCTCCTCAAACTTCACGGGAGTAAAGCAAGAAGAAATCAGTTCCCCCTCGATCAATTCTGGCTTCTTCACAACCATGGTCGAGTCTGGAGACGTGAAGGCCGCTTTCATCGGTCACGATCATTTAAACGACTTTTGTGGAAAACTTAATGGCATTGAGTTGTGTTACGCCGGGGGATTTGGATATCATGCTTATGGGAAAGCAGGGTGGTCGAGGAGAGCGAGGGTGGTGTCGGCAAGTTTGGAGAAGGGTTTAGATGGGGAATGGGGAGGCGTGAAGTCGATTAAGACATGGAAGAGGCTTGATGATGAGGATTTGTCGATTGTTGATTCTCAGGTTTTGTGGAACAGAGGATCTAACGGTGAGTTATGTAAGATTTGATGTTTTTATTTCTATTTCTATTTATTTATTTTGTTCATGGACAGGGAGACGTAGAAAAGGAACCGTCGGAAATTGAGCTATGGTATGTTCCGATTTGGCTGGTAATTTAAAGAGAGAATCCTTACTGCACCACATAAAGCCATGTATTTTTAGTTTAATTAATGAATACAAATAGATTGTTTTGAACCCTGTCACGTTTTGTTCATGTGTTCTTGTTAATTAGGGTTTCAAAAAATTACAAAGGGGATGTTGGTGAGATATTATATGTAAAAGATACCATATATGAATGTAATTTATATGCTAGTTTCTTGCTTTCTTGCATCTTCTCCTTGAGATTTTGCTACTGTTATGAAATATTTGAGAAATCTAACAGGAATACAGCAGAAAATTAAAGACTCTTATTAAATAATATTAAAATGTCACAGTAGAAAATTAAAGGATAAATAGCATTAAATTACGCAAAGTCCGGTGAAAGTTTAAAATTAGACGTATAAATACCCAAAGTTTCGGTTTGACATTTCCGTGACTGACACATCTAACGGTGAATGCGTAAAGACATTTATACCCTCCTACCCTATTGATCCAAAGAATATGTTGACAATTAAATTAAACAAAATTTCCCAAAAATATAACTTTACCCTCTTCATCCGCCTCTTTTCCTTCCACCCTAGGAGATATATTTGGAAAATTGCTAAAATATCCTTCGGTTGGAGGAAAATTGGGAGAAAAAAAAATTGTGGTATGATTTTATTGCAGAGAGTAAAAATGTCCAACAAAAGCACATGAGATGCGCGTGAGAATTTGACTTGAAATATTCTCAGGACTCCACCATTAAAAGTGCGAAATTGAAACTTTGGGGGTATTTATATGTACGATTTTTTACTTTAGATATATATATATATGCTAAGCTTACCAAGCTTTAAGTATTTTATTGCTAAAGATAAAAGAGGTGTGTATTTTTTATTTGCACCTATTCGATTATATCAAGATAAAAGTCAATAAATATTTTTTAGCAATGTTAGGTTTTACAAAGATAATATTATTTGATTAGGTACAACAATGAAACTCAATAAAATCAATATCGTTCACAGTTTTAATAATAAAAAACCCTATCTCATTTCAACCTGCTATAAAGCAAGATTAAGCAGGGTTTCAAGTACCTAAAGCAAGCAAGGCCTCAAACCTTTAAAGCAGTAGAGAGGCTTTAAACTACACTTTTAGCAAACACGAAGCACCTCATGTCCATGCTTCTTACAATAGTGTATAGGGTTGTTCCCCTGAGATAAACGTGATGATCAACTTGTCGAGCGCCGTGTTCTACTTGTCCAATCCGTAAAACTAGCATAACATTTTGGAGATCAAAGCTTTACCGCTGTATAAGCATATCTTCAGTATTACAGGAAATTAGCGATATTTTATTTTGGAGATAAAAGTTTTACCGCGGAGCTCTTTTTAATATTCTTATCAAGTTTGCTGATCGGTTCTTGGCTTACCATATTTTTGCACGTGTGATGTGAAAAGAAGTTATACTATTCGCGTATGGGCCACACACCAAGTGTTTGAGTATGTTACGTAGATATAAAAATGCGTAACCTACCAGGCTTGACTATCAGAATCGAGAGACAAATATCATGGGCCTGCTAGTTTGCCACCATTACATAGGTATTGTGGGTCCAATTATTTTCTCGCTTGGATAAATTGTGGTATGATTTCAACCCGGCAAGTAAAGTATTACTCTTTTCTAAAAGGATAAATCACATAACAACACAAGTGAAAGAAAAAAGTAATTAGAAACTCAACAAAGAAAAAACAATATTGGCTCAAATGCCAATTGGGCCCCCCGCCTCCGGTGGAGACGGGTGGATAAACCCTTCTGGGCCTCGTTCGTAATAAATATTTTTCCTATCCACAATTTATCTACAGACAAAATGGTAGGGCCCACAACACCTAATAGTGTCAAACATGTGGGCCCATGTTGTTTGTCTCTCGGATAAAATTTTAGTATAGCCCCCAGAATTCTATGCTATTTTGATATACCCTTATTATTCTTTGATATTCCTCAGGCCTCCTGGAATTCCTCAAAAAATTTCAAATGTCTCCCAAATGGTTAATTTACAATTAAGTTTTAAATATTTATATTTTTCTAATATATCTTATTTATTCAATACCAATTTTATCCATGCAGCTCCGTCAGGGACGGATCTACGTAAAGACGAGGATAGACGGTCACCCTCTCAGGATTTACGGTGTCGATATAGTATGGTCAATCAGTAAGTTAATTATAAGTATATATAATTTGTGCTATAGAATGTTTTAAGTAGGATCAATGAGGCTGTTTGTTGAGGCTTCAAGCTCTGCTGCTTCAGATCTAGGTTTGAGGCTTTGGGCGCATTATTTTTCTTGATAATTAGTTTTTAGTAATATTTCTTTAATAAAAGCTTATGCAAAATTGATAATTATTTTTTAGTAACATTTCTTTAATAAAAGCTTATGCAAAATTGTAGAAGGTAAGTAATTGAAAAATGAACTCATCCGTTAAATAAACAACAGCTATTCAGATGTAAATGAACTTAAATAAATAAACAGCAACGAATTTAATTACATCCATTCAAGTTAAAAGTTTTATGTCTCATTCACTGTGTGGCATTTTATACCCTTTAAATTTTTGGCCCTATCTGATTTGGTTTTTTGGACCTCCTCACCATCTTCTCTTCATTAAATCGAATCAAAACTCTTGATTTTCTTCTTGTTTTGAACTTCTTTTCCCAAGCCCCTTCTCTTCCATCCTCAAATTCTTTCTTTAAAATCCTGAACAAAAGCTTAAAATCAACAAAACCTAGATAAAAAAAACCCTAAATTAATAAACCCTAAATCAACAAAATCTCTAAAGGAACAGCCCCTAAAGAAAAACCTCAAATCAACAAAATCTAAAGAACCCCAAATCAACAAAAGGCTAACAAATCTTTATATTAAGATAATCAAAATCATAATATAAGAAACACAATAACAAATTGAACTCGTAGAGAATTAATAGCTTTTCTTCTATTTTTTGTATATATCATCAATGCAAAATCCTAATAGTATCCAAAATTTCAAAATTAGTGAAGATGAGAGGAAGAAGAAGATTGTGTAAAAGGGTAATTAAGTATTTTCATTTCTTCTCGTCAAAATTAATTGCTTCATAACGGAGTTAGGAGATACATAAAAAATTTAAAGAAATTTTTGGGCAGGAAGAACATCCAAGAATAATGCGGGTATATCAAAATAGCATAGAATTTTAGGGGTATATTAAAAAAAAAAATTTTAAAAAAACTTTTGTTTTTAACCTCAATCAACAAGCATGTGTCATTCTTTTCCATTTTTTATGGCTGCCAAAAAGCTGCAAACTTTCCATAATTCCATTACCCCTCAATTCACGGGAAAAAGCAGCACAAGTACTATCACCAAACCTCATCATCAATGTGAAAGCAAGAAGCCCACTTCTATCATTCTTATTCTTCTTCTTATTCTTTTCTCCATTATCAATCCCCAATTTGAGCTCAAACCCAAGATTTTCTATACTCTCACTCGATCTCTCATGGTGTTTTTGATGCTAATGTTGAAGCCCTTTTGTCGCAAGCTCCTCCTCATTCTTAGCCTTGCCCATCTTGCCTTGGCAAAGGATTCTCAAGGTACTTAACTTCTTGCTCTCTTTTTTACTATCTCATTTGGGCTCATTACTCAGCCTAGCAGAACCCCTTTTAGTTTAATTCAACTCTTCATTTAGATTTTATGAGTAATATCTATGTTAGCATCTTAATTATTCTTAAATTAAATTTGTACGAAATTTTAAACCTAATTGTTAATTCTAGGTTACCATTTTTCCAATTCACCGCATGCTAAAAAAAACGTGGTTTCGGCTGCTTTCTTTTCTTATCCATTTTTTGTTTTTTTTGTTCATGAAGAAATCATCTCTGAGATTTTGGGAAAACAGATATATAGTTGAGTACCCATAAAAAACACAGGGGAAAAAATATTAAAAATTCATTGTAATTTTATTTATTGGGGCAAGAACATTTCCAAAATGACATGTGAACAACCTTTTGTCTCAGAATTCTTAAACTTTTGGACAAAATTCGGGATCTGTCAACTTTTTAGAACTAAGTAGGGATTTAGCTGGGGTTTAAAACTATTTAAGGATTTAGCAAATGCGGGTCAAATCAAGACCACCTACCATTAAGGATTGGGCAATTGAAGTTGGACGGGTCTGAATCCGCACTTTGCGGGTGCGGATTCAACATGAGAGAGCTCCTCCCTCCCACGCTCCTCTCCCTCTCTCTCTCTCTCTCTCTCAAGTTGAATCTGCACTTTGTAAGTGCGGATTCAACTTGAGCTCTTGAGTTGAATCCGCACATGCGAGAGCTCAAGCTGAATCTGCACTTGTGAAGTGCGGATTCATACCCGACCAATTTCAACTGCCCAGTCCTACGTGGCATCTAGGCGGCCTTGATTTGACCCGAATTTACTAAATCCCTAAATAGTTTTAAAACCCAGCTAAATCCCTAATTAGTTCTAAAAAGTTAACAAATCCCAAATTTTGTCATAAACCTTTTCTTATGTTATACCATGAATCCTTGATCAATTTCATGCCCCATTGTATCGTTAAATTTGATTCTCAGCACACATGGCAAGAAAAATCCTTATAATTTACAGAAAGGATAGTATTTAAATTTTTATTTAGTTGTTCAAAATCTTTTCAAATCATAAAAATGTTGCAGGTTTTTACGATGTTAATATATATTTCCCACATGCAAGATATCACTAAATTGTATTTTGGAAGGAGAATTACATCCTATATATCTTTACAGGAAATCCTGCGAACGAAATCATAGACTTAATAAACCAAAATAGAACATCAAGCAAGCTCCCCAAAGTCGTCAACAATGAAGGCCTCGGATGCATGGCATTGCAATACATTTCTAATTGCATCAACAACTGCAGCAGCAACAACACACTCAATTGCCATCCTCAAGAAACCGATATCACGGAAATCTTCGCCCCAAATTGCGGGGTAGAGCTGCCTACACTCGAAACTATATCTGGAAAAATCATCGGTTGCAATTGGAAATATCAGAACCCAGATGAAGCGTTCTCTACAATTTTGATTACTGATAAGAAACAAATCTCTCTGTTGAATAGTAAAGAACATAGGGAAGTTGGTGTCGGGTTGAGGAGAGTTAAGAAAGGGGCGTCGTTTTGGTGCGTTTTGTTTGGTAGCGGGACTATCAATTCGAGTTTTGTTCTTGAAAACGGAGGTAGAGGGATTGAGCAGAAAGACGGGTGTTTTAGCGGCCAAGATGAGGCTTGTAGTGGTGGAGAGAGGAAGGCTGTGAGCGTGAATGGGGTGGTGAGTTTTGGTTTTGTGATTTATGTTGTTGCTTTTGTGTTAGGTGTTTGATTATTTTAGAGAGGGAAAGGTTGAATGTTGGAGAAGACATTCTTTGGTTTGTAATTGAAACAAGTTAAACTTGTAAGAATGCATATTTTAGATGATATTCCTTTCGTTATCCCACCGTTAAATTTTTTTACAAAACCTATCTGAAACAAACATGTAGACCAAATTTGGTGAAATTTTATACATATCTAAAACATGTAGATCAAAATGACCGGGATGGATCGATGAAAACACAGCATGTTATGTGTTTAAATGTTTGGCCTCAAAATAAAAAATGAAAACCGGCCACAAAAGATCACCTTGCTGAATATGTATTGTTATTAAAACTATTTAGAGCGGCTCAGAAGATAATGTGGCTAGGAGGTAAATTTTGATAATTAAAAATCATAAGCCCCGATTTTCCTAATTAAATATTAAATCAAGTATCTAAAAAAAATTTATTGCCCTTGTTTTTTAAAATATTCAGATCTTTTATCAGAAAAAATATATTCAAGTCTTCTCTCTTCATTGGAGATCTTTAAGAATCTCTTTAATTTTCATTAAAAATCTATAAAATTATTTTTAAATCTTTTCCAATGAAGTCCAAATATGAAATGTTTATCGCACATCCCTTCTCTACTATTATAACTACTATTATAAGGCAAGAGGGAGATGGTCATTTTATTTGAAATTAATTGGTGATGCGGCATCTCAGTTTTTTAGAGTAATCACACACAAAAAACACAATTTAAATACATGCAATGCACGTAATTAAATGTCACATCATTATTATTTTACAAATGATGTGCGTAATTGAATTGATACATCATTATTATTTTACAAATGCGATATAAATGTTAAATTAATAAAGAAATTTATTATAAACATCCCCCATAATTATGTGCAACTTGCAACGCCCGTGTCAAAAACGCTAGTGCAAGATAATAGCATTCTTTTAAGGTGAACTACAGCTCAACTTATTATCCAAAAAGAAAAACACCCGTTCTTTTCATCATTCAAAATTATAAAACATATGGAATAAAAATGAAACAGTTGATATTCAATAATGTCTCTATAATAAATAAGCAGTATTTGTAAGGTATAAAATTAGTTATATACAAGATACAGCGATCCTCTTCTAGTATGATCACATAGGATACAAGAGCTACTGCTACGGGCACACAATATGTTATCTCAAGCCAGAGTGTACATAGTGATACAGCTACCGTGATTGCTCCCGCCAGAAACGAATTTCTTTAAGTTACCGTGCTATAATTTGGAATGCGGTCTCCATGGACATCCACCCTCAAAAGCTTGTTCCACCACATCTTCCATCTTCTTCGGAAATAAAATCTATTTATAAGAAAAGAGGAGTTAGATAAATGATTCTAGTAAAAGGAATAGAATGAGGGGGGAAATAAAAATTATCTATATTTATGCCCCCATTTAGGACTTGAAACCACTCAAAAGCTCGGGTTTTGACCTATAAAAAGGTGTTTAATTTATGGGGGCATGTTAATCATAGTTTCGAAGTTTCGGTGCTGTGGCAGACATTTATGCGCTACTAATCTCAGTAGTGTTGATAAATCAGTTTGATGGGTTATAAGTGTTGGACGAGATACAAATGAATGTGTGTTAAGCGCAATATACCCTAACGCCTCTAAAAGTCGTGTAAAATGGGTCAGTTATAGAGTTAGTGATTTGACGTATGAGATGCATGAAGTACAATACAAGTATCACATATCGACCGAGCGATGAGAGTTTTCGACTATCCAATGCCCAATGCCTATTGGACACGGAGCTAGTAGTTTGTCAAAAGCTACTTGCCATTGTTATACCTATTGGATTCTACATTATACATTCCAAGTATGATTGAGTAATGAACTAAGTTAAAGGGAGAGCATACTGTTACGGAAAACTAGTAAGGACCTGGCGCGGTGTATCTCGAAGGATACACTCAAGCCCTAAGCAAAACACAAATGATATTCGCACAGCGGAAAACCAAGTCATCGGAGATTGGAAAAATAAAGAAAAGAATCCGCAAGCAACTAATACCAATCGCAATATAGAGAAAATCACACCAAAGAGCAATCGACACAATATATGCCTAGATTCGGTGCCAAGATGCATTTAGTCCTGCCTGCACGATAAGATCCTCCACTAGATAAATATTAAATGAGATTATAAACCTACCCAAATCGTCCAAATACAGTATCTCTCACAAAGCTCACCCCTTTATCTCAAACACCCTAGGTTTTAGTAGGCTCCCCTTTTGGATGGGATAGAGAATATGAGGCATCCTAAAACCCTAACCAAACATAGCTATTTATAGTCTAGAGATTATCTGGGCAAGAATTAACTTCATTGGGATGAAAACCCGACCCGAACAGCCCCTGCAAACAGCCTCCTCGCTGAGCCATCGCCACGAGGTGAAATCC